>JANAVB010044620.1:343291-943291 GCA_029216955.1 Iris pallida | reverse complement strand
GATCAGCGCCTAATCCATTTGCAAAAATTACGGCAAGTCGATGTATCTGCTACAGTGGAGTAGGAGCATGCTTTCCTTATTAAAGCCGTGGAAAAGGTGAAACCTGTACAAGAGATGACCAAGCCCACCTTGGAGAAGGACCTTCATAAGCTGAAACTCAAGTATGACAAGCTGAGCCGAGAGGGAGAGATCTGCTTGATTCGTGAGGAGACCACCATTCGTGCTATGACCAAAACTAACGAGCAGCTCCTCCAGCTCCAGGCCAAGCTGACATCTCTGGAGGCTGAGCTCCAAGCCACTCGTCGAGAGAGAGAAGATCTGCAAGGAGACTGATAAGGTCACATGAGCCTTTGTCGCTCTAGAGGGTGCACTGAAGAAATTAGAGGAAAATTGGCAGGCTCTTGCACATCTTTAGAATGTTAAAAAGCAAACCAGGAAGCTGAACGTCGGGCTAGACTGAGAATCGAGTGCTCAACTGCACAGTTGGAAGACATTCTTGCCAAACTATGCGTTGCTGATGAGTAGTAGCCTTTTCTTCCGCCCTTCTTTTTTGAGATGTAACGAATGTAACTGGTTTTGAATAAACAGAATACATTCACTCCATTCTTTGTTTGTGGTATTTGTTGTGCTTGTATTAGAGGGCCTAATACAACATTTGTGTTAGATAGATGATATCCCACTGGGGGACTTTTGTGGACCTATTGCCCTTTTGTGCATCTGGAAATACGAGCAAATAGATTTGAATGATATTTTGTGGACCTACTACTCTTTGGTACACCGATGGTGTGAGTAATAGATTCGGATAACTTCTGTGGACCTATTACCCTTTTGCGTACTGGTGGTGTGAGTAATAGGTTAGAATGATATTTTGTGGACCTATTACTCTTTTGTGCACTGGTGGTCCGAGTAATAGATTAGGATAATTTCTTTGGACCTACTATCCTTTTGCGCACTGATGGTGCGGGTATTAGATTTGAAACGAAACCTAACAGAGGTAACATGGATGTGATAGGTTTTGTGGTCTTAACCCCATGTCTTTTATCCCGGGTTGGGTACATGTGTTAAGTCAAGAGACCATCGGTATCAGAGGTAATATGGACGTGATACATGATGATCATGAAATTTTTTTGTGGACCTATTACTCTTTTGCGCACTGGTGGTACGAGTAATAGATTTTGAGACAAAATCCAACAGAGGTAATATGGACGTGATAGATTTTGTGGTCTTAACACCATGTCTTTTATCCCGGGTTGGGTAACAGGTGTTAAGTCGGGAGATTATCGGTATCAGAGATAATATGGACGTGACACAAGATAATCAGGACCAGGATGTTTGCTCAGAGATAATAAAAAACTGGCAGACTCCTGTGTGATAAAGCATTAGAGTGGGAGTTCAGAGGTATCAGCATAAATGACTCGCCACTCAGGGAGATGCGATGCGAATCTACTCGGAGAAAAATCGAGTGTGAGTTCAGAGGTACTTGGTGTACATAACTCGATGATCTGGGAGATTTGGTGGTTTGTGGAAGTACCAGCATATCCTTAGACATAATATTTATTCAGGAATTTGCCGTAATAATCCCGAGGTTTCCCAGACGGGGTTGACAGCTGCAGAGGCGATCGTCGACCGTTGCCGTAATTCAGACCTGGGATAGCCTCCACGTTGTACCCTTGCTTTTGCATGAAGTACTTGGCTTGAGGACTATACATGTAGAATGGTAATCTTCCAGTATCGGGTTCGAGATCAAACTCTTGTGGCATGAAAGGTTGAGGACCTTCTTTTCGGCCGAAGATGATCGTGTGATCCCCTTCTCTTCTGCCTGGGACTAGGAAGTAGGCACCTCTAATGGGAGTAAGTCTGTTTGCGGTATGGACGGTTGTCACCTGTGTGTGCAGGTTAATGTCCTGACCGTGTCCCACAGTATACATCAGATTGAGTATGTTACACTCATGATAGTTAAATGGCAGCCTCTTATTGATGAAATAAGAAATTTTGTCCACAGGGATTACATCATCAGGAGAGGGACTATCCACCTTTGCAACAAGGTACTTCGCGAGCTCTGCCTCCCCTTCAGCTACCCCCTGTGTGAACGGAGGTTGGGATGCTGTCTTGGGCAACTTGACCACCAAGGGTTCAGCTTGTGGCATTGGCTTGCCTGAGGGTCTTGGATCAACACTTGGTTGCTGGCTTGTCTTGGGAAGACGGATAACCATCGGCTCGGCAGAGGATTTTGTGTCTTCCGATTGCTTTTGACTGGATCTTGTCAATCGGATTACCATCGTCCCTATGAAGGGCTTTGGCTCTTGGCTGGACCTTAGGAGTCGGATGACCATCGGTTCTGACTGCGCAGCTGAGGCGGGAGAACCGGGCTCCTCTTTATGCAAAGTTGCGACAAGGGGTGCAGCTTTGCCCGATTTACGGGCCTGGAGATAAATTCTCAAGGGTTCCTCTGGCCCTGTGATGACCTCTAGTTCGTCAATTATGTGCTTCTTGGACTCTTCGTATAGACAGGCCTCCGAAGAGTAATAAGACTCAACCCCTTTGAAGGGATCGATGTCGACGAATTCAGTCTTCACGATGCCGTGCTTACTGACATACTTGAAGCACTGGTGGAGTGTGGAAGGCACGATCTTGTAGTCACGTACCCACGGACGCCCCAGGAGGATATTGTAGGACGTATCTGCATCTATGATGTAGCGGGTAACCTCTGTCCTTAGGTCGCCGATCTGACATTTCAATCGGATCTTTCCTAAGGGATAGCTCCTTTCCGAGTTGAAACTACTAATGGCAGTGTTGATCGTCGCTAGCCCGGTACATAGGGATGCCGAGGACTTGAAGTAAGCTTTTTTGGGATGATGCTTACGACGAGCCAGGATCGATGTGCATTCGATCCACCTTGATGTTGCCTACGTATCCAGTGTAGTACAAGGGGCGATCATGTAAGTTGGTCTTGATCAACATGTCCTGTGGGGTGAATACGATGTTGGGCATTGCATCCGCACAGTTGCTACCCTGGAGATCTGCCGACGAGTCTTCCCCTGTAGGTTCGACCTGGGCTAAGTAAGCGTCAGCATTCTGGAGCGCTTCGCTCAATGCGACACGAAGATCCTTGGAGAGCCTTAGGAGCTCGTATAACGACAACTTTGTCGGCGTATTAGCCAATTGTGCTAATATGTCAAAGTTGTAAGGTATCTCTAGCCCTTGAGGTACATCTTTACGGAGCGGCTTGTCGAAGCGGGTTTCTTTCGGCTTGGCCCTGTCTGTCGATGGAGGCTGAAATGGCCCCGGAACATCAATGGCGGGCAGCGTTGCCGGCTGAGGGTCCTCGACTGAACTACCTAGAGTGGGCTGGACTTGTGCCCCAGACTGGGTAACAACAGCCGCCGCCTCCTCAGCTTCGGCTGAAATTGTATGGCAGGATCTGGACTTCCTGTCCTTCTTCTTGTTGGCTGGAGATGACACCGCCTGGGTAACTTCGGACACTAAGTCTTGGTGCACCCACATGATCTCTCCTCGTGACGTGGTGGGAGGTACCAAGCCAGTCGTCTGGTCCCGGACGGGGGAAAGATTAGTAACCTCCATTGTTGTCCAGGGTATAGGTATTACCTCGTCTTGAGTACTTGTTGGAGGGAAGTCGCCGAACTAAATTGACACCATGTTCGCCGCCACGGTATCCTCTTCAAAGTCTAGCGACAGAGCTTTGGAGTCTATAAGACTCTGAATGTACCACTTTAATTGAAAGTAGTCATGAGTGGCATGATGAACATAGCGGTGGAAATAGCAGTATTTTGGGTCCTCCATCTCTGCCACTCGAGGCTCGCGCCTTGGTGGAGGTAGTTGGATCCTGTCCCCCTTGCAAGAGCATGTCGAAGATAGGCTTGACATGACTATCTTCGAATGAGTAATTCACCTTGGGCCACTGAGCTTCTACCTGCTTTTGTTCAGGTTTCTTGGTCATACCGGCGACCATAGCCTGTTTGCCTTTATTGTCCCGGTTGTCGAAGGTGCCGCCAGTGTTGTTGTTATTGGAGGTGATACCAGGACGTTTGCTTTTGACCTCTCCATCCGGGATGTGTAATCCCAGCTGGCGAGCCTTCTTTAACTTTGCCTCCGCATTGGTGGCGCTTATGATGAAGGTCGTCCAATCCCTGAACTGGTCTTCACCCATCCAGAGGCTGATTGCGGGGAGCAACTTCTTCTGGCAGATTTCAATCAAGGAGCTTTCGGGATTGCCTTGGGGCAATCTCATTGCAGTTTGGCAAAACCGCTCGATATAGTTCCTTGTCAGCTCCCTCTCCTCCTGAACGACATCCATGAGGGATGACATTGTCACATCATGTCCCACTTCGTAGAATCTTTCTATGAACATGTGCTTGAAACCGTCAAAAGAATGGATGCAGTTGTCCGAAAGGTTGCGGTACCAGTCGAACGCGATTCCCTCCAATGCTCCGATAAATAATCGTGTGAGGATGGCGTCGCTATGCGGCAAATGGTCAGTTGTGACCTCAAAATAAGTCATGTACCGACTAGCAGAGTTCTTCCCGTCATACGAATCAATATGAAACGGTTTGTACCATGGCGGAAAAGGAACATCTCTCTACGCAGCGGGATACGGCTGCCGTATTCTGAGGTCCCGGGAGGAGTCTTGGGCATTGAACATTGCTTGAAGCTCCTGGACCTCCTTCCTTGCCTCCCTGGCTTCGTCTGCAGCTGAAGGAGCGGATGCCCCTAGAGGGTTGTCACCCAAAGGAGGAGCTGTCGTGTTGGAATCCACGTTGACTGCAGGTCCCAAGCTTGTTTGTCCTGGCATTCTTGCTGGATGGGTCGACAATGCGGCTTTGATTTCGTCTGCTGACTTGACCAAGGACAGGAGCATGGCTTCAAGTACTTCTAGACATTGTTGGTCAGTAGGTGCTTCATGATCATCGTCGGCCATAAAGACTGTCCGTACGTGGGTAGACATGGAAGGGATCGTAGCAGAGGTGCTCTCTGTGTCGTACCCTCGTACCGAAAAATTGTCGGGGAATGTCGGAATGTCTTCCTCCTCGGACTCGGAAGGGGTGCTACCCCCTGTGCAGGAAGCCGCGTCGTCTTGGCGAAGACGGTCATCCTCAGGGACATCCACGTTTGTTGCGTAATTCCAGTAGATCGCTACCCCCTGTGTATGCTCTTGGAACACCGGTTGTCGCATACTTTGAGGGGACTGCTACCCCCGGTCTCATCTACCCCCAGGGAGGTCAAGGATGTACCCCCAGGTGTTGGGAGCTTCTTTCTGGATCGAGTGCCTAGGTAGATACCCCCTGTGGCTGTCGGTGGCAATCCTCTAGATAAGAATCTCCTTGCAGTGCTGGCTGAGATTGCCGGGCTGGAAAAGCCTGTCTTCTTTCCTCCTTTGTCGGGAAGAACCTTCCGAGTTGAATTGCAGGAGGCGAAAGGAAATTCCTCGTCTTCCGGAATTTGTACCTGTTCTTCAAGTGGTTGTCGGACAGGTGCTGGCTGGTGCAGTCGTTAAAAAATAGTCTGCCGATCTTCAGGTGCTGCTGACTTGTCGCAGCAGCAGTTGATGATGACCTGGGTGCAACGACGTCCCGAAAAGGGCTCATCACATGCCAAGGTTGCTTCTTTCTTCTTGCGTTTGTGAGTAATCACCTCTCGCAAGTCGATTGCAGGCTGACCTACCTTTGCATCCAATTTGTGGACTCGGGTATCCCGAGCACACGGGTGCGTAGGTATCATGTTTGCTTCCTGATCCGAGGCTAGTAAAAGTACTTGCACTCGATCGTTGGAGGGAGACTTTTGAGATCCACCCTGTCCGTTAGCCCTGGGGGACTGGACGCGGGTGGTTCTGTACAACTTTCCATCAGGGGCCCATATAACAGTTAAAGGTGCCCGCTGACGGTCAGCAACTTGGACAGTTGACTGGGCTTGTTGGGCCCGCACTGTCCTAGACTTCTTCAATTTAGCACCTGAGGGCACATAATAAGAAGAGTCCAGATTGGAATATGCCACATTCTCAATGAGCCGCATAGAGTCGAGCTCGCATGAGAGACGGTCGAACACAGAGCTTCTGACATGGCCGCTTGAGACACTCTGTCTATGGCCAGGATTGGCTGTCGCATGGGCCATTTTTCTGCAGTCGGAGTTGGCTGCCGCATAGGCGATCTGCCTGTGGCCAGAGCTGGCCGCCGCATGGACGATCTGTCTGTGGCCAGAGTTGGCTGCCGCAAGGGCCATCTGCCTGCGGCCAGAGTCAGTTGCCGCACGAGTCATTTGCCCATCTCTCTTATGCGGCTTCTTCCTCGTCCGCATGGATTTTCTTTGTGCCCCTAAAAACTCAGCATCGTAGTGTTGTCCTTTGCTGGATTTGGGGACAGTGGGGTTCTCTACGGTCGGAAGCAAGGTCGCAGGAGAGTCTTGATCACCGTCTTGGGCCGTAGAAGGAGCTTCTTCGAGAACCTGGTCGGTGGCAACAATTTTGCGCTTCGACATCCTGCGGGTTTTTTTTGGTTTGGCTCGCTTCTGCGATGGGCTGGCGCTCCCTTCAGAGAGCATATCTTCGAATGCTCGCTGGTTAAATCGAACTACGAGCATTTGCTGCGTGGAGCCGAGCTTGGACGCGTCAGATTGCGTTACCAACTTCTCATCAGAAGAGAAGGATGTCCCCAGCAGTATCGCCATCGTGTTTGCTATTAAATATCAAGCACAACAAAATTACAGAGGAATTGAACTAGATTGCAAACTCGCTTGTACAAGAGAAAGCCTAGAAAGAAATCCTAGGAAACAATCTAGTACAATTATTTAGTTTTGATTCTGGGAGGGTGACGATGGAGGCTCAGAAAAGTGTAGCAACTCTGCCTTACTCCTTGGACTATCTGACACGGTCCTTGCTCTTGAAGAAATTGCCCTTCGTAGTTTGCCAGCCTTTTGCTTGGGTGTAGTATCCTACTATTTATAGTGACATATGTTTTGAGCAGCATAGATGGCCACGTGGCCACATGGCTACAACAGCACATAAAGACCCATTCTTTGGCCGCCATCTGGTGACTTGTTGAGATTTTATTGCAACAAATCTGGGTGGTTGAGGCTTGGTCAGCTTGCCACATGTCATATCGTAAGATAGGATCTGTCTGCTTGAGTCATTTTGAGCCGCATAGGCCTTTTAGTGTTCGGCCATGCTGGGCCGCATAAGCCTTATGCGGTTTGAGTCACAGTCTTCCTTAGTCCGCATGTAGCTTGGGGACTTTTGAGCCGCATAGATTCTGTATTCTGGGCCGCATAAAGCTCATGCGGCTCAGATTGCAGTTACTTTTGGCCGCATGAAGCACATAGATTGAGCCGTATAAGGTCCATGCGTCTCGTGTCGTAGTCCTTTTGGCCGTATGGCCATGTCCACATGCTGGGCCGCATAAGCCTCATGCGGTTTGAGTCGCAGTCTTCCTTAGTCCGCATGTAGCTTGGGGACTTTTGAGCCACATAGATTCTGTATTCTGGGCCGCACAAAGCTCATGCGGCTCAGATTACAGTTACTCTTGGTCGCATGAAGCACATAGATTGAGCAGTATAAGGTCCATGCGGCTCGGGTCGCAGTCCTTTTGGCCGCATGGCCTGTCTAGTCTGGTGAAGTGACATTTTGTCTGATCACGTCTTATCTTCTTTTTGTCAGAGTGTCAGAGTTATCAGAGCTGTCAGAGCTGTCAATTTTGCCAATTTTAACAGAGTTTGTCAGCTTTATCAGAAGGGTTAATTAGCTTGGCCGCATAAGTAACGATTCTTTCTGGGGCTTAAAAATCAGTCTGGTGAAGATGGGCCGCAGGGGGCATGCTGAGTCTGTCATGCGACTCTTCTTTATGCGAGTCAATCTGTTCCAGAGTACTCATGCGGTCAGTTGTGATCCGCATGAACCCCCATATTTTCCATGCTTCTACACACATATGTACTGGTGAGCGGCCGTAACCAATCTCACCATAAATAAACAGTAGTAAATTATGTGAATGTACACTATTGATTTGTGATCTTTCTATCTTGCCTTAGGGTACATTAACAATTTATATTTGAGAGGAAACATAAGATGCACACATTGGTGTTAGAAACATAAGCAATTCATATTGTTCTAACATAAGCAATTCATATCATTCACCAATTATCTTACCCACGGTCGATAGCCATCCCTGTATATTTATGAATAACACTTACTCTTGCCTGTATAAGACATTGTTAGCTATGACACCTATTTATATGAAGGCCATTGGCGACACGCCATCTTGGACCGTCTTACTTGTATAACGACGCCCCTTACAGTGCGAGTAGCTAGCCCCACTGAAGGTCCTGCATACCGATGCCAGTACGTCGGCATCAATCCTTGTCCCCCTAGAACGAATCGGGTCCATAGCCGCGGATTACCATTCGAAGAACTACCTTGTGCACAAGTTGTCCATGACCATGCACGTAATGCAACTTAGTTAATAAGAAACATAACATGCATGATAATAGCATCTCCCACACATAAGTCGTAGTTCTCATTTTGTATTGCCAACTTTCCATCATACCATCTTGCCATCATACCATCTTTTTTTTGAGCCGTAGGCTCGCATACTTAAATATCCAACCAAGGGACCATTCATTTGTGTTATCATTCTTTCGAACCGAAGTCCGATATACTTACCGCCCAGTGTTTGGGTTTTTGCATCACTTGTTCAACAATTCATATAGCAACATACAAGGCATCATTTGATTTCCAACATAAGCCTAGCCATGTGATAATTTATCTTTCTGAGTTATTACTAGGCATCTTTTATTATGCACCGAACGCAATAACAAGTCTGCCTTTGTTAAGCGCGAAGATTAAGGATCACCAAAGGATCAAAGCCACTCACTTGTTGGTGAATTGCCGAGAGAAAGAGGTCTTCCATGCAACGTCAAGCTTGATTCACTTCGTTAGTACCTACATTGGCACCAACGTTTGGTCAGCGTACTTCCTTCTCTTTCTTTCAGTGATTCGATATGAATGTGCAGACAGTGAAAGTAAATCCATGAAAACATTCATCAAAAAATAATCACGAAAACGTACACAAAAGCCAATAGCGAAAGTGACATAAAAAACCAGCCGGGCTACGTTCTCGGGGTAAGCGACTTTTATATAGAATTCTTTCCCCAAGACATGCGCTAATGCATCTTGGGCATCATTTCAAAACAGTCCAATCCATAACGAGGAAAGGATCTCAATTCATTATCCTGCGATCCTGTTAAAGTTTTTCCAAGTAAAATTTTTCAATCTCATCCGACTCTGCCATTCGACCGCTAGCCCAATCCGTGCTCCGCAACGGGACCAGGGCTCTATATATTAATACATTAACAAAAAGTTTTGTCCCCGAAGCTTAAACACTAACCCACCTAAATCGAATAACGAAGGAAATTTTTTTTTCATCTCAGTTTCAAGCTCCTAAATAGACTCCTCGACGGAATGATTCCGCCAAAGTACTCAAACCAAAGGAACAACTCGATTCCGCAAAAATTTATCCTTTCTATCCAGAATCTGCACTGGCTCCTCAACATAAGACAAGTTAGCCTATAGTCCCAACCGACCGAAGTCTACCACATGACTTGGATTATGCACATACTTCCGTAGTTGGGAAACATGGAAGATATCGTGCACTTCAGCCAATGCCGGTGGTAACGCGATCTGGTAAGCAACTGGACCGACTCGCCTAAGGATTTCAAACGGGCCAACAAATCTCGGACTTAGCTTTCCCTTTGTACTTAATCGCATAACTCCGCGCATCGGTGATACTTTCAAAAATGTATGTTTACCCACTTTGAATTCTAATGGTCGTCAATGAGTATTCGCATAACTTTTCTGCCGACTTTGTGCCACAAGTAAATTCTCTTGAATCATGCGGACCTTCTTGACGGCTTGCTCCACCATTTCTAGACCAAGTACTTACCGTTCCCCGACTTCATCCCAACAAATCGGAGCCCGACTTCATCCCAACAAATCGGAGATTGACATTTTCGTCGGTATAAAGCTTTATACGGAGCCATCTGTATACTCGACTAGTAACTGTTATTGTAGACAAATTCTGCTAGCAGCAAGTAAGTATCCAAACTGGTTTTCAAATCAATTGCACACAGCCGTAACATGTCCTCAAGGATCTGATTCACCCTCTCGGTCTGGCCATCAGTTTGTGGATGGTATGCAGAACTGAATTTTAATTGCGTTCCCATGGCCGAGTGTAAGCTGTACCAAAATCGTGACATGGATCTTCCATCCTGATCTGACACTATTGATGCTGGCACCCCATATAATCGGACGATTACATTCAAGTATAGCTGGGCTAACCAATCGACGCTCCAAAATGTTTTGATTGTGATGAAATGTGCCGACTTGGTTAATCGATCAACGATGACCCAAATCGCAGCATTCCTTCGCTGTGTCTTTGGCAAGCCAACAATAGAATTTATTGTTATATGATCCCATTTCCACTCTGGGATGGCGAGGGTCTACATATTCCTGCTAGACCTTTGGTGTTCTGCCTTGATTCGCTGACAAGCCATACATCACGAGACAAAGAGGGCAACATATCGTTTCATTCCGTGCCATAACAAGGTCATACGCAAATCTTTATACATTTTTGTACTTCTCGGATGTAACGAATACTTGGCATAATGAGCCACCGTCAAGATTTCTTTTAGGAGTTCTTCTTCTTTTGGGACACATAACCTTTCCTGTAGTCGCAACGAACCTGAAAACACAGGTATAGGCAACTCTAGAGGGGGGTGAATAGAGTTTGTGTCGATAATCACCAAATAAAAAATTAACTCTATATCACCTCCACAAACAACTATCAAGATAGTAAATAAATCAGAGAGAAATGCGGAAGTAAATAAAGATCAAGAAGAGCATACGCAAACACAGCAGTTTTAACCTGGTTTCCCTCGTGGAGGACTAGTCCAGGCCTGAGAACTCTAGCTCAGGATTCAAATCCACTATTTGTGAAATAGTAGTTTACAACCCGTGCCTTTTCTTCAGAAGAGCACGTCAACTTCTTACAGAGGATCGCAGTGGCGATTTGCTTGGAATTTTCCAAGCGACTTGGAATTGTCCAAGTGACTTTTCTTTTCAACTCTTGCACAAAAACTTCTAGCTGAATCGCACTTGAGTACCTTGGGGCTTAGGAAGTTTTGTGGCTAGTAGATTGGAAGAGTAAAGCTCTTGACTATATAGGCTATGTAAGAGAAGAAGAATAGAAGAGTGGATTGTTTCAAATGAGAGAAACCAAGGCCTATTTATAGGGTTCGGGACATGCAGAATTCGGCCAGAATTCGGTATAAATAATTCAAATTTTTGGCCGTTGGACAGCTTGTAGCAAGCAGGCCCTAAAAATCAGGGTGCTAGAAATCAGGGGACAGAGTTCGGCCCGAACTCTGTGTGGAGGCAGAGTTCGGCCCGAACTCTGTCTCCAGAAGACAGAATTGGTCCATTGGGCTTTTGGGCTTTGTGGAGCTTGGGCTTGGTTCAGGAATTGGTCTGTTTGTATGGTAGATCTTGGAGAGATATGTCTAGGGGTTGAGATGACTCAGTGCGACTCAACGTACACATTCTCCTAGACTCAATAAATTGAAGATTACAGACATGGAACAAACAGGAAAACCAAGAGCCCTTTGATGATGCCTTTCTTCTGATATTTGAGCAGCCATGAAGACATCTTTTTCCCTGACAGCAGTCGTCCAAAGATATACAGATCTGAAAATCTGAATACCTTTCGGGGGCTTCGCCCCCGAACCCCCGACGGGGGGCGCTGCCCCCTCGACCCCTGTCCGCTGACCGGGCAGCGGAACCCCCGATGCGAGGCCCCGGATAGATCGCTAGGCGGTTCGGAGAAATCTTTTTGTATGACGCCGTCTTCGCTCCATCATTAATTCTTTATTGCCTATGTCCTGTTTGATCATGTTAGATCATGCTTACTGCATGTCTACAAATACATGTTAGGCCAGCAAAATATGTTGCAGTACGATACAAGCATAGCAATACAATATAGGACAATTAGGACATTGCTAAGTTTAAGTAACAACATGATAGCATGTTAGGCCAACAAAATATGTTGCAGTACGATACAAGCATAGCAGTATAATATAGGACAATTAGGACAATGCTAAGTTTAAGTAGCAACATGATAGTGAGTATATGAATATTAGTGACATCATTATGTTAAACTTAACTGATTAGCCATATTCAAAAACACAATGTAATCATTGGGCCAACAGAACCGTCCTCGTGCCTGGTGAAGTCGCCTACTTTACCCTTTCCCATCATTTCGTTAATTTTTAGCAAAAATTCATCCGTCTTCTGCGCCGTCTTAATTCTTTCCAACAAGCTCGGCTTAAGTTGAAGTTGAGCCTGCTGTGCATTCCAGCCACGAATTTGGAGCTCAATTCCCATACTTTCTAACTCCTCCAATATTCGTTTCTCAATATTGATTGATCCTACGAAGTTCCAATTCAACGCATCTGCCACCACATTGCCTTTTCCTGGGGTGTACGCGATTTTCAAATCATAATCTTTTATTAGTTCGAACCAACGTCTTTGTCACAAATTCAGATCGTTTTGAGTGTAAATGTACTTCAGGCTCTTATGTTCGGTGAAGATCTCGCAAGCCACTCCGTACAAGTAATGCTGCCACAATTTCAATGCAAATACTATCGATGCCAATTCCAAATCATGCGTTGGATAATTTTTCTCATGCGGTTTAAGCTGTCTCGAGACATACAATATCACTTTTCCTTTCTGAGTCAATACACATCCCAAACCTAATCCGGACGCATCGCTATATATCTTGAATCCCTCGACGTCGTCTGTAAGTGCAAGGATTGGAGCTGATACGAGACGTTGCTTTAAATCTTGAAAGCTAGCATCGCACTCATCAGTCCAATCAAATGCTACTCCCTTCTGGGTTAGCCGAGTTAAAGGTGCTGCCACTTTTGAAAAATCCTTGACAAACTACCTGTAGTAGCCTGCCAAGCCGAGGAAACTTCGGATCTCGCTCGCCGACGTGGGTTGTTTCCAATCCACTACAACTTTAATTTTCTTTGGCTCAACGGACACACCTTCCGTCGAGATAACGTGCCCTATGAACGACACGCTACTCATCCAAAATTCACATTTACTCAACTTGGCATAGAGCTGATTTTTTTGAAGTGTCTGTAGCACTGTTTTTAAATACTTTGCATGGTCTTCTCTGCTTTTTGAGTAGATTAAGATATTATCGATGAACACGATCGTAAATTTATCCAAGAAGGGTCGAAAGACTCTGTTCGTCATATCCATGAAGGCGGCATGAGCATTGGTCGATCCAAAGGGCATGACCAAAAATTCATAGTGTCCATATCTAGTTCAGAACGCAGACTTCGGAACATCGTTTGGTTTGATCTTCAACTGATGATAGGTTGAGCGGAGGTCAATCATTGAAAATACAGATGCCCCTTGCAGTTGGTCGAAGAGGTCTTCTATTCGAGGTAATGGGTACTTATTTCGAATTGTAACTTTGTTCTTCTCACGATAGTCGATGCACAGTCGCATCGATCCATCTTTCTTCTTTAGGAATAGCACCGGAGCACCCCATGGAGAAACACTCGGTCTGATATATCCCTGTCCAACAATTCTTGTAATTTCACTTTGAGTTTCTTTAATTCAGCAGGCGCCATCCTATACGGGGCCCTTGAGATCGGACGAGTATTTGGGAAAGTATCGATAGTGAATTCAATCTCTCGGTTCGGAGACATTCCGGGTATCTCGTCAGAAAACACATCAGAAAATTTGGTCACGACTTCAGTGTTAGCTGAGTCTGCACCATTCTTGCGTGTCTCTCGAACAGAAGCAAGGTACCCTTCGCAGCTAGAATATAATATTTGCCGGGTTGTAGTAGCTAAAATTACCATCTATGCCTTCGTCGACGAACCGGCCGTATAAGAGAATTCTGTTTCTCCAGGTAGACAAAACATAACTCGCTTCTTCGCACAGTCAATCGTCGCACAACATGCACTTAATCCATTCCCAGAATGATATCATATTCTTTGATACCAAGCACACGATTACATCCAATGATTGCTTCATGTCTCTGATACATATGTAACCATCCCTACATATCATGTTAGTAGGCATCTCCACTCCTGATGGAGTACTAACACTTAGATATACATTCAGCATTAACATTTTTATTTCATGTTCTTTAACATAATCTTCAGATATAAAACTATGTGTGACACCAGAATCAAATAAAGTACGTGCAGGAATGCCATTAAATAACAATATACCTGTCACGACAGTATCTGATGCAAGTGTCTCCTCCCGAGTCAATGCAAAGACTCGGCCCTGAGCACCGGGCCTCTGATTCTGTGCCAGCTGATGGGGTCGTGGTGCCTGTCCATGTAGAAGCATAGAAAATATCAGAATGATGCTCCATGCGGCTCTGAACAGGAGAACTCCATGCGGCTCATACAAGGGCAGTCCCATGCGGTTCGGAGAGACTCTCAGTCTCATGCGGCTCGGAGTAGGAGAATCCATGCGGCTTACATAGGACAGTCCCATAAGGTTCAAAGAGTCTCCCAGCCTCATGCGGCTCGAAAGTATATGCGGCTCGCAAACGACCAACAGAGAGATACGGCTCGATCAACACCACGTGTCCCCGTGGGATCCCTTCACACAGCTGGCCATCAAGTAATGGCCTTATTTAATGCTCTGATTTGACAGCTGACGGCTTTGGCATAAAGTGCCATGATGGTCCTGTCATAATGACAGGCTCTTCGGGAACAGGAGAAAATCTCTGACACGATCCAAGATTGCCACGTTGCTATTCCCATGCGGCTCAATTGAAGAACATCTCCATGCGGCTGGCAGGAATCATCTTCCTGCGGCTTACCAAGAAGCCGTCCCATGCGGCTCGCAAGTACTATACCTATGCGGCTCACCAAGAAGCTATCTCCTGCGGCTCGCAAGTACTATACCTATGCGGCTCACTGAGACGCTGTCTCATGCGGTTCATGGATATCATGCGGCTCTGGCAGGGTCCACCATTAAGAAATGTGGCAGAGATTCAATTGCCCCCATGACCTGACAGCTGGTAGCAGGGTGATTATGGGACGCGTGGTTTTAAATCAATCAGAGATTTACCAGATCCCAATAACCATATTTAACGTTATCCTCATAATTAATGAGATCAGGGCGTATCGCTCGTGATCAAGCCAATGGGACACGTGGTGAGAGATCCGAGCTCGACACAACCAATCATGAAGATTTAAAGCAATCAGCATTAATCATTCACAGGATTCAATACTATCCACATTTATGGCCCAGATCCTTCACGCCTAAAACTAATGGTCCAGATTGATTAAACATCAGGCCGCTGCCACTTTGAGAATGGGTAATCATCCAAACCCTAATGATGCCCTCACTCCTATAAATAAGCAAGGTGCCATTCCCTTGCGAGATATACAGAGAGACTCCCCCAATAATCAGAGAGAAAATACACAGAGGGAGAGAGAAGCCAGAAGAGTAATAGAGGGAGAGCAAGAAGAGCATTTCTTCATCAACGCCAACCATCTCTTCACAGGAGCCAAGGCTGCATACCGATCCTCCAAGGAGTAAGGTAGGGCTGCCGTCGCCTTCCCGAGCCTCTATCGTCACCCCCCAGAATCTAAAATAAACAATTGTACTTAGACTGCTGTACCTAGGTTTTCGTCCCTAGGCTTTCTTTGTACAAGCGAGTTTGTAACGTGAAGTAAAAGTCCGGTCCTCCGATAATTGTTCTGTTCTTTTATATTTCATGGCAAACACGATGGCGACTCTACTGGGGACAAACTTCTCCACGGCTGAGGAGTTGGTGACGCAGTCGGATGCAGCCAAACTTGGCTCCACGCAACAAAAGATGGTCGTCCGCTTCGACCAACAGGCGTTTGAAGAGATGCTCTCCGAAGGAAGCGCTGGCCCGGTCCAGAAGCGCACCCGCACGACGAAGGCTCGCAAAGAGTGGAGGCCAAAATCATTTGCTCCTCCCCAAGCCCTCGACGGGATACCCTCTGTTGCTCAAGACGGCGAGAAGGACTCTTCTGCGGCCCCACTTCAGACCGTAGACAACTCTGCTGTCCCCAAGTCCGGCAGAAGAAAACACTATGATGCTGGACTTACAGGGGTAGGGAGAAACTCTATGCGATCCGAGCCGCATAAGGGTATTAGTCGCAGGGAGAAAGCTCATACGGCTGCATCCGCCAGTCGCATAAAGAAAACTCATGCGGCCACATCTGTCAGCCGCATAGTTTATGCGGCTACAGTTGCCAACCGCATGGATGAGACTCATACGGTCACTGAAGTCAATCGCTTGCAGAAAAGCCATGCGGCCACAGTTGCCAACCGCATGCGGCCAGCCTGCGCGGTCGTGACTCCCAGTCGCACAAGAACAACTCATCCGACAGCAGAAGATAGCCGCATGCAGACAGCCTGCACGGTTTCCAATCCTAGCCGCATAGCGTCCGTTCCACGCTCTTCTCGATCAGTCTTCGACCGTCTCTCATACGGTCCTGACCCTGATGGTTCTCTGGATGATAAGCCAGACTCTGTGGTATTCAACTTAGACTCTTCCTATTACGCACCCGCAAGTGCTAAAAAGAAGAAGTCTAGGGCAGCGTGGGCTCATCAAGCCCAGTCAGCTGCCCCAACCTCTGACTGTCGGGGCATCCCGTTGACTATCACGCGGGCCTCTGATGGGAAGTTGTATAGAACCGCTCGAGTCCAGCCCCCGGCGGCAAAAAGACAAAGTGGTTCCTCTGACCTGCGTGAGGCGATCCTCCACAAGCGCAAGGAAAGAGAAGGGGTTTCGGTGTGCAAAGAGTCATCACTTGGACGTCACTGCACCCAAATCATCGTCAACTGCTGTTGCAACAACGCGGCAGCGACGGAAGATCGGCCGTCAGTCTTCCAAAGGCTACAGCATCCGAGCTCAGAGGACGAGGCACCTCCTGTTGTCTCCTGTAATTCCACTCAGAAAGTCCCCGCCGAGGGGAGAGGAAAGAAGACAAGCATCTCCAGCCCCAAGATATCAACCACTACAGCTAAGAAACTGTCGTCTAAATGGTTGTCCTCCACCAGAATATTCCAACACACCCGTTCAGAGACGAAATCTGCTGCGATGGGAAATTCATCATCCACATCGCTGGGGGTCGTGGGAACTGGAGGTAGCACTCCTCCGAACATCCACAACAATCCGATGTTTCAAGGAGACGAGCCCGGAGAAACAACTATCCCATCAGGTACAACAGACGCCGTTGTCCCCGAGGACATCCATGACTCTCAAGACGAAGCAAGCTCTGAGGCTGGGGGTACTGTTCCCTCCGAGTCCGAACCAGAAGAGAATATTCCCACATATCCCGATGACTTCTCGGTACATGGGTATGACTCGGAGGATACATCCTCCACCGTCCCTTCCGTTTCTCATCATACAAGGACGGTATTCATGACAGACATCAATCAAAGTGGTTCCAGTGATCACCAGCGCATCGACAATCTCGAAGACATATTACTTGCTTTGGTCAAGTCTGTAGACGAGATTAAAGCAGCCCTTCCAACTCTGCAAGGAGGGACGCCTGGCCAAACAAGCGCGGGTCCCGCGATCAATGCAGACTCGAATTCGGCGGCACCGAACCCGGGCAACAATCCTCCCGAAATAACAGCCCCTACCGCGACAGATGAGGCCCGAGAAGTAAGAAGAGAGGTTCAGGAGCTCCGAGCCATGTTCCATGCCCGAGAAAACGCTCAAGACCTCAGAATTCGGCAACCATACCCTGCTGAATGGAGGGATGTTCCATTCCCACCAAGATATAAGCCGTTCAATATCAACCCGTATGATGGCAAGACCTCAGCAAGTCGGTACATCACTTACTTCGAGGTCACCACCGACCATCTGTCCCATGATGATGCTATCCTCACGCAATTATTCATTGGGGCATTGGAAGGAGTCGCCTTCGACTGGTATCACAATCTGCCGGACAACTGCATCCACTCCTTCGCCGGCTTCAAGCGCATGTTCTTGGAGAGATTCTACGAAGTAGGACAGGATGTCACCATGTCCACCCTCATGGACGTCGTCCAAGGGGAGAAGGAGCTGACAAGGAACTACATTGAGCGGTTCCGCCAAACCGCCATGAAGCTGCCCTCCAAAAATCCAGATTCCTCTTTAATTGAAATTTGTCAAAAGAGACTGCTTCCAACGATCAGTCTCTGGATGGGCGAAAGTCAATTCAAAGATTGGAAGACGTTCATCATCAGCGCCACAAGCGTCGAAGAACGACTGAAGAAGGCTCGCCAACTGGGATTGCACATCTCGGAAGGAGAAAACAAGGGCAAGCGTCCCAACAACGATAATGGGGGTAGCCCCTCTAACAATCAGGACAGCAAGGGAAAGCTGGCCATGGTGGCCGATACAGCACAAAAACCTGAGCCGAAGCCAGCAGACAAACAATGGCCGTAAATCACTTACTCCTTCGAAGACGGTCACGTCAAGCCCATCTTGGACATGCTCATACAAGGGGACAGGATTCAGCTTCCTCCACCAAGACGGGAACCGCGACCGGCAGAGATGGAGAATCCAAAGTACTGCCATTATCATCGCTATGTCCATAATGCTACACACGATTGCTACCAGCTGAAACGGTACATCCAGAACCTCATCGATTCGAACGCTCTGGCCATCGATTTCGAAGAGGTAACCGTGGCGGCCAATATGGTGTCCGTACAATTCGACAGCTTCCCTCCGACGGAGACTCAAGACGGGTTGGTCCCCGTCCCTCTAGCGACAATGGAGATTACCAATCTTCCACCTCCCCGAGATCAGGCTGCCAGTCTAGTACCCCTCACCACATCACGAGGGGAGGTCATGTGGATCCATCCAGACTTGGTGTCAGAAGTGACTCGGCCCACACCATCTTCTACCGACAAGAAGAAAAGTAGAAAAGCCAGGACCGGCCACACAATCTCGGCAGACAACGAGGAAGCTACAGCCGTTGTCACGCGGTCCGGAGCGCAATCCCAACCTGTGGTTGACAATCCAGCTGAAAATCATTAACCCACTACAACTGATGCTCCGGGACCGGCTCAGCCTTCGACGACCGACAAGCCTAGGCCGAGGGAGACTCGCTTCGACAAATCCCTCCGAAAAGAGGTAGCCCAAGGGCTAGAGAGGCCCTACAACTTTGACATCTTAGCACAATTGGCTAACACACCGGCCAAGTTGTCACTGTACGAACTCCTAAGACTCTCCAAGGACGTTCGTATTGCATTAAGCGAAGCACTCCAAAATGCCGATGTCTATCTGGCTCAATCCAACCTCACCGGGGAGGACTCACCCGTGGATCTCCAAGACAGTGCCTGCACGGGAGCAATGCCCAACATCGTCTTCACTCCGCAGGACATGCTCATCAAAACCAACCTACACGATCGCCCGCTATACTACACGGGATACATCGGCGACGTGAAGGTGGATCGGATGCACATAGATCCTGGCTCTTCCATAAGCATCATCCCGAAGGGTCTGCTACATCATCTCCGCATCCCAATGCATCGCCTGACGCCTACAAGCACCGCCATCAGCAGTTTCAATTCGGGCAGGATCTACCCTATCGGGAAAATTCGTCTGAAGTGTCAAATTGGCGACCTCCAATCCGAAGTCACCTGCTACGTCATAGATGCAGACACTTCTTACAACATCCTCTTGGGGCGCCCATGGATACACGATTACATGATCGTGCCTTCCACGCTACACCAGTACTTCAAATATGTCGACAAACACGGCTTCGTGAAGACGTAATTTGCTGACATCGATCCCTTCAAAGGGGTCGAATCTTACTACTCGGACTCCTCCCTATACGAAAAGTTGAAGATGCACCTTGATGAAGGAAATGAACAAGCTGGTACCGAAACGGCCACAGGATCAAAAGAGCCTCTGACAATCCACCTCCAAGCTCGCAAACCGGGAAGGTCCGCACCCCTTACTGCCACTCTGCGGAAAGACGCAATCAGCCTCTCGGCACAGGAGGAGCAGATGATAATCCGGCTGCCAAGGTCCGGCCAAGTGCCAAGATCCTCAACAGGGCCACTAACAATCAGACTGCCGAGAGTCGGTCAGCCTCAAATGGAGAAGCTCAATCCCTCCGATCGGCCACTGACGATACGCCTTCCCAAGAAGGGTCGTCACCCCGATGCAAGGTCTGACACTTCTAGCGAATCGACCACTCCTCGCTCCACATCAAGTGCCAAACTGGGGGTCGCTAGTCTGCCAACAACTCCACGCTCTGCTCCATCAACTGAACCACTGACAATCAAGCTTCCCAGGACGTCCTCTCAGTCTTCATTCACACAGGGGGTAGCCGAAGAGGAACCAGAGCTAGCCAAGTATGTGGCTGCCCACACTGATGTTCCCTCCGCAGATGATGTAATCCCTCTAGAAAAGATACCTTACTTCATCAATAAAGGGTTATCTTTGAACTACACCGAGCTCAATAAGCTATGTACAATGTATGCTATGGAACACGGTATAGGCACTCACCTACACACACAGGTGACAAATGTGTACACCGCAATCCAGCTTACTCCAGTAGAAGACGCTTACCGAATAATCGAGGGAGGGGACCATCCAATCATCTTCGGCCGGACGAACAACCCGCATCCCTCCACCATAGAGGAAGCCGACCTCGGGTCAGATGCCGGAAGACTACCTCTGTATCTTTATAGCCCCCAATCCAAATATCTCATACAGAAACATGGGTATGATCTGGAGACGATGCCAGGTTTGAACTACGACACTGGGCGACGATTACCGTTGAAGCCGCCAGTCCCGACGGGCAAACCACGGGACTACTATAACAAAACTCGATGTGGGTTAGGGTATGTAACGCCTACCACGACCCCTGAGAGTTCAGATGAAGAATGCGACTGGCAGTCACATTCAACCGGGTCACCAACTTCTGACTCGGATACCAGCATCGGAGACGTGTTCAGACAAGTCTTGTCAGTCAACATGGCATTCGCCGACGCTTATGAGGAAGACGAAGACATCCACGAGATCCTCGAGCTAGAGCCGTGGGCCCAGCAATTGGATGCACAATGAGAAAAATGGTTCGAACCGAGAGAACCTCATACTGAAGATGAAGTCATACAGGTTGACCTCGGCAGCGAATCTTCTCCAAAACCAATTTTTGTCAGTAAAAGCCTAGCAGACGAAGAACGGGAGTCGCTGCTAGAACTTGTCAGAGAATACATTGATGTTTTCGCCTGGAGCTATGAAGACATGCCAGGGTTAAATCCCGACGTTGCTCTTCACAAACTTAACATTAGGCCAGATGCGAAGCCAGTCAAGCAACAACAGCGATGCTTCCGCTCGGGGATCATGGACGCGATCGAAGCCGAAGTCAACAAACTGATAGCCAGCGGTTTCATTCGTGAGGAACAACATCCCGATTGGGTCGCCAATATAGTACCCGTCCTCAAGAAGAATGGGAAGATTCGAATCTGCATCGACTTCCGCAATCTGAACGAGGCGTGCCCCAAAGATGAATTCCCCCTTCCTATCACAGACATCATGATCGACAATACCTGCGGCTTTGAACGTATGTCATTCATGGATGGCTTCTCGGGGTACAACCAAATCAAAATGTCTCCTGATGACGAAAAGCATACATCATTCCGAACACCAATTGGCACGTACTGCTACACAGTCATGCCTTTCGATTTAAAGAATGCTGGCGCCACATATCAAAGAACCATGAGCATCATCTTCAGAGACCACTTACGCAAGACAGTGGAGTGCTATGTTGACGATATAGCCGTTAAGAGTCGCTGCAAGGGAGACCATCTGCAGGATCTAAGGACGGTATTCGACCTAATACGAGCGCACAATTTGAAAATGAACCCTTCGAAGTCCTTTCTGGGCGTATCCAGTGGGAAGTTCTTGGGCTTCATCATCACTGCACAGGGTATCCATGTAGACCCTGAGAAGACGAAAGCAATCATGGAGATGGGTCCCCCGAAAAATCTCCGCGAACTCAGAGGCCTCCAAGGAAGGCTAGCTTACATCAGGAGGTTCATTTCCAACCTCTCCGGACGATGTCGACCGTTCACCCATCTCATGAAAAAAGGAGTCTCATTCGTATGGGATGAGGAATGTCAGCGTGCTTTCGACAGCATCAAAGAATATTTGTCAAATCCTCAAGTTTTGGTGGCCCCGGTTCCTGGAAAACCATTCCTGCTCTATGTACGAGCAATGGAACACTCCCTCGGGGCTCTGCTGGCACAAAACAACGACGCAGGCCATGAGCAAGCCATATATTACCTCAGCCGAATGATGATTGGGCTAGAGCACCGATACACCGCTGTGGAGAAGGAATGCCTCGCCCTGGTGTTCGCTATTCAGAAGACGCGGCATTATGTCACAGGGCAAACCATACATGTGATCTCACGAGTCAACCCTCTCAGAGTCCTCATGACTAATCCAGGGGCACTCAGTTCACGCCTCGCTACATGGGCGATATTGTCGTCCCCTTATCATATGGTCTTCGTTCCACAAAAGGCTGTTAAAGGTCAAGCTCTGGCAGACTTTTTAGCAGCCCATCCAGTCTCGGAGTCGTCCAGGATATACGAAAAAATACCAGATGAGGTCGTCGACTCGCATGCAACCTCTCACGAGGCTATATGGCGAATGTTCTTCGATGGTGCTTCGAGGACCGGACCTAAAGGCAATGTAGTCGTCGGAGTCGGGGTGGTGCTGATCTCCCCTTCCGGATTGGTGATTAACCGCGCTTATTCCCTCACAGAGCCCTGCTCTAACAATGTGGCCGAGTACAACGCTCTGGTCATTGGGCTCCAACTCGCAAGAGAGCTGGGGGTAGAATACCTTGAAGCATACGGCGATTCCCAACTAATCGTCAATCAGATACGGGGCTCATATGAGGTCCGCCACGAAGACATGATCCCTTATCACCAAATAGCGATTAACATCATCTCGTCATTCGAGGGGTTCTTCATCGAACATGTCCCCAGACTCCAAAATATCGAAGCTGATGGCTTAGCTGGTCTTGCCGCTTCCCTAGCAGTTTCGAACTATGATCGCCAATCAGTGGATGTGATAGGCCACGAACTGGTCTGTCCCATGAACAATGTGCAATTCGTGGCGAGTTATTCCGCCCAGACGATCGATGATGCCCCAGATTGGAGACAACCATTCATCGACTTCGTCGTCTACGACATCCTGCTCGAGAACCCAAAGGAAGCCACTTCCATCAGACGACGTTCTCTCAGATTCTTCTACGATACAGAGACGAGAATGTTGTATCGCCGCTCCTACGACGGATTACTGCTTCGGTGTCTGTCAAATGCAGAAGCCAAAGAAGCCGTACGAGAAGCTCATGATGGCGTATGCGGGGCCCACCAGCCCGGTCCTAAATTGCAAGATCGCCTTCGATGAATGGGCTACTATTGGCCCACGATGGTGGCAGATGCGATAGATTATGCTAGAAAATGCAAAGTCTGCCAAGTCCACGCGGACTTATTTCACCAACCATCCGAGTTTCTACATCCGACAGTGGCGTCCTGGCCATTCGAAGCATGGGGAATGGATATCATTGGTCCAATCACCCCACCTTCCTCCCGAGGACATCGCTTCATACTTGCGATCACTGATTACTTCTCCAAATGGGCGGAAGCTGTCCCACTCGCAGAAGTTAAGACTTCAAACGTGATCAGCTTCCTTAAGCATCACGTCATCTACCGCTTTGGACTGCCCCGAAGGATCATCCATGATAATGGTATGCAGTTTGCATGCCACTCATTCTATCGGTTTTACGATAAGCACCGTATTCAGAATGTCGCTTCGACACCGTACAATCTGACAGCAAACGGGTTGGCAGAGGCATTCAACAAAACAATCATCAAACTCCTCAAGAAGTTTGTCTCCTCCAACAAACGCGACTGGAAAGAGAAGCTCGGTGAATGCTTATGGGCTTATCGCACCACAGTTCGAACAGCCACCGGGAATACACCATTCTCCCTGGTGTACGGGAGTGAAGCAGTCCTCCCATTGGAGACTCAGATCCCCTCACTACGCGTCGCCCTCACACATCAATTGACGACGGACGAAAACCACCATCGCCGGCTATAGGAATTGGAGGTACTAGATGAAAAGCGCCTCTTGGCTCAGCAACGAATTGAGCTATACCAAGCACGCATCTTCGGAGCCTTCAACAAGAAGGTCAAAATCAGAACATTCCAGGTGGGCGATCTCGTTCTGGCAGTCCGGAGGCTGATGGTCATGACTCACAAGACCGCCGGCAAATTCCAGCCAAAGTGGGAAGGCCCATTTATCATTGAGACAGTATTCTCCAACGGTGCTTACCGCCTCGCAAAACAAAACGGAGACTTGCTCATGTTGCCCGTCAACGGCAAGTTCCTGAAGAAATATTATGTCTAAACGACATTCTCTCCAGATCATCGAGTCATGTACCCGCTGGTACCGCTGAACTCACATCCACAACATTTCAGATTATCGAGTCATGTACCGGCTAGTGCCGCTGAACTCACCTCCACATTTCCTTCAGATTATCGAGTCATGTACCTGCTGGTGCCGCTGAACTCACACTTTCTCAATATTCTAAATTACCGAGTTATGTACCCACTGGTGCCTCTGAACTCACATTCCGGTCACTCTTTCAGATAGTAAGTCACGTATGATTATACCTCTTAACTTTCTTCCTGGAAGAGATCCTCCCTCATGATCCACTACCCGCACTCCCAGTGCACAAAAAGGGTAATCGATCCACAAATTTCCGAAACGGCCATGTCCTTATTACCTCTGAGTCATTTTCACTTCCACCAAAAACAAACCGTCCCCTCGCATAGAACTTCCACGTTCTCCTACCTCTGAGTCGTTCTATGTACCCCCTCTTCATTGAGCCCACTCCTGCCATGTCCTCATTACCTCTGAGTGGGAAGGCTCCGTCGAAGAAACCTTCATGCTTGCCATGTCCCCATTACCTCTGAGCAAGTATGTCGGTTCCCTTTCAACCTATTATCTGTACCCACAACCGGAGTACGACAAGGATAATAGGTCCACAAATGTCCTCTGTTGACCACAAATGTCCTCTGTTGACCACAAATGTCCTCTGTTGCCCACAAATGTCCGCTATTGACCACGAATATCTTCCATGAAGTCTCCCCTGCCATGTCCTCATTACCTCTGAGCAGGAAGAATCCACGGTAAAACCCTCATGCTTGCCATGTCCTCATAACCTCTGAGCAAATATGTTGGTTTTCTTTCATCCCATTATCCGTATCCTGAACCAGGGTACGCCAAGGATAATAGGTCCACAAATATCCCTTGCTAAGCTTCTTAGCATAAATCCACCATCTCACCATGCCCCGGGAGCCCAGCTGCTCTACGGTATTCTTTTTCCCAATTTCGAGAGCACCCATGACCACTTTGCCATGGCTGTTCCGGACATCCTGACCAAACTTGTTATCCGTACCTAAAACCAAGGTACGCCTAGGGTAACAGGTCCACAAATAATCCCCCAGCAAGTCCAGTTCCACAAACACCGTAAGTACAAGAAAGAGAAGATGAGTTGAAACATGCTCATTCATTCAAAATTCAAAGTGCTACATCATTTAGGATCACATCCTTTACAAAATCAAAACAAAAAGACGAATAGAAAACGACAGCAAAAGAAGACAGAAGGCCGATCACTGCTCCGGGGCACATAACGCCATGAGACGGTCCGTCAGCAAGGCAACCGACCGCTCAAACCTCTGGGTAGCTCGACGTTCCGCCTCTTGGGTCAGCACCACCTCGTCCTCCAGTTGAGCATGAGCTTGCCAGTTATCCTGGAATCTCTTAAAGGCCCGCTCCAGATTGACAGAAGATCGGGAAACCCTCTCGGCCTCCCGAGCGATCGACTCCTGTTCCGCACGAGCAGCCTCCAGCTCTGACTCTAAGAAGGTCAACTCCCTCTGGAGTGCGAGAATCTGCTCCTTCGTGTCAGCGATTCCACGAAAAGCAGACTCTTTTCGAGCCCGACAAGCCTGACTTCGACGACCCAGCTTGTCATACGAAGCGGAGAACTTGTCAAGGTCCCCCTGCACAACTGGCCCGACAGTATCTCGAGCAAGCTTGATCCTATATCGAGCAGCAATGAGGAAGCCCCGCTCCCATTCAATCGCAGCAGGCAAGCCCGCCTGCCGTATCGCCAGCAATTGGGTCACAAGCTGATCAGCCTCTGCCAACTTAGGCTCCAGGAGTGCAGCCAACCCCACCCCGCCAGGAAGAGACTTCAAAGTTACGACCTGACCCCGAGCGCACCGCAGAGACAGAGTAAAAGGGGTCCCCCGTTCTACAGCAACATCTACGCCCCTCTTTAAATGGCGATAGAAGCTGTCAACCACATCCTGCGTCACCTCGTCCAGAGCCTCCGAGGAAGCCGGTGTCAACGGGAGTGTAGCCGGCAACGCTGAAGAAGACGCAACAGAATCTGCCGCTCCTGCCACAAGAGAAACAAACTCCGCACGGAAGGACGCATGAACAGCGGCCAACTCCTCTTCAGCGGCCCGCAGAACTTGAATGCTCGGCAGGGTCGAGAGGTCAATCTCCGGAGCCGTATGATCAGCAGAGGATGAGGTGGAGACCATCACCAGCTCCATTTCCATCTGCCCGGGGTTGGCGGGAGGCCCCTCGACATGAGACGGCGAAGGAGAGGAAACACTCCTTTCTCCCAGATCACGGCAGGCCGAGCCTTCCCCAAGAACATCTGCGGTGGGAAGTAAAGGGTCAGGACCTGTAGGGCCAAGGCAACCGTGAATCGATTTGACCCGGAGGATATGTTGATAGAGCAAATAAGCCCCCTCACTAGTCAATATTTGGCTTATCTTACCAGTGGAGGAGTGTGGAGGCCGAGGTTCGCCTACATCTACCGCAGCCTCTTCACCAACAGTCTCCGAGTCAGGTATAATAGACTCCTCCGCCCCTGCACCCTCGGGAGGGGATGCAACGAGATCGGCGTCGCCTTGCTGAAGTTCAGCTATCTCGGAGACGGGCCCGAGGAAACCTTCGTCACCCCGGGCCGAGGCCTCAGCAACCTGGGAGCTTCCAGCCGCTGCTGAGAGAGCCCCCGCAGAAAGGACCGCGGCACACATGTCGCTAATCAAAGCAGCAAGGGCCGGATCAACTCCAGGGACAGTAGACGGTTCAGGAGAGCCTGGTTCGTCAGACGCCTACAAAGAAAAAAATGGTCAGGTCATAGCTCCGAGAGAAAAGAAAGCCACAACAAGGAGATAGCTCCAAAATAGGCTTACCTCCGGGACATCGTCATCATCCTCACCCCTCTCCGTAATAAGTAGCCTACGAGGTCCGACCGCCGCTCTCTTCACAGAAAAGGCTACTCCTCCGCCAGTAGACTCACGCCTGCCTCGCTTACGCGAGGGACCAGGCATGATAGGCGGTAGTTCTACCCGCACCACCTCCGATACAGGTGGCAACTGATCTACCGCCTCATCTAATACGACCGACGGTTGATCCGTCATCATCTCATCTGCCATGATGGGCGGTTGACCCGCCTCTGCTTCGCCACCAGAAGAGAGAGAGTCCTCGTCGTCCAGCTCGTTGTCTTCCTCAATTGTGTCAAAGGACTCGGAATCGGGCGTAGGAACTCTATTCGCCCCTTTCTTCTTTGCCCTCGACACCGTAGCCTTCTCCGCCAGACGAGTGCCCACGATGAAGCTAGTCCTCGGGTCAAAATCGAAAGGAGGCTGATTTGCCGTAACATGATATAAGGCTGCCATATGCAAGATTTCCCCTATCATATTTGCTGCAGGAACCGAGAAGCTAGTTCGAGTATGACAAGTGTCATAGTAGCTCCACGCTCTAATACCATCGAGTATGCTACCCTCAAATCCCAGGCAGGAACTGGGACGCCCAAGGAATAGTTGACTGTACCCAAATTGACGGGCAAACCTACTAGGCAAGTAGGGCTCCAGGTACACGGTATTGCGATTGCGATAAACTAAATGCGCCGGGCGAATGTTGCGCAACCAGAAACGCATCTTCTCAGGTAAGAAATGAGGAGATCCAACGCCATCAACATGGACATTCCTCACTTCCTGGTCGGTAAAACGGGGAATGGACACGAAGAAATCATATCCGTCCGCCCTCGCCAGCATCCTCCGACACACCGGCATGGTACTATATTCCCAAGGCTGATGACGGTGTCTGAAAAGAAAAGCGTCATCGTCCGTAACGCCATCTCCCATCCCAGGCCTCATCAAAGACCGATAATGCAATAGCAGCCATCCCAATAAATAATGATAATGTAGCTCTATATGTTCAAAGTCCATCGCTACGTCACGAACGATGACCTTGGACGAGAAGGCACAGAGACCATGCTGAATGCTGCACACCATAGCGGGAAGAAGAGCCAGCCTGACCCCAAAGGCTAACTTCACAGCGGAAAGAATGAAGTGACGGCCGATCCTCTCAATATCACCTGCCCCTCCTGAGACCACACAATTGCGCAGCCATACCATTAAAAACCCTGCCAAGAGTGCCTTC
This sequence comes from Iris pallida, assembly GCA_029216955.1. Taxonomy (NCBI): domain Eukaryota; kingdom Viridiplantae; phylum Streptophyta; class Magnoliopsida; order Asparagales; family Iridaceae; genus Iris; species Iris pallida. Next base: position 914,666 of record JANAVB010044620.1, on the reverse strand, counting down.
CCTGACAGCCGCCGAGTACTATAATAAAAATAGCTGAAGAAGTCAATCTGGCTCCCAAATTTGTCACCCTTAGACTTCGACCTCCTAGCAGTCGACACCAAGTCTTCTACTTCCCTAGGAGTTTGACGATCTCGGGAAGTAACTCGGCCAGCAGCACTAAATTTGAAGAGATAAGAGACCCAAGAGTTGGTATGGGGAGCGTCCCCTTCCGAGCTATCGTTTTTCTGGATAGCCGTTCGGTGACAGGTGCTATGATGACACAACAGTTCTTGATACATAGTGACAAAACCTGGGAATCGTTGATCCAAATCCTGGAACTCCTCATTTGTCGGAGTGTACGCTTCGAAGGGTTCGTCTCCCCAGGGGAGCTTGGAGACAGCATACATCTCATGAAGAGCGAGCCCCAACTCCCCTACAGGTGTAAAGAAAGTTCCTGTCCGATGATTATACATCTCCAGAAGGGCCATGAATAACGGCTTATTAACAGGCAATCCGTTGCTGGTACCCCGGATAGCATCATAAAGATTGACTTCTCGCAAAAATTTCCCGTAGTTCCGCAGAATCCACGAGGTCAGGTTAGCCTACGGAGGAATGGGGTGTAACCAGCTCGGCAGCACCAATCTGCCAACAGGATAGGACCCTTTGCGAGCAAGCTGGCTCAGGAAGGTATCAGCCTGAGAGAATGAGAAGTTAGGACCGGATGTGTTGATAAAGGTACCCGGAGCTAACCCCATCACAGATCGACTGGCCGGATCCTTGACCGCACGTACTGACCCAGTATTTTTGTTGTAACGGATGTTACCAACAAACATCCCCGGTCTAGTGGGAGTGAGGGATTCTGTCATCTGCCTATCCAATAAGATCATATTGAACCACGCAAAAGGGAAATGACGCTTCATTATGGGGATATGAATCGGCATCCCGTCCAGATTAAAATCCCAACTCTCGGAAACATCCAGCACTCGGGAGTTTTCTATGATCAACGCATCCCCAAAGAGGAAGACCGGCCTCAGATGCTTCCCATTAGGCTTCCCGGAGCTCATCATGTCACTAAGGAATTAGAAAGATTGAACCCTGATAGCATTTAGTCGCTCCAAAGGTTCATTAATAAGGAGCTGCTCGGACACTTGACGAACTAAGTCATCAAGACGCGCGCCCAAGGCGAACTGATTCGAGCCAACCAGAAGTTCCCCCGCAGGATTTACTGGCAGATTCACTGAAGAAAGACAAAAGAAACAAGTCAAAAAGATAGCCGAAACACAAACTACTTGATGCTTATGCGGCTTAGCTCGGCATAGCCTCATGCGGCTCAGTTTGAAAGAGCTCATGCGGTTCAGTTCGAATGAGCTTATGCGGTTCGGTTCGAAAGGAGCATATGCGGTTCAGTTCGGATGAGCCCATACGGTCCAATTCGAATAAGCTTATATGGTTCGGCTCGAAATAGGCTTATGCGGTTCAGTGCAGATGAGCTTATGCGGTCTAGTTCAATTGATGATCTTATGCGGTTCAGTTCGAAATAGGCTTATGCGGCTCAGTTTGAAAAAGCTCATGCGGTCCAGTCCAAATGAGCTTATGCGGCCCTGATGATGAAGTGGTTATACGGCTGCAAACAACAACTTTCATGCGGCTCAGGCCTGGGTCATATCCCATGCGGCTCGAACACGAGTCGGACACGCAGCACACTTGGAAATACAGGCTCGCACATAAGATATGCGGCGCAGCCATGACAGTTCATGCTGATGGTCCTACCAGCAATAGGCGGGTGAACGTCGGGGTAAAAAACAGGCACGTCAGTCGTCGGAGGAGCCGCCACGTTCGCCGCCGCAGTCGATGAAGACGTGGCCTTCTTGTCCTTCGCTGCCGCAGACGACGACGCGGCCTTCTTGCCCGTAGCAGCGGTAGTCTTCTTGGGAGCCATTGCCGAGCGTTGATGGGAGAAGACGAAAAGGAAGTCGGCAACAAAGAGTTCGAGAAAAGAGAGAAGGTAAAGAAACCCTCAAAGAATAAATTACTCCTATTTATAGGCAAAGGAGGCTCGTAAATCAACAAACGCCTCGATCCGCACGTCGCCTAAAAGAATAAGGGCAAAACGCATCGGTCAAAGCAAAACTGACCCTTGGGATCCTCCCCCAAAAGGCGACGTTAATTCAAAAAATGAATCTAGGGCATTTAATGCAGAAGATTTGCACACGTGGTTGGAACACGTGGCAAAAAGTCTATGCGGCCTAACAGTCCATACGGCCAGATAAATCCATGCGGCTGAACCATCTATGCGGTTAGCAAAGGCCATGCTTCTTATTCAAAGTATTTTAATTTTACAAATTGAAAACTTTGAAGGGGTCCTGTAGAAGCATGGAAAATATCAGAATGATGCTCCATGCGGCTCGGAACAGGAGAACTCCATGTGGCTCATACAGGGGCAGTCCCATGCGGTTCGGAGAGACTCTCAGTCTCATGCGGCTCAGAGCAGGAGAATCCATACGACTTACATAGGGATAGTCCCATGCGGTTCAAAGAGTCTCCCAGCCTCATGCGGCTCGAAAGTATATGCGGCTCACAAACGACCAACAGAGAGATGCGGCTCGATCAACACCACGTGTCCCCGTGGGATCCCTTCACACAGCTGGCCATCAAGTAATGGCCTTATTTAATGCTCTGATTTGACAGCTTACGGCTTTGGCATAAAGTGCCATGATGGTCCTGTCATAATGACAGGCTCTTCGGGAACAAGAGAAAATCTCTGACACGATCCAAGATTGCCACGTGGCTATTCCCATGCGGCTCAATTGAAGAACAGCTCCATACGGCTGGCAGGAATCATCTTCCTGCGGCTTACCAAGAAGCCGTCCCATGCGGCTCGCAAGTACTATACCTATACGGCTCACCAAGAAGCCATCCCCTGCGGCTCGCAAGTACTATACCTATACGGCTCACTGAGACGTTGTCTCATGCGGTTCATGGATATCATGCGGCTCTGGCAGGGTCCACCATTAAGACACGTGGCAGAGATTCAATTGCCCTCATTGCCTGACAGCTGGTAGCAGGGTGATTATGGGACGCGTGGTTTTAAATCAATCAGAGATTTACCAGATCCTAATAACCATATTTAACGTTATCCTCACAATTAATGAGATCAGGGCATATCGCTCGTGATCAAGCCAATGGGACACATGGTGAGAGATCCGAGCTCGACACAACCAATCATGAAGATTTAAAGCAATCAGCATTAATCATTCACATGATTCAATACTATCCACATTTATTGCCCAGATCCTTCACGCCTAAAACTAATGGTCCAGATTGATTAAACATCAGGCCGTCGCCACTTTGAGAATGGGTAATCATCCAAACCCTAATGATGCCCTCACTCCTATAAATAAGCAAGGTGCCATTCCCTTGCGAGATATACAGAGAGACTCCCCCAATAATCAGAGAGAAAATACACAGAGGGAGAGAGAAGCCAGAAGAGTAATAGAGGGAGAGCAAGAAGAGCATTTCTTCATCAACGCCAACCATCTCTTCACAGGAGCCAAGGCTGTATACCGATCGTCCAAGGAGTAAGGCAGGGCTGCCGTCGCCTTCCCGAGCCTCTATCGTCACCCCCCATAATCTAAAATAAATAATTGTACTTAGACTGCTGTATCTAGGTTTTCATCCCTAGGCTTTCTTTGTACAAGCAAGTTTGTAACGTGAAGTAAAAGTCCGGTCCTCCGATAATTGTTCTGTTCTTTTATATTTTATGGCAAACAGTCTACGATCCTGTTGGTATGGTTGTTGATGCTACTGCCTCAGAGGGTTCTGATGGATTCTCCCTCTTTGACAGTCTCGAGACATATGGCCGAATTGACCACACTTGTAGCATCCTCCCTCTAAGACATGACAATCATTAGCAATGTGCCCTCTATTGTGACACTTAAAGTAGAATGGTCCCTCCTGATTAGGTCGCTGATAGCCACCGTGATTCTGGCACTTCGGCGCCTGATTGATATCCACAACCATTGTTCGGTCTCTTGTTATGTATATTCTGCACTGACACTTGAACTGGCGCCGTCGCAGGATAGTGGGGTCCAACTCCTTTGCGTGTTCGTAAGACTCCTGGAAAGTCTTATACTTCTGGACCACAACTTGAGCTTTCAGAGCAGGCCTCAAGCCTTGCTTAAACCGACGAGCCTTGGATGCTTCATCGGTGAACTTTGTAATAGCATATTAAGACAGTCTTGAAAATTTTGCCTCGTACTGTTTCACAGTCAAGTTTTTCTGTTCAAGCTTTTGGAACTCTAATTCCTTTTCTCGCTGCTCAGTCGAAGAGAAATACTGAGCTAGAAGGGCCTCCCAGAACATTTGCCAAGTAATTTTTATCGTGCCATTCGTCCATGCAAGGATCCTTTTCTGACCTTGCCACCATTAGTGTGCGTTGGAAACCATCAGCAGTTTTGCACATGATACTCTCTTGGATCCAATAATACCCAAGGCTTCCAGATGGTCCTCGACTTCCACTAGCCAATCCATAGCAATGGTGGCTTCCTCCGTCCCTTTGAATGATTTGTTGCAGATTTTCTTGAACTTAGTAATATCGGCCACGACACTTGTTTTCTTAGCGGCTTGGGGTTCCTCTGCCTCTACGATCTCGCTCTCTCTTGAGACTGGAGTGCCTTGAGTATCACCCTCGGTTTTCGTTATACATATTTTGGTATACGTGTACGTATCTCGGACCCGTATTTTGACTTGTCATGGCTGGCTAGTCTTGGGTTTCTTGCATTGGCATGGGTTAGTTGGCATTTCATGGCTCGTGTGGTTTATTCTGGCTGGGGCATGCATCGGGTTCGGTTGGGTTCGGTCTGGTTGGGTTTGGTTTGGGTTAGTATACAAACCCCTACCTACCACCATCCCCTATTTTTTAACCTAACAACCCTTCTCTCTCCTCATTCATTTCCCATTACTACTCTTCTTCTTCTTCATTTCTCTACCGACCACCCGCAGTAGGCAAGTGCAACTTGCTTCATGTAGGAACTCAATTTTGTTGTTCTATTGTCTTCCTTACGAGATTCTAAGACACTTTAGTACTTAGCATTTTTAATTTTCGTGGTTCATTTCATGTAGATCTAAGTTTTAGTATTTTTGATCTTCATGGTTTTGATCTACTGAACTTGGTTGTTTTCGAAAATGGAGAGTTCCATGTGGTGGGAATTTCAATTTTACGCAAGTTTGGCTTTTGAATGGCTGGATTTCACCAAGTCTTGGCCGAGATGGGTTTCCTTGAGTTCTTGAGTCTCCATGGCTTCAAGTCTCGGCCTTGGGGAGAAGACGAGCCTTTTACGCACACGTTCATACGTGTCCGCGTAGTGACTTTTCTTTACGCCCACGTTTTCATGTGCCAGCGTAGCATCTCATTCTTTACGCACACATTTTTACGTGCCTGCGTAGTGTTCCCTTTTTACGCACATGCCTTGCGTGCCCGCGTAATCCGTTCTACGCCGAGCTCATTCGAGCTCTACGCAGGGGACTCCCGCTCGCGTAGAGTCTCGCATGCGTAAAATCTCGCGTAGAGTCTCGCGTACGTAGAATCTCGCGTAGAGGCTGCTCGCGTAGAGTACTTGCTCACGTAGAGGGGTTCTTCCTCAGGTCTTGCTCGTGTAGAGGGGTTCTTCCTTGGTCTTGCTCGCGTAAAGCCATTTTACGCTCGGCCCCCCCTAGCCTAGCGTAGTTTCTCTCGCTTAGAGGCTTTGAGCCCCTATGCGTACCCATGTACCCTTTTGTGCTTGCACCCTCTTGTCACGGACTTGATAACCTTGACTTGATTGACACGATTGGACTGATAATTGTACATGGTATGGTATGACAAGTAACTGACATGACATGGCATGACATGACGAGACATGACTAATAAGCATGTTGGGAACTATTGAATGCTGTTGCGACGGCTAGCATGACATGACAAGAATGAATGGCCTGGACACCGTGGACGATTGTGTTTGTACAACTGAACCAGTACTGTCTCGCATCATGTCTAGGGCAGGGACCCCTGAGTTCCACGGTCAGGGGTACCTACTGAAACTGACTAAGGCTAATAACTAGAATAATCTAGTAGTCATGAAGAGATTTTCCAGCTACAGGAAATCCCGTTATCTGGGCGCCCCACCTGGGATCTGTAGCCTGCCGTCGAGTAGGGCACATTTCCAGCACACTGTCATGTGTTGCACCCTTCAAGCTACTTAAGGGTACATGCATTTCCTGGACGATGTACCCACATGAATTCAACCCCTAATTTGCGTCCGGATAGCCTGGATGGTCTGCAGGGCTTGTGGCTGTTGGAACAATCTCATTGCATCTTGCTAGTAATTAGGCCTGTGATAACCCTAGTTAGTTAAAGTATCAAGCCGTACTCATTTGCTTGGCCATGATTGATTGGATGGAGTCTAACCCAGTCTAGTCTTGTCCTGATCCTGTACAAGATTGTTAGCATGACCTGAATGCTTGTGCTTACTTTATCGATAAATGGTGGGAAACCAAGTTCTGTTCAGACGAGTGGTTACAACCCCGGTCCTTGTTTGGTTTAAGGGTTGTAACTTGGTTATCTGAATAGTCCCATGGTTATCTTTTCGTATATCATCATGATTTTTCATATTTCTAGTCTTTATTATAACTATGTTTTGTGCTAAATGCTGGTTTTAGTTCTTAAGTGAAGCCTCTTTTGTGGCACTTGCTCTTCCTGGGATCTGACCTAGCTGGTTTTGTATGACCAGATACCGGAGCAACTCCAGAGGATCTCTCTACCTTCCAGCCAGATGGTGACCACCAGGCGTAACCCTGGCAACGAGTGGGTTTTTATTTTGGCTCTCCCACTCCATTGTAAAATTATTCTTTTGAGGCGTTTAGCTGCCAAGCAAGTGTTAGCTCGTTTGCAACTTTACTTACTGTCTGCCTACGGGCTGTAACGTGATTGACAAATCCTAGGGTTGATCATGTATGACTGAAACTCTTGCTAGTCCTCACCTTTTGTACGACTAGCTTCATGATCATCCAAATATGTAATGTATGGGATACCTTACTATTGTATATTTGGTGCTCTAACATCTTTTAACATTTACTTACTTGCTTGAGATTGAGACAATAGGCTTGTTCATGACCATAAGAGACTGATGGCTTGTAGTTAAACCCTCATGTATCTAGACAGCCGTGACCGTATATCGAGGTAGATTCTACCTTAATGTACGTAGCTGGCTGTGTCTGTCCCCCGCTCTCCAGTATTCTGGTTCTGGGGCGTGACATTGAGCCCAATTGTTCACCACTGATCGGACCAACTGTTGCAGGGTATCTAACTGCTTTTGTTGGGCTTCAAATTTCTTTGTGCTCTGCCTCTGCTGACTTTTCATCATAGCCAACATCCTCTCCATCGGGTCGGTTGACGCTACCGCCCTTGAGCTACTCACATTGTTCATGGTGCCTGCCTTCGTCATCTCTGCAAGACAGAGAAGTTTGTTAGTCTCATAAAATATTTATGGACTTATTGTATGGAACATCTCATTTCGGGACATTAAAACCAAGGTTTTCTTTCGAAATCTTAAAACCAAGAAATTCCTAAGGAAGTAAAGCCGTGCTTTGATACCAAACTGTCACGTCCCGATTTGGGAAATCGTTCGCCTTCGCTTTGATCCATGCCGAATTGTTCATCTTCGCTAAGGCGTGATGTCATACAAGTCTGGAGTTGCACTTGTACAAGGCGTGCTCGTGTACATTTTTATAAAAGAGACATTTTGAATAGAGTTCGCAGCAAGTTCACAGAGAAATTAAATAACATAAAGATGAAACTGAAATAAGCTCTTTATTGATAACTTTTTCATAGAAAACATAAGGCTCTCAAACAACCGAGATGAGATGCCAAACTTGGCTACAACTTGCAGAAATATTGAAATAAGATACAACTTGTTCCATACATCATATTCTTTTATTAAAAATGTGACAATAACCACCTTCAGCCAAAGGCCTTCTTCTTCAAAGGAAACTTCTTGTCACTACCACATTTTAGTCTTGAGGGTAATTTGGTCATTTTGGTTTTTGTGAATTCATTATTTATTGCATTGGTGTTGTGATTTTTGACTTTTGCTAGTTGTGACTTTAGAGACTAGACTAGAGTTTGACTTTGACTTTAGTGACTTAGTTAGCATGGTGTGGGACCCTAATATGACTTAAGTTGGTCTTAGTTGACTTGAGTGTGGCTAGGGTTCATGAGAGGATTGGGAGAGTTTTGTATTTGGACTTATAGCTAAGGGGTTGAGCTAGCTAGCTTATGAACTTGGCTTAAAGCCCATTTACATGAAATCCTAACCCTAATCCCCTACATGGCCGGCCACCATAGCCTAATTATAACCTAATTTCAGCCTATATAATGTTTTTTCATAACCACTTGCCTCTTTTAGAAATTTCCTTTAGGAAACCCTAATTTCTTCCCCCTTTCATCATACCTCCACCAAATTGATCCCAATCTTTTGTATTTGAATCCAAATCTGGAGTAGAAGAAGAAGTAGGCTAGCTTGCAAGGAGGGGGGCTCATTGGGACATTGCTTGAGGAAGGAGACTTCACTATTTGGGGCTTTTTCTTGGAGATTGGCTCTCTATAAGTAACCCATACAAATTACCTTAAAATCCTGATTTAATTCCATAGATGCATCCATCTAGGTGTCCCCTAGCTGTAGGAAAAGTTTGTTGAAAATTCGTATTGATTTGGTGTCCGTATCTGACACGTATCAGTGTAGGCTTATAGGTGTTTGATGAAATACCTCAATGGCGATTTTATTGCTATTTTTGAAATCTTTTTGAACAAACTTGTAGAGATACATGTGCTCTTGGATTTCGTGCATGACTGAGCCGATCATTGGCTTCGTGTCGTGTCGAATGAGGGGCTGGACATGCCGTACAGACAATACGGGCAGTGTCCTGCTACCCGACAACAAGTTCTCCGTGTCTGTGTCACTTGGACACGTGATACTTGGTTAGTGTCTTGGGGCAGTGACTGACACGTCAGCCCCCAAGTGGCGGGTCGAGTCGTGTCGTGTCCGCATCGTATTTATGAGTGCACTGATTTTATGAACACTGTGCAGTAGCCGTGTCTAGGCTCTGATACGCGTGTCGTACAGAGCGTAGACATGCCGTGGACATGAAGTGTCGTGTCGACACTGTAGCCCTATGTGTGGGCAACACGTGGATAGAACCACGTGACTCCACGTGAGTCGTGTCGTGTCCACGAGCTCGTGGACTCGCCGCACGAGCCTGTGCAGTGGCCGTGTGTTGGCGAGTGTTCGTTAGTGTCTGGACACGTTGTGTCCTGTTGCGTGGACACAATACGACTCGTGGGACACCCTGATATATGCACGAGTGTTTACCAACCATTAATTTGGGATTTTTATTTGATTTTGTGTTAGATTTGGGCTTTTCCCTATTATTACTAATACCTATACAATAACAGTTGTTCCTGAGATTTCGAATGTGTTTAAATTGATTTCAAATGTAATTTAAATGTTATATATATGTGATATCATCTCTGGTTATATGATTTTGTGTTGGGGTTCAATGTGGAGCTTGATTGTTGTGTGAATGGGGAAACATAGGTTTAACTGTTACAGGTTTCGAATTTCTAAAATGAGGGTTATGCATATATATGTGTTGAACTGGGAAGAGGGATTACATGATACTTTTCCTGAGACTTAGACCATTTCACTGCTGAACACACACACCATGTAACTTGTTCACAAACACTCACACACTATGTAACCAAACACACACACTCCCTAGCTCACTGTCCTCATGAACTGTACACACCCACACACTATACACTAGTGTACATGACACTACACACACACAAGGTACTTGCTGCCTTGACTGAACCCGAGAACACTATGAAACTGACACACACACACTCCCTAACCCACTGACCACACCGTTGAACACACACACTCACTGATACACTCATAACCTGATTTTACATACATCCTGTCACCCTCACAATTGTACACACACACACACCCTATCACACTATGAAACTGTATACACACACACACACACACACACACACACACACACACACACACTCTAGTCACTGTCACCCATAATACCCCTGTCCACATTACACATGTATGCCAATAATTACTCACACACACATCCTATCACTCATTTACCTGGAACACACACCCCCTCATCTCACACACAGTTGAACACACATGTCACTCACTAATACACTCATAACTTGTACACATACACACCACACAGGTATGCCTATACACACACACACACCATGCAACTGTCCACACACACACACACCATATCAATATCCACTACAATGTGTGACACACACTCACCCCTATTTATATGTATACCATGTTTGTGCCTTGCTTGTGTATTAGGCACTAGCCTATGTGAATGCCTATATATATATATATATATTATATATATATATATATATATATATATATATATATATATATATATATGTATAAATATACATAGTTTGTATTTGTGTGTGTGATAACTTGTTTGGCCTTTGATTGTGTTTGAGTGCTAGCCTAGGCTTGGTTAGGCTTAGTGAGACTTGATTGGACTAGGATTGGCCTAGTTGACCTAGTTTGACTAGCGAAGTTGACTAGAGTTGACTTTAGTCTTGAATGACCTAGAATTCATATAGAATGCATTGTAAAGTTTAATATTACCATTTTGGACATGTTGTGACCTGTGTTGCTCTAAATAGGACTCATCTACTCTGTCTCGACATATATACTCATCGGATACTCAGGATATCAGGCGAGTACATTCTCTGACCGTTTCATACTTGACAGAATTTATATTTATGCTCTAGATTACTTTACTTGATGCTGTCACGTTGTTAACATGGATTGGTACTATATGGATCCTTTCATGAGATGTTATCCCCCTCGGGAGCATCGGGTTACGTCATGTCATGTGCGTTTCACTTTCATCATGTACTCCGGTGCTTTCACCATTCATGTGCACTCTATTGATTCATTTACTCTCATGTTCACAAATTCCCTCATGTATACTTCATGTTCACCCATTTATGGGCCCCCATATGAAATCATGTACAATAACGTAACTTGTCTGGATCCTTGTGTATTGATTGGGGTACGGGGGAGTATAAATGGTTATGTGAACAATTTCAAAGTAGTGTAATCATGTGCAAACTCTTAGAATAATCATGTACAAATTCAAGCCGTTCACATGTCTATCTTGTACTCTACATCACTAGCCACTGTTAGTTCTTTACTTATAGTAGATATTTTTTTACAGTCATCTCTTTTACTTCATATATATTCTTCAGCGTTTCATGTATCTTACTCTATAGCATGCTTATATTTCCTGTCATATTATGAACTGCGTGAGATGTATTGTGCTTGTTCCTGTTCTAACTGGACCTGTTGAAATATTACAGATGACATTGAGGAGATGTCCTACATACTACGGAGCAGGCTTCGATGACACCTGCGAGCTGGACTCCCAGGAGGACCCAGTCCTTAAAGAGGACATTACCCCAGTAGTCTAGGCTAGTTAGCTAGACTAGTTATCTTACTTTATTGTCTTGTTTTACTTTGGATACATTATATACTTATTTGGGATTTTGTTGTTCTGGATGTTGTGGAGATGTTATCTTAGACTCTTAGACTTTTTCTCATGTTGTATTTCTTTTGGCGACTTTCATATCGATCTATCTTATCGTATTTTCTACCTTAGCTGTGATTGAGTTGTACATTTCTATATTGTCCTCCATTCGGAGCGTATATATTGTACAGGTACCTTATAATTGTTAGATGTATGTGAACTAGGACAGCGTTCTATCGCCGACACTGTGGTGTAGGCTGGACGTACCTATTTTTCGTGCCCCTACACTGGGTGCGGGTCGTGACACGTTTTTAGTGGTGGCCTATGCAGGTCTAGATTTGTAGTAGTATTCGAACTAGAGTATCACTACAGCCTCCAGTAGGATATTGGATGTAGTTTTGAGGTACTCAATCATATTAGGAAAACTCCGATCCAATATTTGCCATCTAAATTCTTGTTGATTAAATGCTTTCCTTTGAATAGATAAACTGTCCTCCTTTGATTTTTTACTTCGTTCTCAGTAATTGCTTCTTGTTTTGATCTGTCTTCAGGATGGTTATGGAGACACGATCTCATCGCTCCGGTCCTGGGGATACTATCGAGAGGTCGGCCACCTCTCGTCCTGTTCAGCAGGGCCTCGAGACCGCAGCTCATGTTGTGCCAACTCAGGTTGGCGTTTCTGCTGCATTTGGAGGTGCACCTTCGCCTCTACAGAGACCTTCCCCCGTCATTCCTGATTTCTCTCGGCAGCAGCCACCTTCCGGATCAGTTAATGCAGCACATTTGTTCGACTTCTTTCAGAAGATGGTGGAGGCCCAGCGACAGCAATCCGCTCATTTCCAGCAGGACATAGAGAATGCCCATCAGCTTGCCCTGACTACTGTGGAGAGAGTTATTGCATAGCCGCAGGCAGCCAAGATGCAGCCGTATCAGTCGAGGACACCAGGGACCCAGGACTTCCAGAAGATGCGTTCGCGGGACTTTCGCGGCACTGAGGGGATTCTGTATGCGGATAACTGGATAGAGCACATCGAGGAGATCTTCCGGTTGTTGGAGATTTCAGCACGACTGCAGATTGAGGCGGCAAGTAGTCAGATGCAGGACCTGGCCCGCACATGGTACCAGACGGACCCTCGCGGTACAGAGGGACAGACTTGGGTAGCCTTCAAGAAGCTGTTCAAGGAGAAGTTCTTCCCTGACACAGCTCTTGGCACCCTAGAGACGCAGTTTGAGAGCTTAGTTCAGGGCAGTCAGACTTTCGAAGAGTACGCTGGGTAGTTCTGCCGTCTGGGAAGATTTGTTGAGGGACTCAGTGAGACGGCGAAGGCCTGGAGATTCTGGAAGGGTTAGTCAAGGAGGTCAAGTCCTTGACCAAGAGTGACCGGAGTGCCACTTTTGAGGAGATTCTTGTGGGTGCCCTAGCAGCAGAGGATGATCTTGAGCTGAGGCTCAAGAGGGGACGAGACGCTTAGGAAGCCAGTGGCAGCGGAGGACCGGCTAAGAGGCCGCATTTTCAGCAGCAGAATCAGCAGCAGCAGCTGCAGTTCCAGCCACTGCAGTTCCAGGGTCAGGGCCGTACGCCTTGTAGGAACGAAATCGTAAAACAGAATACTCTAGAGGGGGGGGAGGGGTGAATAGAGTAGGCAGCGGAATATTTCTAATTAAAAATATCGTTAGCAATTAGATCACAGATATAAAAATAATCACAAAGTAAATGACAGAAATAAAAAAGTGATCAGAAGGCAAACGCAAACACCGAGATTTATACTGGTTTCCCTCTTGTGAGGACTAGTCCAGTCGAAAGAACTCTAGCTTCCAGTTGAATCCACTATTGGAAAATATCGCAAGTTTTCATACGAAGTCCTTGCAACTTCTACAGACGCGAGCTTTGATACGAAGAACTCGACCAACTTCAATTTTGAAGAGTTGTATCTTCTATCAAGCCTCTGAGTACAATCGCTCTTGAAACTTCTAGACCGCACCGTACTGGCAAATCGACTAGAGGATTGTAACTGGCTTGGGATTTGAAAATGTAAGCTTTTGAGAACTCTTTGGAAGAAATGTAAGCTTTAGAAGAGAAGAGATTGAAAGTGAATTTGTGATTTGAAATGATCGAAATACTTCTCTATTTATAGTTTTTCCAAAGACAGAACTCTGACATAATTCGGACATAATTCGGACATAACTCTTTGTAACAAACCACAACTGAAAGGTGACCAAGTTCAAAATCAAACGTTCACTAACGTTCATCTTGGCCAAACTCTGGCCGAACTCGGACCGAGTTCTGCTAGGGTTCTGCCAGTTCATTTTTGAGAAAAATTAATTTGGCTTTTTGAAAAGTCCTTCAGAAGCTTTTTGTAAAAAGGATGTTTTCCAAAAATATAGGTCGTTTTCAAAAGGATAGGATGATTTTAAAAAACGATTCGGGACAGCCTATTTGCCAGTACGACTTGGTGTACAATGTATTCCTAGACTCAATAAAATAAAAAATTATATTGCTTTGAAGGAAATACATTTTGAATGGCAAACGACTTCAGTCTTGAACATAGTAGATATCCATCGTTGAGCAGTATCCAAAACGTCGTAGGTAAACATCTGAATTGACTTGCATTTATATCGAGACAGAGTTTGATCAATTATTAAAATCAGGTTTGACCATGACCAATGGGCCAACAATCTCTTCCATTTTGATAATTGACAAACCTTGCCGATATAACATCTGAGTATGGATCAATTCAAAAATGTGTAATACCAGAGAAAAGAAAAATTATTCATAACCTGCATTCATGAAGATGTTAGATCCTATTTTTCCTCCGTTGTCACTTAGCAAAGTAATTGCAAAAGAGAAAGCTCCCCCGCAATAAATGCATAAGTAACAAACAATGAAGAAAGACAAGAAATATATATATATAAAATATTCATCACATGCATGGTATAGTCAGTTAAAAAAGAGATTGTATAAACAACACATGCATGGTATTTGTCACAGACAGTTTATATGGAAGCAAGAAAAGTAATGCTATAGTAAAGCTGAAACAAATAAAATGCTGAATAATAAACTAAGCGAAACGTATGCCAAACTGAGGCATAATAAAAACCATGTCTATAAAAAGTCACAAATAATAATAGCTAAAAGAGTGCTGATAATAACTAAAATAAGAGTACTGATAAAATCTTGGAATGTCGGAGCATTTTCAAGTAAACATAAGGTAAAATATCAGTCTCAAAAATCATAACATCTCAAAAGTCATCATCCTCATCATCATCGTCAGCGGCTGCAGCGCCAGCATGTCCAGATGGACCAGCTCCAGAAGTACCAGCTCCAGAAGTATGAGGAGTGGCACCAGAAGTACGATACCAATCGTAAGCGTTCCCTGGCTGGAACAGAGAGTGGATCGCCTCATCATCAACGCGGTATCCAGAAACAGAAGGGTCTCGAGGTAGAGAGCTAGCTGAGTAACCCGTCTGCGCAAATCTCAGATCGACGAAGGAGTTGGCAATAGTCTGGAACCGAGTCACGTCACGAAACTCATGTTCCCTGGAAGTGTCAACATAGAATGACTGCAGATCTGAAAGGTGCTGATGAATACCCTCAAATGTCATAGGGTAAGAATGAGGAGGACCAGGTGCTGTGGGAGTAGGTGCAGGAGGAGCAGGTACAGTAGGTGGAGGAACAGTGGCAATGTTGCGACGAGAGAGTTTGAGGAACTTGGGTTCAGGGTCAACAACACAAGTAGATAGGTCAATGTCAAATCTCTGAAAAATGCGTGGGGTGAGCATCGCATAAGATAGGTTGCGGTCTCTTCCGCGACATCTATCCATCATCTGAATAATAGTCTTAGGGGCAGAAAAAGGAATCCCCTTAAGAATATGATATAGAGCAGAAAGCTCAAGTGTAGTGACATCATCTTTGGAAGTAGATTTTAGAAGTAAAGTGGAATAGATGATGCGATGTAATTCGTAGTTAAACAAGTTCAAGTTATTAGCCTTGAACTTTCCAGGACGAGTACGTGCGGGCGCACAAAGCTCATTCTTGAAACTTACCATCGAAAAAATCAAAATCAGTGATGTCATCGAGCGGGACACCTTCGTTTGGAATACCAAGTATTTTCGCTAACGTTTCATCAGTGAATTCGATATCGATCCCTCCGACACGTGTTCTCGCGGTGAAAGTGTCTAACACGAGATTATAATAGAATAATCTAATGGCATTAGTAGCAATAGAAAATTGTAAGGTAACAAAGTGTTGTAACCCTAATGCCTCAAAGTAAGGGCGGTGGTCAGAAAAGACAGTCCATTTAATCGGTGATCCGGTACAGATAGTACGCATAATGAAATCGGCATACCATAATAGGGCTTGGTCGGAAGTTTTAAAGTAAAACTCGTCCGATGCACCGTCGTCCGATTGGACCGGAGAAAAGAGACAATCCGTATGCGGATTCGAAGACGATGCCTCTTCACTGGCATTGGTCTTCTTCCTCTTGAAGGGATTGAACTTAGGCATTCTTTCCCAAAATTCTAGAAACCCTAAAAATTTAAAAGTGGAGAAGAGAAGGAATTATACCTTCCAAGAATTGGATATGTTGTTGAGGACAAAATTCTCCGCACGAATCCAAAGTTTGGATGAAGATCTCCACACAGATTGGAAGAACAAGGGTGGAGAAGAGCTAGGGTTTGGAGGCACAGCTGCTGCTGTTTGAGGATGTTTGGAAGAATGAAGAAGAAGGAAGCCTCGGGTTCTGGCTGGTACATATATATACCCAGCCGAACTCTGGCCGAATTCGGACCGAACTCGGGCCGAATTCACCGAGGGTTACCTGGCTATATATGTGTAAGAAAAAAAATTACAATGAGGCCACATCTTTTTCATTAATTCGTTTCAAATGTTTAATTCAGAGTTTAGTAATTTTAAATCTCAAAATAATATAATTAATATTATTTTATAAATTAATATTCTTTACTCAGCATCTGTCTCAGATTAGCTGTAAGAGTACTGTTCCAGCTAAAGGAGGTTCACCGGAGAACTCTTAAGTACCGCTTCGCTTCTACTAAACAGTTTTTGAGTATCGAATAAATTAATTAATAAAATAAAATTAATTAATATTATTGATATCTAAAATTTCTAATTCTCGATGTAAATAATTGAAACGATCTTCCGCTAGAGGTTTTGTGAGTATGTCAGCTAATTGATTCTGAGTGTCTATGTATGCAAGGTTTATATCTCCATTTTGTTGATGATCTCTAAGAAAGTGATGTCGAATCTCGATATGTTTAGTACGAGAGTGACATACTGGATTCTTAGTCAAATTAATAGAACTAGTGTTGTCACAGAAAATGGGTATGTGTGTAAAATGCTATCCATATTCTTCTAAGGTTTGTTTTATCCATAAAATTTGTGCACAACAACGTCCTGCGGCGATATACTCAGCCTCGGTTGTTGATAATGCAACTGAATTTTGCTTTTTACTAAACCAAGAGACTAGAGCTTTTTCTAGGAAATGACATGTGCCGCTAGTGCTTTTTCTATCTACTTTGCATCCGGCAAAATCAGCATCAGAATAACCGGTTAGGTCAAATGACGCGGTTTTGGGATACCATAAGCCGACAGAAGAAGTGCCTTTAAGATATCGGAAGATACGTTTAACTGAGCATAGATGTGATTCCTTAGGATTAGCTTGAAAGCGTGCACATAAACAAACACTAAACATAATGTCTGGTCGACTAGCAGTTAAATATAGTAAGTTATCGATCATACCTCGATACTTACGTATGTCGACAGGTTTGCCTTGTTCATCAATATCAAGCTTGGTTGAAGTTGTCATTGGAGTGCTAAGTGGCTTGACTGTTTCCATGTCGAACTTCTTTAATAGATCCTTTGTGTACTTTGCTTGATTTATGAACGTCCCATTGTTGGTTTGTTTGATTTGCAGTCCGAGAAAGAATTTCAGCTCTCCCATCATGCTCATCTCAAACTCATTCTGCATACACTTTGAAAATTCTTGTCAAAGAGAATCATCAGTAGATCCAAAGATAATATCATCTATATAGACTTGAATTAAAAGAATATTGTTATTCAAAGATTTTATAAACAAAGTAGTGTCAACCTTTCCCTTTGAAAAACCGTTATCAAGTAGAAAAGAGCTTAGACGATCGTACCAAGCACGAGGGGCTTGTTTCAAACCGTATAAGGCTTTCTTCAACTTGAAAACATATTCAAAAAATTTGAAATCAGTAAAACCGGGAGGTTGAGCTACGTAAACTTCTTCTTTTATAAAACCATTTAAAAATGCGCTTTTGACATCAATTTAAAATAACTAAAAATTATGAAAATATGCAAATGCACATAACATGCGAATGGATTCTAATCTCGCAACTGGGGCATAAGTCTCATCGTAGTCGATACCTTCTTCTTGATTGTATCCTTGAGCTACGAGTCGAGCCTTATTACGAGTCACTAAACCATTCTCATTCAATTTGTTTCGAAATACCCATCGGGTACCAATGACCGGATGATCAATGGGCTTGGGAACAAGTTCCCAAACTTGATTCTGTTCGAATTGGTTTAATTCCTCTTGCATAGCATCTGACCAAAAATTATCACTACATGCTTCATCAATATTTTTGGGTTCAAACTGCGAGACAAAAGCAACACAAGAAGCTATATCTTTATTAGAGGAACGAGTGCTTACACCCTTGGTAATCTCACCAATTACCAAGTCCTTTGGATGATTAGCCAAGAATCTCATCTCTTTTGGTGTAGTCTCAAGATTGCTAGTTTTGGCTTCTTTGCTTGGAGGTTCAACTGATGCCTGATGTGATGGTTCTGTATCTTTGTGTGAAGGTTTTGCAGTAGCTGTACTTGGTACGATTATGTCTTCATTGTCATCATCGTCTAAGTACTGATTTAGCTCATCAAACTTGACATTGATAGATTCTTCGATGATCATGGTTTTTGAAGACTCTGTATCCTTTGCTCTTTGCTGCATAACCTAAAAATATACCTTCATTGGCCTTTTCATCAAATTTACTCAAATTATCTTTAGTATTAAGAATAAAACATTTACAACCAAAGATTTTGAAATAAGAAACATTTGGTGTTCTATCAAACCATAGTTCATAGGGAGTCTTTTTCGATATAGGTCGAATTAGAACCCTATTGAGAATATAGCATGATGTATTTACAGCTTCAGACCATAAGTATCTAGGTAGACTAAACTGGTTTAACATTACTCTAGCCATTTCAGATAGAGTTCTTTTCTTACGTTCCACAACTCCATTTTGTTGCAGAGTCCTAGGGCAAGAGAATTCATGCAGATAACCGTGTGTGTCACAAAATTGCTTAAATTCTGCATTCTCAAATTCGTCGCCATGATCACTACGAATACGAATAATCATGAACCCTTTTTCATTCTGTACTTTCTTGTAAAAGGTGACGAATTCTGATAATGCATCGTTCTTGCGTGCAAGAAAATAAACCTATGTATATCTAGAGAAATCATCTGTAATGACAAATGCATATAACTTACCACCCAGACTAGCAATTCTACTTGGTCTAAATAAGTCCATATGTAACAGTTGTAAAGGTCTAGTGGTACTTATAGCGTTCTTGGATTTGAATGCGGATTTGGTAGCTTTGTTCTTTTCAAATTCACTACATACCGTATCCTTCTTGAAAGAAATATCCGGTAAGCCGCGTACCAACTTCTTTGTAGATAGTCTTGAAATTGTATCCATGTTTGCATGACCGAGTCTCATATGCCATAGTTGACTCTCAATGTTTTTTTTTATTTTTTATTTTTCAAACATCTATCTGCTTTGTTAGCATCTTCCAACAAGTAGAAAACATATATATTGTCTTCCCTAACACCTTCAAATATAATACTACCAGTTGAACTATCAACTATAGTACATTTATCTTTTACGAATTTAATACCATAACCGTGATCAGCTAAATGGCTTATGCTGAGTATATTATGTTTTAACTCGGTAACTAGACAAACATCTTTAATCACTGGATATGGAGCCTTACCAATGTCACCGATACCGATTATGTATCCTCTTAAATTATTACTGAAGGAGACGTATCCTTCTTTATTACTTTTCGACAGTGTTGCGAATAATAAAGCGTCACCGGTCATGTGCCGTGAGCAACCGCTGTCGAGGATCCATTTGCTTCTTAGCATGTGAAGGGCGTCCCACCTACAAAGCAATTTGTAGATGAAACTCTTGGTACCTATTTCTTGTAGGGTCCTGACTGGTTAGTTTTTGGCATCCATGCATAAACATTTAAATATAGAAACTTTCTGATTCTACATGCAGAAGATATATGACCAATGAGGCTACAATAATGACATTTAGCATGTTGAGTGTTGAAAGTAGTGTGAGGTGCATGATTGGTAGGTTTTGATTTTCTAGTATAGAAGAATGCATGCCTATTAGTCTTCTTGGGCATAGTTTTGGTATGGTTTGGTCTGACAGTGTTGGGCGTGTTCCGATGATTCGGTAATTGACACATGTTAGAATAGGAAGCAGCAACTTCAGGCTGTTTTCCTAAACTAATTTCCAACTTTTTGGAAGTGTCATATAATCTAGTATAGTCAGATATGAGTGATTCTAATCTGACCTGTGCACACTGGAGACTCTTTCTCTCCTTAGATAGGTCTTCTTTTAACTGGATAAAAGTTTGGTCTTTTTTTTCGGATAGCTTAACAGTCTCGTGTAACAACAACTTAATAGATGAAAGCTCACCAGACTCATTTGAAGAGTCATTATCTCTAACATGATCTAGTAGGTCGATAAATATTCCTATTTTACCTTTGTACTCTTTGAGTACCTTCTTAGAGGTTTCATATTTACTATGCAGTTTCCTGTAATTATCTAACAGTTCACTGAAAGCCTCTCCTAGTTGCTCAAAGGTGAAATTATCATAAGGATTAAATAGAGGATTAGTGATTACCTGATCGCAAGCCATCAAGCACACATTTGCAGCGTCATCTGATTGTTCATCTTCTGAGTCGCTGGCTTCACTTTCATGCCATATGCTTGTGTTGGCGTACTTTCTTGATGTAGATTTCTTCAGATAGCCTTTGTCATATTTGCTGTTTTTCTTTGATGATGATGCTGTTGGACAGTCTTTCTTCATGCGTCCTTTCTTCTTGCATCCGTAGCAAATAAGATCTTCGTCGTTGTTGTTGTTGTTGTTGCTGTCTTTTGTTCTCCTGTTAAATCTCATGAACTTCTTGAATTTTCTTACCAGAAGAGCTTGATCTTTAGAGTCGGAGTCGCTGTCATCAGAATCATCTTCGATGGTTCTTCTATGTTGAGCCTTGAGAGCGATCGTCTTCTCTGACTTCTCCTTTGGTGTAGCATCTTCAAAGTCTTGAAGTTCTAACTCGTGAGTGAGTAGCTTACCCATGAGTGTTTCTAGAGACATTGTTGAGAGGTCGTTCCCTTCAATGATTGCAGTAGCCTTTGGAATCCAGTTCTTTGTAAGGGCTCGTAGAAGTTTGCGAATCTTCTCATGGTTACTGTAATCTTTGCCTAGTGAAGACAGAGGATTTACAATATCCAAGAATCTTGTAAACATCTGAGTGACTGATTCACTTTGCTTTATTTTGAATGCCTCGTACTCCTGAGTAAGTCTGCTGATCTTTGACTCCTTGACTTGTGTTGTTCCTTCGTGGGTTACTTTGAGATGTTTCCACACTTCGTTTGATGTTGTGCAAGTAGACACCCTGTTGAATTCAGTTCTATCTAAAGCATAAAATAAAGCGTTAATAGCACGTGCGTCAAGACTGGCCTTTTTTTTTTTCCTCCTCTGTATATTTGTCATGGGATTTTTCAACTAAAATACCATCAACATTAATACGAGGTGGCTTTTTATAGCCATCAATAACTACAGACCATAAGTCAAAATCAAGAGATTTCAGAAAAAAACTCATACGTGTTTTCCAATAAGTGTAGTTTGTGCCGTCAAACAGTGGAGGTCTGTTTGTGGCTTGGCCTTCACTTGTGAATTTCACAATTGCCATATATAATGCTGTGATCTATACAAAAATTGAATATAACTGCAATTTTACCTTGCTTTACCTGTATAACCCGCTTTGATATACCTCTAGATGGAGAACCTGCTCTGATACTAATTGTAGGAACAAAATCGTAAAGCAGAATACTCTAGAGGAGGGGTGAATAGAGTAGGCAGCGAAATATTTCTAATTAAAAATCTCGTTAGCAGTTAGATCACAGATATAAAAATAATCACAAAGTAAATGGCAGAAATGAAAAAGTGATCATAAGGCAAACGCAGACACCGAAATTTATACTGGTTTCCCTCTTGTGAGGACTAGTCCAGTCGGAAGAACTCTAGCTTCCAGTTGAATCTACTATTGGAAAATATCGCAAGTTTTCATACGAAGTCCTTGCAACTTCTACAGACGCGAGCTTTGATACGAAGAACTCGACCAACTTTAATTTTGAAGAGTTGTATCTTCTATCAAGCCTCTGACTACAATCGCTCTTAAAACTTCTAGACCGCACCGTACTGGCAAATCGACTAGAGGATTGTAACTGGCTTGGGATTTGAAAATGTAAGCTTTTGAGAACTCTTTGGAAGAAATGTAAGCTTTAGAAGAAAAGAGATTGAAAGTGAATTGGTGATTTGAAATGATCGAAATACTTCTCTATTTATAGTTTTTCCAAAGACAGAACTCTGACAGAATTCGGGCAGAATTCGGACAGAACTCTTTGTAACAAACCGCAACTGAAGGGTGACCAAGTTCAAAATCAAACATTCACTAACGTTCATCTTGGCCGAACTCTGGCCGAACTCTGGCTGAACTCGGACCGAGTTCTGCTAGGGTTCTGCCAGTTCATTTTTGAGAAAAATCAATTTGGCTTTTTGAAAAGTCCTTCAGAAGCTTTTTGTAAAAATGATATTTTTCAAAAATATATGTCATTTTTAAAAGGATAGAGTGATTTTAAAAAACCATTCCGGACAGCCTATTTGCCAGTATGACTTGGTGTACAATGTATTCCTAAACTCAATAAAATAAAAAATTACATTACTTTGAAGGAAATACATTCTGAATGGCAAACGACTTCAGTCTTGAACATAGTAGATATCCATCGTTGAGCAGTGTCCAAAACGCCGTAGGTAAACATCTGAATTGACTTGCATTTATATCGAGGCAGAGTTTGATCAATTATTAAAATCAGGTTTGACCATGACAAATGGGCCAACACACCTTTCCAGCAGGTGCAGCAGCAGCAGCCGAGGTTTCAGCCACAGGCACTCAGGCAGCAGCCCGTTAGTTGTGGCTTCTGTAAGAAGCCAGGGCATGTATGGAATGACTGCAAGAAGCGGCTCAGGAGGTGCCTACTCAGCGGTTCGACGGAGCACCAGCTGAAGGAGTGTTCCATGTCTTCAAGACGAGCAGCTCAGGGAGCGGGAGCCAGAGCTCTAGCAGTACAGCAGAAGGGACCCTTACAAACTCAGCAGCAGAGGTTCGCTCAGTATCAGCAGTAGGCCAGGGGAGGTCAGCAGGGGCGAGCTTTCGCCATGGCAGCTGAGGACGCAGAGGCTATCGGGGAGCTGATCGCAGGTTCTATTCTTCTTAACTATATTTCAGCTTTTGCATTGTTCGATTCAGGGGCTTCTCACAGCTTCGTGTCTGTATCTTTTGCTATTAGACACCACATTGTATTTGAATCATTGCCTAGGACTTGCAAGATCATGACCGGGGGTGGTATTATCCTCGTTAGTGATATTTGTAAGGGTCGGAGAGTTGATTTGGGAGGCCGAGAGTTGGATTTGAGTATGCTCATGATGCCATTGCCGAACTACGATATCGTACTCGGTATGGATTGGTTGAGCAGGCACCATGCCAGCATAGATTGCCGCGGGAGTAGAGTTATTTTCAGAGCACCCGGAGAGCTAGAGTTCGAGTTCACCCGACGGCAGGCGGAGCAAAGCAGCAGAGTTTTCTATGGAGTATCAGTTGAGGAGCAGGCAGTGCCACACCCTTTGATAGCGGAGTTCATGGACGTCTTTTCGGAGGATTTGCCAGGATTACCACCGGACAGAGACGTGAAGTTCTCTATAGACTTAGTGCCCGGTGTAGAGCCAATATCTCAGCATGTCTATAGGGTGAACAACAACGAGCTGGTAGAGTTGAAGAAGCAGGTAGATGAGCTGCAGGACAAGGGCTTCATCCGATCGAGTTCTTCACCATGGGGTGCACCGGTACTCTTTGTATCGAAGAAGGATGGGTCGGTCAGGATGTGTATCGACTACATGACACTCAACAACCTCATGATCAAGAACAAGTACCCGTTCCGAGGATCGACGATCTCTTCGATCAGCTGAGTGGGGCGAGGGTATTTTCTAAGATTGATCTGAGGTCAGGTTACCATCAGTTGAAGGTGAAGAAGGAGGATATCTCGAAGACCATATTCAGGACACAGTATGGCCAGTTTGAGTTCATGGTGATGCCGTTTGGGTTGACTAATACCCTGATGGTATTCATGAACCTGATGAACAAGGTATTCCACCAGTACTTGGACAAGTTCGTGGTTGTGTTCATCGATGATATCCTAGTGTACTCGAAGACTGAGGAGGAGCATGAGAAGCACTTGAGAGTGGTTCTGGAGACTCTCAGGAGGGAGGAGCTTTATGGAAAGCTCTCGAAGTGTGAGTTCTTTCTGGACAGAGTTGACTTCTTGGGTCATGTGGTGATTGGAGATGGGATCTCAGTTGACCCGAAGAAGATCACGGCAGTTGAGGCTTGGACAGCACCGAGTTCAGTAGCGGAGATCAGAAGCTTCTTGGGATTGGCAGACTATTATAGGAGGTTCGTGCAGGATTTCTCCCGGGTTGCAGAGCCATTGGCTAGGCTGACCCGGAAGGATGCAGAGTTTGTCTGGTCAAAGGAGTGTCAGATCGCTTTTGATGAGTTGAAGAAGCGGCTGACGACAGCTCCGATTCTGACATTGCCATCAGGATCAGGAGGGTTCACTATCTACAGTGACGCCTCAGGTAAGGGTTTGGATTGTGCCTTGTAGCAGCATGGGAAGGTGATTGCCTATGCTTCCAGACAGTTACGTCCCCATGAGAAGAACTACCCTACACACGGCTTGGAGTTGGCAGCAGTTATATTTACTTTGACCTTGTGGAAACACTACTTATACGGAGAGCGGGTGGAGATCTTTACAGATCATAAGAGCTTGAAGTATGTATTTACACAGAATGAGCTCAACATGAGGCAGCGCAGGTGGTTGGAGTTGATGAAGGACTTTGACATTTCACTACAGTATCACCCAGAAAAGGCCAACATGGTTGTCGATGCCTTGAGTAGGTATCCAACAGCCATATGTTTGACTATAGACCGTCACTTGCTAGCAGATTTGGAGAGCCTGGGGATCGAGTTGGTTGTCCTAGGAGTTCAGATGCGGATGTGGGGCCTTCAGATTCAGTCGGACTTGATGGAGAGGATCAAGTCGACACAGTTCGAGGATGTTGCTCTACGGTGTATCCGAAAGCAGGTTCGAGCAGGGTTGGTGGATAATGAGTTTACTCTTACAGAGGATGGCACATTGAGGCACGGTTCCAGACTGTATATGCCCAGTAGAGAGCTCCGAGAGCAGGTCATGCAGGAGGCCCACCGATCTCAGTACTCTATACATCCAGGTGCTAACAATATGTATAGGGATCTGAGGGAGCACGTCTGTGGTATGGGATGAAGCGGGAGGTAGCTCGCTTCGTAGCCAGATGTTTGGTCTGTCAGCAGGTCAAGGCAGAGAGGCAGAGGCCAGGAGGTTTGTTGCGGCCATTGCCTATTCCAGAGTGGAAGTGGGAGCACATCACGATGGACTTTGTTTCTGGATTGCCGCGTACACCAGGAGGGAGACGCGATTTGGGTCATCGTAGACAGGTTGACCAAATCGGCCCACTTTTTGTCATTTAAAGTGGGTACATCTAGTGAGAGGCTAGCAGAGATGTATATGCTGCAGATTGTCAGGATTCATGGAGTTCCGGTGAGCATTGTCTCGGATCGGGATAGTCACTTTACTTCCCATTTCTGACGGAGTCTGCAGACTAGTTTGGGTACTCAGCTCAAGTTTAGTACTGCATACCACCCTCAGACGGACGAACAGTCAGAGAAAACTATTCAGACACTCGAGGACATACTGCAAACTTGTGTCTTGGATTTTGGAGGATCCTGGGAGGATCACCTGCACTTACTGGAGTTTGTATACAATAACAGTTTTCAGTCCAGCATTGAGATGTCACCATTCGAGGCACTGTACGGGCGCAGATGTCGTACACCCTTGTCTTGGGATGATGTTGGAGAACGAGCTTTATTGGGACCTGAGATGGTTGTAGATGCAGCCGAGAAGGTAAAGCTCATCAGACACCAAATTTACGTGGCGCAGGACAGACATCGGCACTGGGCCGATAGCCACCGCAGACCCTTGGAGTTTGAGGTACAGTTTAGAGATATGATTAGAATTAGGAGTTGCTTTGTTTGTGATTTTGTTTGATCATGTTTGAATATATTAGTAATTGAGACCTTGTTTGTGATTAGGTTGGAGATCTTATTTTCTTGAGGATATCTCCGACACGTGATACGATACATTTTGGTGGAGGTGGAAAGCTTAGCCCATGCATCATCGGACATTTCGTGATCAGTGGAAGAGTCGATGACATGGCTTACCGGCTAGATTTTCTACCTGCACTAGTGGGAGTCCATAACGTATTTCACGTGTCGCAGCTGAGACGGTATGTGGCAGATCCTAGCCATGTACTCGATCGCTCAGAGATTGATGTGGGATCTATTCTTAGCTATCCAGAGCAGCTTATGGAGATTCTGAATCGACGAGAGAAGGTTCTGAGAAACCAGGTGATACCCTTGGTTCGCGTCGCATGGAGGCATCATTCTCCAGGAGAGTCTACCTGGGAGCGGGAGGATGAGATGCGCGAGCGATACCCTTATCTTTTTGGACCTTGAGGTATGATTATCTATCCTTCTCATCAGTTCAGTTTCGTCTTTCAATTTCGATGATAAAATTCTTTTAAGGAGGGTAGATTTGTCACTACCACATTTTAGTCTTGAGGGTAATTTGGTTATTTTGGTTTTTGTGATTATTTTATTATTTATTGTATTGGTGTTGTGATTTTTGACTTTTGCTAGTTATGACTTTAGAGACTAGCCTAGAGTTTGACTTTGACTTTAGTGGCTTAGTTAGCCTGGTGTGGGACCCTAATGTGACTTAAGTTGGTCTTAGTTGACTTGAGTGTGGCTAGGGTTCATGAGAGAATTGGGAGAGTTTTGTATTTGGACTTATAGCTAAGGGGTTGAGCTAGCTAGCTAGCTTATGAACTTGGCTTAAAGCCTATTTACATGAAATTCTAACCCTAATCCCCTACATGGCCAGCCACCACAGCCCAATTATAACCTAATTTCAGCCTATATAATGTCTCTTCATAACCACTAGCCTCTTTTAGAAATTCCCCTTTAGGAAGCCCTAATTTCTTCCCCCTTTCATCATTTTTCTACCAAATTGATTCCAATCTTTTGCATTTGAATCCAAATCTGGAGTAGAAGAAGAAGGAGGCTAGCTTGCAAGGAGGAGAGGTCATTGGGATATTGCTTGAGGAAGGAGACTTCACTATTTGAGACTTTTTTTTGGAGATTGGCTCTCTATAGGTAATCCCTACAAATCACCTTAAATTCCTGATTTAATTCTATAGATGCATCCATCTAGGTGTCCCCTAGCTGTAGAAAAAGTTTGGTGAAAATTCGTGTTGATTTGGTGTCCGTATCGGACACGTATCAGTGTAGGCTTATAGGTATTTGATGAAATATCTCAATAGCTATTTTATTGCTATTTTTGAAATCTTTTTGAACAAACTTGTAGAGCTACATGTGCTATTGGATTTCGTGCATGACTGAGCCGATCATTGGCTTCGTATCATGTCGAATGAGGGGCTGGACACGTTGCACAGACAATGTGGGCAGTGTCCTGCTACCCGACAGCAAGTTCTCCGTGTCTGTGTCACTTGGACACGTGACACTTGGTGAGTGTCTTAAGGAAGTGACTGACACGTTATCCCCCAAGTGGCGTGTCAAGTCATGTCGTGTCCGCATCGTATTTGTGAGTGCACTGATTTTATGAACACTGTGCAGTAGCCGTGTCTAGGCTCTGATATGCGTGTCGTACAGAGCGTAGACACGCCGTGGACATGAAGTGTCGTATCGAGAGTGTAGCCCTATGTGTGGGCAACACGTGGATAGAACCACGTGACTACGTGAGTCGTGTCATGTCCACGAGCTCGTGGACTCACCGCACGAGCCTTTGTAGTGGCCGTGTTTTGGCTAGTGTTCGTGAGTGTCTGGACACATCGTGTCCTATTGTGTGGACACCATACGACTCATGGGACACCTTGATATATGCACGAGTGTTTACCAACCATTAATTTGGGATTTTTATTTGATTTTGTGTTGGATTTGGATTTTTCTCCATTATCGCTGATACGTGTACAGTAACCAGTTGTTCCTGAGATTTTGAATGTGTTTAAATTGATTTCAAATATAATTTAAATGTTATATATATGTGATATCATCTCTAGTTATTTGATTTTGTGTTGGGGTTCAATGTGGAGCTCGATTGCTGTGTGAATGAGGATACACAGGTTTAACTATTACAGGTTTCGAATTTCTGAAATGAGGGTTTTGCATATATATGTGTTGAACTGGGAAGAGGGATTACATGATACTTTTACTGAGACTTAGACCATTTTACTGTTGAACACACACACCATGTAACTTGTTCACAAACACTCACATACTATGTAACCAAACACACACACACTCCCTAGCTCACAGTCCTCATGAACTGTACACACCTACACACTATACACTAGTATACATGACACTACACACACACAAGGTACTTGCTGCCATGACTGAACCTGAGAACACTATGAATCTGACACACACACACTCCCTAACCCACTGACCACACAGTTGAACACAATCACTCACTGATACACTCATAACCTGATTTCACACACATCCTGTCACGCCCCAGAACCAGAATACTGGTGAGCGGGAGCGTACATAGCCAGCTACGTATATTGAATTGCAACCCACCTCGCTATACGGTCACGGCTGTCTAGATACATGAGGGTTTAACTACAATCCATCAGTCACCTACGGTTATGAACAAGCCTATTGTCTCAATCTCAAGCAAGCAATAATAGTCACAAGATGTCAGAGCACCAAATATACAATAGTAAGGCGTCCCATACATTACATATTCGGATGATCATGAAGCTAGTCGTACACAATGTCAAGACTAGCAAGAGTTTCAGTCATACATATCAACCCTAGGATTTGTTAATCATGTTACAGTCCGTAGGCAGACAGTAAATAAAGGTGCAATACGAGCTAACACATGCTCGTCGGCCAAACGCCTCAAAAGAATAATTTTACAATGAAGTGGGAGGACAAAAGAAACCCACTCGTTGCCAGGTTTATGCCTGGTGGTCACCATTTGGCTGGAAGGTAGGTAGATCCTCTGGTGCTGCTCCGATATCTGGCCACACAAAACCAGCTGGGTCAGACCCCAGAAAGAGCAAGTGCCACAAAGGAGGCTTCACTTAGAAACTAAAACCAGCATATCATAATAGAATATAAAAGATTATAAACGAAACTGATAATAATAAAGATAACAACAGTAAATTGAGTACGAGGAAACCATTCAAGTAGCCAGGTCACAACCCTTAAACCAAACAAGGACCGGGGTTGGAACCCTTCACCTGAATAGAAACCCGTCTCAACTACTTGTTGGTAAAGTAACAAGACAATAAATAAAGAGAGGACACAGAACTGCTCCGGGAGCCAGGTTACAACCCTTAAACCAAACAAGGACCGGGGTTGTAACCTTTCGCCTGAACAGAACTTGACTCCTGATCTTTATTGTTAAGGCCAGTATCAATAATCATGTTATTGAAGAAAGATAAAACATGACAAGCATGGCACGGGGTGCAATAAGACAATAAATGAAGAGAGGATGCAGAACTGCTCCGGGAGCCTGGTTACAACCCTTAAACCAAACAAGGACCGGGGTTGTAACCCTTCGCCTAAATAGAACTGGTCCCCTGATCGTTATTGTTAAGGCAAGCATAATTAATCGTGTCATGTCACAATCTTGTACATGATCAAGACAAGACTAAGCTGTGCTAGACTCCATCCAATCAATCACGGCCAAGCAAAGAGTACGGCTTGATACTTTAACTAACTAGGGTTATCACAGGTCTAGTTACTAGCAAGATGCAATGAGATTATCCCAACAGCCAAAAGCCCTGCAGACCATCCAGTTATTCAGGTCGAATGTCCGTTTATGAAGAATGCAACACGTGACTGTGTGCTGGAAATGTTCCCTACTCGTCGGTAGGCTGCAAGTCCACTTTAATGCGCCCAGATAACGGGATTACCTGTAGCTGGGAAATCTCTTCATGTCTACTGAATTATTCTAATTTATTAGCCTTAGTCGATTATTGTAGGTATCCATGACCGTGGTACTCAGGGAACCCCATCCTAGACATGATGCACGACAGCACTGATTTATTTGTACAAATGCAATCGCCCACGGTGTCCAGGTCATTCATACTTGTCATGTCAGGCTAGCTGTCATAACAGCATGTCATGATATATCATGTCGGTTTCGTGTTTATGGAACATATCAGAACTTACCTGGCATAAGCATAAATGAGACATTTTAATATAATAATAATAATTAATAATAATAATAGAATCACAAAAGAAATTAAGACTGTGGAAGGAGCCAGGCAGCTAAGGGAAATAAGCTTATGCGGCTGAGAAAGAACGGGCACATGCGGCTCGGGTGAGCACAAGGGTCTCATGCGGCTCAGGAGAACTGGGCTCATGTGGCAGCGGGAAGGAAGGGGCTTATGCGGCTGGGTGTAGGCAAGGTCAATACGGCTGTGAATTAGCCAGGGCCTTATGCGGCCGAAGAATTCGTCAAGCATATGCGGCTGCGGTATTGGGGTTCATGCGGCTGGATTAGGCCGAGGCCATATGCGGCTGAAAGGAGACAGACTATATGCGGCTGGGAATCATGAAGTCCTATGCGGCTGGGAATTGCCCAAGCCTTATGCGGCTGCAGGGAGTAGACTTCATGTGGCTAGAAGGCGCAGTGCCATGCGGATGAAAACCAAGGACAGCTCATGCGGCCGAGAGAGAGTAAGTATTATGCGGCTGGGTTCAAGTGAGCTTATACGGCCAATTATGCCGAGGCCCTATGCGGCTGGAGACTGAAGTTCATGCGGCCCGGGTTAGAAGTCCATGCGGCTACATCATGGAGTCTTATGCGGCTGAAAGTGACTTGCCGTATGAATATTCATGCGATCAAGTTCTATCATGCGGCTGAGGACTGTCATGCGGCTAGAAATTGCTCTCCTTCTCCACTTGTCCGAGAAGAAGAACCTGGAGTCCATGGCTTCAAGGCTCATAAATCTTTCATCCGAGGTCGGAATCCAGACTTCCATAGGTCAAAATGGGGCAGAACGAAATTCTCTACAATATGGAACCATCAAAACTTGGAAATAACAATATTAAGTAGGTCAAAACCAAAGAAATCCGAAAATACTTTAAACTTAGATCTACACAAATTGAGCCATAGAAATTAGAAATGCCAAATACTAAAGTGTGTTAGAATCTTGTGAGGAAGAGAATGGAACAATAAAAATAGAGTTCCTCCATGAAGCAAGCTACACTTGCCTAAGCTCTCTTCCTGGTAGGTGAAGAAGTAATGGT
Organism: Iris pallida; assembly: GCA_029216955.1. Taxonomy (NCBI): domain Eukaryota; kingdom Viridiplantae; phylum Streptophyta; class Magnoliopsida; order Asparagales; family Iridaceae; genus Iris; species Iris pallida. The sequence goes on along the minus strand of JANAVB010044620.1, from coordinate 883,224 downwards.
GGAGAAGAAGAAGTAAATGAAGAGAATTAATGAAGAGAGAGAGAGAGTGGCCGGCTATAAATAGAAAGGAGTAGGGATAGGTGGGGTTTTCTTTTGGTTCATGATGAACCCAAAAGCAAACCAAACCAAGCCAAGCTGAACCATGCAATAAAATACCCAACTAAATTATGCAATGAGACTTGCAATATACGTACACGTATACCAAAATACGTAGTACGAACCACATGCATTACAACTCTACCCACCTTAAAAGAATTCCGTCCTCGAAATTAAATTAAGAGGTTAGAGAGACGAGGACAAGCTATATTGATCACAGGCAAGCTATAACAAGCAGTCTATCATGCAGTCATTCGTTCAAGCAAGGAAATTTAGAGCATAGGGCATAAGGAAGACATTATACCTTACGAGTCAAACAGGTCGGGATTTCGCGTTCGGATATCATCCTCACGCTCCCACGTTGACTCACCCAAAGAGTGATGACCCCAAGCAACACGGACAAAACTAATAGTCTTGTTCTTGAGTGTCTTCTCTCTTCGGTCCAATATAGATACGGGCCTCTCCTCATACGAAAGGTTGGTACCAACAACCAATTTTGAATGATCCAGGATGTGGCTCGGGTCCGGGATATACCGTCGTAGTTGGGATACATGGAATATGTCATGCACCTCACGTAGCGACGGTGGAAGAGCAAGATGATAGGACACATCTCCTACTCGCTCCAGAATATCGAACGGCCCTATATACCGAGGACTAAGCTTTTCCCGTACGCCGTAACGAATGACGCCACGGTTAGGCGAAATCCTTAGAAATATATGGTCGTCGACAGAAAACTCAAGAGGGCGCCGATGAGAATCGGCCCAATAACGCTAGCAATCTTGGGCAACTCGAAGACGATCTCTGACTCTTCTGACCACCTCAACGGTCTGAGCAATCATTTTTGGACCGAGCATCTGTCTCTCTCCAACATCATCCCACGCTAGCGGGGATCGACACTTCCTACCATACAATGCCTCGTACGGTGCCATCTGGATACTGGCCTGAAAACTGTTGTTGTACGAGAACTCCACCAGGTGCAAGTGATCTTCCCACAAACCACCAAAGTCGAGCGTACAAGATCTCAACATATCTTCAAGAGTCTGGATTGTGCGTTCTGACTGATCATCTGTCTGCGGGAAGTAAGGTAACCTGAACAGGAGGCGAGTTCCCAAACTCTCTAGCAGGCTACGCCAAAAGTACTACATAAATCTTGAATCTCGGTCCGAGGTGATACTGACTGGTACACCGTGAAGTCGGACGATCTGCCAGAGGTACATCTCTGCTAGCTGAGCCGTCGACTGACCAACTCTGAATGGAAGAAAGTGAGCCACCTTCGTGAGCCGGTCAACTATAACCCAAATAGCATCTCGACCAGCTTGGGATCTAGGTAATCCAGTCACGAAATCTATGGTTATATGCTCCCACTTCCATTCTGGAATTGGCAAGGGCTGAAGAAGTCCAGCTGGCCTCTGATGTTCAGCTTTAACTTGTTGACAAACCAATCATTGAGAGACAAATCGGGCTATCTCCCTCTTCATACCATTCCACCAAAAGTGCTGACGGATATCACGGTACATCTTTGTACCGCCAGGATGAATGGAATACTGCGAACTGTGAGCCTCTGTCATGATCTCCTGTCTGATATCTCCACTGGCTACACAAAGATGCTTTCTATGTCGAAGTGTACCATCTTCATGAATACATAACTCGGGTCTTCATCCTGCCTCATATTCTGTTCTAAGCTGCTGAAGCTTAGAATCTGCTGACTGTGCCATCCGGATCCTCTCGACGATACTGGACTGAACTTGCATACTGGCCATCAATGCCAAACTGGTAGGAAGGACAACTTCAATACCCATCTTCTGAAGATCTGCTAACAGCTCTGGTTGCGCTGTTAGAAAATAAACTCCGGCTCTCCTGCTCAACGCATCTGCAACGACGTTGGCCTTTCCTGAATGATACTGCAGGTTGACATCATAATCCATAAGTAGCTCTAGCCACCTCCTCTGACGCATGTTGAGATCCTTCTGAGTGAACATATACTTCAGGCTCTTGTGGTCGGTGAAAATCTCCACTCTATCTCCATACAAGTAGTGTCTCCACAACTTAAGTACAAATACTACTGCTGCCAGCTCCAAGTCATGGGTTGGGTAATTCATCTCATGATCACGAAGTTGATGTGACGCATAAGCTATTACCTTCCCATGCAGCATCAGAACACATCCTAAGCCTCTGCCTGAAGCATCACAATACAATGAGAATCCCCCGGTTCCATCTGGAAACGTGAGAATAGGAGCCGTCATCAATCCCCGCTTCAACTTCTCAAAAGAATCCTGATATTCTGCTATCCAAGCAAACTACACATCCTTGCGGGTCAACTGGGTCAATGGCACTGAAATCTGAACGAAGTCTGAAACAAACCGCCGGTAGTAGCCGGCTAAGCCAAAGAAACTGCGAACTTCTGCAACTGTGCTAGGCACTGGCTATGTCTCAATGGCTGCGATCTTCTGGGGATCCACTTCTACTCCTCCTCCGGTGATGATATGACCCAAGTACGAAATACGGTCAAGCCAGAACTTGTATTTACTGAACTTGGCATACAACTGGTGTTCTCTAAGAATCTGAAGAACTACTCTGAGATGCTGCTCATGCTCTGCCTCACCCTTGCTATAGACCAGGATGTTGTCTAGGAACACAATCACGAACTGATCCAAATAAGGTATGAAGATGCGATTCATGAGGTCCATGAATACAGCCGGCGCATTGGTTGCTCCAAATGGCATAACAAGGAACTCCCAATGCCCATATCTAGATCTGAAAGCTGTCTTCGGGATGTCCTACTCTCTGACTCTGATCTGATGGCATCCTGACCGCAAGTCGATCTTCGAGAATACTGCTGCCCCTTTGAGTTGATCAAACAAGTCATCTATCCTCGGGAGAGGGTATCTGTTCTTGATTGTCACTGAGTTCAAGGTATGATAATCAACACATAAACTGGACGCACCATCCTTCTTTTTCAGAAGAAGCATCGGGGCTCCCCAAGGCGATCTACTAGCACGAATGAATCCCTTGGTTCTAAGTTCTTCAATTATCTTGTATAATATCTCTAGCTCTGACGGCGCCATCCTGTAGACTCTCTCTGAAACTGGGATTGATCCGGGAATCAAGTCAATGGTGAACTCGATCTCTCGCTCGGGCGGCATCCCTGGAAGCTCTTCTGAGAAAACATCTGGAAACTCTTCGACTTTTCGGGGTAACTGTACTGCTGCTACCGCCATCCGCAATACTGGAGGAGAAGGTTCAACTTTGCCTCGGAAGAAGGAAAACTCTGGCTCGTTGGGAAGGCTAAAAACAACCCCGCCAATATGGCAGTCTATCCTAGCATACTGGTCCCTCAACCAATCCATCCCTAAGACCACATCATAATCGGTCATCGGGAACTCTATCAATCTAGCGGGGAATTCTCTACCGCTAACTATGATCCGACACGAGGAAAACACTCTATCTACTCCCACAAGCCCATTACCAGTAAGTATATTGAGCCTTACTGATAATGACTCGGGCTCCAGTCCTATACGTGTCGCAAATCGTGCAGACATAAATGAATGCGAGGCACCAGATTCAAATAATACTGAAGCTGGAAAGGTGTCGACGAGAAAAGTACCTGCCACTACCTCACCTGGTGCTATTCCTTCTTCTTCCATGGTCAAAGCTAGCACTTGACCATGCCCTCTGGGTGTGGGTCCCCTCTGCTAAAAATTCCTCTGCCTGCTCTGGATCAGGGCTTGGGCTTGGGCTTGGGCATACTGCTGCGGTCTCTACTGCTGGAATGCCTGGGCCTGCGTCGGCAACGGCCTCGGGAATGGGTACTGTAGCTGCTGCTGGACTGGTGCTGGTCCTCTAACTGAAGGACTAGAGAAGGCTGACGATGAACTCCCTCTGTTCGGGCAGTTCCCAACCCTGTGGTTCGGGGCACCACAAACCAAGTACAAACCCCGTGCTCCGCGACACTCTGATACCACGTGCCCTGGCTTTCCACAGTGTGAACATCACACTGCGGAAGACTGCTTCTGCTTCTGCAGCTGAGGGTGCGTCGGGGTTGAATGTTGAACCAACGTCACTGAGGTCACCTGCCTCAGAGCTCCAATGGTCAAAGCCCTGGCTGCCGGGGCTGGTGCTGATGACTGATTCATCTGGCTGTGGGAGCGCTTCCGACCTCCGGTCCTATCTACGATCCTCTGGGAGGTATACACATGCCTCCGGACTGCTCTCAATACTGCATCAAAAGTCTGATGCTCAAACTGCTCCACTGCCAATAAAATCTTAAGATGGAGCCCTTGCTGAACCGCTGGGCTCTGTCGAACTCGATCGCTACCAAGGTAGGAGCAAACTGACTGAGTCTTGAAAACTTGGCCGCATATCCGTCGACCGTCCTGCCCATCTGCTTTAGATTGGTAAACCTCGTCTGTAGGTCGTACCGAGCTACAACATAGAAATACTTGGTCTGGAATCTCTCCCTGAATACTGCCCATAAAATAGGGGCCACTAATCCAACGGCCTGCGCCGCCCACCAGCTGCGGGCAAGATCCAATAACTGCAGGCGCACCACGGCCACCTTCTCGGCTTCTGGAGTCCTGGCTGCTTCTAGAATCACCTCTGTGTCCTGAAGCCATACATCAGCAGCGATAGCATCTTCACTACCGTCGAAGAAGGGAGGGTTTAAGCGCTTGAAGCTGTTGGCCGCGCTGTTACCCTGATGACCTCCTCTGGTCAGAGCATCTGCCACCGCCTGGTGCATGGCATCTCCTCGACGATCCTAGGAAGCTAATAATGACCTGATGAGACCCACCAAAGTGCCATCATCAGGCTCTGCAGGCTGGACGGGCTGAACTGGTGGCTCTCCTCCGGTAGGCACGACTCTGGAGGCTACTCCGGAATGCTGGGCTTGATCTCCGGGTTGCTGCTTGTCCACGGGAGGTGCTCCGCCTTGCTGATCGGCAGGTCCAGGAACAATGCCGCTGAAGAAGATGACATAGGGTATAATAAGGAAGGACCAGGACAGATCAATGATACAAGCATGTGATCAGGTCAAGATTACAGGCATTCAGAAGATACGAGCAGAGATCAAGGACGAGTACTGATTGAGCCATCTATTCGGTAAACCCTCACATATTTTGATTTACAAGACCTGCATGGGCCACCATTTAAACCATGCCACACCCCAGAACCAGAATACTGGAGAGCGGGGGCGTACATAGCCAGCTACGTAAATTGAAGTGAAACCCACCTCGCTATACGGTCACGGCTGTCTAGATACATGAGGGTTTAACTACAATCCATCAGTCACCTACGGTCATGAACAAGCCTATTATCTCAATCTCAAGCAAGCAATAATAGTCACAAGATGTCAGAGCACCAAATATACATTAGTAAGGCGTCCCATACATTATATATTCGGATGATCATGAAGCTAGTCGTACACAATGTCAAGACTAGTAAGAGTTTCAGTCATACATGGTCAACCCTAGGATTTGTTAATCATGTTATAGCCTGTAGGCAGACAGAAAATAAAGGTGCAATACGAGCTAACACGTGCTCGCCGGCCAAACGCCTCAAAAGAATAATTTTACAATAAAGTGGGAGGACAAAAGAAATCTACTCGTTGCCAGGTTACGCCTGGTGGTCACCATCTGGCTGGAAGGTAGGTAGATCCTCTAGTGCTGCTCCGATATCTGGCCACACAAAACTAGCTGGGTCAGACCCCAGAAAGAGCAAGTGCCACAAAGGAGGCTTCACTTAGGAACTAAAACCAGCATATCACAATAGAATATAAAAGATGATTATAAACGAAACTGATTATAATAAAGATAACAACAGTAAATTGAGTACGAGGAAACCATTCAAGTAGCCAGGTCACAACCCTTAAACCAAACAAGGACCGGGGTTGGAACCCTTCACCTGAATAGAAACCCGTCTCAACTACTTGTTGGTAAAGTAACAAGACAATAAAAGAAGAGAGGACACAGAACTGCTCTGGAAGCCAGGTTACAACCCTTAAACCAAACAAGGACCGGGGTTGTAACCTTTCGCCTGAATAGAACTGGACCCCTGATCTTTGTTGTTAAGGCCAGTATCAATAATCATGCTATTGAAGAAAGGTAAAACATGACAAGCATGGCACGGGGTACAATAAGACAATAAACGAAGAGAGGACGCAGAACTGCTCCGGGAGCCAGGTTACAACCCTTAAATCAAACAAGGATCGGGGTTGTAACCCTTCGCCTGAACAGAACTGGTCCCCTGATCGTTATTATTAAGGCAAGCATAATTAATCGTGTCATGTCACAATCTTGTACAGGATCAAGATAATACTAAGCTGTGCTAGACTCCATCCAATCAATCACGGCCAAGCAAAGAGTACGGCTTGATACTTTAACTAACTAGGATTGTCACAGACCTAGTTACTAGCAAGATACAATGAGATTATCCCAACAGCCACAAGCCCTGCAGACCATCCAATTATCCAGGTCGAATGTTTGTTTATGAAGAATGTAACACGTGACTGTGTGCTGGAAATGAGCCCTACTCGTCGGTTGGCTGTAAGTCCAATTTAATGCGTCCAGATAACGGGATTGCCTGTAGCTGGGAAATCTCTTCATGTCTACTGAATTATTCTAGTTTATTAGCCTTAGTCGATTATTGTAGGTATCCCTGATCGTGGTACTCAGGGAACCCCATCCTAGACATGATGCAAGACATCACTGATTTATTTGTACAAACGCAATCGCCTACGGTGTCCAGGTCATTCATACTTGTCATGTTAGGCTAGCTGTCGTAACAGCATGTCATGATATATCATGTCGGTTTACTTGTCAAGAGTGCGCCACGGCGGGCCACTATCGTATTCATGGAACATATCAGAACTTACCTGGCATAAGCATAAATGAGACATTTTGATGTAATAATAATAATTAATAATAATAATAGAATCACAAAAGAAATCAAGACTGTGGAATGTGCCAGGCAGATAAGGGAAATAAGCTTATGCGGCTGAGAAAGAACGGGCACATGCGGCTCGGGTGAGCGCAAGGGTCTCATGCGGCTCAGGAGAACCGGGCTCATGCGGCAGCGGAAAGGAAGGGGCTTATGCGGCTGGGTGCAGGCATGGCCTATGCGGCTGTGAAGTAGCCAGGGCCTTATGCGGCCGAAGAATTTGTCAAGCATATGCGGCTGCGGTATTGGGGTTCATACGGCTGGATTAGGCCGAGGCCATATGCGGCTGAAAGGAGACAGACTATATGCGACTGGGAATCATGAAGTCCTATGCAGCTGGGAATTGCCCAAGCCTTATGCGGCTACAGGGAGTAGACTTCATGCGGCTAGAAGGCGCAGTGCCATGCGGCTGAAAACCAAGGACAACTCATACGGCCGAGAGAGAGTAAGTCTTATGTGGCTTGGTTCAAGTGAGCTTATGCGGCCAATTATGCCGAGGCCCTATGCGGCTGGAGACTGAAGTTTATGCGGCCCGGGTTAGAAGTCCATGTGGCTATATCATGGAGTCTTATGCGGCTGAGAGAGACTTGCCGCATGAATATTCATGCGATCAAGTTCTGCCATGCGGCTGAGGACTGTCATGCGGCTAGAAACTGCTCTCCTTCTCCACTTGTCCGAGAAGAAGAACCATGGAGTCCATGGCTTCAAGGCTCATAAATCCTTCATCCGAGGTCGGAATCCAGACTTCCATAGGTCAAAATAGGGCAGAACGAAATTCTCTACAACATGGAACCATCAAAACTTGGAAATAGCAATGTTAAGTTGATTAAAACCAAAGAAATCCAAAAATACTTTAAACTTAGATCGACACAAATTGAGCCATGGAAATTAGAAATGCCAAATACTAAAGTGTGTTAGAATCTTGTGAGGAAGAGAATGGAACAATAAAAATGGAGTTCCTCCATGAATCAAGCTGCACTTGCCTAAGCTCTCTTCCTGGTAGGTGAAGAAGTAATGGTGGAGAAGAAAAAGAAAATGAAGAGAATTAATAAAGAGAGAGAGAGAGAGAGAGAGAGAGAGAGAGAGAGAGAGAGTGGGCGGCTATAAATGGAAAGGAGTGGGGGTAGGTGGGGTTTTCTTTTGGTTCATGATGAACCTAAAAGCAAACCAAACCAAGCCAAGCCGAACCATGCAATAAAATACCCAACTAAATCATGCAATAAGACTTGCAATATACGTACACGTATACCAAAATACGTAGTATGAACCACAGGCATTACACATCCTATCACCCTCACAACTGTACACACACACACCCTATCACACTATGAAACTGTATACACACACACACACACACAAACACACACACTCTAATCACTGTCACCCATAGTACCCCTGTACACATTACACATGTATGCCAATAATCACTCACACACACATCCTATCACTCATTTACCTAGAACACACACACACCCTCATCTCACACACAGTTGAACACACATGTCACTCACTAATACACTCATAACTTATACACGCACACACATACCCCACACAGGTATGCCTATACACACACACACCATACAACTATCCACATACACACACACACTCACCATGTCAATATCCACTACAATGTGTGACACACACTCACCTCTATTTATATGTATACCATGTTTGTGCCTTGCTTGTGTATTAGGCACTAGCCTATATATATATATATATATATATATATATATAAAATATATATATATATATATATATATATATTGTGTAGGTATAAATATACATAGTTTGTATTTGTGTGTGTGATAACTTGTTTGGCCTTTGATTGTGTTTGAGTGCTAGCCTAGGCTTGGTTAGGCTTAGTGAGACTTGATTGGACTAGGATTGGCCTAGTTGACCTAGTTTGACTAGTGAAGTTGACTAGAGTTGACCAAGAGTTGACTTTAGTCTAGAATGACCTAGAATTCATATAGAATGCATTGGAAAGTTTAATATTACCATTTTGGACATGTTGTGACCTGTGTTGCTCTAAATAGGACTCATCTACTCTGTCTGGACATATATACTCATCGGATACTCAGGATATCATGTGAGTACATTCTCTGACCGTTTCATACTTGATAGGATTTATATTTATGCTCTAGATTACTTTCTTAATGCTGTCACGTTGTTAACACGGATTGGTACTATATGGATCCCTTCATGAGATGTTATCCCCCTCGGGAGCATCGGGTTACATTATCTCATGTGCGTTTCACTTTCATCATGTACTCCGGTGCTTTCATCATTCATGTGCACTCTTGTGATTCATGTACTCTCATGTTCACAGAGCCCCTCATGTATACTTCATGTGCACCCATTTATGGGCCCCCATGTGAAATCATGTATAATAACATAACTTATCTAGATCCTTGTGTATTGATTGGAGTACGGGGGAGTATAAATGGTCATGTGAATAATTCCAAAGTAGTGTAATCATGTGCAAACTCTTAGAATAATCATGTGCAAATTCAAGCCGTTCACGTCTATCTTGTACTCTATACCACTAGCCACTGTTAGTTCTTTACTTATACTAGATATTTCCTTACAGTCATCTCTCTTACTTCATATATATTCTTCAGCGTTTCATGTATCTTACTCTATAGCATGCTTATATTTCCTGTCATATTATGAACTGCGTGAGATGTATTGTGCTCGTTTCTGTCCTAACTAGACCTGTTGAAATATTACAGATGACATTGAGGAGTTCTGTCCTACATACTACGGAGCAGGCCTAGATGACACCTGCGAGTTGGACTCCCAGGAGGACCCAGTCCTTGCAGAAGACATTACCCCAGTAGTCTAGGCTAGTTAGCTAGACTAGTTATCTTACTTTGGATACATTATGTACTTATTTGGGATTTTGTTATTCTGGATGTTGTGGAGATGTTATCTTAGACTCTTAGAATTCTTCTCCTGTTGTATTTCTTTTGGCGACTTTCATATCTATCTATCTTATCGTATTTTCTACCTTAGCTGTGACTGAGTTGTACATTTCTATTGTCCTCCATTCGGAGCGTATATATTGTACATTTACCTTATAATTGTTAGACGTATGTGACCTAGGACAGCGTTCTACCACCGACACTGCGACGTAGGCTGGACGTACCCACTTCTCGTGCCCCTACACTGGGTGCGGATCGTGACACTTCTAGGGAGTACGAAGCTTCTAAAGAGTCGGATAGGGCTGCAAACGCGCCGAGCCGAGCGGAGCCAAGCCGAGCCAAGCTTTTGTGAGCTTGAGCTTGGCTTGACTAGAATTATTCGAGCTCAATCCCGAGCTCGAGCTTGATAAGTTTTTTATTTTGAAGCTTGAGCTTGTTTATATTAAGCTTGAGCTTGGCTTGGTTTGAGCTCGAGCTTGGCCCGATAAGAAAGCTTGATTCAAGCTTGATAAACAAATTCGGTAAGCTTGAAATCAAGCTTGTCGCTCAACTTTAATTCAAACTCATTTAGCTTGATTTCAAGCTTAACGAGCTTGATTTCAAGCTAGTTATGTTCGAATTCAAGTATCTGAAATATTAACAATTTATTTATAAAAATTTAATTAAAAAAGTTCCTTAATATCACTTATTAAGAACATAAATATATAATACACACAACCATATTGTTATACAAATATATATATAATTAGAATTCAACAAAGAACAAACGAGCTTCTAAACAAGCTTCTAAACGAGCTCCTAAATGAACTTCTAAACGAGCCAGCTTGCGAGCTCATAAATAAGCTAGCTCGCGAGCTAATCGAGCCGAGTACTTCCAAGCTTGAGCTTGGCTCGTTTATTAAACGAGCTCAAAAATAAAGGTTGAGCTCAGCTTGTTTACTAAAAGAATCGAGCTCAAATGAGCTTTTATCGAGCCGAGCTTCGAGCAGCTCGCGAACGGCTTGGCTCATTTACCGCCCTAGAGTCGGATAGCAAGCCTTCGGAGTCTAAGATTATCAATTAGGTTTCCGGCACCTGTGGAGACGAGGGTCAGTACATTGCCACATATGTACTAGTGTGCAGTCGTAACCAATCTCACTATAAATCAATAGTAGTAAATTATGTGAATGTACACTATTGATTTGTGATCTTTATATCTTGCTTTAGGGTCTATTAAAAATTCATATTTGAGAGGGAACATAAGAAGCATACATTAATGTTAGAAAATAAGCCATTCATATTGTTCTAACATAAGTAATTCATATCGTTCACCAATTTGGTGAATCTTACACGCGGTCGATAGCCATTGTTGTATATTTATTTATAACACTTGCTCTTGCCTGCATAAGACATTGTTAGCTATCACTACTAAAATCTGTCAAATCAGCGACGCCATAGGACATCGCTAAATATGGAAAATATGTCGTAATACGCCATAGGGCTTGATCTCCAGGTTGCGGCTGGTCCACGGGAGGTGCTCTGCCTTGCTGATCGACAGGTCCATAAACAATGCCGCTGAATAAGACGACACAGGAAACAATAAGGAAGGACCAGGATAGATCAACGATACAAGCATGTGATCAGGTCAAGATTCTCAGGGATTTGAAGATACGAGCAGAGATCAAGGGCGAATACTTATTGAGACATCTATTTGGTAAACCCTCGCATTCTTGAATGCCAAGACCTGCATGGGCCTCTACTTAAACCATATAACTCCCCAGAACCAGAATACTGGAGAACGGGGGCGTACATAGCCAGCTATATATATTGAAATGGAATCCACCTCGCTATACGGTCACGGCTGTCTAGATATGAGGGTTTACTACAAGCCAACGGTCTCTTAAGGTCAAACCTATTGTCTCAATCTCAAGCAAGTAATATAGTTACAAGATGTTAGACCACCAAATATACAATAAAAGGCGTCCCAAATATTACATATTCAGCTGATCATGAAGCTAGTCATACAAAATACGAGGACTAGCAAGAGTTAAGTCATACATGATCAACCCTAGGATTTGTTAATCATGTTTATAGCCCGTAGGCAGACAGTAAGTAAATATGCATCGAGCTAACAGGTGCTCGTCGGCTAAATGCCTCAAACGAATAATTTTACAATGTAGTGAGCAAATCAAAATGGAAAACCCACTCGTAGCCTGGGTTCCTTCTAGTCGCCACCATTGGGCTAAAGGTTCGGTAGATCCTCGGATGCTGTCCCGAAATCTGGCCACACAAAACCAGCTGGGTCAAACCCTAGAAAGAGCAAGTGCCACAAGGAGGCCACGAAATAAGAACAAAAGCCAGCATATCAGAACACAAGGAATAGAAGAAAAGTACAAGTAATAAAAAGTACAACAGGACAATAAACGACTAGGGACGTGGAACCATTCCGGGAGCCAGGTTACAACCCTTAAACCAAACAAGGACCGGGGTTGTAACCCTTCACCTGAATAGCACTTTGTCTCTACCCATTTATTGTTAAAGATAAGTAAAACAATCATGTTCAGGAGTACCAGGTACAGGGACTAGACGAGACTTAGACAAGGCTGGACACCATCCATTCATAAGCGGCCAAGCAAATACTACGGCTTACTACTTAACTAACTAGGGTTATCACAAGCCTAATTACTAACAAGATGCAAACGAGAATTTCCCAGTCCCAAGCCCTGCAGACTATCCAGTCATCCTTCCGCGGGTTGAGAGTATGGTTGGGTACATCGTCCAGGAGACGATATACCCTTAGGTGACTTAGAGGGTGCAACACATGACAGTGTGCTGGAAATGTGCCCTACTCGTCGGCAGGCTACAAGTCCATTAAAGCGCCCAGATAACGAGATCGCCTGTGACTGGAAATTCTCCATGAACTATAGTTTGATCTAGTCATTAGCCTAATCCATATTCAGTGTGAACCCCTGACCGTGGTAACCAGGGAGTCACGTCCTAGACATGATACAAGACAAGACAAGACAAGACAAGTGGATTGCACAAAGCAGCAAGAATGAACACCCACGGAGTCAGAGTTGATAATATGGGTCAAGTTAGCCATCGCAACAGCATTCAAGTCAAGTCAAGTTACAAGTCAGGAGTGCGCCACCACGGGCCACTATCAAGTTATCCTGTACCAAGATTAATTATGAATCACAGGTTACAAGTTAAGAGCGTACCCCATCGGGTAACTACTAAGAAGATCAGAAAGTACTAGGATCATAAATCACAGAAATCACGAAGACCGTACTAGTCATAAGCAAAACACCGAAAACCGTGCCAGGTCGTGTTGGGTCAAGACAGTCGTATTGTGTGGAACAAGATCTTAAAACTCCAATCCACAAAAGAGAAGCCAAGCCCAAGAAAATAAAACTAAATCACCATGGGCAAATTGGTTGCGCTGGGAATCAGATTGCGCTAGGGGATTGTACTCGCTGGGGGAATGAACTGTACTGAGGTTGGATTACGCTAGGGTCGGCTTGCGCTGGGTCGGGTTGCGCTGGGGGCGAGCTACGCAGGATATGAGCTACGCAGAATTGGGTTGCGCTGGGAGCGAACTGCGCTAGGGAGTCGGGTTGTGCTGAGGTCAAGTGTGCTGGGAAGTCGGGTTGCGCAGCGGTCAAGTGCGCTGAGAAGTCGGGTTGCGCTAGAGCTAAAGAGCGCCAGCGCGGGTCAGCACAGCGCTAAAAAGTGCTGGCCGAGAAAGGGTGCGCATTTCGACCTTGCGCTAAAGAGCGCTGGCCGAGGGTCATCTTCTCCATCAGGCCGAGAGAAAACCCCATGAATTCCAAATTTCCAATCTTCATAACTTAGCCAAAACAAAACCAAATTTGGATTTTCAAAGTTCTAACTTGTGTAAATTTGAATTCTCTTCCACATGGAAGCCTCAAAACAAGGAAAAATCTAAGTTTAATAGATCAAAACCAAGAAAATCCGAAAATGGTTAAAACTTAGATCTAGAAAAATGGAAGCTCCAAATCACAAAATGCCAAGTTCTAATATGGTTCACCATGGCCTAATCTAACTAATGGACAAATAAAATGGGGTGCTTATTTGGTGGCAAGGTGCACTTGCCTATGGTGTTGGTGGAGGAAGGAAAAAGAAGATGAAAAAAATTTAATGGAAGAGTAATGAGGAGAGAGAAAGTTAGGTAGGATTTTAATGAGGGATGGTGTGTTCTGTTGAGGGTGGAGGTTAGCTAAGTGGTCCAATGCAAACCAAACTAAACCAAACCAATTCCTTCTCCACAAGGATTAAAACCATGCCAGGTCCAAAAACCCAATTTACAAGAAAACCAAAATTCGCAAGTCGAGCCAAAATACAATTACATGTCAAAACCCGATAAAATAAAATACAGGTCCGAAATACATATAAGCCTCATTAAAATACGTATTCCGAAATACGGGCATTACATCTCTATCCCTCGAAGATGAGCTAGTGGAAAGGATGGTCCTTTCAGAACTTTTACTGTCAGCATCAAAGTCACATAAAGAACTACCCCCAGAATAAGTGATAGGGATATATTTTTGTTTGAAGGAATCTTGGTTAGAATCAAGAAGATTCTTTTTGACCGATTATTTCTCGTCTTCTTGATCTAGTATACTGATAAACTCCTTCACTGAATTCATGAATTTGATCTAAGTACTGTTGATTGGGATTGCGGGATGCATTATGTCTTGGACATTTTCTACCCCGAGTGCTTCGAGATGCCATGTTGACGGAAGCATAGAGTAATTCATCTTCATCCACTAGGACTGGTTCAGGAGTCTGAACGTAATTCAAACGGTCAAAGATGGACTGCTTTGCGACTGACAACAGCATTTGATGACAACTTTATGGTGGTGATTGCAATGATGCTGTTGGTCCACCGATGGACGGGATAGATTTGTAACCTTCCGCTTCTGTATTAAGAGTTCACAGAGGTCACTAACAGGACGAGAAGAAGTTGCAAGAATGTAGTCCTTTACGATATTCGGGACATGATTCCTGTTCCTGAGGTGTCCCGTACCTTGAGTGTACAAGGATATGCTAAGCTGGTTAGCATAAGTCATAGAATTTTTTACCTCAGCATTCTTCCTCTGGTGTAAGTTAGCAACTGGTGCAGGTTGCCCTTGATATATTTTGTATTTTTCCGAAGTTGACCCTGATTGGCACCTGTTGATATAGGTGCGCAAGTCTGACAGGGGAGCTACTTGTGCATCTACTTGAGATACTAGTAGTTTGCCTTGTCGGAATCTTGAGATACATAGGGTTGGTAGATCCTGTCCTGACCTCTTTGGAGTAGGTATAATACCCTTTTGCATGGAAGGTTTATTCTGAAGAGAACCCATCTTCCCGACAGAGGTTTGGTTGTCTCTGTTAAGGAGAATAGAATTCCTATCTGGATTAGCAGTACTTTCCACCAAGTCAATGATTCGTGCAGAATGAGGAAAAGCTAAAAAGCATTTTCCTTGATTTAGTGGTTTCTCACTAAACTTCTGATTTGGTGGCAAAGAGGGAGTCACTAAACAGTGCTTCTCTTTACCTTGCGCTAGTGCAGAAGTACGTGCAGGTTACGCCAGGGCATGAACATGCGCAAGTTGTGCCGAAGAATAAAAGGCCAAAGGGCGCTTTCCTTTGTTTTGTCTAGCAGTGTGTCGAGACGAAGTCTTCTTCAATTTTAGAGTCAGAGAAGTAGAGGGGTTAGCCAAAAGGCTATTTCCCTTAGGTTGCGCCAAAGCAGTGATGGGTGCAAATTGTGCAAAAGCAAGAACAAGTACAGGTTGCGCCAGGAAAGAGAAGACCGAAGGGCACTTTCCCTTGTTTTGGATAGCGGTGTGTCGAGACAAAGTCTTCTTCAATTTCAGAATCGAAGAAGTAGAGGGATTAGCCAAAAGACTGTCTCCCTTAGGTTGCGCCAAAGCAGTGATGGACGCAAGTTGCACAGAGACAAGGGATTGTGCCGTCGAGGACTTAGGAGTCAAATCGGAGCACGTATTGCTCTTAACAGCGACAATAGTGCGCTTGGCACCCCTAGCATTAATCATGGCCTCGTAGGCTGTCTGTTCGACTTGAACGACCAGGATTTTTGTCGGAGGAGATAGTCGTCCCTAGCAGAGTCGTCATTTTGTTTGTAAAAACAAAAGTCTTAATACAAACTTAGAAAAGAATACAATAGTACAATTAGTTTCTAGGGAAGTACAACTATAGAAATCTGATCAGAAGACGATCACTTTATCCCTTGGACGATGTGATATCGAAGACACAAACCTCCAGACGATGCAACAGCACTTTAGCAAGAGATTGTGATAGTTCTTGATGCTTTGAGATTGATTTGAAACTCTATTTAAAGAGTTCTTGAAATAACTCTTTAGCAGTTATTCTAGGTTGCACGTGATTCAGGTTGCGCACCTCCTGTTCATTTGTGCGAACGGTTGCACTAACTGTTGTAGATGCATGGTATCGTTTGATTGATATGTACGTGGTCGTGAGTAGTGTAGTGGACATATTCTGTGAAGTTAGTGGCTTGCAAGCCACGTCACTCTGTTCTGAATACTGTTTGATCACCTTGCGCGAGCTTCTTCAGGTTGCGTGCGGGCGCAATATAATGACTTGTGCGAGCGATTTGCACCAACTGCTATGGACGCGTGGCATTGTTTGATTGACATGTGCGTGGTCGTTGGCAGTGTAGTGGGCACGCTCTGCGAAGTTGGTGGCTTGCACGCCACGTCACCCTTTTTTTAAATAGGGATTGATCAAGTGGCGCCAACTTGTCAGGCCGTACATGGGCGCAACTCAACAACTGGCACCTTTGATTGGGCCTTCAATGTTGTACTGGTTAATTCTCATGCCACACAATGACATGCGCGAACCAGCTATCAGCATTAATTACATGCTGACAAAATCTTCTCGAGCGTCGCGTTGTGCAGGATTCGAATGGATTTTCCTTAATATCTGTGCTGTTAGTTGTTAGACAATGATGATGCCGTTACAACTTCTCGAAGAGGTGTGCTACGTGGCGCTCGCACAACCTGACTCCAGCAAAATCAGATGTTGGCGCAACCTGATGCCGCACAACTTGATGGTTTGGCATAATGTAATGTTTTGGCACTATCTGACGATCGAACACTTTAATAGGTGGCACAGCTTAATTTTTAGCCTCTATATGGGGATCTTTACTATTTTATGTCTGATGATTATATTTTTTGTACTTTTCATATTTGTCTGTGATTGAAATACTAGGATTGTTTGATCTAGGATTGACTATTGGATTGTAGTAGTAGCTCCCATGTCTATACAGCTTATACGTTATTTCGGGGTACTGGAGTACTTTAGAATACATAGTTGGCGTAGTTCGTCCCTACTTGCCAGTATTCTGGTCCTAGGGTGTGACAGATCACACCTGTAAGGCGTATCGATCCATGGAAGATCCTGATACCCGTAGCGTACGATCATCTTCTCAATATAATGAGACTGTGACAGCGCCAGTCTAGTATCGGTCCGAATGATCTTGATCCCTAAGATCACATCAGCTTCCCCCAAGTCGTTCATACTGAACTTAATCGAGATGAATTTCTTTATCTCCGTGACATAGCCCATATCTGTACCTAGGATCAGCATATCGTCCACGTATAGACAAACAATTACACCTCTTCTATCAGCAAACTTTGTATAAACACACTTGTCCGTCTCGCTGACCCTGTAGCCAATTGACCTTATAACCTTGTCAAACTTTTTATGCCACATCTTGGGAGCCTGTTTAAGATCGTACAAGAATTTTACCAACTTGAAAACTTTGTCTTCAAGACCCTTAACGACAAATCCATCTGGCTATTGCATGTAAATCTCATCGGTCAGCTCGCCATTTAGAAAAGCTGTTTTTACATCCATCTGATGTATCACCAACTTATAAATTGCTGCGAGAGTAATCAACATTCTGATGGTGGTCATCCAAGCTACTGGAGCATACGTGTCAAAGTAGTCGATCCCCTGCTTGTGAGAAAACCCTTTGACTACTAGCCTAGCCTTGAACTTGTTAATAGTTCCATCTGCTTTCATCTTCTTTTTGAAGATCCATTTGCATCAGATGCTTTTTTGCTCCTTCAAGAAGATTAAACAACACCCAAGTATTATTCGAGGTGATTGAATCAATTTTATTGTCTATCGCCTCCTTCCAGAAAATATCGTCTTTGGCATGATAGGTGACAAAGTAATTTCCGAAGTCCTTCGGCCTCCTCACACGTTTACCTGATGGCTCAGCGAGTTATGGTTCAACCGTTGTTTCAACAACAACATCTTCTTGGATTACATTCTCATTGAAAACTTCAGTTTCTTGCACACTCTTATTGTTCTTCGGAATATCCGCAAGAACAATGTTCTTGTGCCTTGCAAACTTGTCTTCAAAATTTTCTGTGTTGCGAGATTCAATGTTATTATTTGATTCAATATCAAAAAATCTTCGAGAATTACTCTTCTCGGTATAATCCAAAAAGATCGTCTTCGTAGTCCTTGTCCCGAGCTTCTGAATCTTCAGATCTGGAAGCTTCACATATGTCAGACACCCCCACACTCGAATGACATTCAAGTTTAGTCTGACTTTGAACCAGAGTTCATGAGGAGTAACGTCTGAAGTTGCATGAGGCACTCTATTTAGAATAAAAGTGGCCGTCAATACAACTTCTCTCCAATAGCATTTTGGAAGACCCGCAGTCAACAACATTGAGTTTATTATTTCTGTCAACGTTCTGTTCTTTCTCTCTGCTACTCTGTTAATTAAGGAGAATACGTAGCAGTAGTCTCATTGACAATTCCATGTTCTTTGCTGAACGATGCGAATTCATGAGACCGATAATCTCCTCCTCGATACTTTTTATTCTCTTGAGTTGTTGTCCAGTTTGTCATTCAGCCTTGGCCCTGAACTCCTTGAACTTCTCGAACGCTTCGTCTTTAGCTTTCAGCAAGTAAATGAATGCGTACTTTGAGAAGTCCTCAATAAAGGTTATAAAATACTTTATCCCGACCTTTGTAGAGAATAATTTGAAGTCACAGATATCATAGTGCACCAACTCCAGAAGATCTGTGCTTCGATTAACCCGAGGAAAGGGTTTCCTTGTGATCATCGTCTGAGCACATACTTCACATTTCTCAATTTCTCTACCTTACCCCCACATTTGGAGATAAGTCCTAGACTAGACTTTTTGTTTATTCTTTTACAATGAACATGTCCTAGTCTATTATGCCATAACTCAAGAGTATAAACAGAATGAGTGATTGTATTAGAAACATTGGATTAATTTAAAAGTTGAATTTTGAACATTCCTTCGGTATAAAAAGTTTTTTCGATGTATGTTCCCTTTGGACATCACCATCTGGCCAGCATTGATGTCTATCCTTCGGCATGTATTACAGAGTAGGCCTCCAGAGATCAGGTTCTTTGCTATAGCAGGTACATGTTTCATACCTTGAAGCATCAGAGACTTCCCAGAAGTCAGCTTCAACACCACTGTCCTGATCCCTTGCATTTCAGCTTGTATCTAGTTCGCCACTATAACAACTTCAGAAGTTGGTGTGTAGGTGGTGAACCACTCCTTGCTTGAGCAGACATGACATGTGGCACCAGTGTCTACCCACCAGTCAGAGTCAGTCCCCACCGCAGTAACCTGAGCAATCATTGCAACATCGTCAGTGATCATTAAAACCTTACTATGCTCACCTTGCTCTGATTGCTTGGGCTTAGATTTGCATTCACTCACTACCAAAATAAGTCATATCAGCGACGAAATTAGCGACGCCAGCTTAAAACGTCGCTAATATTTCTGGAATTAGCGACGCCAAAAGTAATCGTCACAATACGTCGCTGATAGCGACAAACAGCGACATATTGCGACTACCTTTAGGATAATAAAAACCAACGTCGTTGATATGTCGAAAAACGTCGCCAGTTTTATTAGTTCAGTGACGTTTAGCGTCGCGAAGCTTATGGCGTCACCGAATATTAGAGGAAAGTCGACGCTTTGTGACGTATTTACAGACGTCGCTAAATTCTGCTAATAGGGTTTCCTCGGTTCAATTTTTTATTTCTTCCTCTCACTAAATATTTTATTCCCGTCCCTCTTCCCCCGACCTCGACGATAGCCCGACCCCCTTCCCTTCGGCGCCGCTCAAACCCCTTTCCTCCGCCTTCGATCGACGCCCCTCCTCCTCCTCCACCACCGCGAGCCCCTTCTCCTTCTCCACCGCGAGATCCTCCTCCTCCACCACCGAACTTGTCCTCCTCCTCCTCCTCCATCACCTCGAGGAGACTGAAGGTAAACCCTAACCCTAATTGAGGTGTTTTTCGTGTCCAAAATAGACACGGAGACACATTACGACCATGTGTTCACTGATATACTGTGTTCGTGAGGTTTTGGACACTTTGTGTCCATTTGTTGGACACGTGGACACCCCCAAGCATGCATATATATATGTATTTCACCTCTGTACACTTAATCCCCTACTTACACTTGTGTATTTTTGTATTAATTTGGATTTGCCAACAACTTTTGGGACTTAGCTACCTCTATGAACGGAGTCGATCCGTTATCTCTATTATTCTATATCAATTCTGTCATATATTCTCATTATGCGACACATTCTACTTTTAGTATTCGTAATTGCATGAGCTAAGGAGATATATTTGGTCTCATTATGCGACACATTATGCGACACATTATGCAACACATTCTACTTTTAGTATTCGTTAATTTGGATTTGTTAGTTATCATTTATTAAGCATTAAATTAGAAACATACAAATAACCCTTCATATATTTGGTCTCATTTGCAACAAAGTTAAAGCTACATTATGTATTTGAGTGTATGCTTTCTAGCATAACTTATCTTCTCTAACATTTCTCTTGGTGGATTTATTGGTTATTAAGTGGAGTGAGTTCGTGGGATCTATCATGGTGACATTTCCCACTAGTGATTCTCTAACATTGGTAATTTCGAATGGGGCTTGTAGTCTTGTCGAGGTCAACTTTTGTATCCGCCCAAAAATTAGTTGATAAGATTTCAGACTTGGACAATCTTCCTCCATAAGACAATTTCTGATCACATCATTTGATTTTTTTTTATGATAGATTTAGTCCAAATTCAACTTAAACTAAGATGTTTTCAATAGGGATGAAAGACTAACAAAATTAGCTTCGGCTAAAACAACCAAACTCCTACTCACTCTTACAAAGTTCCATTACTGTCTTGCATGTGTCACACTTATTTTAGAGTGTACGTACTTCCCAACTGTCAACGTCCACGAAAGTATGTTTCGAAAACATGCATAGATAACTGTTGGTGATTATAACTAGGAGGTTGAATGTATGGAAGTACACCATACTTCTTTCCATCTTGGAGTGGATAGTAATAGTATTGCCTCAAAAAAAAAAGAACAACGAATGTGTGACTTAGAAGCAAGAGGAAGTAAGGTGTGGAAGCAATGGTCCAAAGGTCTTTGTAGGATTCTTGGCTTGAAGAAGCGTGTGGGGGACTAAAGTTATTCACTTCTCTCTTGATTTAGGTCGTTAAGGTGGGACTAAAACCTTGTTTTTGTTTCTTAAACAAATTAAATCTTATATATATATACATATATATATATATATATATATATATATATATATATAT
Organism: Iris pallida; assembly: GCA_029216955.1. Lineage (NCBI taxonomy): Eukaryota > Viridiplantae > Streptophyta > Magnoliopsida > Asparagales > Iridaceae > Iris > Iris pallida. The sequence goes on along the minus strand of JANAVB010044620.1, from coordinate 861,614 downwards.
ATATATATATATATATATATATATATATATATATATATGTGTATATACTGAGGGATAATTTTTGCTGTTGAAACATCTACAAATATTCCCGAATAGTAGCTATTGAATTTATATTTTTTTACAAATTAAATTATCAAACTATCCAATTTTTTGTGAGAAATTAAATTAATCTGTACAGTAAAAAACCTGTACCAACTGGAAAGTTAGGTTAAAAGAACCTGGGAACTATGGTGTGGTTGTATACATTATGTATATGTATGTGTGTGTCTAGTGGGAGAAAGGGGGAGGGAGAGTTTAGACTAGTATATATAGACTAATATCCTAAAACTTGACTTATACAACTTAGAAATGGCTAGTTTGACCAAGTTGGACTAGTTTAGCTTAGAGTTGACTCGGTTGGACTATACATAATATATAGACTAATATCCTAAAACTTGACTTGTACAACTCAGCCTATATGAAATATTGTAGACACGGGTGATATGCCGCCGCGATAATCTCTGACCACTGCACGCATAAACACGCGAAACAAAAGTTAGCAATACGAAAAGAAGATGACCGATAATCTCTGACCATTTAACGTAAAATGTCATGTGTACATATACTGCGGAAAGTATAGACCCCATGAACTGACAAACGAGAATTTGGGGATCAAAGTTGTAACAAGTAAAGTTGTGTTTTGGATATGTTCTATTCTTGTTAAGCTCTTTGTGCACAAAGCAAGATATAACGAATGCAGAACATCTCTCGAGTTTACGACTCTTGTATGCTCTATACTTGAGTTACGAACTCGTTATTTGTTCTGTATTCTCAATTTATAGCTTGCTTTGTGAAAAAAGAGCTTGCAAGAGTTCTTTTTCCAAAGCACAACTTGACTTGTTCCAGCTTTGAGACCCTCATTTTCGTGCATCATCAGTTCATGTCGGTCTTCACTTTCCCCAGTAACTTCCTCCAATTAACTCTATTCCTCGGTTGAGCTACTATTTCAAAGCTTTGACACTTGCATATCATTCACTACCTTGATGTATCTATCTTAAAGAATTATGAAGCTGAATTACTATCTGCGAAATCGTACTTGGATGTACAACCGTCATCCTGATGACATGTATGGTGTGCGAGATGAATTCATAAAGGGTGTACAACAGTTCCTGCAGTTTGCCAAGGCGTTCCCTTAGTACATGGACGGTACCAAAATTAAGTGTCCGTGTGTGAGATGTCGTAACTTGAAATATCATCCAGAAGTGGATGTCACGTATCATTTATACTCGAAGGGTTTCACGCCGAATTACTATCAGTGGAGCGAGCACGAAAAACTTGTGTCTTTAGCATCGGAGTACGAGCCTTATGTGGATGTCCACAACAACGCTCCTTACGACGATGGGTTGGTGAACATGGTTTTCGACGCGACCGGGCCTAGTTTCGATCCGGATGATCATGATGCACCTGAGGAGGCACCGAACCCCGATGCTGCACAGTTCATGGAGTTGCTGGAGAATGCAAGGACTCCATTATATCCTGGTTGTGAGGATCATTCACCATTGGAGGTGGTTACAAGATTGTTGAGCATCAAGTCCGATTTTAACATGTCGCAAGATTGCTACAACCGCCTTATGGAGTTGCTTATAGAAATATTGCCTGAGGGTGCGAAGTTGCCTAAAGACTTCTACCAGTCTAAGAGGATGGTTAGATCGCTCTGGATGGAATACGAAAAAATCGATGCCTGTCGCAACGGGTGCATGTTGTACTACAAAGACGACAAGGATGAAGACGCATGAAGACTTTGTGGTGTCGATCGCTACAAGGGATGTGGTAGAGGAAAGTCTATCGGTACCAGGAAGCCTAGTGTCGATCGCTACAAGGCATGTGGTAGAGGAAAGTCTATCGGTGCCAGGAAGCCTGCCTCTTCGATGCACTACTTGCCGTTGACGTCGTGGTTGCAGCGGTTGTTTATGGTGAAGGAAACTGCAGAAAACATGAGTTGGCATAAGTGGGAACATACCGAAGGAGTGTTGGATCATCCATCTGATGGAGAAGCATGGAAGCACTTTGATCGAGAGTATCCAGATTTTGCTTCTGATCCACGTAATGTCAGATTGGGTCTCTGCTCCGACGGTTTTACCCCATTCGGACTTTCGGAATCCCAGTATTCGTGTTGGCCTGTGATCGTTACCCCGTACAATCTACCGCCTTGGATGTGCATGAAGACTCCGTATATGTTTCTCACCGTTATTATCCCAGGTCCGAACAATCCGAAAAGGAACATCGATGTGTATTTATAGCCATTGATTGATGAGTTGAATCAGCTGTGGGAAGTAGGTTCCAACACGTATGATGTATCTAGAAAACAAAATTTCCAGATACGGGCAGCACTTATGTGGACCATCAACGACTTTCCGGCCTATGGAATGTTATCTGGATGGAGCACGCATGGTCATCTTTCATGTCCGTATTGCATGGTGTAACACCCAGTTTTCTGAAATTGGAGTATTTTTGAAAAATTATTATTTTTATTATTTATTTATGGTATTATAGTCATGATATGATTTTTTGGTGATTTTTAGTTAGTTAAAACTATTTTCTAAGTCACGACTTATGACTTTGTGATTTTGTTAGTATAACTTAGTGTAAACCCTAGTTTTCCTTAACCTAGAAGTTGCCATGACCATGTGAGCTTAGCCACAGGCTTAGAACATCAAATTAGTGACTTTTGGCCAAAAGGGTATTTTGGTAATTTACTAGACTTTATTTGAGATTATGTGATTTTTAATATTATTTAATCATGGTTAAGTACCATGATTAGTCCCTAACCTATCCTACCCTAATCTAGAGGTTAGCTACTAACCTAGAAGCTTTAGGATGGATAATTGGTCATGGGTTAAAGCAATGAAAATATCTAGATATTACTTTATGGATATTTTGCTTGAAACCCTCAAAATATCTCACCCTTTTTCACCAAAGTCCTTGCCTTAACCTAGAAGAAAGGCCAAGGACACCCCCCCATGCCATGGCCGGCCAAGGACTCCCCCTAGCAGCCACACTTTCTATTTAACCCATCAAAATCATTCATGAACATCTTTACATGAATTTAATCCTAGAAAAATCCTATTTCCTTCAAACACCCACAACTTGATCAATATTGATCCAAATTCACTCTAGTCTTTTGCATTGGGACCCTACAACATCAAGGGTGCTAAGGGAAGCTAGCAATCAAGAATTTGGGAGCTTTGGATATCACCAAATTGAAGGAAGCACACCCCCTCTTTATTGATTTTTCATTGGATTTACACAAATAGGTAAATGCCCTCAAACCTAGTTAATATCCTGTTTTTTTTTCATAAATGCATGCATATAGGACTACCCTAACTGTGGGTCAAGTTTGGTAGGATTTAGAGTTGGTTTGGTGTCCGTATCGGACACGTATCCTAGCCTATAAACCCTTGTTTAGTGAAATGCCACAGAGGATCTGTTTTTGATAAAATGTAAAACAAATTATATTTTTGGGTAACCCTAGACATGTAGGACACAACCCTAGTTGACTGAGCATACTTCGAGTTGTGTTCGTGTCCAAAACAGGACACGAATACACTGTTAAAACCACACTGTGACACTGAAAAACCCGACTGTTTGACACTTCCTGTCGTGTCCACACGAGTCGTGAACACGATACAGAAACCTAGACACGAACCTAACCACCCCACCTATCCACTGATACGAGCACGAGGCTCTACGTGCCACGTGTGGAGCATACGACCCTTCGACACGCGCGCACGAGGCTGAGCAGCCTCCCCTGCTACTCGACACCTAGTGCGGACACTGTAGGACACGAGGACACGGGAAAATTGACACAGACGAGGGGGCAACCTCTGTCATGCCCCCCCTCGAGTTTGAGACACTCTCGTGTCCTATCGAGGACACGAGGACACGTGCACTGGTCGTGCACTGCACTGCACGCGCACATTTTTCCTCACTGACACGGCCTTCGTGTCGTACGGACACGAGTCGTGGACACGACTCAGGTTGCTAGACACCTAGCCTGACCCTAGGCGAACCTAGGGACACGAGCACGATACCTCACGTGTCCTGTATCGTGAGCACGAGACACGTGAACACGTGCACGATACAGTGCCAATTACAGTGCATTGTACTTACCCGATTGTGTTTTTAAGTACTTGGACACGCCGTGTCGTATCGTGGTGGACTTCCATTGACACACACGACACGTACACATGTGGGGACACACTTACCAACCACTGGTTTCGAACCTTAGTTGGGTTTTGGACATGAAAATGGGTTTACCCTGTTGTCGAGTGCACAGTGACATTTTCCTGAGTTTAGGACATTTTTCCCAGTTTTCAGAAATGAATTTTGATTTGAATTTTGTTATGTTTTATACATATATTTGTATATTTCAGTGTTGTATACATATGTATATGTATATATGTGTGTGTATGTGAGATTTGAGGGTGTACACATGTGTGTACATGTGTGTATACATGTATGTATATATTAGGTGTGTACGTATTGTGTGTGTGAGTTTGGGGACCAATTCTGGTTCCAGGAAACTGGAAATCCCCCCCATTCACTGTCCATCCCATTCCCTCTCTCTCTCACTGTCCCTTTCTCTCATTCTCTCTCTCTCACTCTATGTCCCTCTTTCTTATCTCTCTCTCTATATATATATATGTAATATATATAAGTTGATATATATATATATATATATATATATATATATATATATATATATATATATATATATATATATATATATATATATATGTATATATATAAATGATATATATATACATTTTGTATTAGATCTCATTATGTCATTATATATATATATATGTGTGAGTGTGGGTTGTATTATATATAGTATTTACATATTGGTATTTGGGTAGTAGATAGATAGAGTATATATATATATATATATATATATATATATATATATATATATATATATATATATATATATATATATATATATATATATATGTATAACTTGTTAAGTATAGGTCTATATAGAAACCTATGACAATGGCCTATGGCCAAGATACTAGCCTATGGTTTGGGGCTAACCCTAATGACCTAAAAACACTACTAGTGACCCTTGTTGACTAAGGGTTGACCAAAGTCAACCTTAGGTCAAAGTTGACCTAGTTAACCTAGAATTGACTAGGAATGACCTAAAATAACTAGTTTAACTAGTTGTCTAGTAGACATAGTTTGACTAGATAATTGACCATTGTTGACCAAAGTCAACTATAGGTCAACCATGACCTAATTGACCTAGAAATGGCTTGGATAGACTTAAGAGGACTTGTTGACTAAGTTTTGACTAAACCCTAGGCTATTAACTAGTTGGTTTAGGGTTGACCTATATATGAGTATACTATTGTGACTCGGGTTTTCTGGAAGAACTTATGTTGATTAAGAAATGTATGGGTTAAGTTAGATACTTAGTCAAGTCATGACTTGAGATTGGAATGTGGGATTAGCTTGAATATAGGATTAAGGTTGGTATTATATATATATGTATATATATGTGTGGTATACTTGTATAGGTATTGGTTATACCTTAACCTTGTGGTATTGACTTAGATAGTTGACTATTGACCTAATCACCTTGCTGACTAGTCTTTGTTTGACCCAAAACCTTAGTTGGTCTAAGTTTAACCTAGACGTGACCCAGATTGATCATGTTGACTAGTATTTGACTAGTTTGATTAGAATGTTGACCAAGAGCTGACTTTAACATAGATTTGACTAACCTTGACTTGTTTGACCTTGTTTGACTTTATTTGACTCAGTTTGATCCCCTGTGACCTAGTATGACTTCCTGTGACCCAGTTTGACTATTGAGTTGACCAAGAGTTGACTTTTGACCAGATTGACCTAGAATTATGTAGTATGCATTGTACACTTTATTTTTACCATTGTGGATACATTGTGACTTGTATTACTCTGATTAGGAGCCATACACCTCTCCTCAGACAGTATATCCTCTTCAGACATTCAGTTATCAGGTGAGTACATTCTCTGACCGTTTCATACTTGTTCATGCTTTACTTCTCGCTCTAGATTACTTTACTTGATGCTGTCATGTTGGTAACACGGATTGGTACTATATAGATCTTTACATGAGATGTTATCCCCCTCGGGAGCATCGGGTACTTCATGTTACGTGTGTTTCACTTTCATCATGCTCCTGTGCTTCCATCATGCATGTATACTCATGTGATCATGTACTCTCATATTCACTGAGCCCTCATGTATAACTTTATGTATACTCATTTATAAGCCTCATGTGAAGTAATCATGTATAATAACGTAACTTGTCTAGATCCTTGTGTATTGATTGGGGAAACGGAGGAGTAGAAGTGGACATGTGAATAATTCTAAAGTAGTATAATCATGTACAAACTCAGTAGTGTAATCATGTATAAATTCTAGCCATTCACATGCTTATCTTGTACTCTACATCACTAGCCACTTACAGTTCTCTATATACAGTAGATATTTTCTTTACAAGCTATCTCTTTTACAGCGTATATTTCCTTTCAGCATTTCCTGTATCTTACTCTATTGCCTGTATCGTATTTCCTAACCTGATATAAACTGCGTGAGATGTATTGTGCTCGTTCCTGTCCTGACTGGACCTGTTGAAAATATTACAGAGGATGAGGATGAGGCCCTGGTGTCTACCTATTATGGAGCAGGACTAGATGATACTTATGTTGTGGACCCTCAGCAGGATCCACCTGCAGCCGAGGATGTTGCCCCAGTAGTCTAGGCTAGCTTAGCTAGACAGTCTTTTCTGTATTATCATTTTGTCTCACATCTGAGTTGTATTTTGAGATGTTGAGATACATAGACTCTTAGACTTATTGTATTATGAGTTGACATTCTGATGTTATGTTATCCTAGACACTTGGACTTATTTCATCTATTCTACTGTTCTCTTTGAGTTACTGTCTATCTATCTATCTTTCATTCTTCTACCTAGATGTGATTGAGATTGTATTCTGTTTCACCTCCATTCGGAGAGTATAAACTGTACAGGTACTTTTATATTGTTAGATGATTGACATAGGACAGCGTTCTACCGCCGACACTGCGGCGTAGGCTGGACGTACCCACTTCTCGTGCCCCTATACAGGGTGCGGGTCGTGACACGTTTTTAGTAGTGGCCCATGTAGGTCGAGTTTAGGTAGTGATATTCGAACTAGAGTATTACTACAGCCTGTGATAGGATTTGAGGAATAGGCTTAGTGAGAGAGGATACTCAATCACTGTTAGGATACTTTGAGAGATTCCTGGGATGACCCTTGAGAATCTTATTTGAAATTTTGATTTAAACTCCTTTTCCCTTGATTGAATTTGATTTTGGAGGATTCACTGTAGAACTTTGAATCCTGGTGTTAGTTGATGATTTTGAAATTTTTGTAGTTGTTGATTTTAATTTCTTTGTGTTAGATTAATATCTTTTATTTTAAGGTACTCAATCACATTTATGAGAAAACTTTCATCTGTTTCTTGCCATATAATCCTCTTGCTAATTGCCTTCCATTGAAATGAACTGTCCCCTCTATTTTCTGCATCTTGCTTAAACTCTTTCTACCAAACTATGTGACTATATCCCAAACCTGACTTACTCGACATTTTCTCAAATCAAGACTTTATTGAGACCTTCTAACCTTTGACCTTTGGTTGATCGAGCCTTAACTATATTCATCTAGTAGCCTATCTATCCCTAGGACTGTGTTCCTAAATTATTTACTGGATTCCTAATTAATTTTATTCCATGGGTTAATTTGATCTTCTTTAACTTTTGCATCAATTATCACGTCTTGAACTCCCACTTTCTATTTTTTGATCATTGGACGTCCTTTACCGTGACTTAGATATTCAGAGTATAATACTAGCTGTTACCTCCCAACAAACTTAACATGTAAGACCTAGACTAGCCTACCTTCATGTAGGTATTCCATGTCCTACTAAAACCCGTCTTCTTGTACTCTATTTTCTTGATATGATTTTCTGGTCAAATGGCTAAACTATAACCTCTACCGTGATACTAAATTTATTCTTGTTTCAATTAGAAATCCACCTTGGTTCAATTCTTTCGACCTGGCATGTGATGGTGTTCTACTTGAATCCTTGTATACTTAACCTTGTACCTTATCTTGAATGCTTGACCCGATTGGTTAAGGATCTTGGACTATGTATTTTCCTTCATCATTTCAACACTTACTTATATCTTATGCTATAAATTTATCTTTAGTTTTACAAGCTTATCCTTTTTGAGCTTGGTCATGACATATTTTATTGGGTGCACACCCACTAACATATTGTCTAATCAGAACCGGTGCATGATGGTCTGATCAACCTATTACATTTTGGTTCGCTTTTCATATATTAATCTACGTGGATGTAGACACAGTTAAACTTGCCCTAGAATCTTATCCGCAACAGCCTTGACAATTCTCCTTGGAATTATTTTATCGCTCATGAACCTCGTATTCGTATCCAGTTGAATTAAATTTAATCATGACCTGGATTATTCATCATTGGATGCTCGTGCTCATACTTGATTTCATTAATTTCCCATCTTGCCCAAATCTCGATTTATTCTGAACTTGATCAACTTAGATCGTGTCAAGACTAAAATCTAATTGTGATTGCTTGTGCCTAAATTTTCAATTTTCTTTTACCACTTTATGGAATAGTAACTTTTAATGATTTCTCACTTGCTTGTTAATGACCAATTTTCATATAGGATGGTAGACGGCCCTATAGCCTTGATGATTGTTGTTCCCTTACCTTCCCAATTAGGACACCTTAGATTGCTTGTACGTTTTGATACCATAGGACAGTATTGATCTAGAATGACTAGTGCACCTAGATGAGACCACAAACTGTCCCATTTAACCTGTCCCCCTGGTATCACTATTTTATCATGATTTTTGGTTCAATTTAGGCCATAGACCTTTCCCACTCTAAGTTGTGATCATCGTAGGCACATTACCGTGACTTTTAAGTTAGGAGCACAAGACTAGTTGTTTTCTCAAAACTGACTTCGCATACATGACCTAGACATGACACTCTACACCAATGACCTTAGTGACCCACTCAGGCATACCATCGTGTGCTTCATTTGCTTAGTACGATTTTTCTGACCCGAGGCTCCATCCTGATTTACACCATGGAGTTACTTTTGATTTCGATTTGGATTAAGGACACCTTATGACCTATGCCAGCTAATTTTTAGACATGACCCAGTATAGGTCTACTACCCATATTTTGCTTGTTGACCTTGTATGTTGCTAGGTAGTAGCTTCGTCCCTGATCATTGGAGGTTTGACCTAGGAGGAGTACGACCATCTAAATTTCGAGGACGAAATTATTTTAAGGTGGGTAGACTTGTAACACCCAGTTTTCTGAAATTGGAATATTTTTGAAAAATTATTATTTTTATTATTTATTTATGGTATTATAGTCATGATATGATTTTTTGGTGATTTTTAGTTAGTTAAAACTATTTTCTAAGTCACGACTTATGACTTTGTGATTTTGTTAGTATAACTTAGTGTAAACCCTAGTTTTCCTTAACCTAGAAGTTGCCATGACCATGTGAGCTTAGCCATAGGCTTAGAACATCAAATTAGTGACTTTTGGCCAAAAGGGTATTTTGGTAATTTACTAGACTTTATTTGAGATTATGTGATTTTTAATATTATTTAATCATGGTTAAGTACCATGATTAGTCCCTAACCTATCCTACCCTAATCTAGAGGTTAGCTACTAACCTAGAAGCTTTAGGATGGATAATTGGTCATGGGTTAAAGCAATGAAAATATCTAGATATTACTTTATGGATATTTTGCTTGAAACCCTCAAAATATCTCACCCTTTTTCACCAAAGTCCTTGCCTTAACCTAGAAGAAAGGCCAAGGACACCCCCCATGCCATGGCCGGCCAAGGACCCCCCCTAGCAGCCACACTTTCTATTTAACCCATCAAAATCATTCATGTACATCTTTACATGAATTTAATCCTAGAAAAATCCCATTTCCTTCAAACACCCACAACTTGATCAATATTGATCCAAATTCACTCTAGTCTTTTGCATTGGGACCCTACAACATCAAGGGTGCTAAGGAAAGCTAGCAATCAAGAATTTGGGAGCTTTGGACATCACCAAGTTGAAGGAAGCACACCCCCTCTTTATTAATTTTTCACTGGATTTGCACAAATAGGTAAATGCCCTCAAACCTAGTTAATATCCTGTTTTTTTTTCATAAATGCATGCATATAGGACTACCCTAACTGTGGGTCAAGTTTGGTAGGATTTAGAGTTGGTTTGGTGTTCGTATCAGACACGTATCCTAGCCTATAAACCCTTGTTTGGTGCAATGCCACAGAGGATCTGTTTTTGATAAAATATAAAACAAATTATATTTTTGGGTAGCCCTAGACATGTAGGACACAACCCTAGTTGACTGAGCACACTTCGAGTTGTGTCCGTGTCCAAAATAGGACACGAACACACTGTTAAAACTACACTGTGACACTGAAAAACCCGACTGTTTGACACTTCCTGTCGTGTCCACACGAGTCGTGGACACGATACAGAAACCTAGACACGAACCTAACCACCCCACCTGTCCACTGACACGAGCACGAGGCTCTACGTACCACGTGTGGAGCACACGACCCTTCGACACGCGCGCACGAGACTGAGCAGCCTCCCCTGCTACTCGACACCTAGTACGGACACTGTAGGACACGAGGACATGGGAAAATTGACACAGAGGAGGGGGCAACCTCTGTCATGCCCCCCCTCGAGTTTGAGACACTCTCGTGTCCTATCGAGGACACGAGGACACGTGCGATGGTCGTGTACTACACTGCACGCGCACATTTTTCCTCACTAACATGGCCTTCGTGTCGCACGGACACGAGTCGTGGACACGACTCAGGTTGCTAGACACCTAGCCTGACCCTAGGCGAACCTAGGGACACGAGCACGACACCTCACGTGTCCTGTGTCGTGGGCACGAGACACGTGAACACGTGCACGATACAGTGCCAATTACAGTGCACTGTACTTACCCGATTGTGTTTTTAAGTACTTGGACACGCCGTGTCGTGTCGTAGTGGACTTCCATTGACACACACGACACGTACACATGTGGGGACACACTTACCAACCACTGGATTCGAACCTTAGTTGGGTTTTGGATATGAAAATGGGTTTACCCTGTTGTCGAGTGCACAGTGACATTTTCCTGAGTTTAGGACATTTTTCCCAGTTTTCAGAAATGAATTTTGATTTGAATTTTGTTATGTTTTATACATGTATTTGTATATTTCAGTGTTGTATACATATGTATATGTATATATGTGTGTGTATGTGAGATTTGAGGGTGTACACATGTGTGTACATGTGTATATATATGTATGTATATATTAGGTGTGTGTGTATTGTGTGTGTGAGTTTGGGGACCAATTCTGGTTCCAGGAAACTGGAAATCCCCCCCCCCCCATTCACTGTCCAGCCCATTCCCTCTCTCTCTCACTGTCCCTTTCTCTTATTCTCTCTCTCTCACTCTATGTCCCTCTCTCTTATCTCTCTCTATATATATGTAATATATATAAGTTGATATATATACATAGATAGATATATATACATTTTGTATTAGATCTCATTATGTCATTATATATATATATATGTGAGTGTGGGTTGTATTATATATAGTATTTACATATTGGTATTTGGGTAGTAGATATATATATATATATATATATATATATATATATATATATATATATATATATATATATATATATATATATATGTGTGTATAACTTGTTAAGTATAGGTCTATATAGGAACCTATGACAATGGCCTATGGCCAAGATACTAGCCTATGGTTTGGGGCTAACCCTAATGACCTAAAAACACTACTAGTGACCCTTGTTGACTAAGGGTTGACCAAAGTCAACCTTAGGTCAAAGTTGACCTAGTTAACCTAGAATTGACTAGGAATGACCTAAAACAACTAGTTTAACTAGTTGACTAGTAGACATAGTTTGACTAGATAATTGACTATTGTTGACCAAAGTTAACTATAGGTCAACCATGACCTAATTGACCTAGAAATGGCTTGGATAGACTTAAGAGGACTTGTTGACTAAGTTTTGACTAAACCCTAGGCTATTAACTAGTTGGTTTAGGGTTGACCTATATATGAGTATACTATTGTGACTCGGGTTTTCTGGAAGGACTTATGTAGATTAAGAAATGTATGGGTTAAGTTAGATACTTAGAGTCAAGTCATGACTTGAGATTGGAATGTGGGATTAGCTTGAATATAGGATTAAGGTTGGTATTGTATATATATGTATATATATGTGTGGTATACTTGTATAGGTATTGGTTATACCTTAACCTTGTGGTATTGACTTAGATAGTTGACCATTGACCTAATCACCTTGCTGACTAGTCTTTGTTTGACCCAAAACCTTAGTTGGTCTAAGTTTGACCTAGACTTGACCCAGATTGATCATGTTGACTAGTATTTGACTAGTTTGATTAGAATGTTGACCAAGAGCCGACTTTAACCTAGATTTGACTAACCTTGACTTGTTTGACCTTGTTTGACTTTATTTGACTCAGTTTGATCCCCTGTGACCTAGTATGACTTCCTGTGACCCAGTTTGACTATTGAGTTGACCAAGAGTTGACTTTTGACCAGATTGACCTAGAATCATGTAGTATGCATTGTATACTTTATTTTTACCATTGTGAATATATTGTGACTTGTATTGCTCTGATTAGGAGCCATACACTTCTCCTCAGACAGTATATCCTCTTCAGACATTCAGTTATCAGGCGAGTACATTCTCTGACCGTTTCATACTTGTTCAGGCTTTACTTCTCGCTCTAGATTACTTTACTTGATGCTGTCACGTTGGTAACACGGATTGGTACTATATGGATCTTTACATGAGATGTTATCCCCCTCGGGAGCATTGGGTACTTCATGTTACGTGTGTTTCACTTTCATCATGTACTCCTGTGCTTCCATCATGCATGTATACTCATGTGATCATGTACTCTCATGTTTACTGAGCCCTCATGTATAACTTCACGTATACTCATTTATGAGCCTCATGTGAAGTAATCATGTATAATAACATAACTTGTCTAGATCCTTGTGTATTGATTGGGGAAACGGGGGAGTAGAAGTGGACATATGAATAATTCCAAAGTAGTGTAATCATGTACAAACTCAGTAGTGTAATCATGTATAAATTCTAGCCATTCACATGCTTATCTTGTACTCTACATCACTAGCCACATACAGTTCTCTATATACAGTAGATATTTCCTTTACAAGCTATCTCTTTTACAGCGTATATTTTCTTTCAGCATTTCCTGTATCTTACTCTATTGCCTGTATCGTATTTCCTAACCTGATATGAACTGTGCGAGATGTATTGTGCTCGTTCCTGTCCTGACTGGACCTGTTGAAAATATTACAGAGGATGAGGATGAGGCCCTGGTGTCTACCTATTATGGAGCAGGACTAGATGATACTTATGTTGTGGACCCTCAGCAGGATCCACCTGCAGCCGAGGATGTTGCCCCAGTAGTCTAGGCTAGCTTAGCTAGACAGTCTTTTCTGTATTATCATTTTGTCTCACATCTGAGTTGTATTTTGAGATGTTGAGATATATAGACTCTTAGACTTATTATATTATGAGTTGACATTCTGATGTTATGTTATCCTAGACACTTGGACTTATTTCATCTATTCTACTGTTCTCTTTGAGTTACTGTCTATCTATCTATCTTTCATTCTTCTACCTAGATGTGATTGAGATTGTATTCTGTTTGTCACCTCCATTCGGAGAGTATAAACTGTACAGGTACTTTTATATTGTTAGATGATTGACATAGGACAGCGTTCTACCGTCGATACTGCGGCGTAGGCTGGACGTACCCACTTCTCGTGCCCCTATACAGGGTGCGGGTCGTGACACGTTTTTAGTGGTGGCCCATGCAGGTCGAGTTTATGTAGTGATATTCGAACTAGAGTATAACTACAGCCTGTGATAGGATTTGAGGAATAGGCTTAGTGAGAGAGGATACTCAATCACTGTTAGGATACTTTGAGAGATTCCTGGGATGACCCTTGAGAATCTCATTTGAAATTTCGATTTAAACTCCTTTTCCCTTGATTGAATTTGATTTTGGAGGATTCACTGTAGAACTTTGAATCCTGGTTAGTTGATGATTTTGAAATTTTTGTAGTTGTTGATTTTAATTTCTTTGTGTTAGATTAATATCTTTTATTTTAAGGTACTGAATCACATTTATGAGAAAGACAATCCAAAGGCTAGATTGGACTTGGAAGAAATATGTAGACGTCCTGCATTGCATTTGATAGAGGACGGGAATGGAAAGTTGAAGCAGCCTAAGGTAATTTTCTCACTGGAGAAGGAGGATAAAGTGAGGCTTTGTAGGTGGATTCAAGGTATGAAATTTCCAGATGGGTATGTTTCGAACTTGAGAAGATGCGTCGACCTCAAGGAGAACAAACTGACAGGTATAAAGAGCCATAATTGTCACGTATTCATGGAGCGGTTAATTTCGATTGCATTTTGGGAATTCTTACCGCAGGCAGTTTGGGATCCATTGACGGAGCTTAGCATATTCTTCAGGGACCTTTGTTCTAAGAAATTGCTCGTTAATCGTCTAGAAAAGCAAGAGAAGGACATTGCGGTAACACTGTGCAAGCTAGAAAGGGTGTTCCCTCCTGGATTCTTCGACTCTATGGAGCATTTGCTGATTTATCTTTCTTATGAGGCACATGTTGGTGGACCCATCGAATATCGATGGATGTACCCGTTCGAGCAACATTTGAATCACCTAAAAAGAAAGGTGAAAAATAAGGCCCGGGTCGAGGGTTCTATTTGTGAAGCCTATATTCTCGAGGAGATTACAAATTTTTGCTCCTCCTATTTCAAACCTCATGTTGCTACGAATAGAACGAGGGCTCCGAGAAACGACGACGGATATCAAGAATTTAATGATGGAATACTGAAAGTATTCAATGCGTCCGGAAAGCCTTCGGGAAAAATGAAGAAGAGATATTTGAATAACGAAGAGCTAAGGGCAGCTCAGTTGTTTGTATTACTCAATTGCGACGAGGATGAAGTGGAGAAGCTAGAGGGGTAAGTAACTCAGGATGATGAGTTTATGTCATCTCAATGTAATAGTATAAGCTAATATTATTGTACTAATCGGCGGTTGCTTCGTTATTTTCCAGCACATATAATGATGAGTTGAGGCTGGTTAGACCCTACCTAACAGACGAAGCATGAGAACAAGAAATAAGACGTCATTTTTCTTCTTGGTTGAGCGAATATGTAAGTAGCTCGGTAATTACTGGCCTCTTCTAATGCAACTGCGCAATAAATAACTTATTATCGCTTCTTTGATATTCAGGTCGATCATCTAATTTCACCCGAGATTGAATTAATTAGAACTCTTGCCAAGGGACCAATTACTTTTGTTAAAATATGGCCAAGTTATTGTGTCAATGGCTTTCGGTTCAAGTTGAAAAATGCGCCGATCAGAGACAGCTTCCTGGATCTTGATTTCACGAAAAACAGTTGTTTGTGTATCAAGTCTTCGAACTACAAAGACGTCGATCCAGGAAATGATTTCTTTGGCATCTTGTGAGAGATTGTGGAGTTGTCATATAATAATGGCAGAGAACCTGCAAAGATCGTGTTGTTCAAGTGTGAATGGTTCGATCCGATTGAAGATCAAGGTTGGAAAATTAACAAGCATGGTCTTTTGGATATAAACTACAAGTGTAGATATCAAGGCTATGAACCGTTTGTCCTAGCAACTCAGGCTCAGCTCGTGTACTTCACAGCTTATCCGAGACGGGGAGCAACGAATTCTGACTGGTGGACAGTATGCAAGACTAAAGCTAGAGATACTTTTGATGTTGACGAAAAAGCTTACCAGGAGGACAAGCTACCTCTTGTAACTAATATTGTCGATGTGGACTCCACGGAAGTTACGCATTACACGACACATAATGTAGAAGATATAGAATTATCCGAAGAGGAAGACGAAGCCGACGAAGGCGAAGATGAAAGTGAAGATGAGGAGGAAGAGGAAGATGAGGTCGAGGAAGACGAACAAGATGATTATTCTGAAGATGATTGAGAGAGATATACTTATCTGAACTTAGATGTTTCTTCTAGAATATATTATCTGGACTTAGATGTTTATTGTAGAATGTATCATCATATGTTGTCTTGGTTATTATCTTGTTGTACTTTCATATTTCTAGTCTCTATTATCTGTTGTTCTTTTATATTTCTAGTCTCCATTTTTTGTTGTACTTTCATATTTTTAGTCTCTATTATTTGTTGTACTTTTATATTTCTAGTCTCTATTATTTGTTGTATTATCATATGCTGTTATCAGGTATGACAGGTCGTCGCGGAGCGTTCCGAGGGGGACGACGAGGTCATGATCCTCCGGTACTTCCTACAGGTACTGCTAGAGGACAGAGTTTTCCTTCGGTACCTCCTACTGGTACCGGCTCTGGATCCTCGTCTCCGATTACTCCTCTATATCGGACAGTAGCTGGGCCTGCTGGGACGACGTCACGTGGCATGTCTCCTGGGACGAGTAGTTCCAGGCCTGTTGAGAGTGCTCGCCCGTCTAGCGTTCCTGCTGCTGATACGACGATGGAGACGGATGAGCAGATGGCGGAGGCTGCGGCGACGGCCAAGGCGGCGGTGCCGACGGTCGACCAGCATCATGCAGATGATGCGTGCGCACCTCCGGAGGAGAGGAGGACGGAGATCTGGGCCGACGGTACAAAGTAGGTGTTTTGGTTTATAATTTTTTTTCTTTCTGTTTTTATCATAAATTAACTTTTTTCATGAATATAATATGTTTGTATAGATATCGTCCTCCAGAGGTACAGAGACGTCTAGGCCACATGCTGAGACATAATTATGGTGGTGCTTGGATTAACTACTCTGATGCTCCGGACGAGAGGGAGGCCTTCTGGTTTGCGCACTTCAGGGTTAAAATATATTTGCTTTTAACATAAATCACATAATTTTTGCATATTATATATAATTGATAAATATTTGGTTTGCGCTCTTTTAGGATATGTTTTTCTATCCACCGCAACGGGCCGGGCTTATCGATGGGATGTTTCCTGCCGTCGCTGCCAAGCTGATCCGCGACGCTATCAATGATCAGAAGGATCGTGATCGTGCCAGAAAGCCGATCCAAGGTTGGATCACCCCTGATCAGTGTAATACGATGAAGGCTCGATTCGACGAGCCAAGGTACAAGGAGAAGTCGGAGAAAGCTAAGGCGGCTAGGCAACATGCCTCGAAGTGCTACGGTAGGTCGATTCCGATGACGAAACATTTCCGTTGTCGGGTATGTCTTCCTCTTTTAGAAATATTATTTTAATACAAAACCGATATCTTATTACTAAGATAATATATTTAATTATAGTTAAGGAAGGTCGGTAACGCCGACATGGTGACCGTCTTCCTGGTCACCCATCAGATGGGCGAAGACCTTATTGACGAGAGGGTCGAGCAGACCTATGTAAGTATTACAATACGTTATCTTAATATAATACTTCGTGTCAATTTTAATATAACTTAGTAAATATGATGCAAATAAATATTCATGTAGTTAGTAATAATAAGTACATTAATTAGAAATTAGAAATTATAGAGTACTATCCATACTTTCTAGGCCGAGTATCAGAGGCTGCGGGAACGGGCGGCTGCTAGTGCACCTGATGTAGGAGAGGCCGGTACTTTCTCGTAGCCCACTCAAGCTTCGTCGGCGGACGAGCTATGGATTGCCGTCGCTGGTGGACTCCGTAGGGGTACGTACTACGGTACGGGATCCTATTGCGCCCTAGTTGTGACCCAGTCCTCTAGGACATCTCCTGCTAGTGTGTATGGTCCACAGCCATCCCAGGAGTCTGCCCAAGTCCACCAGATGATGGAGTCTCTCCGGGATGACCTGTTACGATGGATCGAGGAGCAGTCTCAGCATCCTACGGACGATCCTGCGCTGCTAGCATGATTGGATGCGCTCGACCGCGGTATTATGGACCTTATGGAGACGACTGAGAGGACAGAGCGCACCGTTGGAGGGTTAGAGCGCACGATGACGAAGCTGCAGACAGGACATGTGACCTTGGCCGAGAGGCTGAGATTGGAGCAGGATTCGATGGTCCAGAGCAGTGATAGAATGTTATCTATCATGGATTCATACCACCAGCGACTTACAGCGTTGGAGCGTGCTGGTCCTCCGGGTGCGCCTTTATCGTCGTCGACTCCGCCGCCTCCACCGCCTTCTTCTTCGACATCGACTCCACCGACGTCACTGCCTGCTCCATCGGTATCTATTTCACTTGAGGAGTATGAGTTATTCTTATCCCTTCGTCGCGGCGGTGCCCCTCCTGCATCCTAGTAGTCCTAGTTAGGACTGTTTGTTTGTGTTTGTTTTATTCTTTGTTTGTGACTTGGATATTTGTTGGTTGTGTAGATTTGGATGTTTGGATCCTATTCTATTTGTTGGTTGTGTGTAGACTTTGGTTATTTGGTTATAGACTTTGTTATTTGGTGTAAACTTGGTTATTTGGATACTTGTTGTTGTGTGATTGTTGTAGACTTGGTTATAGGGACTGAAACCTGTGTACAGTGAGAAATGGACATTCTGAGAACTGGACATTCTGTGATTGTTGTAGAAATGGACATTCTGAGAAATGGACATTCTGAGAACTGGACATTCTGTATTTTTTTTTGCAGATTTAGCGACGTTTACCGACGGTTACCGACGTGTACCGACGCAAACGTACGTCGGTAAACGTCGGTAAATCTGTAATATTTTCCAGGGTACCGACGTTTACCGACGTCCTTATACGTCGGAGAACGTCGGTGCATGTCGCTAATCATTCCAGGAATTACCGACATTTACTGACATTTTAAACGATGGTACACGTCGGTAAATTTCCAAGATTTTACCGACGTGTAGCGACTTTGAACACGTCGCTAAACCACCAACGACACGACGGTAATCGTTGGTAAATTTATCGACGCGTAGCGACGTTATACACGTCGCTAATCCACCGACGACACGACGGTAGATGTCGGTAATATACCGACGTATATATACGTTGGTACACGTCGGTACTAGCGACGTTTGGCAACATTTTGAAGATCAGCGACTTACATTTCTGCGACAAGCCCAAAACGTCGGTAATTTCGTCGCTAAATATTTTTAGCGACGATAATTGTCATTTTAGTGACGTCTTTAGGCGTCGCTAAAATGACTTATTCTGGTAGTGACTCTTGAACTGGCCCATCATTCCACACTTGAAACAAGGCATCTTGGATTTTGTCTTCTGTTGCTTGAAGGAAGTCCCCTTCACATTCCAATTATTGGAGTCTTTCTTCTTGCTGTGGGAAGCTGCCCGCTTTTCCTTAGATTCCTTGGTATGAACCAAATTGGCATTAGCCATTTGTTTGGATAGTGCATCCACCTTCAGTTGATTCCTCATTTGGTCCTCAACATAGATTTCTTGCAGGAGATCTTCGAGACTGATCTCCAACTTCTTCCTACGGATGTTTGCATAGAACTTGCTCCATCCAGCGGGGAGCTTTGAGACGATCCCTCCAACAACAAACTTGTCGATGGGGGGCATCGCCTCATCTTCCAACTTTTGTCGCAACTTCAGGAACTCCTTCACATGCGGCAGCATAGACGTCTCGTCTTCAAAGAGCAACTTATGATATTTTTCAACGATAAATATCTTACTCCTATTTTTGTCATCTTTGTATAGTTTTTCCAGAGACTTCCATATCTATCTGGTAATTGTCTTCTTTGAATATGATTCTGCTAGGGAGTCCTCCTTAGCATTTAGGATTAAAAACCTACAAATGCTATTCTCTCTTTTCCATTTGGCCTGATTTTTAGTAGCAGTAGTGATTGCGGCTGCAGACCCAGTTTCTGGAATAATATGTTCTTCCTCGGTTAACACGTGGTCAACTTCGAAAAGTTAAAGATTGAGAGTAACCTTCCTCTTCCAGACTTGATAGTGCTCTCCTTCAAATTGCTCTAACTTGGTGAAGTTAGGATTGATTAGTGAAGCACGAAAGTTTTCTATCTTGTGAATTCAAGCTTTGAGATTATTAGTCCCGGAGCGTATTTTTTGATGGAAAACTGAAAATTATGCAACACTTCAAAGAAGGTGCAAGACAGAGATCCTTGGAGGATTCTGAGAGACGAAAATCTAGTGTGTTACTTCAAAGAAGACATAGAAGAATTCGTAGCAGGAGCAGCAGAAATTCTACTAACAGTTTCTGATTAGATCAGAACTGTTCTCGTTCAGAACGAGTTGCAAGTGGATAAAAGATAAATAGAAGATTCTGATTAGATCAGAGAAGGAAAAAGCCTGCTGGTGTGAATGATCACCGGTGCTCAAAGCTTGATTCTTTCCATACGAATAGCTTCCAGGAACCAGCAAGTTTGATGGAGAACTTTGGAACACTTAGCTCTTGTGACTCCTCGGATGGCCCGGACTCCTGCGCTGAATGGCGCAGGTGCACAACTTCTCTTTTCTCTTGAACTCTCAGAAATTCGTAAGGAATTGTATTATAAGCACTAAGTAACTGAGAGAGAGAGAAAAGAAGCTTATATAAGCCCACACTGTAACCGCCCTGTTAGCAGAATGTTTCGGATGTGGAAAAAACCATCCAGAACGTTCCAAGAGCAAAAAGCATTAAGCTTACCATGGAGACTTATCCTTATCTCCTAGTAAAATCACCCACATGGTTCCCTCCTTAGGGTCACCACCCCATGTGAACATTTCGACCACATACCAAGCATATATTGAGATACACCTCATGGTGCTTTTCCAATGTGGGACTAAATAATACAAGGCATGTAGTGAAAGCAAGCTTTCTCCACATGCAAAGGAAAAGCTCCAACAAGATATAGTCAACTTGATTAAGTAGTTCTCAGCAGTTTCTTGTGCCAACAAGATAGAAAATCTTAGAAGTACTCTATGAGATACAGGAAAAGACGAACACTCAAAAAATTTGAGATGTGTCGTGTATCGGACACATATCGAACAGAAACCAGGTACTCCAAGATATACTAAGATATATTCAAATTGGTGTCATGTCAATGTTATTGTGTCCTTCTTTGTGTCATGTTATATTTGTGTCAGTGCAACAATGATTAAGATTCCGTAGCACTCCAGTTTTATTTAGTATAGGTTGCCAACTAGCCAACGTCAATTCCTTTTCTTTTTTAGATCAAAATTAAGTATTCTACTCTTTGTTAGAGTTTGTTTGTTTCTTGTTTTTATCTCTCTTTGTGGTATTAGAGTAATCTCATCTAGGAAAATTTTAAGGGTACTAGGCAATTTGTTAGGGGGTGATACAATATATGGGATAACACACTTAAGTCATTTTTTTGTAAAGGGCACGTCAAAATTTTTCGGGACAACACACATCAAAATTTGAGTTTTTCTCTTTCTTTCTACTTCATCTTTCTCTTCCAACACTATTATTCGCCAAAGGGCATTTTTACGAAGTTTCGAACCCAATTTTATAGGGTTTTTGAACTTTACAATTCTACATAGACTCGTTGGGGAGGACGAAGGACTGTCAAAATTTTGGCAATCCTAAGCATCCACTCTTCAGCTAGTGGATGTCATTTTTGGGTTACAGAAACAGAATCATAGGGCATGATTTGATCATTGCCACATACCATGAAAATTATTTCTCGTATTGTAACTTTTTGAACTAAGCCGTGCATAATTGAAATTCGTTCAACTTGTCCTATTAATCCATGAATTACAGCGATCTTGTATTTTATAAAGATAATAGTTCACTTTCTTAATTTCCTAAAGATAAAATGACACACAATCACAGAGAGAGATGTTGAAAAGGTATCGCAAGAGTGTAGTCTATGAACATTTATATTAGGCACAGGATGATAGTCTTAAGCACCTTTTGGGATGCCAAAATTTTGGCTGTCCTAAAAACATACTTCTGTCTTTAGACTGTCAAAATATTGACAGTCCTAGAATCGAGGACTGTCAAAATTTTAGCAGTCATTCGTCGTTCCAAAGAGACTTTCGATTTTGAAGCTTTACTCTATTTGTGGAGTTCGAAACATTAGAAATAGTGCAAAATGAGACTACTTACTAAAAACTATGCAAAATAATATGGATTAAGATTTAAAGATTTGGAAAGGAAGATAAAGACAAAAAATATATATTTTATACTTTAGTTTGTCTTGCCCCCTAACAACTTTCAAGAGAATTTTTCTAATTAATTTTTTTTTAAGATTTGTGTCATCCCCTAGTAAACTCCGTAGTGCTCTTAACATTTGCTCCCATCTATGACTGTAATTGTTTTGTTAATCAACTTCTAAAATACGAGAGAATTACATACTATTTTTATTATATTGGTGAAATATAGCTTGTATCAACTTGATCCTATCATTTCTACCGAAAAGAAGTGTGAATGGAATTTATTCTGATCATTTTATCTACAGAACATAAGGAAAGTTACCTTCACATTATGAGTAATTTACAAAAAGATACAAGTAAAGTGATAACTCTTACAAAATATAGAGAGAAAAAAAACAAAATATACAATACGTTGGGGTGGGTTCCTAGAAAAAAATAGAGTACAACAAGCGTCATTCGGTGATAGAAGAAATCCGAAAAGCTGAATGCGACAAAGTGGCTCAGCTTTGGAGCCAAAGCAGCCAAGCACATCAAAATAAAAAATATGGTTAGCCCACCCAAGATCCTTGATTTTACTCAACCAAAAATTTGAATTTTGTACTAAGTAGCGAGTGCGAAGAACTTGAATTCGGGTTGTCCTCAACCAAAATACTTTGTTTTCTAGTATATAGTGATAGTACGAAACCGAAATTTAGATTCTAAGCGAATGACACTCACCAATTTAGATTTTTGTGACCAGTGGTTTTTGATAAATGTAAAACTTATCACTAAAAAGATATTTTTTTGACAAGTAATTTTTGTGTCACTCATAATTTGATTTTGTGTCAACAGTTATGTATCGCCACATATTTAAATCATTCTGTGACTATATTTTTATTGGTCGTCACTCAATATTGTCATTGAAATAAAATATTAATTTTTGATGAGAATTAAAGACAAGTTCTATATGACAAGTGAAAATACTTGTCACTTAAGGTGTATTATGTGAATTACTTAAGGAATTGTAATAACAAGTTCGATGTGACAGTGAATATACTTGTCACTTATGTGACTTCCTTAAATAAGTGTACCAACAAGTTCTATGTGTTTCACTCAAGGTGTATTATGTGACAAGTGAAAATCCTTGTCACTTAAAGGTATACTTTGTGAGTTTTTTACAAAAATGTAACAACTTCTATGTGGCAAGTATAAATAATTGTCACTTAAGGTGTATTATGAGACTTTCTTAAAGAATTGTAACATAAAATTCTATGTGACAAGTGAAAATACTTGTGACTTAAGGTGTATTATGTAACAAATGAAAATCATTACCACTTAAGGTGTATTCTATGACTTCCTTAAAGCATTCTAACAGCAAGTGCTATGTGACAAGTGAAAATACTTGTCACTTAAAGTATATTTTGCGACTTCCTTAAAGAATTGTTACAACAAGTTCTATGTGACTAATGAAAATACTTGTCACTTAAAGTGTATTCTGTGACTTCCTTAAAGAATTAACTTATATAGCACCAATTTATTATCCTTCAGTTACCAAAAAAATTTACGTCACACTAAAGTATTAGAAACAAAGTTATTTTTTAAGATTATTTTTCTAAACAGGAAATTTTGTTGAAAATAAATAATTTAGGAAAACTATTTCCTAAGAAATATTTCCCTAGACAGTTTGGCAGAATTCATATATATAATAATTATTATTATTTAACAAACTAATGATTGCGGCGTTTGGTAGCATGTTTATTCTAGAATAAAAGGTTGTGTGTTTGAATCATATATGGTTCAAACTTAAATTTATTTTTATTATTTTGAAAAAATATTACATTTTATTGTAAGAAAATACTATTTGTCAAAACATCATGCATCACTTATAAAATTCATAGTGACTAGGTATATATGGATGTTATCACGGAAATAATACTATTAGTGACAATGTTTGTTTGTCACAGTTGAAAACTTTTTATGACGTCATATTTTAGTCGTCACTTTGTCTTCTTTTAGCTACAGAGGTATTGTAGAAGCATAAAAAATCTCAGCTGAAGACATCCCTTCGCCAAAATACAGAAGATGCAGAAGACTCAGGCTCAGTGATAAAAAGACAAAACAGAAGATATAGAGAGAAGTCCCTTCATTGTCATGTCTACCAAAGTCTTGTACAGACACATCAAGACCGCACATAAGGGACTAATTCTGTTCTTACAAAGGATCTAGTACAGATTCGACAGAAGCCTAGAAGGATCTACAAGGGATGCAATCTTCATCGAAGCTCAGACTTCCTTCTTTTTGATGCACACGCTGGAGGATTGACCTCCACCGAAGTATGTTCTGATATTCTAGTGGGCGCAGCCTCTCAGAAGTATATCAGTAACTTAGCACTTTGAAGAAGCCAGAGTCTTCAAGCCAGAGGCGCAGCCACCTGCCTGCACCAACCTCAGGAACAAGATGGTGGTAGGGCCCTCCTCCCCTTCTTTTGTTCTCGGAGCCAGTGTCTGCACTCCAAAGGCACAACTATCTGCCTGCGCCAATCTCAGACGTGCAAGGGTATCATACCCTTCTTTTCGAAGCCAACGTCTCCACTGTTCAAAGATGCAGCTACTTACCTGCGTCCGCATGAGGCACATGATGGATATGCTCATACCATATCTATTCCCACGATACAGTCATCTGCTCCGGATCAGAAGCTTAAGTAACTTCTCTATAAGAGACCTGGGAACTTCCATCGCAACCAATGCAAGTCAACCTATCACTCCAAAAGTACAGTAACCTCACCAACCTGAAGCACAAGCCTACTTGTCACCTACAGCACAGTGACTCTGGTAGCTCGAAACACAGCTTCGTAAGTTGTTCTATACGCACAGAAGTCTCGTTGTCATTCGAAGCCAAGTCTGTAACTCCACTTCTCAAAGATTATATTTTTTATAAATCCTTAAATGATTTTTATGATTTTATTTTCCTAAGCTATTATTTTTTCAGCCCAATTTAATTAGAGGCTTTTCTCAAGTTTAATTATAGGCTTTTGAAACCAGCCCATGAACCAAACCATCAATTTTCTTTAAAGCTATCATTCTCCTGAATTATAAAGCAGGCTCAGCTATTTTTCTTCCTTCATTGCTTAGCAATGGAGAGAGAGAGTTTGAATTCTCTTAACTTTTTCTAAATTTTTCCCGTCCTGGCCTAGCTGGCTGAGGGGGAGCCCAAGTCTTCAACATCCTATAAGTAGTGATAGGCTCTCACTAATTGTTTCCACAACTATTTCATCGATCATTCCCTCCATTTACTCATTCTTCTTTCCGAGCTCAACCCCCAGGCGGCCATGGCGAAGTAGACAGCAAATTGATGGAGACCCTGCTGCTGGCTTGGACGACGACTGGTGCTCCTCGCGTATTCTTCATCCTTTCGATTCGTCATCCTCTCTAAACTCTCGAAGGCTTGGTAAGAATTTCTCTATCTGCTGAATTGTGGATTTAATTGAAGGTCGATTGACCTAATTGTTCCTCTTCTTGCATCGATCTAGATCTGGGCGAATCGATCAGTGATTACTTCCATCTTCTAGTTAATCACATTAAAAATTATAATCGACTCTCGGATTTAATTGATTTTCTTAGTAATCGATCAGATCCTTACCTGAATTATTGATCGATTTGATCGAGTTCTTCACAAATTGTCCAGATCTGAGGATTCTTGATCGAAGACTTACTGGATCTGATTTGTTGCTCCCATCAAGCATTGGATTAGGTATGTAGAGATCCGAGGGATTCCCTTAATTATTTGTAGATCAAATTTGTGCACAGATCTTGTAATACTCTGTTTTGAATTGAACAATGGTTCAATAATCTATTCTCTGAAGTTTTGTTTGTATCGATGTGTTTACTTGTAGATCTATAGAGAGGAGACTTAATTAACACTTTGATAAACTCTAAGATTGATCGAATCAGTACTTTGGAGTTGGGATACACGAGTTTGTGTCAGAATCATCCGGTTGAATCTTCAGGTAATGAACGAGCATCAGTTCTCTAAATTCCTAAATGTTAGTTTAATTGATGCATGGTTTGATGTTGAGTTGGGAGAATTTTATGGAAATTCTGTATATGATAGATCTGGACTAAATCAATATTTAGCTCTAAATCTTTTAGATTGTTGCCTACCAATAGCAGGTTCATGTAGAACACAGGATTTAGGACTGTGTATCAGCCCTGTGTAGGACTGATATGCTACAGCCCAGTATGGGACTAAGACATATCAGCCCTGTGTAGGACTGAGATGCAACAACCTATAGCTAAGGCTTTTTAATAGAATGTTAGGTCCTTGTGGACTTGAGTAAACTCATAGGATGTTTGATTGTTTTATGGTATGTTCAGGTTGCAGTATCAATGCTTAGGTTAGGACTGATTTTTATATCAGTTCTTATTTAATGATTGGTTGTGTTAATTAGAACTGGATTGAATTATACCAGTCTAGACAGGTCAATCCTGTTCAAGATTAATATTTTGAAATGTGAACATCCAGTTGAGTATTTTTAGGAAAGGATTTGTTGGACTGAATTGATACCAGGGAGTGTCCTATAGCATTATGAAGCTTCTGAATAATTCCTGCATAAAGCAGTACTTTAAGTTTTGAATGTAATTTCAGAGACTGATATCAGCCTGGGAGAATCATTGGGACTGTGGGTATCAACCTGAGATTGATATATGTCAAGGACAGTAGACTAGGTATTTAATTGCTACTATTCGCTGCATAAATAAAATGGGTGTAGCTGGGTTAGTTCAGTGTTATATTGTTTGGGAACTGTCATAATTCAGTGTTGACTAGGTGAATTAAATTTCAGTCTTGAGCAGGGGATTTACATGTATCAGTCACATTAAGGGACTGTTAGATGGTTTTGTATCAGTCTAAAACCTTAACTAGATATTAGATTTCACTGATTTGGTAAATTGAAGAAATCGATTATTGAATGATGTGATTTAGATTGGGATGTCAACTTGAATTCAGAACAATTGATTTTAGGACTGACCTTTTAGGTTGTTCTGAAACCCAACTGTTATGATAATTGCGCTTACTTGAATTCAATCATAATTCATATTGGGACATTTAGTCTATATGCAGTTGGTAAATGTTGATTTAAACATTGAATTAAGGAAGCCCGAGCATGATTTAGTACCCGAGTTAAGTTCTTTGCAAAGCAATGCATTATCTCATTTTTCCATTTCTGAAACCAATGTACCTGGAAATAGAGGGGGGGGATTGCAACCTGTAATCTGGATTCAGGGCATTAGGTTCTTTATGCATGTTACTGCTGATGATTATGTTAATACCTGCAGCAGAGGATAGCCCTATAGAAGAACTAATAGATTGAATTGTTCTCCTGATTTCTGCCATAGACTGAATTGATCCTCCTGTTCTGTTAGGACTGAAGTAGAATGCTGGGTAGTTGGTTAACCTGAGTCATGTTTAAACTTGGGTTTCTTCCTAGAATAACTTCTATGCTTTTAATTGTAACACTTGGAAGTTCAGGTATCAGGGAAGGATTGGGAGCTGGGTTTAGTTTGTGTTTGGACTAATTTAGTTCAGTCATCTGTGTAGCACTTCTATTAGAGGATTGAACTGTCAAATTGGGTTGGGGTTGAAATCTAGAAGCTAAGGATACAATAAAGTAGAGAATGTTCTGATAAGCAAGTAAAAACTTAGTTTTGAGGATTGAACTGTCAAATAGGCTATTCCAAAATGATTTCAAAATGTTTTTAAAATATCCTTAGTTTTGAAAAACATTCATATTTACAAAAGCTCCAAAAAGGTTTTCAAGATTCCCCAAAATCTATTTTGAAAAACCCTAACCAAACCCTGACAGAACTCGGCCAGAGTTCAGCCAGAGTTCGGTTAGTGGCCGATTTGTTTTTGAATTCCTTAGAACTTGGTCCTCCTGCAGTTGCGGATTTGACCGAGATTTGCTCATTGAGTTCTGCCCGAATTCTGTCTTTGGAACTCCTATAAATAGAGAAGGATTTCGATCATTTTAACTCACTCATTCACTTCCAATCTTCTCTCTACTTAAAGCTTTCAGTCTTCCAAAGAGTTTTGCTCGAGCTTTAATTTTCAGATCCCAAGCCAGTTACAATTCTCTAGTCGATTTGCCAGTGCGGTACGGTCTAGAAGTTTCTGAGTGATTGTAATCAGAAGGCTTGATAGAAGAATACCTCTTCACAATTGAAGTTGGACGAGTTCTTCGTATCAAAGCTCGCGTTGTAGAAGTTGCAAGGACTTCGTAAGAAAACTTGCGGTTTTGCCAATAGTGGATTCAACTGGTAGCAAGAGTTCTACCGACTGGACTAGTCCTCAACAGAGGGAAACCAGTATACATCGCCGTCTTTGCGTTTGCTTTCTTATCTCTGCCTTTACATTATTTAGTTATGATTATTATTCTGTGATCTTGCTGCTAACAATTTTTAATTAGCATTATTCCGCTGCCAACTCTATTCACCCCCCCTCTAGAGTATTCTGCTTTACGATTTCGTTCCTACAATTTGGTATCAAAGCGGGTGTTACAGGTAAAGCAAGGTAACATTACAATTATTTATTCATTTAATTAATTGTTATATAGATCACAGTACAACACATGGCTACTGTGAAATTCACAAGTGAAGGCCAGGCCACAAACAGACCTCCACTGTTTGATGGTACAAATTATACCTATTGGAAAATACGGATGAGTTTCTTCTTAAAATCTCTTGACTTTGATTTATGGTCTATTATTATTGATGGCTATCAAAAGCCACCTCGTATAAATGTTGATGGAGTTTTAATTGAAAAACCCCATAACAGATATACAGAGGAAGAAAAAAAAGGCCAGTCTTGATGCACGTGCTATTAACGCTTTATTTTGTGCTTTAGACAGAACTGAATTTAACAGGGTGTCTATCTGCACAACTACTAATGAAGTATGGAAGCTTCTTGAAGTCACACATGAAGGCACGACTCAAGTCAAAGAATCAAAGGTCAGCAGACTTACTCAAGAGTATGAGGTGTTCAAGATGAAGCCCAACAAAACAGTTACTCAGATGTTCGAAAGATTTTTGGATATTGTAAATCCTTTGTCCTCCCTAGGCAAAGATTACAGTAACCATGCAAAGATTCGCAAACTCCTGCGAGCACTTACCAAGAACTGGATTCCAAAGGCTACTGCAATCATTGAAGGGAACGACCTCACAACTATGTCCCTCGAAGTACTCATGGGTAAGCTACTCACTCATGAACTGGAGCTACAAGATTTTGAAGAGCCTGCACCAAAGGAGAAGACGATCGCTTTTAAGGCACAGCACAGAAAAGCTGCTGAAGGTGAGTCAGACAGCAGTGAATCTGATGCTGAAGATCAAGCACTCCTAGCAAGAAAATTCAAAAGATTCATGAGATATGAGAAGAAAGCCAAAGAAAACAATAGCATCAACAACTGGTATCAAGATGATGCTGTCTGCTATGGCTGCAAGAAGAAGGGACACATGAAGAAGGATTGTCCTACAAACTCATCATCAAGCAAGAAGAGCAACATGTATGAAAAAGGGAACCTGAAGAGATCAACATCACGGAAGTATGCCAATACCAGCATATGGCATGAAAGTGAAGCCAACGACTCAGAAGATGAACAATCAGAAGATGCTGCAAATGTATGCTTTATGGCATCCGATCAGGTACTCTCTGAACCTGTAGTTGATACATATGATGACTTCACCTTTGAGCAATTAGGAGATGCCTTCAGTGAACTGATAAGTGATTACAGGAAACTGCGTAGCAAATATCAGACCTCTAAGAAGGTACTCAAAGAGTACAAAGGTGAAATAGAAAGACTTACCGACCGACTAGCTGAGGTTAGAAATAATGTTAGTGAGTCTGGTGAGCTTTCATCTGTCAAGCTCTTATTACACGACACTACCAAGTCATCTGAAGAAAAAGACAAGGTTATTGACCAACTGAAAGAAGAACTTTCTAAAGAGAAGAAAAGTCTTCAATGTGCACAAGTCAGAATGGAAGCACTCACTTCTGACTATACTAAGTTGTATGACACTTCCAAAAGATTGGAAATTCGGTTAGGAAAACAGCCTGAGACTGCTGCTTCCTACCCTAACACGTGTCACTTACCGAATAATCGGAACATTCCCAAACCAAACACTGTCAGACCTAACCATATCAAACCTTTACCCCAAAAGGTTAAGCCCAAACAGGATTATAGGTATGCTTTCTTCTATACTAGAAAACCTAAACCTACCAACCATGTACACCACTCAGCTTTCAACACTCAACATGCACAATGTTATTATTGTGGCCTCATTGGTCATATTTCTCCTGCATGTAGAATCAGAAAGCTTGTTGATTTAAATATTTATGCATGGATACCAAAAGCTAACATTTCAGGACCCTACAAGAAATGGGTACCAAAAGTTTCATCTGCAAACTATTTTGTAGGTGTAACACCTTTCACATGCTAAAAGCAAATGGATCCTCGACAGCGGTTGTTCACGGCATATGACCGGTGACGCTACATTATTTGTAACACTGTCGAAGAAGAAGAAGGAAGGTTATGTCTCCTTTGGTAACAACTTGAAAGGGTATATCATTGGTATCGGTGATGTTGGTAAATCTTCCTATCCTGTGATTAAGGATGTCTGTCTGGTTACCGAGTTGAAACATAATCTACTCAGCATAAGTCATTTAGCTGATCATGGTTATGGCATCAACTTTGGCAAAGACAAATGTACTATAGTTGATAGCTCAACTGGTAGTACTATCTTTGAAGGTATCAGGGAAGACAACATATATGTTTTCTATTTGTTGGAAGAAACTAACATTTCAGGTAGATGCTTAATGGCTAAAAGTAATGAGAGTCATCTGTGGCATATGAGACTCGGTCACGCAAATATGGACACAATCTCAAGATTATCCACGAAGAAGCTAGTACGCGGTTTACCGGACATAACATTCAAGAAGGATTCGGTATGCAGCCAATGTGAAAAGAACAAAGCTACCAGATCCACATTCAAGTCAGTAAACGCAGTATGTACTACTAGACCTCTATAATTGCTACATATGGACTTATTTGGTCCTAGCAGAGTTGCTAGCCTCGGAGGTAAGTTATATGCTTTTGTAATTGTAGATGATTACTCTAGATACAAGTGGGTATACTTTTTGACACGCAAGAATGATACATTATCCGAATTTGTCGCCTTTTGCAAGAAAGTACAGAATCGTATTAGAAGCGATCATGGTGGCGAATTCGAGAATACAGAGTTTGAGCAATTTTGTAACACATACGGTTTTGTACATGAGTTCTCCTGCCCTAGGACTCCACAACAAAATGGAGTTGTGGAACGTAAGAACAGAACTCTATCCGAAATGGCCAGAGTAATGTTAAACCAGTTTAGTCTACCCAAATATTTCTGGGCTGAAGCTGTCAATATAGCTTGTTTTGTTCTCAAAAAAGTTCTAATTCGACCCAAATCGAAGAAGACTCTATTTGAGTTATGGTTTGATAGAATTCCATCAGTTTCATATTTTAGAATATTTGGTTGTAAATGCTTTATTCTTAATACAAAAGATAATTTGGGAAAGTTTGACGAAAAGGCCGATGAAGGTATATTTTTAGGTTATACGGCCAAGAGCAAAGGATACAAAGTCTTCAACAAACGAACTATGATCATCGAAGAATCAATCAACGTCACCTTTGATGAATTGAATCAAATTACTATCGATGACAATGACGAAGATCTAACTGTACCAAGCTCAACACCAGCTGATTCTCCAAAAGAAGAACCCGAAAGCAGCTACCTTCGGAGTCTGCCGAAAAGATTGAAATTTACGGCTGATCATCCAAAGGATTTGGTAATTGGTGATATTACCAATGGTGTAAGTACTCGTACATCCAGTAGAGATATTGTTTCTAGTGTTGCATTCATTTCACAGCTAGAACCCAAAACTATTGATGAAGCATGTAGTGATAATTTTTGGATAGATGCTATACAAGAGGAATTAAACCAATTTGAACGGAATCAAGTTTGGGAACTTGTTCCCAAGCCTATTGATCATCCGATCATTGGCACCCGATGGGTATTCCGAAATAAACTGAACGAGAATGGTTTAGTGACTCGTAATAAGGCTCGACTCGTAGCTCAAAGATACAATGAGGAAGAAGGTATCGACTACGATGAGACTTATGCCCCAGTTGCGAGATTAGAATCCATTCGCATGTTTTGTGCATTTGCATGTTTTCATAATTTTAAATTATTTCAAATGGATGTCAAGAGTGCTTTTTTAAATGGTTTTATAAAAGAAGAGATTTATGTAGCTCAACCATCCGGTTTTACTGATTTCAAATTTCCTGATCATGTTTTCAAGTTGAAGAAAGCTTTATAAGGTTTGAAACAAGCCCCTCGTGCTTGGTATGATCGTCTAAGCTCTTTTCTACTTGATAACGATTTTTCAAAAGGAAAGGTTGACACTACTTTGTTTATTAAGTCTTTTAATGGCAAACTTCTCTTAATACAAGTCTATGTTGATGATATTACATTTGGATCTACTGATGAATCTCTTTGTCAAGAATTCTCTAAGTGTATGCAGAATGAGTTTGAGATGAGCATGATGGGAGAGCTGAAATTCTTTCTCGGACTGTAAATCAAACAAATTGACAATGGAACATTCATAAATCAAGCCAAGTACACAAAAGATTTGCTAAAGAAGTTTGATCTGGACAACGTCAAACCTATTGGCACTCTGATGGCAACTTCAACAAAGCTTGATATTGATGAACAAGGCAAGCCTGTCGACACACGTAAGTTTCGAGGTATGATCGGTAGTTTACTTTATTTAACTGCTAGTCGTCCAGATATTATGTTTAGTGTTTGCCTGTGTGCACGTTTTCATGCTAATCCAAAGGAATCACATCTGTGCGCAGTTAAGCATATCTTTCGATACCTTAAGGGCACTTCTTCTGTTGGTTTATAGTATCCCAAAACCAAGTCCTTTGACCTTATTGGTTACTCGGATGCAGATTTTGCTGGATGCAAAGTTGAAAGAAAAAGTACCAGCAACACATATCATTTCTTAGGCAAGGCTTTAGTCTCATGATTTAGTAAAAATTAAAATTCTGTAGCCCTATCAACAACAGAGGCTGAGTATATCGCCGCAGGACGTTGTTATGCTCAGATTTTATGGATGAAACAAACCTTAGAAGTTTATGATTTATTTTTCACACACATTCCCATTTTCTGTGACAACACGAGCACAATTAATTTGACTAAGAATCCAGTATGTCACTCTCGTACTAAGCAAATCGAGATTCGACATCATTTTCTTAGAGATCATCATCAGAATGGAGATATTGACCTTGTATACATAGACACTGAGAATCAATTAGCTGACATCTTCACAAAACCTCTAGCAGAAGATCGTTTCAATTATTTACGTCGAGAATTAGGAATTTTGGACGTCAATAATGTTAATTAATTTTGTTTTATGATTATATTTCAATACGCAAAAATTGTGTTAGAGACAAGCCAATAAAGAGTATGTCTGTCACCACAACTACGGTTGAAGCGAAGCGGTACTTAAGAGTTCCCCGGTGAACCTTCGCCAGCTGGGACAGTACTCCTACAGCTAATCTGAGACAGTCACTGTGTAACGATATTTAATCTATAAAATACTATTAATTATATTAATTGAAGGTTGAAATTACTAATCTTTGAATTAAATTTTTGAAATGAGTCAATGAAAAAGAAAGTGGCCCAAACCAACTAACAGAACCCCTAGGCGAATTTGGCCAGAGTTCGAACCGAATTCGGCCCGAGTTCGGTTAGTGGTATCTGGTTATATAACCAGAACCCGAGAGCCTCTTCTTCTTCATTGCTTCTAAAAACTCTTCCACAGCAACAGCAGCCGCACGAAGCTCTCCAAACCCTAGTTCTTCACCACTTCGTTTCTCCCAATCTATGTGGTAAAATCCATCCAAATTTTGGATTCGTGCGGAGATCATTGTCCTCTACAGCATACTTGAATCCCGGGAGGTATAACTCCGTATTTCTCCTCCTTTCAAATTCGTACATATTTACTTTATTTGCATAATGCCTAAGGGATTCAACCCCTTCAAGAGGAAGAAGACGACCAATCCTAGTGAGGAAGGATCATCTTCACACCCACACACGGATTCCCTCTTTTCGCCAGTTCAATCGAGCGATGGCGCGTTCGATGGGTTTTATTTTTAAACACTAGATCAAGCCCTTCTGTGGTATGGAGACTTTTCTATGAGATCCATATGCACAGGCGCTCCTATCAAATGGACTGTGTTTCCAGAACACCGCCCTTATTTTGAGGCATTAGGGTTACAATAATTTTTAAACTTTGTTTTCCGGTAGCGACTAATGCCATTAGACTTTTCTATTGCAATATCGTACTAAACACGTTTGACGTAAGTACTCGTGTTGGCGGACTAGATATCAAGTTCAATGATGTCCTCTTAGCGAAAATCCTTGGTATTCCTAACGAAGGTGCACCGCTTGATGATATCACTGAATTTAATTTTCCCGACGGCACGACACTTGCTAGTTGCAAAGCTGAACTCTGTGCCCCTGATCGAGTTCGCTCTGGAAAGTTCAAGGCAAATAACTTGAACTTGTTTAGTTATGAATTACATCGCATCATCTACTCCACTCTCCTTCCGAAGTCTACTTCAAAGGATGATGTCACATCACTTGAGCTGTCTGCTATGTATCATATTCTTAAGGGGATTCCTTTTTCTGCCCCTAAGACTATTATCCAGATGATGGGACGTTGTCGTGCAAGAGATAGAAATCTCTCTTATGGGATGATTCTCCCATGCATCTCCCAGCGTTTTGATATTGATCTGTCAACTTGTACTCAAGACCCTGAGCCCAAGTTTCTTAAGCTATCTCGTCGTAGTATGACTGCTGCTGCTCCTCCTACTACTCCACCTCCTCCACCTACTCAGCAGTATGCCATGACCTTTGAAGGCATACACCAGCATCTTTCTGATTTGCACGTCTCGATGACGGATATGGCCCGCGAACGTGAGTTCCGCGATGTCACTCGTTATCAGGCGATAGCAAATTCTCTAGCTGATCTCCGATTTGCTCAGACTGGATATTCTGCCGGTTCTATTCCTAGAGATCCAGCCTTTTCTTGTTACCGCTGTGAGGATGAGGCCGTTCATGCCTACTTTCAGCCCGGTAACGCATATGATTGGTATCGTTCTGATCGTGCCCCTCCTCGAGACTTTGTCGGTGAGTTTTACGCTGGCGCCCCTCCTCACCCTTCTGGCACTGGTACTGCTGGAGCTGGTCCTTCTGGACATGCCGGTCATACAGATGATGATGAGGAGGAGGAAGAGATGTGATGATGATATATTAGCTGATTTTAAGACTTAGTTATTGTCTACTGTACACTTGGAAATGCTCCGACATTCCAAGTTTCTTTCTTTTTAGCTTTTATTATCAGTTTTTGTACTGGATATTTCTTGATGCTTCTTGAACATCATTTTATTTTTATGGGATGCATAGTTTATCTTTCATATCAGTTTATTTATTCTTTATAAGCATCTTTATCTGCTTCTATATTATAAACTGCCTGTGAAATACTTTTCTGTTATGTTTTGTATATTCTCACTGCATGAGATATTATTTTCTTGTGTTTCTTCACTGTTGTAGCTTATGCATTAATTGCGGGGGAGCCTATTTTTCGTAATTATTTTGCTAAGTGACAACGGGGGAGAAAAAGGATCTAACATTTTTTTTGAGAATAATACAGGGATTGAACAATTTTGAACAATTTTTTGTGGTATCTTATCTCAAAAGATTTTATATCATTCATAGTTTGTCAATTATCAAAATGGGGGAGATTGTTGGCCCATTGGTCATATGGTCAAACTAATTTTAATAATTGATCAAACTCTGTCTCGATATATGGAGCTAGTCAGGATATCTCGGACTCTTGGACATACTCAAGAATGGCTATCTACTCAGTTCAAGACCGAAGCGTTGTTTGCCTGTTCGAGTCTGTATTTCTTTGAGCAATGTAATCTTTATTTTATTGAGTCTAGAAATACTGTATACATCGAGTCGTACTGGCAAATAGTCTATTCCAAAATAATTTTAAAATGTCCTTAGTTTTGAAAAACATTCGTATTTACAAAAACTCCAAAAAGTTTTTCAAAATTCCCCAAAATATATTTTGAAAAACCCTAACCAAACCCTGACAGAACTCGGCCAGAGTTCGGTTAGTGGCCGTTTTGTTTTTGAATTCCTTAGAACTTGGTCCTCCTGCAGTTGCGGATTTGACCGAGATTTGCTCATCGAGTTCTGCCCGAATTCTGTCCGAATTCTGCCAGAATTCTGTCTTTGGAACTCCTATAAATGGAGAAGGATTTCGATCATTTTAACTCACTCATTCACTTTCAATCTTCTCTCTGCTTAAATCTTTCAGTCTTCCAAAGAGTTTTTCTCGAGCTTTAATTTTTAGATCCCAAGCCAGTTACAATCCTCTAGTTGATTTGCCAGTGCGGTACGGTCTAGAAGTTTTTGAGTGATTGTAATCAGAAGACTTGATAGAAGAATACCTCTTCACAATTGAAGTTGGACGAGTTCTTCGTATCAAAGCTCGCGTTGTAGAAGTTGCAAGGACTTCGTAAGAAAACTTGCGGTTTTGCCAATAGTGGATTCAACTGGTAGCTAGAGTTCTACCGACTGGACTAGTCCTCAACAGAGGGAAACCAGTATACATCGCCGTCTTTGCGTTTGCTTTCTTATCTCTGTCTTTATATTATTTAGTTGTGATTATTATTCTGTGATCTTGCTGCTAACAATTTTTAATTAGCGTTATTCCGCTGCCAAATCTATTCACCCCCCTCTAGAGTATTCTGCTTTACAATTTTGTTCCTACAAAGTCCACTCGTCGCCTGAAAGCGTAGAGGTTCCGTCGTCTCCAGAAGTACGGTCTACTCGTCGCCACAGAAGCACAGCAGCACTTAGTCCTTACCAGAGGCGCAGAAAGCATGGGTCCACCCCAATTGGTTTTTTTAAACCACCTCTTGCAGAAAAGATTGGGATTAAATCATGCTTGATATCATATCAGATTGATTTAAATCTTAGACGAGGATCAATTAGACTCCAAATCTAAGATGAAATCCCAAGATTAACTCGGCTGTATCCGAACAAGCAAATCAGCACGCGCCATATGCCACCTTCTTCGGTTATGTTTATAACCACCAGAGATCTCGTTTGAAGAGAATCTCGATGTACGCCACATGTCAGCGCCGTAGAAGCCCGAACCGTATAATGACGACAGATTCTTTCATATATCAGGAACCCTAATGCACATCGCATAGTTCTCTATAAATATAAGGAGTTCTTCTTCCACCAAAGGATCGAAATCGACAGAGGGAACATCGATAATCGACAATCTTTAAAGGATAAGCGATCGCCATCCACGAAGAGTCGACCACCCTCATCCACCTATCAACCAAAGAACCAACCAACCAACCATCTTCAAGGGATCTTCTCATCCAGATAGCCTCTTGATCGGTGACCCCAGAGTCCCATCAAAGGCACCAGAGAGCCATAGCAAGGTTGATTCGTCGTCAGATCATCAACTGAGTAAAGGAGTCGCTACAGTACCCGATCTCTACCGTTACACTTTCCCAGAAACCTCTTCTCCCTGTACTTAGAATATCCTGTTTACGACTTCCTTCTTTGTACACAGATACCTTATACGTTCAATAAAGAAAAAAGTTCGTTCAACCTTTTGTTACGTCGAACAAAATGGTAACTCTGTTGAGTGCTACCTTCACCTCCATCGAGAAGGCGGTGACGCAATCTGATAAAAACTTGTTGGGAGTTTCTCAAGATATGCTGGTCGTACGCTTCGACCAGCAGGCTTTTGAAGATCTCCTCTCTGTTGAAAAGTCGAAGACTTCAAAGCGGTTCGTACAACCGAAGAAGACTCGATGTATCTGGAGGCCTAAGGCAGCTGCAGCCAGCAGCATGACGACAAAAACTACATCTCAGGGCCCCTTCAACGTCAAGGCCACAGAGAAGATCCCGGCTGCTACAGCCTTATCCCCTCGCCCGACTCCCATTCCTACGTCAAGGCCACAGAGAAGATCCCGGCTGCACGTCGAAGGAAGCGCGCACCGGTCCAACCCCACACGACGGGAGTATTGCCGACAAGGAGATTTATCTTCGACAGAATCGCTTTCCCTTCAGGTAAACCTTCGACAAACTCTGAATACAACTCACCCACTGGGGGTAGTAAGAAAAGATCCCAAGTGGCTCGTGCTTCGTATAATAAGCGTACGGTACCAGCGGCAGACCTTAGGCCCGTGTTGATAGTAACACGCGCAGCCGACGAAAATCTATACAAGACTGGCTCTCGCACTCCGATGCCTCAACCAGTTGAATCTCCCTTCCACTGGGGTACTTTTGTGTGTAAGCCAAGCCAGGAGGTAAGTCGCACGGAGAGGGAGTCATACGAGTGGCGTTCCCGTAGGAGCGATATGAGGCTTCCTCGCCAAACCCGCTCTGACCGTGCTTATATGCAACTTCCCTGCATGTATAATGGGAGTGCTAAGACCGAAGAGCCAACCCTCTCCCAAGCAGAAGAAGAATATGTGGTGCAAGATGTGCCTAAATTAAGGCACCCTTGTACGCAGATTACCGTGAATTATCGTTGTCAACAGACGGCTGCGCCATCGCCAAGCAGGCGCTCCGTCTTTCAGAGACTCTACTCTACGTCGAATCCACGCCAGAGGCCTAATAGAGGATCGGTGAGACATAGAGAAGATGAGCCCCGCATCGCCACATGCTACACAGTGCAGGGTTCCAGAGCTTTCAAAGAGCCTTACCAGAATCCCTCCATATCGGTTGCTAAACCGAAGTGGAAGTCAGAGAACAACAAAGCTAAGGTACCTGATGCAGGTGTGTTCCAATGCACTCATTCCAAATCTACATTGGGTGCCTTGTCAAAGACTGGGGGTAGCCAGCCTCCTACCATGCACAACAACCATATGTTCCAATCTAACGAGGCGCAATACGACACGGATGTCTCCATTGGCGCAACCAGTTACCAGACCGGGGTAGCAACCATACAGAGTCCGAAGAATATTACAATCTTACGGTATATTCTTAGGGCAGCGAAACTCAGGCGTATGATCCAGAAAGTAAAGGATCTACGGCTCCCTCAAGTCACCCTCACACTCGATTTATCTTTATGGCCGACGACAATGAGGAAGACAACAACGAAGCTCTCAGGCGTATCAAAGTCCTCGAGACGAAGTTGGATATGCTGACAGATACCATGAAGGCCCTGTCTTCGGTTATAATCGACCTCAAGAGTAGCATGGCCCCTGCTGCCTCTACACCTGCGCGTGATCCGCCAACCAATGACGAATCTAGCAGGTTGCCTACTGCCAATAAGGCATGACCATCCTCGTATACTCCATCGTCTACAGGCTCACTTCCAGAATAAGTTAGATTAGCGACGTTTTTTGTGACGCCATTTACGGGCATCGCTAAATTATCAATTTAGCGACGCTTCTAACGTAACATCACAAAATATCACTGATCAGCGACATTTTGTGATGTTCTGGAGAAAAGGTCACTGTTTTGCGACGTTTTTATTTGAAGTCGTCAAAAACATCGCTAATCAGCGATGCTTGGCGTCATTTGCTTAAAAGCGTCGCAGATTAGCGACGCTTTGTGATGTCACAAAAATGACGTTGCAAATTTTTCACTAACACTAGGGCTGGCCACTCATTTCTCATTTCCTCCAAAATCCTCCCCCCCAAAAAATTTTCCTCTGTC
Organism: Iris pallida; assembly: GCA_029216955.1. Lineage (NCBI taxonomy): Eukaryota > Viridiplantae > Streptophyta > Magnoliopsida > Asparagales > Iridaceae > Iris > Iris pallida. The sequence goes on along the minus strand of JANAVB010044620.1, from coordinate 821,431 downwards.
AATTTCTCCCTCCTTCGCCCGTTCGACCACCTACGTCATCGTCGCCGTCGCCATCGCCATTGCCGTTTGGAAGGTATCTCCTCCTCTCCTTCGCCCTCAACTCCGCCCTGACCCCCTCGCCTCCCTCCGCCCCCGAACACCTCCGGCCAGACCCCTCCACCTCTGCCCCGACCCCCTCACCTCCCTCCGCCCCTGACCCCCTCCCCTCCGACTATTCCAACCCCCTTCCCTCCCCCTTCCTCTGCCCCCGACCACCTCCCCCTCCCTCTGCCCCGACCCCCCTCTCCCTCCCTCTGCCTCGGACCACCTCCCTCTTCATCTGCCCCCCGACCACCTCCACCTCCCCCTCCCTCCGCCCTCGACCCCCTCCCCTCCCTCCGCCTTCGCCCTCCGCCTTCTGCCCCGACCCCTCCCCTTCCTCCGCCTCCGACCACCTCCGGCCCGACACCTACCCTCCACCCCCGACCCCTCCACCTCCACCCCCGACCCCCTCGCCTTCTTGGTTCTTTCAGGTAGCAATAATATATCTCAGGAGAAAATTGGCTAAAAATTTATCTTCTTAAACATTTATTTCTATATTAAACAACTTGATAATTATTTTGAGTTTCGTTAGAGTTCATTTATGTTCCAGTGTAGAAAACTTTTGCTTTTACCACTAATTACTAAGATACTTTCAAAAATTAGAGGAATTGGATATGGACCATATCGTGAGGAGAAGGGGTCTAGTACATACTTGGGTAGGATCGCAATGGGAGACGTAATTTGCAAATAATTTGATGTCCTCAAGCTTCATATGTTCAGATTAGCTATAGTGAATAATTTATCATGTAGTTTTCTTCAACCCGAAATCTGACATACATATTATATATATATACACACACAAACACACACACACACACATTGTTTCATACTTTTTAAAATTAGAGTCCGATAAACCCGATGGACCCGACCCGACCCGACCCGAGCTTCCTCCGGGCTCGATCTCGGGCTAGGCTTATCATACATCATTTAGTTGAGCACTCTCAACTAAGTTACTTATGCCAAGTCTTTTGGGACTATCAGAGTTATAGATTTTTTCAGAAATCTAGTATAACGCTCATTGCCTCAAAAGGCTTGCATAAGTAAGAGTGTATAGAGCGAGTATACTAGTAGTATATCGTAGTTCCTAGAGTGTATAGAGTGGGCTTCCCTACTTCCTTTCTTCTTATTCGGGTCATTGAGCCAACTATTCCGCATCATAGGATATCTACCTCAACCTCACCCTAGAGAAGTATATAAATATTAATGTTAACCAAGGTTCACAGTATCAGTATCGGTATCGGAATCGATTTCGGTATCATTTATGGTTGATATCCTGAATCTCATGGCTTCCGCTAGCAGAGCACAATGTAGAGCCAAATGTGAAGCAGAACTTCACATTCAAAATATTAGAAGAAATTTTTTTCGATTAGTAGAGGACGAGTGAGAATCTTGACTCATCCCACTACCAATCGAAATTTTTTTTCTTATAATATTTTGAATGTGAAGTTTTGCTTCACATTTGGCTCTACATTGTGCTCTGCTGGCGGAAGCCATGAGATTCAGGATATCAACCGTAAATGATACCGAAACCGATTTCGATACTAATACTGTGAACCTTGGTTAAATTAATATTTCCATATTTCTCTAGGGTGAGGTTGAGGAAGATATCCTATTATGATGAATAGGATGCTGAGAGAGTAGAATAAGAAGCAGGGAAGTAGAGGGGGGTCAAAGAGGGAGCCTTCTTATTGAACATACGACGACACTCATTTGATACTCATGTGTCTATATGCATCAATTTGGAATATACTCGAATAATGTGTATCTACCTTTGCAGAATTATTGTCAAATGGATATGAATTACTATTAGTGGCATCGTTCGTAGATGTACAACCGTCATCCTGATGACATGTGCGGTGTATGGAATGAATTCATTGAGAGTGTACAGCAGTTCCTGCAGTTTGCCAAGGCGTTCCCTCAGTACATGGACAATACCAGAATTAAGTGTCCTTGTGTGAGGTGTCACAACTTAAAATATCATCCAGAAGTAGAAGTCATATATCATTTGTACTCGAAGGGTTTCACGTCGAATTATTATCAGTGGACCAAGCACGGAGAACTTGTGTCTTTAGCATCAGAGTCAGAGCCTTATGTGGATGTCCACAACCGTGCTAGTTATGACGATGGGTGGGTGAACATAGTTTTTGACGCGGCGGGACCTAGTTTCGATCCGGACAATCATGATACAGCCGAGGAGGCACCGAATCCCGATGCTGCAAAGTTCATAGAATTGCTGGAGAATGCAAGGACTCCATTATATCCTGGTTGTGAGGATTATTCACCGTTGGAGGTGGTTACAAGATTGTTGAGCATCAAGTCCAATTTTAACATGTCGTAAGAATGCTACAACTGACAGATGGAGTTGATTATAGAGATATTGCCTGAGGGTGCTAAGTTGCCTAAAGACTTCTACAGGTCCAAGAGGATGGTGAGATCGCTCTTGATGGGATACGAGAAAATCGATTCCTGCCACAACAGGTGCATGCTCTACTACAAAGACGATAAGGATGAAGAAGTATGTAGATTTTGTAGCGCTGATCGCTATAAGACAACTGCTATAGGTAAGTCTATTGGTAAAAGGAGGCCGACCGATTCAATGCACTACTTGCCTTTGATACCGCAGTTGCAGAGGTTGTTTATGGTAAAGGAGACTGCCGAAAACATGAGTTGGCACAGACAAGAACAAATTAAAGGAGTGTTGGATCACCCATCCGATAGAGAAGCTTGGAAGCACTTTGATCGAGAGTATCCTGATTTTGTCGAAGATCCGCGTAATGTAAGATTGGGGCTCTCCTCTGATGGTTTCACCCCGTTCGGACTTTCGGGCTCCCAATATTCATGCTGGCCTGTGAACGTCACTCCGTACAACCTACCGCCTTGGATGTGCATAAAGACTCCAGTTATGTTCTTAACCATCATCATCCCTGGTCCAAACAACCCGAAGAGAAACATCGATGTGTACTTACAGCCTCTAATAGATGAGTTGAACCAGCTGTGGAAAGTAGGCACGAACACGTACGATGTTAGCAAGAAACAAAATTTTCAGATGAGGGCAGCACTTATGTGGACTATTAACGACTATATTATATAACTCTATGTTTTATTTGTATAAATCTATGTCTTATTTATTGCAGCAAACCTACTTATATCCACCCCATCGGGCTGCCATGATCGAGCATCAGTTTCCCTCCGTCGCCGGAAAGCTTATCCGCGATGAGATCATCCTACAAAAGGCTCATGAATGCGATGGAAAGACGATCCATGGTTGGATCACGCCCATACATTGGGTGGAGATAAAGGTGAAATTCGAGGATCCGAAGAACAAGGAGAAATCGGAAAAGGCAAAGATGGCACGGTCATTGTCGAGTAAGTGGTGTGGTGGATCAATTCCCATAACGGAACATTTTTGTCGTCTGGTATGTATCATATATTTAATATATATTAGTTTCTATACAATTGGATAAAATGTTTAATTTTAATAATAAATATTATCTTTTAATAGGTACAAAAGGGAGAGGACACGAACATGGTAACTGTCTTCCTGGCCACCCATCGGAAGGGCGACCAGTTTGTCGACGAGAGGGCCACATCGACTTATGTATGTTCGACTTCCTTATATATAATTTTAGTACAACTCCGCAAATATATATATATATATATATATATATATATATATATATATATATACAATAAACAAATCATTTAACATATTATAGACATGCAAATAAATACCTTAGACTGGAAAAAATTTCTAGGAGGATTATGTTAGGTTACGTGATCAGACGGCTGCTAGTGCACCTACAGAGGGAGAGCCCGGTACTTTCGCACAGTCGCCTGCAACTCCATCCCAGGACGAGCTTTGGATGATCGCCATTGGCGGTCTTCATCGGGGTACGTACTACGATACAAGATCCTATGGCGCCCGTTTGGCGACGGAGTCATCTAGGACCCCCTCTGTCAGTGTGTACTCCTCGCCGTCGGCTTTGCAGGCATCGGTGCGTGTCCAGGAGATCGTGGATCGTCAGATCGCTGAGTTGCGTGATGAGATGCAACGGACGATGGAGATACCCTATATCGCGCAGATGGATGATGCAGGGCTCAATGCACGATTCGATACGCTCGAGCGTAGCATTATGGAGCTCAGGAGTATGTGTGCGGATGTGATACAGAGCAACAACAACCTGATATCTTCCATGGATGCCCGACTGCGAGCATTGGAGCATGGAACATCGTTCGCTACAGCCGTTTCTACTCCACCACCGACTATTCCAGCTGTTTCGCTGCCGTCCGATACGGTGACATTGTCGTTGGCGGAGTATCAGAACCTCATGTCCCGCTTAGCCGGTATTCCTCCTCCTGCCGATCAGTAGTTTTGTTTTGCATGCTTGTGTGTCAGAATTGTTTTGGCGGAGTATCAAAACCTCATGACAACGACAACATTGTCGTTGGCAGAGTATCAGAACCTCATACTAGTAGGGGTGACATGACATTGACTAAGGTTACCTAACCATTCTACTGTGTTCATGCAGTTAAGAACAAATCATCAATGCATGGGCACTCTGGCTACAGGAGCAGAAAACTCAGGTATGGTCCCACCAGGATACCAGGGACCTCAAAGTATAACATTCATCGAATGTCAGAGGCCAGCAGGAAATCAGGTATCAGGATCCAGGACCGTATCTCCAGCAGAGATAACCTGCAATAATAGGAAAGTGCGTACGTGGCCCATACGTTAAGTAACTATTCTTCCTACCCAATGCCTAGTAGAGTCACATCCATGACTCCTATACCTCTACTAACTGCCAAGTCTCCTAACATGCTTCTATTAGAAGTTAGCCCTAACGCATGCGCACAGGTGATCAGCCATCATGCAAGTACCTCTACATGCTACTCATCTAACACATACCTCGTGGTACAACTGTGTCAAGGTTAATGTTATACATTACAAATGGTAGTCCCTTAACTCTAGGTCCATATGCAATCAAAGGATAATAAGTAAAGTAAAGCTAATATCACTAAGCAGGCAATAAATCAGAAACTATAATAATGGTACAGCTACAAGAACTAGAAATAAGTAAACAGTGATATGCAATAACAAAAATGCAGACTAAATATAAGCAGTAAATATGGCAAGGTATCTTGCCTGAGGTTGTGTGCAAAGGGCGACGTCCAATAGCTCGAACAGTCAGAATAATAAAGCGATGAAAGCCAAATCCCGTATACGTCCTCGGATGCTGAAATAAACACCACGAACGCGTTAAGAATATAAGATATGTCTAGGAAATGCATGTCCAAAGTCCAATTCTAGAACAAGGGCAAAATCATAATTTCGGATCAAAATGATGTCCGTCGTTAGATCCATTTTGCACCGAAATGCGTGCTAGAACCTACAGTCTCTAAAGTCGTCAAAATATATGTCTATGGGTCCAATTTTAGGAGACGAACCCAACCGAATGTCCAAAGTTGGATTTCGATGAGCCATGCACAAAATCGCCCGTTAGAGCGGGTCGCGGGCGCGCCAAATTGGCGTTCCAGTCGACCTTCTCAGAATTGGGCCAAACATGGCATACAAGACCAAAAAAAGGATACGGTCCTGCTGGTGCAAGTTTCGTTTCGACTCGACGAACGAGCACAAAGTAATAGGAGAATTTGCAAAGAGGCCGATACGGTGAATTTCGACGGATACGCGTTAAATTCGTCGCGTACACGCAATCAATTTGAATTCCGTCAAAGCCCACATGTCCGCGAAGTCGATATGCACCTTTCGATGCTTTTGGTTCGCGACCACGTCACCCGGTTTGGCAGGACGCACGTCGTATCGGGAAGATTTTCCTAAATTTTAATGTTTTATAGACAGTTTTTCGCTAAACTTTGAAAGTGAATTACTAACAGAATAATCAATAAAAAATAAAATTACAAGTTAGGTTTCCATATGGTATATATTGTTATCAAACCTGTTCAAACAGATTTTCAATACGGTCGAGGAATCGGTGAAATTTTGCCTTCCAAAGGAGGGTATTGCACTGGTTTTTAGGTGTCGTTTCAGACTGTTTTTCTTCAACTCTACGTCAATTTCTTGGACTGGTCACACAATAATATTTGAATCCCCTTGATGGTAATTCGAGATGGTCATGTAGGGTTTCTAGAGGGTCCAAGGGAATCAAAAACAATTTAGTATGTGAGAAGAAAAGGGATCGGAAAGAAGGGTACCACGCAGTTGGGTCTCAAAGCGGTTGCTGCTGTCCGTTGTGCACTGTTCGGCATGTCCCAGGTAGCTACGGCGAACTCCGGCACCTCGTGCAGCGTCGAGGTGGCGCGCACATACGTCAGGGTTAGTCGGGGTAGTGGCGCTGCGTACATGGTCGAGAATAGCTAGGGTTTGGGGGTTCGTATGCATTGGGTTTTATAAGGGGGCGCATTGGTTTGTATTTGGGAGAGTTCCCCTTCTCGCGAGATATTCCCAATATCTCACGAGTGGGTTTTTTTTATTTCTTTTGTTCATATATATATATATATATATATATATATATATATATATATATATATATATATATATATATATAACCCCTTTTGGAAAAAAAATAATATATATACCAGAATAATTCTAGGAAAATCCTAAAAATCCTCCAATAATTCAAAAGAATTATTTAACTATGTATAGCTTCCCAAATATACCATTTAAAGTACTTGTGCATATATCATTAGTTATGATAACAAGATATTTTATTTATATAATTATTTTTGAAAGATAAAAATACTAAATTTTTTGTATAAAACTTGTACTTAGTTTATATTAATATAAAATAGTAACTAGCCTAATAAAATCTAAAAAGTCAAATTAAATAGAAATAACTTTTGTATTGATATTAAACATTTAGATAGCTTTAGCAAGGTAACTTTATATATATATATATATATATATATATATATATATATACTTATATCCTACAGAAAATTTATTCCTAAAATTTATTTCAGATATCAACCAAAAAATGATTAAATTTTTCCTTCTAAAAATGATAAAAATACGGGGTCTCATGGACACGCCACGAGACACGACATGCCACGTGCTCACACCCACGTGTAGCCTAGGCATAGGGCGACGTGATCGACACTTCGTATCGTGTACACGACGAGTCTGGATGCGACACGAAGTGCGTATCACTAGCTAAATAACACTGTGTGCAGAACAGTGTAAACCCAGTACTGGTGTGTTTTCGTGTCCGACATGACACGAGGTCGTATGAGACTCTAGGGATGACCTGGCAGTCACTGCCCCAAGGTGTCCACCAAGTGGCGCGTGTCCACTTGGCCTGTGTCAAGAGAAATAGCAGTGTGGCAGTAGGACACAGCGCGAGGTCTCGTGCAGCACGTGCGTGTCCAATTTGGACACGGACACGAACCCAAATCATGCTCAGAGTTAGGGTTTTGTGTTCCTCATATATAGGGCTATCAAATCATGTAACATAAATTACAAACAAACAGTTCACTTGGGCATTTCATCAAACACCTATCTAAAAACACCGATACGTGTCCGATACGCATACCAAATGGACACAAGTTCCTACCAAACTTGGTGTACAGCTAGCGTATACCTAAATGAATGCATCTATGGAAAAAAATTAAAATTTGGATCAATTTGAGGGATTTTACCTATTGAGAGTTCAATCTCAATGTAAAAAGCTAGGAATGAGCTCCCCTGCCAATTTGCTATGGTTCAATGGTCCTCAAACCTTGCTAGCAAGCCTCCACTAGTCTCCTCTACTGTTGGGGATGATGATGCAATTGATTTGACTCAATTTGGGATCAATTTGGATTAAGTGGAAGAAATTGGGGAAGAACTAGATTCGGGTTTCTTGTAGGTATTAAAAAAGGCAAGATGAATTCATGTGTTCTTATTTATAGGGGTAATTCCCATTGTGGCCGGCCATATAGGTAGAAATTAGGGTTAGGCATAAGTGAGATGTGTGGCCAGGCTTCTCTCTATGCAAATCAAGTTCAATCAAAGGCTCAAAACAAAACTAGGTTTCCTTTACTAATATCTAACCAAAATATCCTACTTACACAATATCTAGATATTTCTAAACTTGGCACTTAGTAGGAATGTTCTAATCAAATATCTAATCCTCATGATCATATCTAGATTAGGTTAACTTCTAGGTTAAGGCTCAATTAAATAATTAACACATATTTAATTAATAAAAATTAAATTTTATAAAAAGTCAATAATGACCAAAATACCCTCAAGCTAAAAATATGGTAGTGACAAGTCTACCACCTTAAAATAATTTCGTCCTCGAAATTGAAAGCCGAAACTAAACTGATGAGAAGGATAGAAAATCATACCTCAATGTCCAAAAATATATAGGTATTGCTCGCGCATCTCATCTTTCCTCTCCCAGGTAGACTCTCCTAGAGAATGATACCTTCATGCAACGCGAACCAAAGGTATCGTCTTGTTTTTCAGAACCTTCTCTCGTCGATCCAGAATCTCCACAGGCTGTTCTGGATAGCTAAGAGTAGGTCCTACCTCGATCTCTGAATGATTGAGTACATGGCTAGGGTCTGCCACGTACCATCTCAACTGCGACACGTGAAATATGTTGTGGACTCTCACTAATACAGGTGGCAAGTCTAGCTTGTAAGCCACGTCACCGACTCTCCCGCTTATAACGAAAGGTCCGATGAAGCGCGGGCTAAGCTTTCCACCTCCACCAAAACGTATAGTACCACGTGTCGGAGATATCCTCAGAAAAACTAGATCTCCAACCTAATCATAAATAAGGTCTCAAATTAACTATAATAATCAAACATGATCAACAAAATCATAAAACAAATAACCCTACTTCTAATCCTATCTCTAAGTTGTACCTCGAACTCCAACGGTCTACGGTGGCTATCGACCCAATGCCAATGTCTGTCCTGCGCCATGCGAAGTCGATCTCTGATGAGCTTCACCTTCTCGGCTGCATCCACAACCATCTCAGGTCCCAATAAAGCTCACTCTCCAATGTCATCCCAAGACAAGGGTATACGACATCTACGCCCATACAGTGCCTCGAACGGTGACATCTCGATGCTGGCCTGAAAATTGTTATTGTATGCACTACAAGAAAAAACCCTTTTTACAACGTTTAAAAAATGTTGTAAAATATCTTTTACAACGTTTAATAGAAGGTTGTTATATCCAGGGTTGTAAAAGGGGGGATATCTTCTAGAATGTTTGTCTGAACGTTGTAAAAATGTTGTAGAAATTTTTTCCACAACAATTTACAAACATTGTTGAACTTTATAAAATTTGACAAAAACCTTTCAACGACATTTTGCAAGTATTGTAAAAAATAATTTTTAAAATGTATTACAAGTGTTGTAAATATAATTTCAACAACGTTCTGAAACTGTGGTAAAAATAATATATACCACGTTCAGTAAATATTGTACAACAATGAACAAATATTGTTAAAAAGGTTTATACAACTTATAACTAATGTTGTATATATATTTTATTCAATCATGTTTGCCAAACGTTGTAATTATAATATCAACAATGATTTAAAAGTATTGTAAATAAATTTTATAATGTCTAGAAAAGTTGTGATAATGTTAGCTTACAACAGTTTTGAAACGTTGTTGATTATGTTCTAATTTAAAAAAAAATTATAAATAAAAATATATTGATTGCAATTATTACAAAACTGTAACATTTTGATTACATTCCTTCTTATCACCAAAATATGAACCCCTAAAACTGTAACATTTTGATTCAGACAGTACACTTAAAATTTAGTACGATCATACAATAGAATTCTTAGCAGAGATGCATGATGAACAACGAAGATGTCAAAGTCCATTGGATAAACAAAGTTCTAAAATAATATCTGATGATGGAGGTTCATTGAAATACAATAGTTCTATGTTAATATTTGTCTTGATCACAATTTTAAGTATAAATTGGGGAGACAACAATTATAGAGCAAAGTGATGGAAAAAAATTGTTTAGCTTCTTTCCGAGCTCAAACTCGATTTCAGCACGAGACAAGGCTGGCTCTCCGCTACCTTGACCGAGTCCGCAGGAGAATCTTTCGAAGAGTCTTTCACTTGCTATGGTGGCTTGGCATTGACGCTGGCAATGAAAAAATGGAAATGTTAGTCATGTGACATTAATGACAGCATGGTTTCATTTTACCCTACTAGGGTGAGTAACCTTACTGATCATCTCTTCTCAAGAAACCGTTTGAAAGATTTTCCTCGCCATGGAAAGATCTGTTATCAAAGAAACACAACAAAATATAGTTCTTAGAAGCGTATGATAATTGGGCATTTCCACCAATGGTAATTAGGCATTTCCAGCAACAGTCAAGATGTCACATGACAAGTACCAAAAAAACTTATTTAACATTTAACATGGAGAGCATGTTTGAGGATAGAACCTTGTAGTAGAAGACTGCAAAATTTCTCTACCAAAATACTAAATCTAATTTAACTAGGTCTCTCTAGCGCCAACTTACTTAGAGAACTGTCATAGCGACATATGTTAGAAGCCAAAGGATCCGAAGATCTTCCTGAAGATATACAACAATTACCCATCATGAAGTAATTATTCAAGGAACACATAACATTTGTTTCTCTTTATAAAAACCATACTAAAAAATTATATCCCACAAATCAATTGTGAAAATAATTTCCTTTCATATCAATAACCTATCATATTCAAGTTTTCAACACATGCACTGCAAAATTATTAATTGGTAATACTTGCCATCAATTGACCCTACCTCTTGCAGGGATATCTTACATTTTGAAGCTTTTCCAGTATTCTGTTGCTTAACCTCTTGACTTGAGTGCTCTAATTTCCTCCCTATGTTCTTGTTCACTTTCCACTTGGATAATCTTATCAACATCAACTTTTATTTTGTTTATTGGCTTAAGTTGCAAGAAGTTCTATCTTTAATATTTATAGTTGATATATGCAGGGAAAGGGTATGCCCCACTGTTCTTTCCACTTATAATTTCCAATATTAGTACCCCATAACTGTACACATCGGGCTTCAAAGAGAAAAATCCTCCTATAGCATATTCAGGTAACATGTATCCACTGTATGGAACATCAAAAAAGAGCTTATTGAGTTTCAAACAAAGAAACTATGAAACCAAAAAAAGATTATGAAGGATACTTGGTATGTACCAACAACTTTTCTTGTTTTAAAATCATTGTCATCACCACCAAAAAGTCTCGCATACCAAAATATGAGATTTTTGGATTCATCGTCTTATCCAGTAGAGCATTGCTAGCTTTGGGATCTCTATGAATAATTCTAAATCTTGAGTCATGGTGAAGATAGAGTAGTCCTCTAGTAAGCCCTATGACAATTTGGTATCTTGTTCGCCAATCCAATATTACACCCTTTTCTTTATCTGGAAGGGTGCAATCATAGGGGTGTGAACTGTATTTTTTTCCAATGAATTAGAATTGTGATTCTACATGTGGAGTGAAATATGTTAAAGTGAAAATGTATGGGTATCTTTATAGAATATGACACCCGCAAAGTCATAGGATCAAATTGTGATAGGTTAATCACAGTGATAACCTTCTAGAGACAAGAAAGATATATTTTGGTAACATGTCGAGAGCGGTTGTCAAGGTTAAGACAATAATATAATAGACAACACAAGGCCAATTCAGTTCTCTTATCCATCGGTCCAATGCACCGGTCTCATATCATGGAGGGAAAATTAAAGAACCAGTTATGTTGTTGTTCACCGCCTCAATGCATTTGAAACCCTCACAACTAGCTAGCTATCTTATAGAAGATAAATAATGCAAGAACCCAAAAATGTGAGGAGAGAGAGGTTTATTAGGATAAAGTCACCCAAAAAATGAGGTGATGGAGAGGTTAAGCTGGGTAGAGGCATGAATAGGGAATTTGATAACCAATGACAGATAAAGGCAGTAGATCGACAAGAAAGGATGCGTTAAGGACAACATCACTCCACAAATTATACATCGAAACATTTATTTGGTTTGCATGTGTATGTGCAATATAAAAATAATGGCTCAACATCATTTTGCTATCATTTATGACACCCTCCAACAGGCATATCACCACTATCCTTGTATGGAACCATGACTATATCAATCTAGAATAATTAGCATGTTATTAAGTTGCACTGAAGAATATAACTGAAAGAGGCAAGAGTATACCAAATAGGAAGAAATTCAAGCTTTTGTTGGGCATGTACTCATATATCAAGATTCTCTCAGCTTGTATACAACATCCGAGAAGTCGGACAAGATTTATATTCTGAAGTTTGGCAATTACCATAACCTTATTCTTGAACTCATTAACGCCTTGCAGTGAAGTTCTACCAAGTCACTTTACTGCTATCTGTTGGTTGTTGCCAAGCTTACCCTGTAAAATTTGACATCCAACAATAAACATATATAATTAAAACTTTTCTTCCACCATGAGGTTTACAGATCCTCACTCATTTGGATAATTAGCAGGATTTAGAGAAGTCATTTCATACTCGACCCATTACTTCAAGTATCTGAAGGTATTGCTGAATATCTATAACAATATTGCATGTACAGAAAATATAGGAAGATGGACTCAGAACATCAAAATTATATGTCATTGTTAAGTATTCTTCAGGTGTAAGACTAGGATATGTTCGACAAAAGATATTGAATTAGTGGGAGTTTTTAGTTAGATATAAAGAGATTAAATGTTCTTACAATACTTTTAGATATTTTAGTTGTTGTCTGGCTTTGCTCACTAATGCCTCGAATAAAATGGAGTTGCCAGGGGTAGTCAGCAGTTTCAGTAGTGCTGAAACTTGAACGTGGTAACCACATGGTTTCGATGATTCAGAGAGAAAGGAAGAGCAACCTTTTTCTGGAAGCAACATGAAAGCTTAATTTACATTATTATAATTATTTTCTTACCTATGGGCAACTGAGTTATGTAAGAAAAGGTGGAAGAATGCTGGATGTGACTGATTTCATAGGTCTACTTCTGCTGATAGTGGATGTGATGCTTGGTAGAGTGTCTATCCATTATAACTACGTAAAATTACGTTGTAGACAGTACCAAATCCACCCTTTCCAAGTACATTTTCATCTCTAAAGTAGTTAGTTGCAGCTTTGATGGTTCCAAACTCAAATAAAGGAATGTTTAGATCTTCGTTGCTTTCATTTGATTTTTCATTGGAGAAGTTGGTGCCACCTGAGATTAATACACAAAAATATATGGATATTGTAAGTACAAAAGGAAAGTAATAATGCTAGAAAAGTGTTCCATATACAATTATAAGATTTCAAAATCCGTTTACCATACCCTTTCTCCTTTTCTTTATTTTCTTGAGGAAATAGGCCACACAAGTAACAAGTACAACTAATCCAGAAAGCAGGGACGTCGCCAAGATAACCACCATATTAACTTTACTCTTCCGCGATTGGGTAGATGAAACTGCATCACACCTCTGTTGTGTTATAACAATTTTCAAATTCATTTACAAACTGCTACTCCTCCCAATTAATTAGAGGAGGAGAATTTATGAGCTGCTTCCCCCTTCTAATTATTTGGATGAATAATGTACGTCTTCTAGAGCTTTGCTTTTTCAGACCATGGTAAATACTAAGCCCAGAACATCTAGGACAAGTACTCAATTTTTTTTCTAGAATTAGTTTTGTATGTAAATTTTTGTTTCTTGTGAATTGTGATAGAAGATAAACAAAGGCTAGCAAGATGGTATTGGTGTCTTTTAGATGGCCATTGGCATGCAGATAGAAGAAGAAAGGTGTCTAGTCCAAACTTTTAGTCGATAACTCAAGCCTAAATATTTATAATTTTTGAATTCATGATAATGAGCATGACCAAATCGCATATATGACCATAATAATTTATCAAAGAAAACGATGTTGGAAACCATAGAAAGTACTAGTCAGAAACTTGAATTATGAATTAAGTGTCCATAGCTTCCCATAGCATGAACAACTAACAACATATCCATGTTTGTAAAGTTAGACTAATCAGAGTTGCCTTCTCACTTGATTGGAAAGCTGAAATTATTAATGAATTTGGATAGTTTTTAAACGACACAAATAACATTTTGACCAAGCACCCAATAGGAGGTAAAGAAACTTATATAAAGGCACTTCATGGAATGTGTTCTTCGCCTCCTCTCTAAAGCTACAACAATATAAAATTAACCAATGTTAGAGTGCAGCTTACTGAACATGCATGCCCTAATACGCCATGATCGACTAGAAGATGGTGGAGACTTTCCAGCTACTGAATTGTCTTATCAAAGTAAATACAAATGACCACCACTATATTTGGCACTATATTGGCATTAGTACTTCTAAATAATGTAACACTTGTCCATTGTGTATATTCTTTCCACAAATGACCACCATTGTTCCTCCGGACCACCGTACCAATTATCGGATTTGTAGAAAAAATATGTGTAGAAATTTTGACTGGTATAAATTACGGAGAAAGTAGCTCATATCCCTACTAATCGGAATGAAGCAATACGTCTGGATTCTATCACGAACCCTAGATTAGATTATAGATTGCAAATTTGACAAGCAATAAGTCACAAGCAATAAGTCTAATCGGAATGTCACGAGAAAATTATTAAGGAGAAAGTAGCTCAAATCCAATATTATTCAATGATCAGATTTCGGAAATTGACGAGCAATAAGTCTGGACTTTGTTGTACAATATTATTCAACGAACATATTCCGGAAATTGACGAGCATCAATAGAAATCCTAACCTATTCTACACAATATTCACCCAAATCTCCCCCTAAACCCCAACACAACCAAAATAAACTCCAAAATGAATAATCGATGGAGGAGAACCAAAATCAACTCCAAAATGAATAATTGATCGAGGGGAGATACAAAAAAATGTATGAATTCATAAAAAATGATAAATAAAGAGAAAATCATATCGTTCACTTAAATCTTTCCATTTTTGACGATTCCACCAGGATTTTATCACAAACCCTAGATTAGATTAGAGATTGCAAATTTTGTTGGGATTTGGGCTTACCGAGTACGAATCGAAGAGGCTCTGGAGGCGGAGGAAACATGGGTACGGAAGGGAGGCACGACTATAGCGGCTGTCGACTCCGGTAGGCACCATTGCTGCTTCTCCTTCTCCTTCTTCTTCTTAGGTTGCCCTATTTGTGGTGGAGAAGAAGATGTGGAAGATGATGAGGAGAAGGAGGAGTAGGGATTTAGGGGTTCTCGTGTGCAGTTGTCTGTAGGAAAGAAAATAGGATTTGGTGAGCGGATAAGATCAAGAGAAGAAGAAGATGATGGGGGAGATGAGAGGGAGAGAGAGAGAGAGAGAGAGAAATGGTGATTTTTAAAGGGGGCTAAAAAATTTTGGGGGGAACGAAAAGAAAAAAGCGGGCCGAGTCTATGAGAAATTTTTTATTTCAACTTTTTATGACGCTCAAGTATACAACCAAATTTATTTTTTAAAACATTATTTTCAATAGAATTTTTTTAAAAAAATTATTTTCAATAGAAATTTTTTATGTTAGAAATATTGATACCATCTTATTTAACCAAAAAAATTATTATTGCTGGATAGGATAGGATATTTTTTATGTTAGAAATGTTGGTTCCATCTTATTTAACAAAGAAAACACCCAACCAAATTTACTAAACCAAAATATTAATTTTTCAATAGGAAATCACTCAGGTGGCAAAACTAATAATTTGAAGTAATCAGCTTTATCCAAAATTAAAATTTACAAGTATAAGTTGATTTATTGTTAAGACATTATATTTACTAAAATTTATTTGTAAGCATCAGCTTTAATAACAAAACATCACATTAACCTGACATTGATTGCAAATATTTTATCAAAATATTTGATAATTTTACCGAAATAAATATTATTGAAAAATCCACAACCCATACAAGAGTATTAGATTGAGGTTTTTTTTGTTGTCAATGCTAGGAAATAATTACACAGATGTGACAGAAAAATATTTTAAAAAAATTAAATTTTAGAAACTAAGATATAATTCCATATGGAGATATATACAAATCTCCATGGTTCTAAAATTTACCCAGGCGACTTTGATTGGTCAAGGGAAGCAAAACGATTCTATTATAGTAGAAGATGAAATTTTTGGATATTTCCATATGGATATTTTGATATGGATTACTAACATTTCTAGATATTTCTAGATATTTCCATATGGGTGAAGGAGCTATTATACAATAAAAGCTTTACAAGGGTTTTGGATGCAACTCTAAAATACAACAAATGTGTATATAAAAAAAATTTAATTCAACCACGATTCCAACATTGGATCCTACCCATTAAATAAATAGAAATATTCCAAACGAATAAATCGGATTGATTATTCGGTTCAGTTTCAATTTTGACTAATTTGGTTCAATTTCGTTTTGGATTATTAGAATTTTGATTTATTAGGTTGTGACTATTTTGGTTCGGTGAAACCGAATAAACAGAATGCTCACCTCTAGTAACAAACACATTGCCTAATGAATAGTATATTGTATCATGTTGGGTTGGCTAGGGATAGAACAACCAGCCTATTGCAAAAGCAAAAAATATCATGTCTACTAAAATTTATTTGTTATTTTTAAAAAAAATTCATGAAATAATTGATTCACTTATAAGATCTTAAAAGGAACTCAACAAAGGAATTGAGCAAACTGATATAATTGAACACTACTTCCGTTGTATAATTTTTCGAAAACAGGTTGGTCCCATGCTTTCAGCAGAGCAATCAGCTACTTCAATACTTAGTATTCTAAGAAGAAAGTTGAAAATATCAATCAAGGACATCGGTGTTTGGCAAAGATCGAACAACCCTCAGGCTGATCAAGAGGGATTATCCCTCCACCTTAGACTTGAAATCTTTTACACCTATAATTGTATAGTATCGGCTATATATATATATATATATATATATATATATATATATATATATATATATATATATATATATATATATATATATATATATATATACACACGATACGACCGATACCGATATGGATTTGCTAATGCTAATCTGAAATCGTTCCTACCGATACTAACCAATGCGAATGTTGGGGATCTCTTTCTTAGTTAATTCAACAGAGATAGTTGAACAAAAAAGAGCAATCATCAAGGGTGTAAAAGCATAATAAGCTGTAAAAGCATGTAAATGAAGAAAACTTATTTATCCCGATTATTGGGCTTTAAAATTCTGATAGTTGTTAGATATTTTTAACGATTCATCAATTAAATATACGAATCAAACTCATCTGGCTCTTGTGTCAACTAGGAGAGGTATAACCTCATTGGCTAGGTGGACGGTCTCAGGATCAAACTGCGGGGGAGGTTTGAGGGTGTGTGTAAAAATTCGGGACAGTAAGCCCTAAAAAGTCCCGTGTCTTACGTCGGACATCGCAATATATATATATATATATATATATATATATATATATATATATATATATATATATATATATATATATATATATATATATATATATATATATATATATAACCTAAGTGCGGCTCAGAATGCAGGAGGACATCGCAATATAGATAGTTGTTAGCACCATGAGAATGCAGGAGGAGATCAGTGCGGCTCAGAGGGCCAAGTGCACCTGGCTCAAGGATGGGGACCGCTGCACCAAATTCTTTTACGATGTGATCCGCACCAGGCAGCATCGGAACAGCATCCCGAGGCTTCTGAATGCTGAGGGTCGTCTGATTGGAGACCCGGTGGCGATTCAGGAGGAGGCCGTCAGATTTTACACAGATCTCTATCAGCAGACAGACTATGCTAGCATGTTTTCGGCCCTGGTCACGAAGAGACTGGTGTCTCGGCATGGGAACAGTCTTCTCTTGGCGCCGGTGAGGATGGAGGAGGTGGAGGATATTGTGATGAAGGCTAACCCTAACAAAGCTCCTGGTCCCGATGGCTTCTCTTCTGGGTTCTTCAAACGTCACTGGGGTGTGCTCAAGGCTCCTGTTCTGGCAGCAGTTCAGGAGTTCTTTGTGGAGGGCCGGCTTCTGAAGGAGATGAACCATACTTTCTTGACTTTGGTTCCTAAGAAGGAAGGAGCGACCTCTCTTGCGGACTTTAGACCCATTGCCTGCTGTAATTTCCTTTACAAGATTATTACTCACCTTATGTGCAGGCGTATGGAGGGGATTATACAGGGATTAGTGTCCCGGAACCAAGCAGCGTTTATCAAGGGCCGGTCGATAGCGGAGCACAGCCTGCTAGCTCACGAGATGGTACGAGAGTTCAGCAAACCGGGGGGGATGAAGGCTTGTGTGAAGCTGGACCTACGGAAAGCTTATGACACGGTCAACCGGGACTTCCTTTGTCACTTGATGCTTGCCATGGGGTTTGACGGGAGGTGGGTGGCGAGGGTGAGGGAGTGTATCTGCTCTCCTACCTTCTCTGTCCTCATCCAGGGCACACCGTATGGTTACTTCAGTAGCAACAGGGGGTTGAGGCAGGGCGACCCACTTTCCCCGTACCTCTTCACCTTGGTGATGGAGTACTTTACTTGTATGATGGACTTAGCTGTCCATAGTGGGAGGATTATTCCCCTCTTCCGGCTGGTGAGTCCTGCTGTATCTCATTTGATTTATGCTGATGATTTACTAGTGCTACTTCAGCCGACCATGAGGGGTATGAGAGCTCTGTCTGACATTATGGAGGAGTTTGGGCGACTTTCTGGGCTTCAGCTGAATCGGGAGAAGAGCAGAGTTTACTTCAGTTCCCGGTGTACTCTTCAGGAGGAGAGAGCCTTCGCTCTGGGTGTGGACAGAGGCGAGCTTCCAGTGAAATACCTGGGAGTCCCGCTTACGATCAATTATGCCAGAGAGCAGGACTGCCACAGCTTGGTAGACTTTGCCCAGAGGCGAGTGGAGGGCTGGCAAGCGGCGGGCCTTTCGTTTGGAGGTCAGATTGAGTTGGTACGGTCGGTTATTGCGGGCATTGCTATGTTCTGGCTCCAATCTATTCAGATCCCCATTGCTACTATTCGGAAGGTGGACGCTATTTGCGCCAACTTCATTTAGAGGGGAGGGATCCATGCGATTTCCTGGGACCAATTGTGTCGCCCCCGGGAGGAAGGAGGAGTAGGGTTGAGGCCTCTACAGGAGGTTAGGAGGGCTGCTTGTGTGAAGATGGCTTGGAATTTCATCAAGGGGGGTCGCTCTGGTCGGATTGGATGGCTAGCAGATATTTACGGAGGACCAACTTCTGGGCTTGCAGAATTGACAACAATTTCTCGGTCACATTTAAGGCCATCCTGAGATGTCGACCGGTGCTCCAGACAGCTATCTGCAGGCGCATGAAGGATGGGTCGACTACCGACCTATGGAGAGATCCTTGGTTGGGTTCCAGATCCCTCCTCGGGATTCTGGGAGAGCAGATGGACCGGGAAGCAGGAAGGGGGCTCACCTGCAGTCGGATCATCAGAGACGGAGTCTGGAGGCCAGAGGATTACCCTTATACTTCTCAGCTTTCTGCCGAGATACACCTTATTATCATCGATGCTAGCCAGACGGAGGATACATGGAGCTGGGTGGGCCCAGGTACGGGTGGAAGGTCCGGACTTTTCTGTTTTCGCAGCTGTTATGAGTTGGTCCGGACCCATCACGATCAGGATGAGGAGGCAGCCTTCATCTGGGACAAGGGCGTTGCACGGAAAATGCAACTCTGTGCTTATCGGTTGTTGCGGGATAGATTGATGACGAGAGATAGACTCCTCCGGTTTGGGATGCAGATCCCGGATGCTAAATGCGTGCTATGCAAAGTTGAGAATGAATCCATTGGGCATCTGTTCTTTGGGTGTCCGGTGTCATGGCACATTTGGACTGAGCAGTGTGCTCAGCTGAGAGGAGGAGTTGGGGGGGATCGAGACATTCGGAGCATTCTCAGCTGGATTCGAGACAGTGGAGGCCGCGAGCCGGGGTGGGCTAGAAGAGCCAGAGTTCGACTTGCTGCGTCTGTTTGGCACATCTGGAAGGAGAGGAACAGACGTATCTTTGACGGCTTAACTACCCCCCCCCCGATTGGAATTCTACATAATATTCGATGTATCTGTAATGGCCCCATAATCATCTTTTGGGGCATGGAGAGTTGTGATGTTGTACTTTAATACCTTTACCGCTATTTGCGAGGAATAAATTCACCCTTATTCCAAAAAAAAAATATATATAACCTAAACTAAATCAGCATTTTAAAGAGTAAAATAGAGGTAGAGCAATCATGATTTTTACAAGAATGAAGATTAGGATGAGCAAGAAGCCGTGGAAGGAATTGGTGCAAGAAGCTGATATATTAGGCTTGTATTTCGAAGTCGCGGAAGGGATAGGTTTTAGCATGTGACAAATCCATTTAATCATGAGCAGCCAAGTGAGGTGTCGACCTAATAATACCAACATTTCAAATAATATCATTCTAGCAACATTTTGAACATAAATGTACAACGATGTGAAATACATATCTTTTACAACAATTTATAAAAGTTGTTGAATATAACCTTTTTACAATGATTCTTAAACATTGTAAAACGACATTACATACACAACATTTATATAAAGTGGTAAAATAAAGTTAATTTTACAACATCGAACAAACATTGTGAAACATGAAACATGTACAACAGTTGATAAACATTGTTGAACATGACATTTTGACGATGTTTTATATACATTGTCAAAATTAATAATTTGGACAACATTAAATAAATGTTGTCAAAATTAATAAATATTATAATGTTAATAAAACGTTGTTGTAGACAGTAAACACAACTTTTGAGAATGACCATGGTAGAAGCCGTAACGTTTGAATATAAAACGTTGTATGCACATATATTTCACAACATTTGTACAACAAAGGTTGTAGAAGACTCCCATATTTACAACGTTTTCAGGAAGTGTTGTAGATGGAACGTTATAAAAGAGATTTTTTCTTGTAGTGATGCAAACTCCACTAAGTGCAGGTGATCCTCCCAAGAACCTCCAAAATCTAAGACACAAGTTTGTAGCATGTACCCGAGTGTCAGAATAGTCCTCTCTGACTGTCCGTCTGTCTGAGGTGGTATATAGTACTAAACTTGAGCTGAGTACCCAAACTAGTCTGCAGACTCTGCCAGAAATGGAAAATAAAGCGACTATCCCAATCCGAGACGATGCTTACCGGAACTCCATGAATCCAGACAATCTGTCGTATATACATCTATGCTAGCTTTTCGGTAGACAAACCCACTTTAAATGGTAAAAAGTGAGCTGATTTGGTCAACCTATCTACGATGACCCAAATCGCATCTTTCTCTCTAGGCGTACGCGGAAATCCCGAAACAAAGTCCATCGTGATGTGTTCCCACTTCTACTCCAGAATGGGCGACGGCTGTAACAAACCTTCTGGCCTCTGCCTCTCTGCTTTCACCTGTTGGCAGACCAAACATCTAGCGACGAAGCGTGCTACCTCCCGCTTCATCCTACACCACTATACATGCTCCCTTAGATCCCTATATATCTTGTTGGCACCTAGATTCATAGAGTACTGAGATCGGTGGGCCTTCTGTATAATCTGCTCCCGAAGCTCTTCGCTAGGCACATACAGTCTGGAACCATACCTCAATGTGCCATCCTCTACAATAGTGAACTCTTCATCCACCAATCCTGCTCGAGCCTGCTCTTTGATGTACCGTAGAGCAACATCGTCGAACTGAGTCGACTTGATCCTCTTTATCTAGTCCGACTGAATCTGCAGATCCTACATTTGTATCTCCACTCCTGGCACTAGCACCTTGATCCCCAGGCTCTCCAGATCTGCTAGCAAGTGACGATCTACCGTCAAACACCTGGCTGTCAGATATCTGCTCAAAGCATCGGCAACTACGTTGGCCTTCCCTGGATGATACTGCAGTGAAATGTCGAAGTCCTTCATCAATTCCAACAATCTACGCTGCCTCATGTTGAGCTCCTTCTGTGTAAACACATACTTCAAGCTCTTGTGGTCTGTGAAGATCTCCATATGCTCTCCATATAGATAGTGTTTCCACAACTTCAAGACAAAAATAAATACCGTCAACTCCAAGTCATGGGTAGGATAGTTCTTCTCATGCAGACATAATTGCCTGGAAGCATAGGCAATTACCTTCCTATGCTGCTGTAAAATACAACCCAAACCCTTCCCCGAGGCGTCACTGTAGATAGTAAACCTGCCTGATCCTGATGGCAATGTCAGAATCGGAGCTATCGTCAATCGCTTCTTCAACTCATCAAAAGCGACCTAACACTCCTCTGACCAGATAAACTTTGCGTCCTTCCGGGTCAGCCTAGTCAATGGCTCTGCAACCTGGAAGAAATCCTGAATGAACCTCCTGCAGTAGCCTGCCAATCCTAGGAAGCTCCTGATCTCCGCAACTGAACTCGGTGCTGTCCACGCCTCAACCTTCGTGATCTTCCTCGGGTCAACTGAGATTCCATCTCCAGTCACAACATAACCCAGGAAGTTAACTCGATCTAGGAAGAACTCACACTTCGAGAGCTTGCCATAAAGCTCCTCCTTCTTGAGTCTCCAGAACCACTCTCAAATGCTCCTCATGCTCCTCTGCAGTCTTCGAGTACACCAAGATACCATCGATGAACACCACTACGAACTTGTCCAAGTACTGGTGGAACACCGTGTTCATCAGGTTCAAGAATACCATCGGGGTGTTAGTCAACCCAAACGGCATCACCATAAACTCGAACTAGCCATACCGTATCCTGCATGCTGTCTTCGGGATATCCTCCCTCTTCACCTTCACCTGATGGTAGCCTGACCTCAGATCAATCTTCGAGAATACCCTAGCTCCGCTGAACTGATCCAAGAGATCATCGATCCGTGGCAGTGGGTACTTGTTCTTGATCGTAAGGTTGTTGAGTGCCCTATAGTCGATACACATCCTTACCGTCCCATCCTTCTTCGGTACAAAAAGCAGCGGTGCACCCTATGGTGAAGAACTAGATCGGATGAAGCCCTTATCCTGCAACTTATCCACATGTTTCTTTAACTCCACCAACTCGCTGTTGTTCATCCAATAGACATGCTGAGATATCAGCTCTGCACCGGGCACTAAGTCCATAGAGAACTAAATGTCTCTATCCGGTGGTAGTCTGGGATAGTCCTCCGAAAAGACATCCATTAACTCTGCTATCAATAGATGTGGCAGTGTCTGCTCCTCAACTAAAACTCTGCAGAAGACTCTGCTGCTCTGCTCCGTCTCCCGTCTGGCGAACTTGAACTCTGGCCCTCCTAGTGGACGAAAAAGAACTCTACCGCCGCAAAAATCTATACTGGCATGGTGCCTGCTCAACCAATCCATCTCGAGTACTATATCGTAGTTCGGTAGTGGAATTACGAGCAGACTCACATCCAGTTCTCGGCCTCCCAAAACTATTCTCCGATCCTTGCAAATAATACTGACGAGGATGATGCCACCCCCGGTCGTGATCTTGCAAGTCCTAGGCAATGATTCAGAAGCAAGATGGAGTCTAATAGCAAAAGATACTGACACAAAGTTATGAAAAGCCCAGAATCAAACAATGCGAAAGCGAAAAAGGAGTCGAGAAGAACATAACTTACAATCAGATCTCCAATAGCCTCTGTATCCTTCGTTGCCATGGCGAATGCTCTCCCCTACTGGCCTTCCTTGGCCTACTGTTGGGGCTGAACGAACGTCTACTGCAGCGTCTGCAGGGCTGGTCCCTTCTGCTGGCCTACTGGAGCCTTGGCTCCTCCTTCCTGAACTGTGCGTCCAAAAGCCTGGGAACACTCCTTCAGCTGGTGCTCTGATGAACCACAGAGTAGGCACCTGCCTAACCTCTTCCTACAATCATTCTACCCCTATCCCGACTTTTTACAAAAAAGGCAACTGGTGGTCTGTTGTTGCTGTACCTACTGAAAAGGTGCCCGGCCCTGTCCCTGAGACTGCTGCTGGAACTTCCTCTGCTGGTGCTGGTGCTGGAAGTGGGGCCTCTTGGCTGGACCTCCGCTGCCACTGGCTCCGTGAAAGTCCCGACCTCTCTTCAGTTTCAGCCCTATGTCATCCTCTGCTGCCATGGCTCCTGCTAGGATCTTCTCGAAAGTAGCATCCCGGTCATTCTTGGTCAAGGACCGGACCTACCTGATCAAACCTCTGCGAAACTTCCTCGCCTTTATTTTCTTGCTCAGATCCTCGATAAATCTGCTCAGCCGGCAGAACTCTCCAGCATACTCCTCGACTGTCTGGTTCCCCTGAACCAGACTCTCGAACTGATGCTCTATGCCTTCCAGTGCTACGTTTGGGAAGAACTTCTCCTTGAATAGCTTCTTGAAGGTTGCCCAAGTCTGTCCCTCGGTACCCACTCTAGGGTCCGTCTGATACCAAGTGCGGGCCAGGTCCTGCATCTAGCTGCCTGCCGCCTTGATCTGAAGTCGGGCTGGTATCTCCGCCAGTCAAAATTTCTCCTCGATATGCTCGATCCAATCATCGACATATAAGATCCCTTTTGTGTCCCGAAAGTCCCTAGGACGCATCTTCTGGAACTCCAGGATGCCTGGCATCCTCGACTGATACTGTTAAACCTGTCCTTCATGTGGCTGGGCTGCCACCATCTCCAATGTCGCCCTGACCAGCTGGTGGGCATCGTCTATGTCCTGACAGAAGTCAGCAATCTGGCGCTGCTACTGCTGCTACACCTCTAAGATCCGCTCTATGAAGGAAAAGAGGTGTGCAGCGTCAACCAATCCTGTAGGTGGCTACTGCTACGGCTGAAGCGCCTCAGGAATAACTGGGGTTGGCCTTCGAACAGGTAGATGTGCTCCCCCAAAAGCTGCAGAGGCTCCAACATGAGTAGGTACTAGGGGAGCTGCCGTCACAGGTCCCGACTAAACTGGACGAGAAGTGGCAGACCTCTCTGACGTACCTCCCATGATGGGGCACTATGATCATGTCTCAATCACCATCCTGGAGACAGATCAAACAAGGAATCAATACTGAGAAGGAAGCGACAAAATCAAAAGAGGACAGTTATTTCAAAGGAAAGCAATTATCAGCAAGAGTTTAAATGGTAGGAATTTAGATAAGAGTTTTTCCTAAATGTGATTGAGTATCTCAAAACTATATCCTATATCCTACTGCAGGCTGTAGTGATACTCTAGTTCGAACACCACTATAAAAATTGGACCTGCATGGACCACCACTAAAAACGTGTCACTACCCGCACCCAGTGTAGGGGCACGAGATGTGGGTACGTCCGGCCTACGCCGAAGTGTCGACGGTAGAACGTTGTCCTAGGTTACAACATCTAACACAGTATAAATGTAACTGCACAAGATATACTCGTCGAACGGAGGACAATATATAAGGTACATCTCAATCACAATCTAAGGTAGAAATAGCATGATATGATAGATATGAAATACAAAAGAAGTACAAACAGAAGAGAAATAAGTCTAAGTGTCTATATGACACAACAACAACGACATCCAAAAATAATACATCTCAGAATGTCAAAATAAGACAAGGCAACAAGAAATAAGATAATTGTCTAGCTAACTAGCCTAGACTAAAGGGATGGTGTCGTCAACTGCTGCAGGGTCCTCCGGTGGAATCAGCTCACAGGTATCATCTATGTGGGCTCCGTAGTAAGTGGTACAGAAGTCCTCCTCGTCCGCTGTAATATTTTCAATTACATCTCACACAGTTCATAACATGGCAGGAAAATATAAAGCATACAAAAGAGTAAGATACATGAACTGTAAAGAAAGATGTACATGAAAACAGGAAGATATTTGATAATTAGAAATATATACATGATAGGTAAGAACTATAAGTGACTAGTGATTTAGAGCACAATATGGTTATGGAAACAGGTTAGGTTGCACATGAATAAGCTATATAGTTCACATGAATAATCTACTGGGATATGATCCACATAACCAATTCTACTCACCTATGCCCCAATCAATACACAAGAATCCATTCAAGTTATGTTACGTACATAATTTTACGTGGGCTCAATAAATGAGTGCACATGAATAATATACATGATGGGCTCAGTGAACATGAGAATATATGAATCACATGAGTGCACATGAATAGATTGGTTATACATGAAGCACATAGGAAAACATGGCCGTACATGAAAGCACATGAGAGTACATGAGCGTACATGAATGTACATGAATGCACATGAGTATACATGAATAACATGAGAGCAAAGAATACATGATGTACATGAAACACATGACATGAAGTATCTGATGCTCCCAAGGGGGATAACATCTCATAAAAAGATCCATATAGTACCAATCCGTGATGACATCGTGACAACATCAAGTAAAGTGATCTAGAGCAAAAATATAAATCCTAACAAGTATGAAACGATCAGAGAATGTACTCGCCTGCGATCTGAATGTCTGTAAGAATATATTGTCTGAAACGAGGTATCTGACTCCTATTTAGGGCAACACAAGGCATGATGTATACAACGGGGTTATAAATGAAGAGTACAATGCATCTATATGTTTCTAGGTCATTCTGGGCCAAAGTCAACTCTTGGTCAACTCTGTTCAGCTCTAAAGTCAAACTAGGTCAAACTAGTTAGGGTTTGGTCAACCATGGTAAACTAGTCTAACTTAGTCCATTCTAGGTCTAAACAATTCTAGACTAACAAATATCTAGGTTATACAATTCTAGGCCTAACCAAAACCAAAGCCTATGTATACCAAGTATACCAAAATCACATATACATATCACTAGTACATATACTCTATATATTACAACTCAACCTATATAATCACATTCACATATATCAAATACATAAATATATTTAGGAAGATATATATAGAGAGAAGGAAAGGGATTATAAAAGTGAGTGTTTGTGTGTGTATTCACATGTTAGAGTGGACACTGGGGTGTATGCGTTTACAGTGTACTGAACAGTAAGGTAAAGCTCTCAGGCTAACATTTGTATTAGAAACTCAGGTATTCCAAATTCAGTAACTAACATATTATAGAGAGTAAAAATCAGTAAACCAATCTTAAACTCAGATTTCTAACAACCAAACATTCCCAGGTAAGATTTATGTAAACTCAACTCATATCTTGAGAATATGAACTCTGTTTGAAAAAAATAGTTCTCAAGAAATTCTCATGTAAGTTCTCATGTTTTGAAAACCAAACATTCTCAGGTATATCACATACCAACTCAGGTTAAACATTTCTCAGTTATTGAAACAATCTTAGGTTAAACTTGATCCTGAGAATACATTCTCAGTTATCTACATGTGACTTAATCTCAGGTAATAACAAACAATCCTAGTTTTAACAATACATATTCAATTCTC
This sequence comes from Iris pallida, assembly GCA_029216955.1. Classification (NCBI taxonomy): domain Eukaryota; kingdom Viridiplantae; phylum Streptophyta; class Magnoliopsida; order Asparagales; family Iridaceae; genus Iris; species Iris pallida. The sequence goes on along the minus strand of JANAVB010044620.1, from coordinate 793,948 downwards.
ATTCGAAAACAGATTTCACATATCAGTTTTGAACATTAGGATTAAAGAAATGGAGTCGATAATAATAGAACATCAAATCAGTCTCATGTATGTTAACCCAGCAGTGAATACAACTCAGATTTCATTTTAAAACCAACTCATGTTCAGTTTCATTCTCAGGTAATAGTATTCGAATTTCAGGTTAACCTTAGTTCATCAATCTCATGTATATCACTAGGATCTCAGTTTAACTTATATACATGTTCGGTTTTAAGACATTTAGAATACAAAATGAATTCGATATTGAAAGAACATGTACAAACCCAATCCCACATACAATCCCAGTTTAATTCATGCCATTACAGTTTATATTCTACATTAAAACTTCATATAAACATTCAAGAAAACTCATAAAATAGTGTCAACTGTTCACAGTATTAGAGTTCATAAAACCCGACATTAGAAACCCAAAATTGATTTCGAAAACCTAATTAAACACCAAATTGATGTGTGCAGACATTAGAGGCATATAGTACGTGTCAAAGGGGATTGTCTCGTGTCCATACAACTAGACACGAGGTATCAAATCGCAAAATTAACCACACAGATACAGAACGAATTGGACAGCATCGTACAGTGGGTTCGGGGTCTCGTGGACACGCCACAAGACACAACACGCCACGTGCTCACACCCACGTATAGCCCAGGCATAGGGCTACATGATCGACACTTCATATTGTGTCCACGACGAGTCTGGATGCGACACGAAGCGTGTATCTGTGGCCGAATAACACTGTGTGTAGAACAGTGTAAACCCATTATGGGTGTATTTTTATGTCCGACATGACACGAGGTCATGTGAGACTCTAGGGATGACCTGACAGTCACTGCCCCAAGGTGTCCACCAAGTGGCACGTGTCCACTTGGCCTGTGTCAAGATAAATAGCAGTGTGGCAGCAGGACACAACACGAGGTCTCGTGCAGCACGTGCGTGTCCAGTTTAGATACGGACACGAACCCAAATCGTGCTCAGAGTTAGGGATTTGTGTTTCTCACATATAGGGCTATCAAATCATGTAAATAGTTTCAGAAATTACAAACAAACAGTTTACTTGGGCATTTCATCAAATACCTATCTAAAAACACCGATACGTGTCCGATACGCATACCAAATTGACACGAGATCCTACCAAACTTGGTGTATAGCTAGGGTATACCTAAATAAATGCATCTATGGAAAGAAAATGGAAATTTGGATCAATTTGAGGGGTTTTACCTATTGAAAGTTCAATCTCAATGTAAAAACCTAGGAATGAGCCCCTCTACCAATTTGCTATGGTTCATTGGTCTTGAAAACTTGCTAGCAAGCCTCCACTAGTCTCCTCTACTATTGGGGATGATGATGCAATTGATTTGACTCAATTTGGGATCAATTTGGGTTAAGTGGGAGAAATTGGGGAAGAACTATATTAGGGTTTCTTATAGGTATTAAAAGAGGCAAGATGAATTCATGTGTTGCTATTTATAGGAGGGTAATTCCCATTGTGGCCGGCCATATAGGTAGGAATTAGGGTTAGGCATAAGTTATATGTGTGGCTAAGCTTCTCTCTATGCAAATCAAGTTCAATCAAAGGCTCAAAACAAAACTAGGTTTCCTTTACTAATATCTAACCAAAATATCCTGCTTACACAATATCTAGATATTTCTAAACTTGGTACTTAGTAGGAATGTTCTAATCAAATATCTAATCCTCATGATCGTATCTAGATTAGGTTAAATTCTACGTTAAGGCTCAATTAAATAATTAACACATATTTAATTAATAAAAATTAAATTTTACAAAAAGTCAAAAATGACCAAAATACCCTCAAGCTAAAAATGTGGTAGTGACACTTCTCATTCTAGGGAGGAGAAATTTTTTGCATTCCACACTATGTTCCTAACAATGTGTATCAGAGCGTTAGGTACGAGCATTAGGTGTTCGACGAATTGACTTCAAGGAAATGTAGAGGTGAAACATGTTTGAATGGTCTTTTGCACATCAAGAAGTTACACCTATGTGAACATTACTAATTACCACATTTGGAAGATGAAAGATCTTTTGCACATTAAGGAGTTACACCTACCTGTATTTGCATTCGAGGCTACAACAGAAGGAAAAAAAACTAAAAAGGAGCAGAAGTTCGACCACCAACATGTTTAAAGATTTATCCACTAGTTTATAATTGACAACGTGTACAACCATATTGCAAACAACGAAAACACAAAGACTTGATAGAAGAAATCAGAAATGTTATATGCCCAAGATGATCAACATTGACAAGATATTTTGATCCGACATATCATTGGTCTAAGGTACAAAGATTCACTGATTATAGATCATGTGAATGAGTTCTAAGGTGTAGTTGATCAATTATTGGTGATAAGAATCAAGTTGCATGATAATATACATGGACTATGGCAATTAGGTGCAGTATCATACTCGTGGAAGAAAAATGAGTATTCATGATCACTTCTTCTTCCACTAGCATAGTTACTTTGGGGTTCATCAAGAGTAGGGTATTGAATTAAAAGATGTGAAGGATTTCTAAAGACATGTCTTTATAATCACATTCTAAGACGTTGGTGTCTGAGATATGGGGAGGAAAAGTCAAGGTCCATGAGACAAATTATATTTTGTTTGTTATTTTATTTCTTGAATTTTTGTTGATAATATTATTGTATTATCATCGATGGAAAAAAAAACTAAATGTACAATAAGCTTTGAGGACACCACTTTTAGCTTTCATCTAATCTCAAAATCTAAAGTCCAAGACTGCCTATTGGTTTCAGCGAATGGTTTTCGGTTCTGCCAAACACGACCACATTTTTTGTAATAGTTTTTGAATTTTATTTATCAAAAAATATATCAAATGTGGGGCACTAAAATAAAGTGAGATAAGATTTTCTTTGCGATTTTCTTTGCACATGGGAGTAATAAGGCTGTATTAATTCTACACCCTCATGTATGACAAAAATTATATGCTGGAGGATAATTCCTAGGAACAAATTCTCATTTTTATTCAAAACAAAGACACCAAACTTGTTCTAGAAATTTAAACACAACGAGACAAGATTTTAATTATTTTCATTTAAAATGAGAGAAAAGTTTCTCACATGCTTGCCATAAATAGTCAAAGGATAAGATAAATGTAGAAAGGATAGGGAGGAGGTGTGGCTCTGGAGGGCGATATTTGCTTATTTGTAATAATCTTGTATTTAATGCATCAAATTGGTAGACTTTTCTATAGCGACAATCTTCTATGTACCAGTTATCTTGTAGCGATCAGCTCCACAAAATTTGTATTTGTCTTCATTTTTGTCATCCTTATAGTACAATATGTATTCATTTTGACATGCATCAATCTTCTCGTACACCAACCATAATGATCTCACCATTCTCTTAGGTCAGTAGAAGTTTATTGGCAACTTCATACCTTGCAGCAAGATCTCTATAATAAATTCAATCAAGTGATTGTAGCATTCTTGGGACATGTTAGAATCAAACTTGATACATGTCATTCTCTTAACCACCTCCAATGGTGAATGATCATGATTAGAACCATGGTATAAGGGAGTTCTTGCATTCACCAGCAACTCCATGAAAGCCATAATTTTTAGATTCGGTGTCTCCTTCACATCAAGGTCGTCCAGATCAACACTAGGACTTGCAAAATCAAAAACCATGCCAAAGTCCAATATGCTTACTCGTTATAATTGACATAACTGTAGACATCCATATAACGCTCTGGCACCGATACTAATATCCATATAATGCTCGAGCACTGATACCAAAGGCACATGTCTCAGTGTGAGGTCCACTAACAGTAATTTGGCATAAATTCCTACAAGTATAGATGAAATGTCACATCAATTTCTTTATGATATTTCATATTATAAAATCTTACACATAAACACTTTATTTTGGTGCCATCAATGTACTTAGGAACCCCTGGCAAATAAGATAATTCCTCTGCCCCTTGCCTGAACTCTTCCCTTACATACACGTCCTCAGGGCGATAATTATACATCCATGAACAATATCGGAAATAGTTATGGACACATACAAAAAGAAGAAGAAAATGCTGTCTTTTCTTTATTGGCACAAGGCACCACAAATCGAGTACGCCTGAGAGATTCTGTGCTGAGGATCCCTGAGTACAAAATTTTTTTTTGGGGAATAGGATGATGGAGATCGAGTGCCAGTTGCTCCTTTACTCCGTTGACACTTCGATTACAAAAATGGAAGAAAACCTAAGAAAATTGCTAACTCTCGGCTCACTGGCAAGAAGTACAGCAATTTGGCTCTTGAAAATGCTCTTTGTTCTGTCTTTTAAAGAGGGATGAGGCCCTTTTTATAGTCGTTCTTAAGCTGGAATGATGTTATGCGCACACATAGGGAAAACACACTAGTTTTCATGTGGGCGTATAGTCCTGCCTTGGGCGTATAGGGTATAGGCACATGCAGGCTGCAAGATCGTAGGTTGGTCGTGGTGTCGACGTGCCCACATTCTTCGGTCCATGATTGCTCGTGGAGACTGAAGTGGCCATACGCTGCGGTGCACGTTTTGATCATGGCTTTGACTGAGTCAGGCTTGGGCGCATAGCCATGTCTCAGGCTATGTGCCCTCCTTTTGGGGGATCTAGTCTTGGGCGCATGGAGCTTCACTAGCTGGACGCATAGAGCTTCACTGGCTGGGTGCATAGAGCTTCACTGGCTGGGCGCATAGAGCTTCACTGGCTTGGGCGCATAAGGCTTCATTGCTGAAATTTTTTCATACTTCTACAAGACCCCCTTCAAAGTTTTTGATACTCGAACGAGTTCGAAATACTTTGAAAGAAGCATGGACTGTCTTCTCGTGATGCAATGGACGCATAGCACGGCTCTCTTTTTGGGCGCATAATATTTGGCCAGTCTGTCAGAGAGATATGACTGTTGAGATCTTTCTCGAAATCTGAACTGACAGATTCATCGGGGTGGAATTTGAAGAGGTCCATCCTCCATACGTCGTCTACGTCAGCAAGTGGCAGTCGCATAGTGTGCAAGAGACTGGATCTTCACGTGGGCGCATAAGCCATTGTGGGCACATACTGCGCAATAGGCGCATAGGCACATAAAGATAGTGGGCGCATAGGAAGTGGCATGTGCCTATGAATAGGCTCTGAAGGAGAGAGAAAGCTCCTTAATTTCCTTTCTTAGAATTTTTCAGAAACTCTTCATCTTCTTTCTTTGAGAACCATGTCTCCCAAGGTCGCCAAGAGATCCGCGAATGGCAAGGGGGCTGCACCGAGTGCTCTCCTCCTGCGACGGCATCCTCGCCAGTCCAGGACTCGATTCTGGGTGAGTGCATGCTTCAAAAACAAAGTCTCGAGCATTAATTTGTGATGCTCAGACTTTTTTTCTGCCTGGGTGCATGTGCCTAAGGCAACATACTTCTGTGGGCATTCTTATGCGCCTACAGAAGTCATACGCCAACACTGTGGTGTGCTATGCGCCCACATGTTGCCATGATATGTGCCCACTTGCTGATGCATGTTATGAGCCCACGTAATGTTGTATGTTATGCGCCCACATGTTTGTTTTTGGGCGCATGGTCCTTTGGGCGCATAATCCTTTGGGCGCATAGCCCTTTGGGCGCATAAGAGTCCTTCAGCACTTAGTTTTTCCTGCAGTTTTTTGAGTCTGACTTTCTCTTCTATCCCTTTTCATATTTTATAGAAATCTGGCTAGCAAATTTCTTCAGGACCGGTATTGGTGATTTTGGGCATGGTGAAGATGCAACACTTGACACACACATCAGAGAGCTCAAAACTCTTCGTGCTTTGGAAGGGTTTTTCTCAGATGGTAGGAAGAACCTTTATACATCGGAGAGTCGGACGGCAGTTGGGCATCATCGTAGAAGCTCTGTTTTTACGGTTCTTCAAGTAGGCAAAAGCAACACTAGAGATGTTGTTTTGAAGGTATGGCCTCTTGGAGGAACGGGCCTAGGACGTCCGAAATACGGGGGAGAAAAAATCACCATTTGTGGATGTTTTTAGCATGCTATATTTGCCCTCCTCCGTATAGCTTCTCGAAGGTTCAACAGCCTTGTTTGCTTGTCATTAGTAAAACATGACTTCTTTTGAGGGCCACAAAACTGCTTTTTGACGAAGGCGTAGCACTGCCAAACTAGCCAGACTATGTGTTGCTGATGAGTGGTAGATTTTTTCTTCTTTTGGATATCAATGTAATCCTTTACTTCTTATCCAGATGAAGAACTTTGGTTTGCTCATGAGATGTAGTCCTGTGAATGTAACTGATTTTGAATAAATAGAATACATTCACTCTATTCTTTGCTTGTGGTATTTGTGCTACTTATATTAGGGGACCTAATACAGCATTTGTGTAAAAGGTATCCCGCTGGGGGACCCCCCTTCTTCTTCTTTTTTCAGCCGTCACGGCTCTTGTACCTTTTTTTGTCTCTTAATAGACGTAAAGAATAAAGAATCTTTTCAGAAGTACTGAATATGGTTTTTGTGAAATATCGGAACTAGAGGTAATGTGGACGTAGCAGGGATATTTCTGGTGGGTATTCCGCTGGGGAATTTTGATGTGGACCTATTATCCATTTTATATTCAAGTTATTCAAATATAGATAATAAGTTGAACGAAGCTACTAGTAGAGGTAATATGGACGTAATAGCAGAGGATGTTCTATATCTGACCAGAGATAATATGGACGTGGAAAGATATATAACGTTAGGTGGGAGTGGATAATTCAGAGGTAGTAAGGACGTTATTATCCTTGATGAATGCTTTGCTCAGAAGTTATATGGACATGGCAAAACATAATCATTTCACTGGAGAAATAATTATCGAAAAATAATTCAGAGGTAATAGGGATGTGACTTGTTTTTGTCAAATCGAATTTGGACAGAGTCAAAAACGGGAATGATTCCACTGGAGAAATATTTTGGAGGACCTATTATCCAAGGCGTATTCAAGACTCTTGAAATACGGATAATAGTTAGATAATTTTTCGAATCATATAAACATCGCACTATACATTTACATGACTAAACATATGTGAACATTACGTAAAAAGGTTACACATAGTATTTCTTCAGGAACTTGTCGTTGATAGGCATCATGAGCAAGTCATCGTCCGGCCTGGTTAGTCGATACGCACCGTTAGAATACACTGATTCAATGATAAAAGGACCTTCCCATTTAGGCTAAAATTTTCTTTTTGTTTTGTGCGTCATGACCATTGATCTTCTCATTGCTAAGACTAGGTCACCGACTTGGAAGATTCTTTCCTTCACCTTTTTATTGAAGGCTCTAGAATGACGTGCTTGGTATAGCTCAATATGCTGCTGAGCTAATAAGCATTTTCCGTCTAGAAAAATAGTATTTAGATACTATGTTAATTTTAATTGTGTGCAATGCTGTTTTTGATTTTTTAAAAATACTTAAAGTACTGTTAAAATTCTAGAAAAATAGTATTTAGATACTATGTTAATTTAGCTAATTTAGTATAATTTTTATAGTATTTAAATTACTGTTTTGCTACTAGTTTGGCATATGAAACCAAAACTCATTTTCTGTATACTTAGGGAAAACTGATTTTTATAAAATACTTGTACTGGTTGATAAATTCCGGAAAATTATAATAAATTTCTATGATTAACAAGGATCACTTTGGTACTTTACTTTAAGTAAAACTAGACTTTTTGTCTATCTCTAAAATTATTAGAACACAATGATCATTTGATTTATTTATTGATTAATTACGACTTGTAGCTTTTTGTGTTATTTTGAGTTTTAGCCGTATTGAACCCCACCCCTCACTAGTGTAAAGACCCTAGAAAGTTAGTTAAAGTAGTGTGTCACCCCACATTGGTCTCCTATGCCAAAGTCATCATTTTGGCTAGGTGCCCAGTCACAAGTCGTGTCGCACCAATTAGTGTCTTAGCGTTTTAGCTTAGTATAAAAGCTAAGTTATTGTATTTATTTCTACCGTAACGAGTTACCGGACATCCATAGCACTTATATCGCAGCTTGTTTTGCTTTGCTTTGCTAGAGGCAAGTACTTTCTACGAACTTTACATATTGTCACATAAATGAACTGCAAACCCCACCATGTTAAATGCTGATCCTTGGGGTAGCAAGTTAGATCTCTACATGTTGTACTTCCAGTTACTACCATGTTTAGAACAGTTTTTATGTATCTCTCACATGATATAATATGGGTTATGGGGAAACTAGTAGCTGAGTACGTGATCATGCCCCCATTATCGTACCGAGCAAAGTTCATTCTATATGATACTGCGCCGTAGGCCATTATCCCGTATTTCTGTATGGATGTACACCTATGCTTGTGCACTTGTATGTATGTACATTTTATTTACATTGTGCCTTAGTACATTGTACATCTATTGACCGATCACGTACCTGCTACAGTTTTAAACATTACATATACATCTGTCTCTATGACATATGTGTCCTTGCCATGATAGACTATGTGATGCCATGTTTCCAGTTATTTCTCACATGTTCATTTTCATGTTTCATATGCTAGTTTGTTAGATTCAGTACTTGCTCCCGTCCTGACAGGATAACGTTGTAGGTGTCCTTACTGAGGAGGAGTTACTCTGCGATACATATCATGAAGATATTGCCGAGGACCCGGCTTTGCCATACGAGGATGTTCCTGCGGAGAGACTCGTCTAGTTTTCTTAGCTGTTTGGGATATTTAGTGTAGTCATGTATTAGGCTACATATTTTGTAACTGGACATGTATCCAGTTTTACATTTTAGTTCACTTGTACTTGGACATTTTACTATATACGACGACTTTTGTGTTTGGTACATTTATGATTATTCTTCACTTATAGAACTTTTAGCACATTTAGTCTTATCCTGTTATCTTTAGAACAGCTTACTACATTTTATCTCAACGTAGGCTGGGCATGACTCGGCCTGGCCCAACAATTTGGGTAGCGGGTCGTGACATATTTTTAGTGGTGGCCCATGCAGGTCCTGACTAAACTGTTTGGTTACGTTATTGTACCAAGCATGCCTGCAATTAGGAACATAAGGTAATTAGACAACATTAGGAATGACGCTTAAAACACCTAGAGGAATGCTAGGATTGCAACATAGGAAAACATCACATGTTTGCTATTATAATTAGATTTCCTTGCATATGATTACTTACTTTAAATAAGTCCTTATAAGTCCTTTTATTTTGTAATTTAGATGGTGCTTACTCGTTCATCCAAGTATGTTACCCCCGAGAATGGGGCCCTCCTTATCTAGTCAGCTGACCAGTCGACTGATACACCTCCACCTACCACATTCCTCCACTCCACAGATCCACAAACCCAGATACCACAACCACCTTCCACATCACAGGCCCAGCAGGACCCGATACTTCTACCACCCCCTATCACTATACCCACCCAGGCTTTCGTCACACTCGACGGGAACCAGCTGCTCACCCTGATTCAGGGGTTCCTAACAACCCATCAGGAGCAGACTACCCTACTCCGCCAGAGCATGGAGCGTTCTGAGGGACGTCCCGTGGTCCCACCACATGTAGAGCCACTTGGGATCAGTTCAAGACCCAGTTCAAGAAGAAATTCTTCTCGACCACTGTTAGAGTAGCCATGGGGCTACGATTCCAGAACATCCAGCAGGGGAATCGTTCTGTTGATGACTATGCGGCAGAGTTTAGTCGCCTGAGCCATTTTGCTCCTAGTCTGGTTGCAGATCCAGAGGAGATGACCCGTAAGTTTTGCCATGGTCTAGTTCCAGACATTGGCATTCTTATAGTGGCGAACGGTACGACTGACTTCTACCAGAGCCTAGAGTTGGCCCGGAGCATCGAGGAGCGTCTTCTGTCTAGCAAGAGGCCGGCTTTTGTACATCATGAGGGACCGTCCAAGCGTCAGGCTTTCCAGCAGAGAGCACCGATGCTACCCCAGCAGACTTACCGTCCCCCTACACCACATCATCAGACCCCGCCAGTTAGAGCCCCGGGACCCCGGCAGCAGCAGCAGCAGAAGGGAGCTATATGTTCTTTCTGTGGAAGACCAGGTCATGACTTCGCCGTCTGCAGGAAGAGGTTGGGTCAGTGTTTAGTTTGTGGGTCTGCCACCCATCAGCTTCGGAACTGCCTAGCAGCGAAGCCTAGAGGACCACTCCCGACTCAGCAGCATAGGTTTGGGCAGCATCTGCAGCAGCAGAAGGGACCTCAGGGGAAGGTTTATAGCCTAGCCCTTGAGCCAGAGCCGAAGCAGGTTTCGGAGCCAGATTACTTAGCTGACGTCATCACAGGTCATGTTTATTTGTATACTTTTCTAGCTCTATGCTTGTTTGATTCTGTTGCATCTCATAGCTTCCTGTCATTAGAGTTTATGCATGAACATCACTTAGTATCTACACCTACTGCGGAGATTAGTAGAGTAATGACGGGAGGAGGACCAGTGCCTATTAGAGCTAGCTATAGATGCTCTATTATGATAGCCGGGAGAGAGTTTGAGGGGCGATTCTTTGTGATGCCACTCCCCGGTTATGATATCATATTGGGGATGGACTGGCTTAGCTATGCCCATGCATCTATAGATTGTCATGAGGGTAGCATTTTGTTCAGTCCCTCAGGCACAGCACCATTCAGTGTCAGGAGGACAGGATCGGAGATCAGCCTAGAGCCGAACTGTTGTGCGACAGTCGGGGACGCAGCACCGCCACACCCTATCATTAGGGAGTTTATGGATGTATTCCCAGAGGATCTTCCAGGGCTTCCGCCTGACAGAGATGTGGAGTTCACTATAGATTTAGTGCCGGGTTCATCACCAGTATCCCGGGCTTGCTATAGAGTGAATCCCAAGGAGGCCATAGAGATGAAAGAGCAGATTGATAACCTGTTGAAAAAGGGTTTCATTCGATCCAGTACTTCTCCATAGGGAGCACCAGTGCTCTTTGTGCCTAAGAAGGATGGTACAGTACGGTTGTGTATTGACTACCCAGCCTTGAATGCCATCACCATCAAGAACAAATATCTTCTGCCCAGGATAGATGATTTGTTCGACCAGTTGAGTGGGGCGAAGGTGTTTTCCAGGATAGACTTGAGATCCGGGTACCACCAGGTGAAGGTTAGGCCAGCAGACATCCAGAAGACGGTGTTCAACACGAAGTACGGGCAGTACGAGTTTCTGGTGATGCCATTTGGTCTCACAAATGCGCCAGCTGTCTTTATGAACTTGATGAATAAGACATTTCACCAGTATCTGGATAAGTTCGTCGTAGTATTTATCGACGACATCCTGATATACTCGAAGACGCCAGAGGAGCATGCAGAGCACTTGCGGATAGCTTTAGGGATTCTGAGGCAGGAGAGATTGTTTGCCAAATTGCCGAAATATGAGTTCTTTTTAGACCGAGTGGAGTTTCTCGGCCATGTAGTCACTGGAGATAGAATCTCGGTGGATCCCAAGAAGATTGCTGCAGTTGAGACATGGAAGGCTCCGATGTCAGTTTCAGAGATCAGGAGCTTTCTGGGTTTAGCAGGCTATTATAGAAAGTTCGTCCAGGACTTTGCTAGGATAGCTGAACCCATGACGAAGCTGACGCGAAAGAACGCAGAGTACATTTGGTCAGAGGACTGCCAGACAGCGTTTGAGGAGCTGAAGAGGAGGCTGACGACCGCTCCAATTTTGACATTACCTTCAGGTTCTGGAGGTTTCACCATATACAGCGATGCTTCTGGGAAGGGGCTAGGATGTGTCCTATAGCAGCATGGGAAAGTGATTGCTTATGCATCTAGGCAATTGCGGACTCATGAGAGAAATTATCCTACCCATGACCTAGAGTTAGTTGCGGTGATCTTTACACTCAAGTTATGGAAACATTACTTATACGGAGAGCGTGTAGAAATCTTTACTGACCACAAAAGCTTGAAGTATGTGTTCACGCAGAAAGAGCTGAACATGAGACAAAGACGATGGTTGGAGTTGATGAAGGACTTCGACATCGATTTACAGTATCACCCCGAGAAGACAAATGTGGTGGCGGATGCGCTGAGCAGGCATCCGATGGCATGGTACCTGATGATTGATCGGCATTTGCGGGAGGATCTGGAGAAGCTCGGTATCGAGCTAGTTCGGCCAGGATCAGTGATACAGATGATGGCACTTGACATTCAGTCAGGTTTGATGGAGCAGATCCGGGAGGCACAGTCTACAGATGAGAGCCTTCACAGACTTCGACCCCAGGCTTTAGCGGGATTGCTAGATGACTTCACTATAGTAGAGGATGGATCCTTGAGGCATGGCAGCCGATTGTGCGTGCCGAAAGGAGAGCTGGTAGAGGCAGTCTTGCAGGAGGCGCACGATCAAGATATTCTATTCACCCTGGTGCTAACAAGATGTACCGTGACTTACGGAAACATCTTTGGTGGCACGGGATTAAGATGGATGTATCGCATTTTATCTCGAGATGCCTAGTTTGCCAGCAGGTCAAGGCGGAGCGCAGAGGCCAGCTGGTTTGTTGTAGCCGTTACCCATTCCTGAGTGGAAGTGGGAACATATTACGATGGACTTCGTCTCAGGGCTTCCTCGTTCCCAAGGAGGGAAGGATGCCATTTGGGTCATCGTAGACAGGCTGACGAAGTGTGCGTACTTCATACCCTTCAAGGTGGGGCTTTCCACCGAAAAGTTGGCGGAGCTATACATGCAGCAGATAGTTCGCCTACACGGAGTACCGGTGAGCATCGTGTCAGACAGAGACAGCAGATTTATATCCCACTACTGGAGGAGCTTGCAGGAGGAGTTGGACAGTAGGCTCAAGTTCAGTACGACGTACCACCCACAGATAGATGGACAGTCCGAGAGGACGATACAGACACTGGAGGATATGCTGAGGACCTGCGTGCTGGACTTCGGAGGATCATGGGAGAGCCATCTGTACTTGGTAGAGTTTTCATATAACAACAGCTACCAAGCCAGTATCGGTATGTCTCCTTTCGAGGCGCTATATGGGCGACGATGATGCACACCGCTCTTTTGGGATGATGTTGGAGACAGAGTTATGCTTGGGCCAGAGATGATCACGGATGCAGCAGAGAAAGTTGGAAAGATCATAGACAGGCTCAGAGTAGCTCAGGATAGACAGAAACACTGGGCTGATGCTAGTCGCAGAATGATGGAGTTCGCAGACGGTGCTATGGTGCTAGTGAAGATATCACCTACTAGAGGGACGATCCGGTTCGGACGAGGAGGGAAGCTGAGCCCCAGATACATCGGGCCGTTCGAGATACTTGGCAGGATCGGAGAGGTAGCTTACAGGGTTGTACTTCCACCCAACCTAGCAGGAGTTCACGATGTCTTTCACGTATCTCAGCTGAGGAGATATGTTCCAGACCCCAGTCATGTGCTAGATCATTCAGAGTTGGAGGTCGGACCGAGCCTTACAGTTTCTGAGCAGCCGGTGGAGATATTAGACAGGAGAAAGAAGAGACTGAGGAACAAGGTTATACCCCTAGTACGAGTAGCTTGGAGCCGTCACTCTCCAGGTGAATCTACTTGGGAGAGGGAGTCGGACATGAGGGAGAGATACCCTTACTTGTTCGATCCAACCGCTGCGAGGGAACCACCCATTCCCGCTTGATACCTTAGAGGTTAGTTTCGATCATAGCCTTAGTCATTTGTTGCATTGCTTGCTATGTTAGAATATTGTAGGGTCTTCAATCCTTGTGAATTTCGAAGACAAAATTTTTCAAGGAGGGAAGACTTGTGAGCCCCTGTTTTTCAAAATTTATTTAATTAGTGCTAATTAATTTTTAAAGACAAATTTAGCCTTAAAATAATTATTAGAATTTTTAGGACTTTTTCTAGAATTTTTAAATGAATTTTTAATGAATTTTAAATACAAAAATAGCATTTTGTAATTTATTTGAATGTTTTAATATCATTTTGTAATTATTAGAATTGTTTTTATATCATAATGTAATTTATTAAATTGTTATTATAGAAATGTGCAAATTATAATTTGTTTTTTTTACTATGCAAATTATTAATTGCAATTAGACACTGATAGGACCTATTTGTAAATCCTAAATTCCTAAGGACCTAAGTGCAAAACCCTAACTCTACCCACCCCCGACGACCGCCACGCCGACGACGACCCGCCATTTCCGACCGACTCTGGCCAGATCACCGCCCCCAACCGACCTCTCTGCCTATAAAACGAAACCTTAGACTAAACCCTAACCCTAGAACAAACCCCCGACCGTCATCGACGCCCCACGACCACCGTTCTTCCCCAAAACCCCTAGCCACAACCCTAGCTCCGACGAACTCCTCGTCCAGCCCCCACGCCGAGTGCCACAACCCCCAACCACCCTCATCCGACTCGTCGCGCTGAGCCGCGCCCAGCGCCACCGGAGCGCCGCCTCGCTGACGCCTCCTCCGACCGCCAGCACGTCCGAAATCCCCCCCAATCGACCGGACACGTGAGTAGCAAGGCTCACTTCGTGTCGTCCGTGTCCCGAATCCACGTATGTGGTTCGTCAGGACACGGGGACACTAGTCCAGTGTGTGGACACGAGTTTTAGGATCTGTACGTGTCCGGACACAGGATCGATTAATTATTTTTATATATATATAAACTAACCTAAACTAAATAAATAAAACGAAAACCTAAACCCTAACACAATAGATGGGCTGACCCCCTGGCCAGCCCGTCCTAGCCTAACCCCCCCCCTGCGCGCTCTTTGGCTCGGGTTCGAGCCCCCTCTTCCTTTCTGTTTCTTTTTCTTTTTCTTTTTCTGTTTCTTTTTCTTTTCTTTTCCTTTTTGTTTTAATATGTATATATTAGTATATATATATATATATTTATATATACTGTATTTTCGACAGTATATTATATATGTATATAATTTTGTAGTTAGTAAATTTCATATATATATATTTTTGTATTTATATACATATATATATTTGTATGTGTATATATATATTATTATGTATACACTTTATAAGTAAATGTTTCCTTATATATATATATATATATATATATATATATATATATATATATATATTTGTATATATATATATATACTTTATAAATAAAGTATTTTCCTTATACATATATATGTACTTTTAAAACATATGTATGCATATTTTCACTATGCATAATTTTGCCTTATTAAAATATTAATATTTATTTTGCATTCTTACCAATTTGTATTTTAGTGTATTTAAATAACTGCAACCATTTGGGGTCCAAGCCTAGCATAGATTTTTGGGCCCAAATGTATTTCCACACATTCAAGACCTGTACAAGTCATATTGGACTTGATTCATGGCCTTGGGTCCTGTATTTGAACTTTGGTTCAAATTATATACATGGACAAAATACGCAGATAATTAATTATTTAATTTTAATTGTGTGCAATGCTGTTTTTGATTTTCTAAAAATATTTAAAGTACTGTTAAAATTCTGGAAAAATAGTATTTAGATACTATGTTAATTTAGCTAATTTAGTATAATTTTTATAGTATTTAAATTACTGTTTTGCCACTAGTTTGGCATATGAAACCAAAACTCATTTTCTGTATACTTAGGGAAAACTGATTTTTATAAAATACTTGTACTGGTTGATAAATTTCGGAAAATTATAATAAATTTCTATGATTAATAAGGATCACTTTGGTACTTTACTCTAAGTAAAACTAGGCTTTTTGTCTATCTCTAAAATTGTTAGAACACAATGATCATTTGATTTATTTATTGATTAATTACGACTTGTAGCTTTTTGTGTTATTTTGAGTTTTAGCCGTATTGAACCCCACCCCTCACTAGTGTAAAGACCCTAGAAAGTTAGTTAAAGTAGTATGTCATCCCACATTGGTCTCCTATGTCAAAGTCATCATTTTGGCTAGGTGCCCAGTCACAAGTCGTGTCGCACCAATTAGTGTCTTAGCGTTTTAGCTTAGTGTAAAAACTAAGTTACTGTATTTATTTCTACAGTGATGAGTTACCGGACATCCATAGCACTTATATCGCAGCTTGTTTTGCTTTGCTTTGCTAGAGGCAAGTACTTTCTACGAACTTTACATATTGTCACATAAATGAACTGTAAACCCCACCATGTTAAATGTTGATCCTTGGGGTAGCAAGTTAGATCTCTACATGTTGTACTTCCAGTTACTACCATGCTTAGAATCATTTTTATGTATCTCTCACATGATAGAATATGGGTTATGGGGAAACTAGTAGCTGGGTACGTGATCACGCCCCCATTATCGTACCGAGCAAAGTTCATTCTATATGATACTGCGCCGTAGGCCATTATCCCGCATTTCTGTACGGATGTACACCTATGCTTGTGCACTTGTACGTATGTATATTTTATTTACATTGTACCTCAGTACATTGTACATCTATTGACCGATCACGTACCTGCTACAGTTTTAAACATTACATATACATCTGTCTCTATGACATATGTGTCCTTGCCATGATAGACTATGTGATGCCATGTTTCCAGTTATTCCTTACATGTTCATTTTCATGTTTCATATGCTAGTTTGTTAGATTCAGTACTTGCTCTCGTCCTGACAGGATAACGTTGTAGGTGTCCTTACTGAGGAGGAGTTACTCTGCGATACATATTATGGAGATACTGCCGAGGACCCGGCTTTGCCATACGAGGATGTTCCTGCGGGGAGACTCGTCTAGTTTGCTTAGCTGTTTGGGATATTTAGTGTAGTCATGTATTAAGCTACATATTTTGTAACTGGACATGTATCCAGTTTTACATTTCAGTTCACTTGTACTTGGATATTTTACTATATACGACGACTTTTGTGTTTGGAGCATTTATGATTCTTCTTCACTTATAGAACTGTTAGCACATTTAGTCTTATCCTGTTGTCTTTAGAACAGCTTACTACGTTTTATCTCAACGTAGGCTGGACATGACTCGGCCTGGTCCAACAATTTGGGTAGCGGGTCGTGACATGTTTTTAGAGAAAATAAGAATATATAAGTGTAGTCACTAACTTCATCAAATTTGAGATTATAACGAGTACAAGTGTAATGACTTACTTCTCCAAATCTCTCACTTCTTGTATGTCACAGTTTAACAAGACATATCAGTGAGTGGCATCAAACTCGTCGTCAGTCAACCACCGTTTTTTACTAGCCCCAACAGGCTTGTCCCTTACATTGAATATACCTCCATCCTCAACGTCCTCGTCATTCCTTTGAGGTCTATTTTGATTTGTCTTAACATGAGTATCGAAATAAATAGAGCAGAAGTTTGACACCTCTTCGATAAGATATGCTTCGCATATCGAAGCCTCTATATAGGCCTTGTTGCCAACTTTCTTCTTTAGATGGTGTAGGTATCTAGAGAGACAAATTATCTTAAGAATTAAGAATGAATTTTAAAACCCACTAAAATCCAACTTAAATTATATCGATTTTATGTACCTTTCAAATTGCTACATCCATCGATAATGAACAGATGTACCGACACGGGCTTCATATGCTAGATGAATCGGTAGATGCTCCATGCTGTCGAAGAAGCCAGGAGGAAATATTTTCTCCAACTCGCAAATTGTTAAGATAATCTTCTCCTCAAGTTCGACCATGTGTTGCATAGTCAACTTAGTTGAACAAATATCCCTAAAGAATATTGATAGTTCGGCCAACGGAACCCATACAGCAGAAGGCAATAACTCTTTCAAAGCAATGGGCAGTAATCTTTCCATAAACACGTGGCAGTCATGACTCTTCATTCCCGTTAGCTTGTGTTCATTGAGATCAACGCATCTAGACAAATTCGACACATAGCCGTCGGGAAATCTTAAAGTAGATACCCACTTGCAGATTATTAATCTATCTTCCTTGCTCAATGTGTATTGTGCTATCGGCTTAGTTATTTGTCCACCAGCTCCCCTTTGTATCAAGTTCAGATAAGGACGCTTGTATATCTCGGCAATGTCTTGTCTTGTTTTTGGATTGTCCTTCGTCTTTCCTTTAATATCCATGACGGTATTAAAGACATTATCGAACACATTCTTTTCGATATGCATAACATCAAGATTATGCCTTATAAGATTATCTTTCCAATAAGGCAAGTCCTGGAAGATACTCCGTTTGGTCCAGTTATGGGTTTGTCCGAACCCATCGACATGATTGTTCGATGGATCTTCCATTACAGTGGATAAGTCCTTTACATCTTCCCAAATATCGTATCCCGACAATCAGGCAGGCGGATGAGAAAATTCTTGTTTTCCAGCTCTGAACGCGTCCTTGTTCTTTCTCCAAGGATGACTCGCGGGCAGAAATTGACGATGACAATCAAAGAAAGAAGTCTTTCCTCCATGCTTAAGGCGGAACGCCTTACTATTTTGCATGCATATCGGACAAGACATGGTGCCATGAGTACTCTATCCCGACAGCATACCGTATGCAGGAAAATCATTGATTGTCCACATCAGTGAAGCTCTCATCTGAAAGTTCTGTTTCCTGGAAATATCATAGGTTGCGACGCCGATCTCCCACAGCTATTTTCGCTCATCCACCAACGGCTGTAAATATATATCGATATTCTTCGTCAGATTTTTGGGACCCGGTATGATAGCTGTCAAGAACATATAAGGAGTCTTCATACACATCCATGGTGGCAGATTGTAAGGGGTCATAATGACTGGCCAGCAGGAGTATTGAGATTTCGACTGCCCGAAAGGGGCGAAGCCATCAGAACATAGCCCCATGCGTACATTTCTAGGCTCTACAGCAAAATCTGGATGACGAAAATCGAAATATTTCCATGCCTCTCCATCCGAAGGATGTGACAATTCTCCATCGTCTTTTGTGCGTTCTTCGTTATGCCACGTCATGTGTTCTGCTGTATTCTGAGACATATAAATCCTCTGCAAGTGCTTCGTGATCGACAAGTAATACATATACTTGTAAGGATGTCGTTTTCTAGTTGACTTTCCTTTTCCCCTGACTGGCTTGTAACGATCCGCATTACAGAAGCTGCAACTTTCTATATCCTCGTTCTCCTTGTAGTACAACATGCATCTGTTGCGACAACAATCTATCTTCTCGTACCCCAGTCCCAGTTGTCGGACCATCATCTTCGACTTGTAGAAGTTTTTTGGAAGCTCTTTTGATTCCTTCGGTAACACCTCCTTGATTAGTTGTATAATCCGATCATAGCAAGTTTGTGGCAAATTGAAATCGGACTTTATGTTCAACAACCGCATCGTCACTGAAAGTACGGAATGTGGCTCACAACCAGGATATAAAGAAGTTTCTGTTGGCCGATTCCACGGTCACACCCGATTTCGATAATCAACATATACTTTAGTCAATACACAAAATATAGAAAATGCTGCTAACTATTTCAGGATGCATGAAATCATATTCAACGGACGATGTACTGCATAAATCAAAGCGTCAAAGTCATCAAAATCTTCTGAAGACTCTTTTCTACTTTTATTCTGTATTTTACATTTTATTGAGTCTAGGAATTACTTTGTAAAATCAATTATGGTAATACTGGCTTAGGGTTAAAATTGTCCTCCTTTCTAGAAACCTATTTTTTACCCTTTCGTATTTTCGGTTACAAATAATTCAAAAACATATTTCAAAAATATTCTTTTCAAATAATTTTACAAATAACTAAAAACATGTTTGAAAACTGTTTTTACAAAAGATTTTTAAATATCTCCTGACAGAACTCCAAGCCGAGTTCGGCCCGAGTTCGGTCCGAACTCTGACCGAGTTCGGTCAGTTTGTATTCAAATTTCAGTTGCCTCCAAATCTGCGAGCAACGTCTATTTTGCGAGATATTTGCACCCGAACTCTGTTCGAGTTCTGTCCGAGTTCGGTTGGTGAAAACACCTATAAATAGAGAAGAACTTTTCACTTCAAATCATCAATTCATTCTTCATCTTCTCTTCTCTACTATTCAAGTGTTTTCTAAACGATCTAAGATTTTCAAATATCACCTACACATCTCTTAGCCAAAAGCCAGTACTATCAGAGTTGATTTAGAGTCTTTTGGTTACTCAAGAGTTGTAAGAGGTCGTTCAAGTTTCAACAACTTTTCTGTTGTGGAGCTGGTCGTGCGCTCGCCACCAAGCACGGTGTTGTGAAGCCGGTCGTGCGCTTGTCACCAAGCACGGTGTTGTAAGAGATTGCAAGCTCTCAGTTAAAGCTTGTGCCATAGTGGATTAACATCGAGCAAGAGTACTCGAGACTGGATTAGTCCTCTCAGAGGGATACCGGTATACATCACTGTGTCACTGAGTTTGATTCTCCTATCTTTATTTACTGTCTCTTACATATCTGCCATAGTTTAATTTTTTAATTGGTGATTATATTTCCGCTGCACACACGCACTCTATTCACCCCCCCTCTAGAGGTGCTCAACGATCCTACAATTGGTATCAGAGCAGGTTATATTCTTATATAACATACCCTAGAGAGTATATATATGGCAGCCGTGAAATCTATATTCAACGGTGAAGGGCAATCCACAAATAGACCTCCCCTATTTGATGGAACAAATTACACTTACTGGAAAACACGTATGACTTTCTTTCTTAAGTCTCTAGATTTTGATCTTTGGTCAATAGTTATTGATGGGTATAAGAAACCACCACCTACAGTGGTTGAAGGTATTCTTATGGAAAAGCCGCATGACAAGTACACCGATGCTGAAAAAGCAAAGGCTAGTCTTGATGCTCGAGCCATCAATGCACTATTCTGTGCAATTGACAAAATCGAGTTCAACAGAGTTTCAACCTGCATGACGTCTCACGAAATTTGGAAACTCCTTGAGGTAACCCATGAAGGGACTTCCCAAGTGAAAGAATCCAAAATTAGTAGACTGACTCAGGAATATGAATCTTTTAAGATAAAACCCGGTGAGTCAATTACACAAATGTTTACTCGTTTCCTTGATATAACTAATCCTCTGCAATCTCTTGGTAAAGATTACAGCAATCACGAGAAGATTAGAAAGGTGCTGCGGGCTCTAACAAAGAATTGGAATCCAAAGGCCACAGCAATTATTGAAGGAAACGACCTCACCACAATGTCGTTGGAAACTTTGATGGGCAAGCTCATGACCCATGAACTCGACTTGCAAGATTTTGAAGAAGCAACACCAAAGGAGAAAACTATTGCCTTCAAAGCTCATGCAAGAAAGCCGACATACAACGATTCCGATGAAGAATCCTCAAGTGGTGATGAACAAGTCCTACTTGTGAAGAACTTCAGAAAGTATCTAAAGTTTACAAGCAGAAAGAAGAAAGACGTCCAAGAAAGCAATAAAGATGAAACCATATGCTTTGGATGTAAGAAGTCAGGGCACATGAAGAAGGACTGTCCAGCTACCAAGAAGAGCAGTCCATATGACAGATCAAGATCAAGCAGAAAAGCTACAACTGGTCGAAAGTATGCCAATACAAGTATCTGGCATGAAAGCGACGCCAGTGATTCTGAAGAAGAGGATAGACCCTGCGGCAATGCAAATGTCTGTCTTATGGCATTTGACAAGGTATCTTCAAACCCTCTATATGATGAATTTACTTTCGATGAGTTAGAAAATGCCTTTAGCGATTTACTTGAAGAACACAAAAATGTGCTTGACAAGTATAAGCAATCTCGAAAAGAGATTAAGGCATACACAACCGAGTTAGCTAGACTGTCCAATCTTATTCAAGATATTAAAGAGACGTCTACTACCGGCAACACGGAAGAGATAGCCAAACTCAAGGTAGACTATCATGAGGCTATCCTCACTATTCAAAAGAAAGAAAGAGATTATGGTAAGATGCAAAAACTTTATGACACAGAGAAGAGGATGCACTTAGTAACAGAACAGAGACTCTCAGTTATGACTGCTAAATATGAAGAGTCTATTGCGATTTCTAAAAAGTTAGAAATCAAGTTAGGCAAACAGGAAATGCCTGTGACACAGCCTAATTTTAGTCCTAATGCAAAGCATACACCTAAGAGGACTAAAAATAAGAAAGCACAGAAGAAATACGAGTATCATCATGCTTTCACTTATAGGTTCTCCAAGAAACCAAACAAGCATGTGAACACAGTTTCAACCACATCTGGTTCTAAACTGACTTGCACTTATTATGGTACACACGGACACATATCACAGTATTGTCTTGCAAGAAAGCTTGTTGATAACCATACTTTAGTCTGGAGACCTAAAGCTAATCAGCATGGACCCTTCAGAAAATGGGTACCAAAGGATTCATCTACTTGTTTTGTAGGTGGACCCTCAACCCTCTCATGCTAGAAGCAAATGGATCCTCGACAGCGGATGTTCGCGACACATGACTGGTGATGCATCTTTATTCGCTACGCTATCGATGAAGAAAGAAGGATACGTCTCCTTCGAAAATAACCTGAGAGGTGATATTATAGGTAATGGTACTGTAGGTATTTCTCCTTACCCAATAATAAAGGATGTTTGTCTAGTAACTGAATTGAAACATAACCTATTGAGCATAAGTCATTTGGCAGATAATGGTTATGGTATCAATTTTGTGAAAGATAAATGTACCATATATGATATGTCATCTGGTGATCCCGTATATAAAGGGATTAGAGAAGACAATATTTATATTTTCTTTTTGGAGAATACTAATAATACAGGAAGGTGCCTAGTAGCCAATCAAGATGAAAGCTGGCTATGTCACATGAGACTAGGACATGCAAACATGGATACTATCTCACGTCTGAACACAAAAAAGTTGGTAAAAGGACTCCCAGAAATTCCATTCAAGAGAGACATGGTATGTGCTGACTGTGAAAAGAACAAAGCACATAGGTCTTCTTTTAAATCCATCAACGCTGTAAGTACTTCGAGACCATTGCAGTTGATTCATATATTTGGTCCAAGTAGAGTCGCTAGTCTTGGCGGTAAACTCTATGCTTTTGTCATTGTTGATGATTTCTCTCGTTTTACATGGGTTTACTTTTTATCAAACAAAAGTGATGCTATTTTTGAATTTCAGATATTTTGTAAAAAGGTACAAAACAAAAAAGGCTTCATGATTACTCGTATCCGAAGTGATCATGGTGGCGAATTCGAAAATTCTGATTTCAAAAAGTTTTGTGATGATAGTGGATATTACTATGAATTTTCTTGTCCTAGAACTCTCCAACAGAATGGTGTTGTGGAGCGGAAGAACCGTACTCTAAGCGAAATGGCTAGAGTCATGCTTAATCAGCATAATCTTTCTAAATATTTTTGGGCAGAAGCTGTTAGTACAGCCTGTCATATTTTAAATAGGGTGTTAATTCGACCAATCTCGAAGAAAATACCATATGAGCTTTGGTTTGGAAGAATTCCAAACATTTCTTATTTTAAAGTTTTTGGTTGTCGCTGTTTCATCCTGAACACCAAGGATAACTTGGGTAAGTTCGACTCCAAAGCAGATGACGGGATATTTCTCGGATATGCTGCTAAGAGTAAGGGATATAGAATTTTTAATAAAAGATCTTTGATTGTTGAAGAAAGTATTAATGTTACCTTTGATGAGTTGAATAGTCATAGATCTAGCCACAGTGATGATGAAGATGCACCTACAAAGACAAAGAAGAGTTCTGAGAAAGATCCTACGCAAGAGGCAAGAACTGATAAAAGTTTCGAAGATGCAGGAACTGAGAAGAGCCTTATGAAAGGTATGGCCCAAAGATTCGAATCATTGAGATTCAAACCAGATCATCCAGAAACTCTCATAATAGGTGATGTATCCAAAGGTGTAAGTACTCGTTCATCTCTTAGAGATTCTGAAGTAGCAGCTAATGTAGCATTTATTTCATAAATAGAACCTAAGAATGTTGATGAGGCTTTTTCTGATGAATTTTGGATTTCTGCCATGCAAGAGGAACTTAATCAATTTGAGAGAAACCAAGTTTGGGAACTCGTTCCTAAACCTATTGGTCAATCGATAATTGGTACCAAATGGGTGTTCCGAAATAAACTTAGTGAAGATGGACAAGTTCTACACAACAAAGCACGTCTAGTTGCACAAGGTTATAATCAAGAAGAAGGAATTGATTATGATGAGACCTATGCTCCTGTTGCTAGACTAGAAGCCATCCGCATGTTTTGCGCTTTTGCTTGTTTTAATGATTTCAAACTTTTTCAAATGGACGTGAAAAGCGCATTTTTAAATGGTTATTTGAAAGAAGAGGTTTTTGTGAAACAACCCCCTGGTTTTAAAGATTTTCAAAAACCTGATCACGTCTTCAAGCTTAAAAAAGCAGTTTATGGACTCAAACAAGCACCTCGTGCTTGGTATGAACGCCTAAGCGCCTTCTTACTTGATAATGGTTTTTCAAAGGGCAAGATTGATACTACTCTTTTTATTAAATCCATGAATAATGATATACTTCTAGTACAAATTTATGTAGATGACATTATCTTTGGTTCTACTAATGAATAACTCTGTCAAGAATTTGCCAAGTGTATACAGAGTGAATTTGAGATGAGCATGATGGGAGAGCTGAACTTCTTCCTAGGATTGCAAATCAAACAACACTCAAACGGAACATTCATCAACCAAGCCAAGTACACGAAGGACATACTGAAGAAGTACGACTTCGAGAATGTAAAGCCAATTGGAACTCCTATGGCTACATCTACAAAGCTTGATACTGATGAAAGTGGCAAACCTGTTGATCAGCGTAAGTATCGAGGTATGATTGGTAGTTTATTATATTTAACTGCTAGTCGCCCTGATATTATGTTTAGTGTTTGCATATGTGCACGATATCAGGCAAACCCTAAGGAATCATATCTTAGTGCCGTTAAGCGTATCTTCCGATACCTTAAAGGAACTTCTACAGTTGGCTTATGGTATCCCAAAACCAAATCCTTTGACCTTATAGGTTACTCGGATGCGGATTTTGCTGGATGCAAAGTGGAACGTAAAAGTACCAGTGGCACATATCATTTCTTAGGAAAGGCCTTAGTCTCTTGGTTTAGCAAGAAACAAAATTCAGTAGCATTATCAACAACTGAGGCTGAGTATATCGCCGCAGGACGCTGTTGTGCTCAAATTTTGTGGATGAAGCAAACCTTAGAGGACTACAATCTGAACTATACAAATGTTCCTATTTATTGTGATAACACTAGTGCAATTAATTTGACTAAGAACCCTATCTGTCATTCACGCACAAAGCACATAGAAGTTAGACATCATTTTTTACGTGATCATCAACAACACGGGGATATTTGCTTAGAATTTATTGATACTGAACATCAACTAGCTAATTTTTTCACTAAACCATTGGCTGAAGACCGTTTTAACATCTTGAGGCGTGAGCTCGGCATTCTTGAATTCTCCGATTCTTAAAACATATGGTAATTAAAACTGCATTTATGACTTGACAATTTATTATTTAATGAAAATTATTTTTGGGGACAAACTTACAAAGGGTATGTCTGTCACCACGGCCACGGTCGAAGCGAAGCGGTACTTAAGAGTTCCCCGGTGAACCACCGTTAGCTGGGACAACCCCTATAGTTAACCCGAAAATAATAGCAGTTATTTAATAAACCAGTCAAATGTTATTTATTACAGTCTTTATTTACCTGACTGCTTTGATTGTCTCGGGAATGCAAGTGGCCGAACTCGGCCCGAACTCTGACCGAGTTCGGACCGAATTCGGACCGAGTTCGGTCGGCGCTGTGATGGTTCCAGAATCGAACAGCCGGCCCTAGCACCTATATAATTCATCCTTACTTCCACTTTTTCTCCACACCAAAACGTGGAATACTTCCATCTCCTACTAGAAGTCCTTTCGACGAGTTCAAGTGGGCAATCTTCTTCCTCATGGCTCCGAAACGTCAACGAGGAAATTCTTCTCAAGGTGCTTCCTCCTCATCCGACTACACTCCAGCAAGTCTCTTTAGTCCAGCCAGACCTAGAGATCCCGAGGAATATGATAGCACTTTGTTTCCCGACAAAGACTTCTCCGATCTCTGGTTTGATTCTTTCTCTTCTCGTCGTATTTGTGCTGGAGCCTTCGTCAATTTTACAACTTTCTTTGAATATGCTCCTGTTTTTGATCAACTTGGATTCTGCGACTTTTTTGAGGTCCAAGATAGCATTTACGACAATGCAGTCCGTATGTTTTACTGCAATTTGCAAGTAAAACAAAACGAGAATTTCTATTCCTGCATTGCTGGACAGGAATTAGAATTTAGCGCCACCGATATCAGTGAATACTTTCACGTTCCTGATCTTGGTGATGCACTTGTTGACATCCACCATATTCAATTCCCTGCCGATGTCACTTTAGCTTCCTTTAGGGAATTGATTTGTCACCCTACTCCTCCTCCTCGGAGAATCTTTTTTAGACATCTAAACCAAACTTTTTACGAGCTTCATCGTATGATTTTCTCGGCCCTTCTTCCGAAGAAAGGCTCTACCGATGAAGTTATATTTTTGGAACTTTCTGCTCTTTATCACATTCATTTTGGAATTCCTTTCTCCGTTCAAAAAACTATGATGTCTTGGATGCTCAACTGCAAGAATGCAGGTAGGAACCTAGTCTTTCCTATGCACCTTGCTAGTATATTTCGACGTTTTGAGATTGATCTTGAAACGTGTGCCATTTCTTCTCCACCTGTTGAGTTGACCCGCTCTCGTCGGTTTCCTCAACCTCCTGGTGCTGCTCCTGCTGTCCCAGCTGCTGATGCTGAGGCCCCTCCAGATGATGCTCATCCTGCTCCGGCCCCTGCCCCAGGACTCGATCAGGCATTCTACCAGCGGTTTGATGATTTCGTTGCTGTTTCCACGCAACGTCATCAGGACTCCGAGTTCCGGCACATTTCTCAGGCCCAGGTGCTGAGAAACAGTATTGTCGATCTCCACTACAGCCTGGTTCAGGATCCAGTCCGTCCACTCACTATCCTTCCACACCCGGCTTTCCCTGGTCCTCGTTTTACTGATGAGGTCACTTTTCAGTATTTCGACCCGACCACTGCTTATTTCCCTCATGATCCTCCCAGTGCGGACGACCCAGCGATGTGATGTGGATTCAGCCATGGGATAGTGGATTTATTTTCGATTAGTTGATGCAGTTTATGTAGTAGTTTTATTTTATTTCATGTCTAAACTGTTTCAGTTAGACTTTATCAGTTGTACTTTTTGGATTCTTAGTGGAACCTCTATGATATTTCAGTTTATTATGACATAGTTCATTTTATTCCAGTTGTCTATGCTGTGATTACTTCTTTTTACTTCACTTTGTCTTGTCTATTCTATTGTTGGCTTCATGATTTACGGGGGAGCCTATTCATTTTACTACTTGACAAAGGGGGAGAAAAAGAGTATACCAAACGCAAGATATATCCAAAACAACAAAACAAAAACATCTCGATTTTCAGGTATTTTTGTTATTTTGTTCTATTTGATATAAATATATTTTGGTATAGACTCAAGTTTGTCAATTATCAAAATGGGGGAGATTGTTGGCCCATTCCACGGTCACACCCGATTTCGATAATCAACATATACTTTAGTCAATACACAAAATATAGAAAATGCTGCTAAATATTTCAGGATGCATGAAATCATATTCAACGGACGATGTACTGCATAAATCAAAGCGTCAAAGTCATCAAAATCTTCTGAAGACTCTTTTCTACTTTTATTCTGTATTTTACATTTTATTGACTCTAGGAATTACTTTGTAAAATCAATTATGGTAATACTGGCTTAGGGTTAAAATTGTCCTCCTTTCTAGAAACCTATTTTTTACCCTTTCGTATTTTCGGTTACAAATATTTCAAAAACATATTTCGAAAATATTCTTTTCAAATGATTTTACAAATAACCAAAAACATGTTTGAAAACTGTTTTTACAAAAGATTTTTAAATATCTCCTGACAGAACTCCAAGCCGAGTTCGGCCCGAGTTCGGTCCGAACTCTGACCGAGTTCGGTCAGTTTGTATTCAAACTTCAGTTGCCTCCAAATCTGCGAGCAACGTCTATTTTGCGAGATATTTGCATCCGAACTCTGTCCGAGTTCTGCCCGAGTTCGGTTGGTGAAAACACCTATAAATAGAGAAGAACTTTTCACTTCAAATCATCAATTCATTCTTCATCTTCTCTTCTCTACTATTCAAGTGTTTTCTAAACGATCTAAGATTTTTAAATCTCACCTACACATCTCTTAGCCAAAAGCTAGTACTATCAGAGTTGATTTAGAGTCTTTTGGTTACTCAAGAGTTGTAAGAGGTCGTTCAAGTTTCAACAACTTTTCTGTTGTGGAGCTGGTCGTGCGCTCGCCACCAAGCACGGTGTTGTGAAGCCGGTCGTGCGCTTGTCACCAAGCACGGTGTTGTAAGAGATTGCAAGCTCTCAGTTAAAGCTTGTGCCATAGTGGATTAACATCGAGCAAGAGTACTCGAGACTGGATTAGTCCTCTCAGAGGGATACTAGTATACATCGCTGTGTCACTGAGTTTGATTCTCCTATCTTTATTTACTGTCTCTTACATATCTACCATAGTTTAATTTTTTAATTGGTGATTATATTTCCGCTGCACACACGCACTCTATTCACCCCCCCTCTAGAGGTGCTCAACGATCCTACAGTTTTAGCATCCTGAAACATATCATAGAACTCCTTCGCCTTGGGATTAGGATCCTCCGGATAAAAATAAGGCCCTGTCGCATCGTACACCATATCTCGTGCAAGGTTCTGCATGTCTCCATAATCAACAGAGGATTCATCGTCTTCGACGACAAAATCCGTTGCAGCATTATCATCAAAAGCATAAGTAGCAGCATTCGCAACCTATCTTTCTGCATATAGTTCACCTTGCGATGACCACAGGCCGTAATCACGTATGAAACCCTTACGGGTCAAATGATCTCTCACACTCACCACTTCTTCGTAACGTCTATTGCGATAATTACGACATAGACACTTGATTTTGTTACCGTCCATATACTGAGCTTTGCTCATGGCATACTTAAGAAACACTTCCACACCTGCCTGAAAATCGTCACTCACACCTATTCTGCTCTCGTGTTGTCGTTTCTACATCCATGTACGATCAACGAAATAACGATCCATCACAGATTGGATGTGAAAATCTGTATAGTAAGACAAACTAAACAGAATTAGTATATAATCATGTAACTGGTGGATCCATTGGTATATAGGTCGGATGTACTTAATATCGACCGCATCAGATTAGTATCGGTCTATAGGATACGGTATAGGCCGTATCAAATTTGTATTGGCCTTAGCGAATTGGTATCGTCCTATCCGATATGTATCGGCCGTATAGCTAGGATTCGTACCGGCCTTATCGATTCGGTATCGGCCATATCCGATAGGTATCGGCCGTATCGGATATGTATCGGCCGTATCAGATTAGCATGGTGGAAGGTTTAGTAACAACTGTACTTAGAATTTTCTCTTCTCCAGCTAGAATACCATTGTAAGAGAGTCACGAGAGAGTAAAAAATCTCCTACATATCGATGTTTACGAGAGTGATTAGCCAATTATAGTAACACACATGCTGTATTTTCCATCAGGGAATGAGAGATTGAATGCAATAACATATAGACTTGTATTTCGGGAGAAGAACTCCTACAAACTCTTTGTTCACAAAACAAGATATAGAGAATATAGAACAAAGAGTTTATAGTAGTTCGTCTATAGCTTATTTTGTGAACAAAGAGTTTATAGGAGTTCGTCTTCTTCCGAAATACAACTCTATATGTTATTGCCTTCAATCTCTCCTTCCCTGATGGAAAATGCAGCATGTGTGTTACTGTAATTGGCCAATCACTCTCGTAAACATCAATATATAGGAGATTTTTTTTACTCTCTCGTGACTCTCTTGCAATGGTATTCTAGCTCGAGAAGAGAAAAATCTAAGTACAGTTGTTACTAAACCTTCCACCATGCTAATCTGATACGGCCGATACATATTCGATACGGCCGATACCTATCGGATATGGCCGATACCGAATCGATAAGGCAGGTACGAATCTTAGCTATACGGTCGATACATATCGGATAGGACGATACCAATTCGCTAAGGTCAATACCATCCGATACGACCTATACCAAACCGATATACCGATACTAATCTGCTACGATCGGTACTAAGTACATACAGATACCGATACCGATAGTTCGATACCGATACCGATAGTGCGATACCGATACCGATAGTCGGATACCGATAGTGCGATATCGATAGTGCGATACCGATAGTTCGATGCCGATACCGATAGTCCGATAGTCCGTTAGCGATACCGATAGTTTGATACTGATACCGATAGTCCGATACCGATAGTGCGATACCGATACCGATACCGATAGTCCGATACGATAGTTCGGTAGTCCACTAAGTCCAAATGATTCCTCTTAAGCGTCGAGCATGTTATACACGGTTCAACTTGACGAGTCAGTATATATATATATATATATATCATGGTTTAAAGTATCGGCCGATACCGATCCGATACGGCCGATACCGATAAGGTTTGGCATGTTCCGATCCGATACCGACCGATAGCAAATATTGACCGATGCCGACATTGGGGGTATTTGTTCCGATCAATTCGACAAAGAAAATTAAACAACATAGGAATAGTCCGATGCTGGTTCCGATACCGATATTGTGAACCTAGGTTGAAAGCATAATAAGGTTGTAAAAGCATGTAAAAGAATCCGATACTACCGATAATTATTTGTTTCCCAATACCAAAAAATCCGATACTCCGATCCGAAACTGCCGATACTACCGATATCGCCGATACCAATACTCATAGGAAAAGTCCGATACCGATTCCGATATCGATACTTTGAACCTTGATATATATATATATATATATATATATATATATATATATATATATATATATATATATATATATATATATATATATATATATATATATAAAGCAATAGACTTTCTCATCCTATTTCTTAAACTAGGATAATTACTACTACTTACACTTACAAACCCTAGCGTACCCCTCCCACCCCCCGTCGCCCCACAGCCCTGCGCTACCCCGTGCGGGCCACCACCGCCGCTCCCCGCTGCCCCGGAGCGCGCTGCACCCCGCCGCCCCCCGCAGCCCCGTGCGCACCAGCGTACCCTCCCACCCCCCGTCGCCCCCACCCCCCGCCTCCCCCGCCGCCCCCAGCCCCCGACGCACCAGCCGCCCCCACAGTCTCTGCCGCCCCCGCAGCCTCCGACGCCCCCAGCCCGCTGCACCCACGACCACCACGAGAGAGAGAGAGGGCATTACCTTTGGGAGAGAGAGAGGAGAGGTCGCCGATCACCGCTGTGGGAGAGAGAGAGGAGAGGGAGGTCGCCGACCGTCGCGCGCGAGAGAGAGAGAGAGAGGAGAGAGAGTGAAATTTGGGGGAATGAAAAGTTCCCCCCGTCGTTTCAATTTAAGTCTCGGTCGTATATTTAGCGACGGACGCGCGTTGGATTTTATCCGTCGCTAGTCCGTCGCTCTTTTTGGTACTTGCCGACGGACTATCCGTCGTTACGTAGTCGAAGAATTGTCCCGCCACTTCTCCCAACAATTCCTGCCAAATAATCGACTGCATAGCGACGACTGTGTATCCGTCGCTATATCTTCGACGCCCTAGCGACGGATGAGCGGCCTTTTCTCCCCCTTAAAATAAAA
Organism: Iris pallida; assembly: GCA_029216955.1. Taxonomy (NCBI): domain Eukaryota; kingdom Viridiplantae; phylum Streptophyta; class Magnoliopsida; order Asparagales; family Iridaceae; genus Iris; species Iris pallida. The sequence goes on along the minus strand of JANAVB010044620.1, from coordinate 762,206 downwards.
TAAAAAATGTATCGACATGTCGTCGGTACTCCGTCGGCTATTTGCCGCAAATCCGTCGCAGACGCCGACGAAAATTATACGTCGCTAATGTACCGTCACTAATTGACTGTATTTTGGTAGTGTAATTTGGTCGACTTCGGGTGCCTTTCGCGCCTCGTATCGATCAAATTAGGGGCTGAGGCTCATTGGGAAGGTGTCAGGGTATTAGGAGGGTGTCTTAGGGTCGAGATGAAGGTGGTAGGAGTGTTGGAAGAGGTCGGGGTGATGAGTTTCTTTTGGGTGGAAAGAAAAGTACGAAAATAGAAAAGAAATTGGAGGATTTTAATAGAGAAATATATAAAAAAGTGTACGTAAATCCTAGATGGGAGAGATTCACATAAGGGGAATAAGTTGTGGTGGAGTAGGATTTAATTTGGTACGATTTGATTGCATATTCTAAAAGATACACAAATTCTATCTCCTAGGATTTAAATTGGTTCAAAAATAGAAAAGTTGTTATCGGATTTGATTTAAATTAGATTTGTCTAATAGGTTAGGATACCCTACGATAGGCTCCATGGGTCCCTAGTTGGACTAGTTTTGGGTCGATAGAATTTTTGTGATCGATTTGAGTCCAATATGTCTATAGTTTTGACTTGTGTGCCACTTAAGATAAACTAGCACATTGGAACTCAATTGAGTGGCACACCAATGACATGTGCATAGTAGGCTCGAAATCGGTCCAAACCATCTATTCAGTCAAATGATTTGGATCAAAGTTGGGCCTTAATTGCTAATTGGAAAGCTAGTCAAATTTTACGGTAGAGACTAAAATGACTATTTTACCCCTAAAGTTGCATATGAAAAAACATAGCACAAGGGAACACGTTTGGATGGGACATGATATATCAAACTGAAGGTGGACTCGTCTAGAATACAATGATGGGGACAGATTTGAGAAATTGATAATTATTGTGCTTCAAAAATTAAACCTATGAAAAAGTATATTTATAGTCATAATTAAAAATAAAATTCTAATTTAATAAATAGAAAACATATAAAATAGATAAAAAATAATTCTAAAAAAATCATGGTTCTTACAATCTACCCACCTTAAAAGAATTTCGTTCTTGAAATTCAACAACTCAATAATGATACGAGAGAGGACAATTTTCAACCACCGAACAATGATTGGTCTGGTCTTCAAATATTTAAGAAACATGGTCTAAAAGATTGCCACTGTAGCCTAAAAGAAATAACTGGCATGTTAATACTAATTCAACTATCGGTAATTATTGTTCTACCATCCATGACCACTAATTTCTTTCTAATTTTGAAAGGTTGCCAACTTATGTACCTACTAGGGATCCTCATATGTTCTTGTGATTATCTAGGTTGAGCTTATGAAACTTCTAAATTGTACATCTAATCTAAACATCTAGCTATATTCGCATAACCATACTATTATCACTTTTGTATAAATTTTGTTTTACGTGACCAAGTTAAGCGATACCTACCATTCTGTCTAATCCTAACTTCATGATTGATAGGTCATAATAGTAAATAGGCTGGGTTTGGCTATGTTTGGGTTCTTCTTATAGAGGACCAATCTCTACACTAAAAATATCACTCTATTCTTGATCAAGTGACTACTATAAGGGCGTAACCTAGTATGACCATATATTTATTTTTATACTGAGGATGTCTACCCACCTTTGGTTACACTACCCCATCAAACACATGATGGCTTAAAATTTTATAACCCTTGCATACTAGTTGCAAAATATCCATACCACTAGATACCAATGGCACATGGCATCTCTAATCCCTCCTATCTATCGAGCATTCAAAATACAATAAGCAAACTAACTTACACTATAACTAAAGAATTTTTTGATAAATCCTATATAACACGATCATTTGTCACTCCAAAATAAGAAGAGACGAGAAGCAATGGCATGAGAAAGCAAGAGAAAAATAATCGAGAGCAAATGTCACGACCCGCACCCAGTGTAGTGGCACGAAAAGTGGGTACGTCCAGCCTACGCCGCAGTATCGGCAGTAGAACGTTGTTCTAGGTTACTATCTAATCAACAACTCACTCAATGATATATAGTGTACTTGTCAAATCTCAACTCCGAACGGAGGACAATTATAGAAATAATGAAATCTCAATCAAAGTCTAAGCACGATAAGATAACACAGAAGTTTATAACTAAAGACTAAACAACAACAACAAATATAAACTACTTAATAATAATATCTCAAACAAACTCAAATACAACTCAATATCTCAAGTTATTACAATTTAAGTTCTAAACATAAATTTAAAGCAAGTCTACTAGCTAGTCTCCTGATCACTCCTGAGTGTCGGGGCCAAAGGTAGCTAAACCATCTCCTGGTCCACAGTAAGTAGGACAAGGGTCCTCGGGGCAAGCATCTGTAATATTTTTAGCAGGTCCAGTTAGGACAGGAACGAGCACAAAATCGTCTAGAAAACCCAAATAAATGACAAAGACTCTAAAATAGTTATAGACAGTTATATTGATAAACTTGCAGTTTAAACAATTAATGTAAATGGAACGACAGTTAGCACAATAGAAGTAAAGCGAAGAAGCGAAGAAGCAAAGAAAGATGGCAATGAAGACTGTAATGTAAACTAGCTGAACTAGAGTAATATGATTCCAGACTGTATGAAATAAACCAAGTGTAATCACATGTGAGTCCAGACAGTATGAGTCTTGTGTGAGTCTAGACAATATCCAGATGAGTCCTAAACATGACACTAACAGTGTGTTTTAAAATACCGAGATCGACATGTAAACGGCTGTAGGTAATACGACACATCACACACCGGCCAAGTGTGAGATGAGTATTATTCCAGAATAATTCTAAGGGAGTGGTTCCAAATTTGGGAATGTTCACATGTCTACTCAGTATTTTCCTGCCCAACAAGTACAAATGAATCCATAACCCGACACGAAAATAAGTAAAAGTCCAGCCAGAACAAGAATGATACCAGTAAGTGATTCCAGTAGGTGATGCCAGTAGTGGTTCCAGAAATGGAGGCCAGACATAAATAAACGAGTGTCGCATAAAATGGATCCAACAATATTAATTCGTGTTTGTAATAGAGAATCAAATAGAACTAACTAGAACTGAAGTACAGTAATCGACACGTAAATGAGAGAACTATCAGATAATGTACTCGCCTGACACTCTGAAGAGAGTAGTGTAATATCAGATGTCTATACCGGAGTCACAATGTCCTAAATAGAGCAATATGGGTTATAATGTGTTTAAAATAAGATAAATAAAGTTTACAATACAAACTATATAATTCTAGGTTAAAGTCAACTTTTGGTTAACCCTCAAGTCAAACTAGGTTAAACTTTTAGGGTTTTGGGTCAACTCTAGTCAAGCTAGGTCAATTAGTCTAGTTTAGTCAAACTTAAGTCCATAAGACCAATTAGGCCTATATTGGTCAACTGGTCAAACTTAGGCTAGCAAGGGTCAATTGGTCAAACTTTGGTCAATTCTAGGGATGGTCAACTAAGTCAAACTTAGTCAACTAAGTCAAACTCTAGTCAAGCTAGGTTAATTGGTCACATATTGACTCAATGTTGACTTTTGGTCAACTCTAGTCAAACTAGTTTATTCTGGGTCCAACAACCAAACCTAGGGTATTGGGGTTGTCTATTTTATATTCTATTAACTGAACTCCTACCCTAGTACATAGGGGTACCTATACTCTAGGTGACAATATTAACTCTTGGATTGCCTACATCCTTACATGGTTATACCTAACCCATATAAGTATATAGGTATATCTATAGCTTATATTCCCATGCCACTTCCTATTAACTGATACTTGGCCCTCCTAACTGCTACATGTATACTATATGATTAAACTTAGTATCCACATAATTGGTACTTATACATGGCCCCTCAATATCACTTAGTGTATAGTAGCTATACATCCCATCCTACTACATTCCCTTACAACACACACTAGACACTCTAGTTGCACTCACATCTGAACCTCTCCTTCTACTCATATATCTGATACTATTTGATGGGGGTTGACTATAAGTGAATGTGGGCTAACACTATGTAATGGGGACTGAAACTCTGTCAACATGTGGACTGAACACTAGTGGTAATATAATTGGAAGCTAAGCTAAATGAAATGACAAGAACTGAACCCAAGCAGTGTCCTTTCCAACTCATCTACTAATACCAAGGGAAGAGTTGTAGGTAACTGGTATAAGGAGTCTATGGGGCTAAATCACTCAAGGATTGAAAGTTAGATTACCAAATGGACCATGATGCAGGTCACTCACTATCACTCTACATGCACACATATATAACATGGGACACTTCTATAGGACTAACATATATAGGAGATGAATGACAACTGACTGTACATTAGAGAATACTAATGTCTGAATACTAAAGAAGATGTGGACAGAACATCATAATAAAAAATGGACTGAACCAAGATATAATAGGTAAATCACATATATATATACATATAGGAAACTCATAAATAATTTGAAATTAAACCCAAGTCAACATCAAATCACACATCAACCTGGGAGCTTATCACAACATCAATGAATATATTCAAATTCAAAAACCCAAATCAAAACCTATTTCGAATATTACAAAACTGGGAACTTAGAAAACATTTAAAACATGGGCTTCGAAACCCCAAATTTGAAATTAAAACTTGAAATTCAATCGAGGACTTGTGTACAGGGATTATGGACATATCCCACATATCCAGGGAGCCAATCGTGTCCAATTTACAGGACACAAAGTGTCCAAGAATTCGAAATGCCCACAGTGACAGAACTGGCAGTTGAGGCTGCCTCGTACAGCCATGTCGTATCCGTTTGGACACGACTCAGTGCTCGAGACGAGCCGTGCTCGTGTACACTTATTCGCCAGGGATAGGGCTAGGGACTAAACACCCTGATATGTGTCTAGGTTGTGTCGTGTCATGTCAATCATTGTGTATCAGAGTGTGATTTTGTGTGCGTATACAGTGAGCACGAGACAGTGCAGCCTCGATTTCTCCCAATCGACACCCTAAAACCCGATGAAACTTGGTCAACATCATGTCAGTCACGTGTCCTACATGTCCACCAAGTTTCATCCATTCTCGTGTCGTATCCTGTGTCGACCCCGAGCAGCAGGGGACAGCACGGGCACAGTGCTGTGTTTCGTGCACGCGTGTGTGTCCAAAAATGACACGAAACAGTACAAAAATTGACCTAGTAAATTCAAAATCCATTCCCTACATATAGGGCTATAATTTTGTGAATTTAGTTTTCAAAAATACGAATAAAAGCTCCATTACGACATTTCGTCGAACACATAAACATACACATTGATACGCAATCGATACGCATACCTATCCTACTCCAAATCGAACCAAACTTGAGGGACACCTAATTAAACCCTAAATGAATGCAACTATGGAAAGAAATCAGAATTTGGAAGCAATTTGAAGGGTTTTACCTATTGAGTGAACACTCAATGAAAAAGCCCCAAAAGAATGAATCCCCCTTGCAACTTCCAAGCTCCAAAGCTGCCCAAAACTGAGATTGCTCTCCATCATCAGTCCATAAACACAAATTAGAACCCAATGCAAAAGACTAGGATTAAAAAGGAGGAGAAATGAATAAAATAGGAATTTTGAAGGAGGAACAAACCTTTGTTTTGCCAAATGAAGAAAGAGGTGTAAAAAAAGGCAAGTGTTCTTGAAGAGGGATTAAATAGAGGCTTGGGAACCCCTATGGCGGGTTACAATAGGTTGGATAAGGGTTTCACAATCAATAGGCCTCTCTACAAGTCAAAATCTAACATCTAACAAAGGGCCCAACTAGCTCCTTAACTAAACTTGCAAATTAGCTTCTAAATTGAAACTAACTCACATGGAATTACTAACACTAACTAATCATGCTAACAAGGTCTCTAATTCATGGGGAGACACTAGGCTAGGTTGCACCAAGGCTAAACTAGCTAGAGGCCAAATCACTATACCATATAATAAATAGTTTTAAAATATTTAAAAATCACCATAAATCATGAATCACATTATTAAATAAAAAAATATACAAAAGTTCAAAATTACCCTCATTCCAGAAAAGTAGGTGTTACAAGTCTACCCTCCTTAGAAAAATTTTGTCCTCGAAATTAAGGTGGTCGCACTCCTACAAGTCAAACCCCCAACAATCAAGGTCCAAATATCTATATATAATAACATACAATTATGGTCCTAATGGTCGTGATACCATAGTCTCGAACAGGATAACTATACTATCTAGCACAGCACAATCACACATCCTGATAGGTACTAAAAAAATCATACGACAAGATGGAGAAGAAGAACATAAAGTCAAACCTGCTAACTCATCACCTGCAGCGTCGGTCTCCTCGACCTCCAGCGCAAAAGCTCCACCCCTCTGGTGTTGGGCAGGGTGCTGTGCTACAGGTGGCCTAGCTCCCTCATAAGAAGGTACAACGGGACAATCTATCATCCGATGAGCATCAGACCCACAGAATAGATAAATCTTCAGCCTCCTCCTACAAGAATCCCAATTGTGCCCTGCCTTCCTGCAGTCGGCACCTTGCGGTCCTGTCCCCTAGGCTGATGCTGAGCCTGCTAAACTCTGACTGGTACCTGCACCTGCTGTGGCTGCTGTGCTGCCCTCTGCACACAGGGATGCTTCGCGCTCCCACTAGCCTCACATAAAACATCTCGGCCCTTCTTGGACTTCAGCTCCAAGTCATCCTCTGTCGCCATGGCCCCTACCAGAATCTTCTCAAAGGTGGCGTCTCTATCACTCTTGTTCAAGGACTTGACCTCCTTGACCAAACCCTTCCTGAATCGTCTGGCCTTCGCCGTCTCGCTAAGCCCCTCTACGAATCTGCCCAGACGGCAGAACTCTCATGCATACTCCTCCACTGTCTAGGTCCCCTAGACCAGGTTCTCAAACTATGTCTCTAGTGCTCCGAGTGCTGTGTCCAGGAAAAAACTTTCCTTTGAAGAGCTTCTTGAATGCCACCCAAGTCTGGCCCTCCGTACCAACCCTGGGGTCTGTGTGGAACCAAGTACGAGCTAAATCCTGCATCTGACTGCTGGCTGTCTTGATCTGAAGACCTGCTGGTATCGAGAAAAGGCAGAAAATCTCCTCGATGTGCTCTATCCAATCGTCAGCGTACAAGATGCCCTCATTACCCTTGAATTACCTCGACCGCATCTTTTGGAACTCCTGGATGCCCGGTACCTTAGGCTGGTACTGCTGCTACTGCCCTCCTCTCTCAACCACTGCCAATGCCAGCTGATGTGCATCGTCAATACCCTGACGCATGTCTGCAGTCTGACGTTGCTGCACCTCAATCATCCTTTGGAAGTAAGCGAACATCTACGCTGTATCTACATACCCAGTAGGCGACGGTTGCTGCTGAAGAACATCAGGAACAACTGAAGAAAACCTCGGAACAGGTGGAGGATGACCCCCGAAAGCAGTAGATACTCCTACGTGAGCAGTCGTAGGGAGTGGTACTGTCCCAGCTACAGGCTGAACCGGACGAGAGGTGGCAGACCCCTTTGCGGTATCTCCTGCACCAGAACGACGTGACCGTGTCTCCACCATCCTGAAGACAGATCAATAAGGAAGTCAATACTGAGCATGAAGCGATATAATCAAAGGAGGATAGTTTATTTCAAAGAAGGTAAATTAGTACGATGTGTAGATGGCATGAATTGAAGCAGAATTTTCCTAACTGTGATTGAGTACCTCTCCGTTAAAGCCTATCTCTCAATCCTATCGTAGGCTGTAGTGATACTATAGTTCGAATACCACTACATAAACTCGACCTGTATGGGCTACCACTAAAAATGTGTTACGACCCGCACCCAATGTAGGGGCACCAGAAGTGGGTGCGTCCAGCCTACGCCGTAGTATCGACGGTAGAACGCTGTTCTAGGTTACTATCTAATCAACAACTCACGCAATTATATAGTGTACTTATCAAATCTTAACTCCAAACGGAGGATAAGTATAGAAATAATGAAATCTCAATCACAGTATAAGCACGATAAGATAACACAGAAGTTTGTCGGTTGAAGGTCTTCGACTGAATTACCCAGAGTGGGCTGAAATTGTAAACCAGACCAGGTAACAACGGTCGCCGCCTCCTCAACTTCGGTCGAGATTGTATGGCAGGATCTAGACTTCTTGCCCTTCTTTTTGCTAGTTAAAGATGGCACCGCTAGGGTAACTTCGGACACTAAGTCTGGGTGCACCCACATGACCTCTCCTCGTGATGTGGTGAGAGGCACAAACCCAGTCGTCTGGTCCCGGACAAGTAGAAGATTAGTAACCTTCATCATTGCCCGGGGAACAGGCACTACCCCGTCTTGAGTTTTTGTTGGGGGGATATCATCGAACTGAACTGATACTATTTTTGCAGCCGCAGTAACCTCTTCGAAATCCAGCGACTGAGCATTGGAGTTGATAAGGTTCTGGATGTACCGCTTTAATGTGAAGCACTCCTGCGTAGGGTGGTGGATATAGTGCTGGAAGTGACAATACTTCGGATCCTCGATTTCTGTTGGTCGAGGCTCGCACTCTACATCACGGAGTTGGATCCTACCCGCCTTCAGGAGCATGTCAAAGATAGGCTTGACATGGCTATCTTCGAAAGGGTATATCATCTCCTTGGGCTTCGGAACTTCTGCTTGCTTTTGTTCTGGCTTTTTGGTTGTACCAGTGACCATGGCATGTTTGCCTTTGGTGTCCCGCTTACTGGTGGTGCCACCACTGTTGTTGTTATTGGAGGTGTTACTAGGATGTTTGCCCCTATCCTCTCCATCTGGGATGTGTAATCCCAGCTGGCGAGCCTTTTTTAACTTTGCCTCCGTATTTGTAGCTCTTATTATGAAAGTCGTCCAATCCCTGAACTGATCTTCGCCCATCCAGAGGCTAATTTCGGAGAGCAACTTCTTCTGGCATATTTTGATCAAGAAGCTTCCAGGATTGCCTTGGGGTAATCTCTTCGCAGTTTGGCGAAACCGCTCGATGTAGTTTCTTGTTAGCTCCCTTTCTCCCTGAACGACGTCCATGAGAGAGGACATTGTCACATCATGCCCCACTTTGTAGAACCTTTCCAAAAACATGTGTTTGAAGCCGTCAAAGGAATGGATGCAGTTGTCCGGGAGGTTGCGGTACCAGTCGAACGCGAACCCCTCCAAGGCTCCGATAAATAATCGTATGAGGATAGCGTCACTATGCGGCAAGTGGTCCATTATGACCTTAAAATACGTCATGTACTGGCTAGCAGAGGTCTTCTCGTCATAAGAATCGATATAAAACAGTTTGTACCATGGAGGAAAAGGAACGTCTCTCCATGCAGCGAGATACGGCTGCCATATTCTGAGGTCTCAGGAGGAATCTCGGGCATTGAACATTGCTCGAAGCTCCTGGACTTCTCTTTATGCCTTACTGGCCTCATCTGCAGCTGAGGGAGCGGATACTCCAGAAGGGTTGTCGCCCAAAGGAGAAGCGGTCGTGTTTGAGTCCGCGTTGATTACGGGGCCCAAACTTGTTTGTCTAGGTGTCCTTGATGGTTGAGTCGGCAAGGCAGCTTTGATCTCGTCTACTGACTTGACCAAGGTTAGGATCATGGCTTCAAGTACTTCTATACGTTGTCGATCACTAGACCCTTCGTGATCATCTCCTGCCATAATCAATGTCCGCATGTGGGGAGAGACAGATAGGACCGTAGAGGATGTGCTTTCCGTATCGTACCCTCGTACAGAGAAATCGTTGGAGAACGTCGGACTGTCCTCCTCCTTAGACTCGAAAGGGGTACTGCCCCCTGTACAGGAAGCTGCATCATCTTGGCGAAGGCGATCACCCTCGGGGACGTCCAACTTTGTTGTATAATTCCAGTGGATCGCTACACCCTGTGCATCCTCTTGGAACATTGGGTTGTTGTATATGTTCAGGGGACTACCACGCCCAGCTTCGTTCACCCTTAGGGAACTCGAGGATGCACCCCCGGGTGTTGGAAGCTTCTTTCTGGAACGGTTGCCTAGGTAGACACCCCCTGTGGTTGTCGGTGGCAATCCTTCATATAAGAGTTTCCTTGCATTGCTGGTTGATATTGTCGAGCTGGAGGAGGCTGTCTTCTTTTCTCCCTTGCTGGCAGGAACCTTTCGAGTTGAATTACAGAAGGAGAAAGGAAATTCCTCGTCTCCTAAAATTTGCGCTTGTTTTTCGAGTTGTCGTCGGACAGGTGCTGGCTGGTGCAGTCGTTGGAAGACGGACTGCCGATCCTCAGGTGTTGCCGACTTGTCGCAGTAGCAGTTAATGACAACTTGGGTCCAGTGATATCCCAAGGAGGGCTCACCGTATGCCAAGGTTGCTTTTCTTTTCTTGCGTTTGTGGATGAGTACTTGTCGCAAGTCGAGGGCAGATTGATTTATCTTTGCATCCGTTTTGTGGGCCCGGGTATCCGGAGCGCACAGGTGCGTAAATATCATATTTGCTCCCTGATCTGAGGCTAGTAAAAGCACTTGTACTCAATCATTATAGGAATACTTTTGGGACCTGCCCTGTCAGTTTGCCATAGAGGGCTGGACACGGGAGGTTCTGTACAACTTTCCATCCGGGGCCTGTGTAACAGTTAACGATACCCACTGACGGTCAGCAGATTGGACAGTTGACTGGGCTTGTTAGGCCCGCACTGCCCTAGACTTATTCGACTTAGCACCCGAAGGTGCATAGTAGGAAGAGTCCAAGTTGGAAGCTTCAACATCCTCAATGGGCAGCATGGGGTCTAGTCCGCATGAGAGACGGTCAAAGACAGAGCTTCTGACAGGGCCGTATGGGGCATCCTACTTGCTGTCAGGATTGGCTGCCGCATAGAAACTTTGTCTGCGGCCAGGATTGGCTGTCGGATAGGCAGTCTGCTTGTGGCCAGGATTGGCTGCCGTATAGGCAGTCTGCTTACGGCCAGGATTGGCTGCCACATAGGCAGTCTGCTTGCGGCCAAGATTGGCTGCCGCATAAGCAGTCTGCCTGCGACCACCTTCCTTATGCGGCCTCTTCTTCGATCGCCTGAGTTTCCTTTATGCCCCTAAAAGTCCAACATCGTAGTATTTTTCTCTGCCGAATTTGGGGACAGCGGGCTCCTCTGTGGTTTGAAGCGAGGCCGAATGGGAACTTTGTCCGTCGTCTTGAGTGGCGAGAGGAGTTTCTTCCAGAGCCTGGCGAGGGGCAGTAGCCTTGGGCCTCCATGTCCTGTGAGCTCTTTTCGGGTTGGCTCGCTTCTGTGTTGGACTGGTGCTCCTATCGGAGAGCATTTTCTTGAATGCTTGTTGATTGAAGCGAACAACAAGCATCTGATACGTAGAGCCGAGCTTGGAAGTGTCGGATTGCGTCACCAATTTCTCATCAGTAGAGAAAGAGTCTCCAGCAGAGTCTCTATCGTATTTGCCATTTATTATCAACACAAGAACTACAGAAGAACTATATGTTGATTGCAAACATTGAAAGTACAACAGAAAGCCTAGAAAGAAATCCTAGGAAACAATCTAAGTACAATTTGTTTTGATTCTGGGGGGTGACGGTGGAGGCTCGGGAGAAGTGTAGGAACTCTGCCTTACTCCTTGGACTATCAGACACTGTCTTTGCTCTTGAGAAAATTGCCAACCTTTTGCAGGGGTATGGTACCCTGTTATTTATAATGATTTCGGATGAAGCATATTTTGGGCCGCATAGATGGTCTTGTGGCCACACGGCTGTAACAACACACGAAGACTAGGTCTTTGGCTGCCAGCTGGTGATCTGTTGAGATCTCTTTGTAGCAAATCAGGATGGTTAAGACTTGGTCAACTTGCCACGCATCCTATCGCAGAATCAATCTGCTTGGGTCATTTTGGGCTGCATAGGTCTTTTATTGCTCGGCCGTGTTGGGCCGCATAAGACTCATGCGGCTCAGGTTGCAGTCTTCCTTAGCCACGTGTCCCTCCAGTAGTGCCACTAGTCCGCACGCAGCTTGGAGACTTTTGAGCCGCATAGATCCTGCATTCTAGGATGCATAAGGTTCATGCGGCTCAGGTCGCAGTCACTCTTAGCCGCATGAAGTTTGGAGAATTTTTGGTCCACATAGATTAAGACTTATAAGGCTCATACAGCTCAGGTCGCAGTCCTCCTGGCCGCTTGACATACGTGGGCCCTAGGTTCAGGCACGTAGGCCCTATGTCTGGTGACATAAATTTTTTTGTATTTTTTCGAAAGGTCACGTCTTATCTTTTTTTTTTCAAGATGTGTCAGATTTGTCAGTTTTGACAGAGTTGTCAGCTTTATCAGAGTTTGTCAGCTTTGTCAGAGGGGTTTCTACGGCTAATCAGCTTGGCCGCATAAGTAGCTCTTCCTTCTGCGGTCCAAATCAGTTTGGTCGCTTTTTAATATAATCAGAGATAGTGAAGATGGGTCGCAGGGGCATGCCGAGTCTGTCATGCGGCCCTTCCTTCTGCGGATCAACTTGGCCCAAAGTACTCATGCGGTTAGCTTTGTAAATGTGATCCGCATGAACCCCATATTTTCTATACTTCTACAGCACCCCATAGTGAATTTCATGACAAAGGTCAGCAAGAAGGTGACTAATAGAGAGGATATCTCGTTAGTGGAGAAGGGGACCGAGATCACTTGACTATCAGGAAGAACAGTGTATTCTATATCTGGGAGGTTGCTGGCCTTGGGATGAGGGAAGTGAGTCGCAGAGCAATCAGGCCTGAGCATCTCCGCATTGGATAAGACAGGTTGATTAGCAGAAAGGGGCGCAGAGGGATTGACAAAGCAGGGTGACCCCCTACAGGCACTGACAGTGAGGGTGCTGCGATCGAGCACAGAGTGCCAGATAAGAGGGGTGCAGATCCTGGACAGATGGTGCCAGCGGGGGGCACGCCAAGCGCGACCTGCTCTCGCACAGAAGCGAGGACAGCAACCCCGGGGGCGATTGCCTGTACGAGTGCAGGGGGACCACCGGGAGCGAAGAAATACCCTTTCGACACAGGAAGCAAAGACACCAGCGTATGGAGGGGAGACACTAGGGAGCTAGCGCCAAACTGGTCCTGAGGCGACAGTAATGGCTCCAGCACCAAGTGGTCAAAAGGTAGAGTCCGGCATGCCTCAGAGTGCACTGCCAAAAGGTGGGGGGGGGTCGAGCATCCGGAGAGACCAGTGCCGCCTCGTGACATCCAGACAAAACCGGGTGGAGTGCGCCGGCCTCACGATGCCCTACCACTGTCGAACTAGCACCAACCAGGGGCGAAACCTCCAAAGGCGCTGACCCTATATGGAGTAACTTGCGTTCAACAGAAGGCACGCAATCCAGAGAGCAGAGCCCTCCTGCTGCCGACACTAAACCAAGGAGAGTGGGGGTTCCAAGGCGTCCATGGTCACGTCACCCCAGGAAGGCACAAGAGAGGGGCGCACCAGTCACAAAGGATGGGTAGGATCCCATGCCACATATAAGTCGTACGGAGTCAGGGACTCTCATGCTCACAGAGCAGAGAGAAGAGCACTAAGATGTGAACGGGGATCCAATTAACGTGCATGGTGGTGCAAAAGGGAAACGCGCTGGAGAGACCTGCGTGTACTGGGTGAAACACGAGGTAACTGCCTTGGGAGTACCTGTAATGCCCCACTCTGCTTAAGGCATTTGGGTTGGCTTGTTGGATGCTATCAGAATGTTGGACCATGACTTATGTTAGAAATCAGGAGAATTGAGACTGATGCAGTCTCTCTTAACTGGCTAGACGGAATGGATATTGGAACGTGGCTCACTGGTGGAGCTACACTTAGTAGAATTGTGTGTTATCGGAACAGAAAGACCCTTTGATGCAAGTGAGTGGAACTGTCCTTCCTCCTCCTTACTCCTTCATTCTTAATAAAAGAAAGTATTGAATTGCTATGAATTGCCCCTAAATGTCCCATGTTTTAGTTGCTGAGTAATAGAGATGCTTATGCTGAGAATGTATTGAAATGAATAAGACATGAATATTGAACTGCTGAATAAATGAGCTTCTAATGTGACTTGGTGCCTGAGAATGAATTTATAATATTATCCCTTATGTTTAATGCTGCGAAAACAAATACAACACTTGAATAATAAGATGCCTTATGAATGATAGAATAAGAAATGAACTGGCTGTGCTATCGACCCAATGAACTGAATGAGACTCTTGAATCATGTACACTCTGTATAACTATTGTAAGAATATGAAATATTGCCTATCCCTTATAAGCAATAAAAAAATGAATAATTATCCCAATAAAATGAATGAAAAGCTGTTGGTTCCTCGTTGAGAGGAATGCTATAAGAAATGTTGCAATGAATCAATGAATAAGGAATGATGAGGCTTGGGATCATGGAGATCACCAAGTGGAATGATGGTAATGATTAGTCGTGAATACGGCTCGAAATTGAGATGAGATGTTGAACTATTGGCTCTACTTACTTTCAGTGTTTTACCATGCACTTGTGTTTATCGAGTCGACGTGCATTCGCATGGTCATGGACGTACTTGTACAAATCTGAGTAAGTTTCCACGAACGGTACCCGGGGCGCCGGGACCGATTCGACCCGGAAGGAAACATTGGTCGTGCTATGGTGGCACGAGGTATTATGGGACATTCGGCTAGGCTTGCAACCTACCCTGGAATGGTGCGTCGTAATACCCGTTGGAAAGTCCTTTATAGTACAGTTTCACCAACGACCATGTAGTCAGGATGCATGCTAACGAATATTTTGTGCAGACAAAGTATATCATATTATCCTGTATTTTTATGCAGGTACAAGGGAGTTAGCTATCGGTAAGAAATCACTTAAATGTGATATACTCAATATATGCGTTGGTGTAACTTGTGTGCTTAACGTGCCAAGTAAATGATGCTATGTGTAGCCTTTCAATATGAGAACCTGCTTAACATGTTAAATCCAGTATGCTAGAAAGATGTCTTGCTATAAACACTTCTCAAACGTAACATACATGTTAAGAGATGTTTGAAGTGAGAATTGTCATAACATGTTTAAAATGTTAATGTTAATGATGCCTCAATGATGCCTTTGCATGATAACACCAAGAATGCTATAATAATACATCCACATGAATATTGCTAAGAAAAAGTTTACATGCTTCACTATGATTATTGCCTATGAACTGTAAACTAATGCTAGGCCCCAACTAGAAAGATCATTCTATTAAAAATTTGCTAAAATCGATCACTATATGTTGGTTTAGGCGAGGGTGTTGGATTCTGCTCGCCAGTACATAGATGATGTGCTGACCAACGTTTTGTGGGTAGGTGCTCGTGCTTGGAATATTCTACACACGAAGATTGGCTTGATTGGCCCCGTGACATCGAAGATTTGTTGGGCATACAGAAGCTCTCCTTGTACAAGATGATGTCTTCAATTTATAAAGGGTATAATATATGGAACATTGTAATCAGTGGTACCAGTGAGTTGTAAGCCAAGTCGGTATATCGAGTTGTAATCTAATGTATCTGAGTATCAAATGTAAGCTTTATAGCATTGTTCAGTTGGCTTCAGTGTAAAGTGAGATGTGTTGTAAGCATTGTATTTCAATGCAAGTCTTGTACTCTTCTTCAATTATCAATAAAGAGAATAAAGTTCTATATATCTCTGTGTGACCTCAAGTTAGCCTTTTTATCTCAACTGCTATAAAGAAGTGATGTATTTCTATTCAATAAGAAAGATTGTTATCATTAACTTCAATTTGTCTGTTTCTGCCGCTGCGATGTGTTCCTATTAGAAGATTATCAATTATGTACCATCTTGCCTTGTACAAGTGCAATATCAGACTTGTACGGAATCACGCCCAAGCGAGAACGATCGATTCCAAGAGATAAAATATGCGAATAAATAACTTTACGAATCGGGGCATGACAAATTGGTATCAGAGAACGGCTTTACGTCCTTGGTATCTTCTTTGATTTGTTTTAAATCAAAGTTGCATCGACGATTAACCAAAGTTGCTTCCGCGATCACTCAACGTTGCTTCCGTGATTAAATTAAAGATTGCTTCCACGATTATGCTATTGTTGTTCGGTAATCATCCTATATTGTTTGTGTCTGAAAGTTCATTGACCCTCTTGGCTGCTCATTGGATGTTCTATACAATAAGTCTAAATATTGTGATGCCCCAAAATGAAGGATTGTTGTTGGTTTGGACACAAATAATCCAACAATGACTCGATGCCATAGTATGTTATGTTGTGAATGCTGTTGGAAATGTGGGAATATAGAAAAGTGGCTATATACGCTGTAACAAGTTAAGAATTGCAAGTAATGTTGGAAAAGAATTATGAATGGGAAATTGATGGATGAGTTAAACGGAACAGATGAGTTGACTCATGGGTGATGGCTAGTGCTTTGAGATCCTAGGAATGTTGGCTTATGATATTGAGACCCCGATATGTTGGCTAAGTGTTATGATCAATATAGATGATGAATGTCCGGAACATATTAGACTTAGTATTTTTTGGGGATGGCTCGTTTCTGAGTGGTATATTGCCTCTACCACCTCAGAACTAGAGGTATGTTGACCCTTTCCATATGATAACAATGAGACTATCTGTGGGTACTGGGTAGTGTCGAAACTTAGCTGGGAGTCATGTATTATTGCTAGATGACTCGAGTGTCCCTTGACGATAATGTTATGTTGGATAGCAAGATTGTCGAAAATTGTAATCGGTGGCTTGATTAGAAATTGTTTAGTTGAGTGATGACTCCGACTAGTAAGACAATTAGTATGCTATGGGTAAATAGATTTGGCTAGAGAATGTTGTGGCTTAGAATATCTGAATGTTAATTTCGATTGGTTGGATGAAAATTATATGTGGCTAAGAAAAAGTTGGTTGCTAAGCTAAAAGTTTTAAAAATATTGTCCGTGAACCAAAGGAATATTAGAGATCTGTGCCTTGACCCTAAGGCGTGATAGATGTAATCCATCTTGATCACCAAAGGATAGTCGTTGCATATGTGCATGTATGCTGAAGAATTGAATTGTACTAGAAAAGTAACAAGTAGCAACCCTGAATAGTTGTGTTGCATAGAGATGGTTAATTGATACATGAATTGTCGGACTGAATTGCATGAATTACTCGACCCTTGCTGCATGAGATTTAAGAATGCCCGTAAGAGAGTTTGATGATTGATGAAACGAATGGGAATGAAAAATTTCAAACGTGTTGGATAATGTCGGTATATATGACTGTTGGTTAGGGATATAGATTGTTGGCTTATGAATTAGTGGTGTGACTTCGTCATACAGACCGAATAGTATGATTCCATAGCTATGTTAAGACTATCAGAATCGACGACCCTTGAATAGTTAGCCTTGGCTTATGGGTTCGTGTTGGTACAAAGGAATTGGAATAGAAATTGAATTATTGGGAATTTACTTGATGGATTATTAGAACGATGAGAATCGTATGTCGGGTTGGGATTGATCGTAATATTGATAGATCGATCTTAGTCGATTGTTGGGTAAGTCTAGAATGAGCCTCTGTGGGAATTATTTCCTTGAGAAAGACCCCGAATAGATAGACTTGACCCTAGCGATCGTGGGCTACATAACCAATTGTTGGCATAGTCGACAATGGCGATTAGTTATTTAGACTGAGTTGATACCCATAGGTTTGGGTAGAGTTCCTTAGAACTGTCGGTTGCTTGTTGGCCCTGAGAATAAGAAATTTGTATGATCCCTAGTAGTCGCCCACTCTAGGGGATTCACCTGAATGATTAGGTTTAGCTGTTGGTACAGCTAGGCTTAGAGATTGACTGAATAATAGGTGACCATTGGAGGCCTATAGAATAACCTTGTGGTATTGAACAAGAGATGGTGGTGAATAAGTATTAACCTAAGGAAGTATATGCTTCAATATGAACCTTAGAGATGTTTGACCCTTGAGGATTATGTGTTGGCCTATAGCGGGAACTAGAATCGTGGGATGAGACTTGAGTTGTATGTATCGAGTAGTGAATTATCCCATGAGATGGAATTGACTGCTCATGACGGGAATGTTGGATAGGTATCTATAGTCGGGTAGCTGGGTTAACCTTGACTGTTGCATAGAATTATACCCTGACTCGATTAATCGATAGTGGATGACGTCGGATTGTATCTTTTACAAAATATGATTTACCCCGGTGAGAAATAGTGTTGGATTTTGGGAAGGAATATGATTGCATGTAGTGAACTCTTGATATGATTGGCTCTAAGTTAGATCCTTGACCGAATGTTAGAAATATTATGCTTGGATAGAGAGCTTACTCGAGTTGTTCCTGATGTTGTGTTGTGGTCTAGAAGATAATAATTATGGCAAAGTGAATGAAGTAATAAGTCAATTGAAAGGATGCTAAGTCGGATTTGGAAAAGAGAGTTATATCGTGGCGGATCGAATCGTACTAGCATGGAAGTTGGCTGAAGTACATATGTTTTGGGGACACCTAAAATATGTGTATGGATCCAGCTGAAGTGATAGGTTGCGATTGAGATAAAATTATGGGAAGAATTTATCGCACTAGCGTGGACTTTGACTGAAATGCATATATTTTTGGGACGCCTAAAATATGTGTATGGATCCAAACGAAGTGATACATGCGACGAAGATAGAAATATAAGAAAAATATTGGTGAATCAATGAAAAGTTATAAGAAATTAAAAAGGAAGACAGATCGAATCGTTGATAGATTAAAAAGGTACAGTTGGATAGCTATTTTGAAATGACCGAGTGTGATGAACTGAATATTGAATTGAAGCTGAATGAATAACTCGGTGTGACTAAGTGAATCTAGTAGATGAGTTGTTTCCTTAAGTTTCGAGGAAATTTTTTTTTTCTGAGTGGTATATTATGTAATGCCCCACTCTGCGCAAGGCATTTGGGTTGGCTTGTTGGATGCTATCAGAATGTTGGACCATGACTTATGTTGGAAATCTAGAGAATTAAGACTTATACAGTCTCTCTTAACTGGCTAGAAGGAATGGGTATTGGAACGTGGCTCACTGGTGGAGCTACGCTTAGTAGAATTGTGTGTGATCGGAACATGAAGACCCTTTGATGCAAGTGAGTGGAACTGTCCTTCCTCCTCCTTACTCCTTCATGCTTAATAAAAGGAAGTATTGAATTGTTATGAATTGTCCCTAAATGTCCCAAGTTTTAGTTGCTGAGTAATAGAGATGCTTATGCTGAGAATTTATTGAAATGAATAAGACATGAATATTGAACTGCTGAATGAATCACATTGAGCTGCTAATGTGACTTGGTGCCTGAGAATGAATTTATAATATTGTCCCTCATGTTTAATGCTGCGGAAACAAATACAAAACTTGAATAATAAGATGCATTATGAATGATAGAATAAGAAATGAACTGGCTGTGCTATCGACCTAATGAACTGAATGAGACTCTTGAATCATGTACACTCTGTATAACTGTTACAAGAATATAAAATGTTGCTTGTCCCTTATAAGAAATGAAAGAATGAATAATTGTCCCAATAAAATGAATGAAAAGCTGTTGGTTCCTCGTTGAGAGGAATGCTATGAGAAATATTACAATGAATCAATGAATAAGGAATGATGAGGCTTGGGATCATGGAGATCACCAAGTGGAATGATGGTAATGATTAGTCGTTGAATACGGCTCGGAATTGAGATGAGATATTGAATTGTTTGCTCTGCTTACTTTCAGTATTTTACCATGCACTTGTGTTTATCGAGTCGACACATATTCGCATGGTCATGGACGTACTTGTACAAGTTTGAGTAAGTTTTCTCAAACGGTACCTGAGGCGCCGGGACCGATTCGACCCGGGAGAAAATATTGGTCGTACTATGGTGGCACGAGGTATTACGGGACATTCGGCTAGGCTTGCAACCTACACTGGAATGGTGCATCGTAATACCCGTTGGAAAGTCCTTTATGGTACAGTTTCACCAACGACCATGTAGTCAGGATGCATGCTAACGAATGTTTTGTGCAGACAGAGTAAGTATATCATATTATCCTATATTTTTATGCAGGTACAAGGGAGTTGGCTATCGGTAAGAAATCACTTAAATATGATATACTCAATATATGCGTTGGTGTAACTTGTGTGCTTAACGTGCCAAGTAAATGATGCTGTGTGTAGCCTTTCAATATGAGAACCTGCTTAACATGTTAAATCCAGTATGCTAGAAAGATGTCTTGCTATAAGTACTGCTCAAACGTAACATTCATGTTAAGAGATGCTTGAAGTGAGAATTGTTATAACATGTTTAAGATATTAATGTTAACGATGCCTCAATGATGCCTTTGCATAATAACACCAAGAATGCTATAATGGTACGTCCACTTGAATATTGCTAAGAATAAGTTTACATGCTTCACGATGATTATTGCCTATGAACTGTAAACTGATGCTAGGCCCCAACTAGAAAGATCATTCTATTAAAAATTTGCTAAAATCGATCACTATATGTTGGTTTAGGCGAGTGTGTTGGATTCTTCTTGCCAGTACATAGATGATGTGCTGACCAATGTTTTGTGGGCAGGCGCTCATGCTTGTGATGTTCTACACACGAAGATTGGCTTGATTGGTCCCGCGACATCGATGATTTGTTGGGCATACAGAAGCTCTCCTTGTACAAGATGATGTCTTCTATTTATAAAGGACATAATGTATGGAACATTGTAATCAGTGGTACCAGTGAGTTGTAAGCCAAGTCGGCATATCGAGTTATAATCCAAAGTATCAAAGTATCAAATGTAAGCTGTATAACATTGTTCAGTTGGCTTCAGTGTAAAGTGGGATGTGTTGTAAGCATTGTACTTCAATGCAAGTCTTGTACTCTTCTTCAATTATCAATAAAGAGAATAAAGTTATATATATCCCTGTGTGACCTCAAGTTAGCCTTTTTATCTCAACTGCTATAAAGAAGTGATATATTTCTATTCAATAAGAAAGATTGTTATCATTAACTTTAATTTGTCTGCTTCTGCCGCTGCGATGTGTTCCTATTTGAAGATTATCAATTATGTACCATCTTGCCTTATACAAGTGCAATATCAGACTTGTACGGCATCACGTCCAAGCGAGGACGATCGATTCCAAGAGATAAAATATGCGAATAAATGACTCTACGAATCGGGGCGTGATAAATTGGTATCAGAGTACGGCTTTACGTCCTTGGTCTCTTCTTTGATTCGTTTCAAATCAAAGTTGCATCGACTATTGACCAAAGTTGCTTCCGCAATCACTCAACGTTGCTTCCGCGATTAAATCAAAGATTGCTTTCGCGATTATGCTGTTGTTGTTCGGTAATCATCCTATGTTATTTCTGTCTGAAAGTTCGTTGACCCTCTTGGCTGCTCACTAGATGTTCCATACAATAAGTCTAAATATATTGTGATGCCCCTGAATGAAGGATTATTGTTGGTTTGGACACAAATAACCCAACAATGACTCAATGCCATAGTATGCTATGTTGTGAATGCTGTTGGGAAGGTGGGAATATAGAAAAGTGGCTATGTACGCTGTAACAAGTTGAGAATTGCAAGTAATGTTGGAAAAGAATTGTGAATGGGAAATTGATGGATGAGTTAAACGGAACATATGAGTTGACTCAAGGGTGATGGCTAGTGCTTTTGAGACCCTAGAAATGTTGGCTTGTGATATTGAGACCCGAAAATGTTGGCTAAGTGTTGTGATCAGTATAGATCACGAATGTACGGAACAGATTTGGCTTAGTATTGTTTGGGGATGGCTTCGTTCCTGAGTAGTATATTACCTCTACTACCTTAGAACTAGAGGTATGTTGACCTTTTCCATAGGATAGCAATGAGACTATCTGTGGGTACTGGGTAGTGCCGAGACTTAGCTGGGAGTTATGTATTGTTGCTAGATAACTCGAGTGGCCCTTGATGGTAATGTTATATTGGGTAGCGAGATTGTCGAAAATTGTAATCGGTGGCTTGATTAGAAATTGTTTAGTTGAGTGATGACTCTGACTAGTATGACAATTAGTATGCTATGGGTAAATGGATTTGGCTAAAGAATGTTGTGGCTTAGAATATCTGAATGTTGATTTCGATTGGTTGGATGCAAATTATATGTGGCTAAGACAAAGTTGGTTGCTAAGCTAAAAGTTTTAGAAATATTGTCGGTGAACCAAAGGAATATTAGAGATCTGTGCCTTGACCCTAAGGCGTGATAGATGTCAATCCATCTTGTTCACAAAAGGAAAGTCGTTGCATATGTGCTTGTATGTTGAGGAATTGAATTGTACTAGAAAAGTAACAAGTAGCAACCCTCAATAGTTGTGTTGCATAGAGATGGTTAATTGACACATAAATTGTCGAACTGAATGGAATGAATTACTCGACCCTTGCTGCATGAGATTTAAGAATGCCCGTAAAAGAGTTTGATGATTGATGAAATGAATGGGATTGAAAAATTTCAAACGTGTTGGATAATGTCGGTATATGTGACTGTTGGTTGGGGATATAGATTGCTGGCTTATGAATTAGTGGTGTGACTTCGTCATACAGACCGAATAGTATGATTCCATAGCTATATTAAGGCTATCGGAATCGACGACCCTTGAATAGTTAGCCTTGGCTTATGGGTTCGTGTAGGTACAAAGGAATTGGAATAGAAATTGAATCATTGGGAATTTACTTGATGGATTATTGAACGATGAGAATCGTATGTCGGGTTGGGATTGATCGTAATATTGATAGATCGATCTTAGTCAATTGTTGGGTAAGTCTAGAATGAGCCTCTGTGGGAATTATTCCTTGAGAAAGACCCTGAATAGATAGATTTGACCTTAGCGACCGTGGGCGGCATATCCAATTGTTGGCATAGTCGACAATGGCGATTAGTTATTCAGACTGAGTTGATACCCATAGGTTTGGGTAGAGTTCTTTAGAACTGTCGGTTGCTTGTTGGCCCTGAGAATAAGAAATTTGTATGATCCCTAGTAGTCGTCCACTCTAGGGGAGTCACCTGAATGATTAGGTTTAGCTGTCGGTATAGCTAGCCTTAGAGATTGACTGAATAATAGGTGCCCATTGGAGACCCATAGAATGACCTTGTGGCATTGAACGAGAGATGGTGGTGAATGAGTATTGACCTAAGGAAGTATATGCTTCAATATGAACCTTAGAGATGTTTGACCCTTGAGGATTATGTGTTGGCCTATAGCGGGAACTACAATCGTGGGATGAGACTTGAGTTGTATGTATCGAGTAGTGAATTATCCCATGAGATGGAATTGACTGCTCATGACGGGAATGTTGGATAGATATCTATAGTCGGGTAGCTGGGTTAACCTTGACTGTTGCATAAAATTATACCCTGACTCGATTAATCGATAGTGGGTGACGCCGAATTGTATCTTTTAGAAAAGATGATTTGCCTCGGTGAGAAATATTATTGGATTTTGGGAAGAAATATGATTGCATATGGTGAACTCTTGATATGATTGGCTCTAAGTTAGACCCTTGACCGAATGTTAGAAATATTATGCTTGGATAGAGAGCTTACTCGAGTTGTTCCTGATGTTAAGTGTTGTGGTCTAGAAGATAATAATTATGGCAAAGTGAATGAAGTAATAAGTCAACTGAAAGGATGCTAAGTCGGATTTGGAAAAGAGAGTTATATCGTGGCTGATCGAATCGCACTAACATGGAAGTTGGCTGAAGTACATATGTTTTGGGGATGCCTAAAATATGTGTATGGATCCAGCTGAAGTGATAGGTTGCGACTGAGATAACATTATGGGAAGAATTTATCGCACTAGCGCAGACTTTGACTGAAATACATATATTTTGGGGACGCCTAAAATATGTGTATGGATCCAAACGAAGTGATACGTGCGACGAAGATAGAAATACAAGGAAAATGTTGGTGAATCAATAAAAAGTTACAAAAAATTAAAAAAGGAAGACAGATCGAATCATTGATGGATTAAAAAGGTACAGTTGGATAGCTATTTTAAAATGACCGAGTGTGATGAACTGAATATTGAATTAAAGCTGAATGAATAACTCAGTGTGACTAAGTGAATCTAGTAGTTGAGTTGTTTCCTTAAGTTTCGAGGACGAAACTTTTTCTGAGTGGTATATTATGTAATGCCCCACTCTGCGCAAGGCATTTGGGTTGGCTTGTTGGATGCTATCAGAATGTTGGACCAAGACTTATGTTGGAAATCAGGAGAATTGAGACTGATGCAGTCTCTCTTAACTGGCTAGATGGAATGGGTATTGCATTGGAACGTGGCTCACTGGTGGAGCTACGCTTAGTGGAATTGTGTGTGATCGGAACAGGAAGACCCTTTGATGCAAGTGAGTGGAACTGTCCTTCCTCCTCCTTACTCCTTCATGTTTAATAAAAGAAAGTATTGAATTGCTATTAATTGTCCCTAAATGTCCCATGTTTTAGTTGTTGAGTAATAGAGATGCTTATGCTGAGAATTTATTGAAATGAATAAGACATGAATATTGAACTGCTGAATGAATCACATTGAGCTGCTAATGTGACTTGGTGCCTGAGAATGAATTTATAATATTGCCCCTTATGTTTAATGCTGCGGAAACAAATGCAACACTTGAATAATGAGATGCCTTATGAATGATAGAATAAAAAATGAACTGGCTGTGCTATCGACCCAATGAACTGAATGAGACCCTTGAATCATGTACACTCTGTATAACTGTTGCAAGAATATAAAATGTTGCCTGTCCCTTATAAGCAATGAAAGAATGAATAATTATCCCAATAAAATGAATGAAAAGCTGTAGGTTCCTCGTTGAGAGGAATGCTATGAAAAATGTTACAATGAATCAATGAATAAGGAATGATGAGGCTTGGGATCATAGAGATCGCCAATTGGAATGATGGTAATGATTAGTCGTTGAATACGGCTCGGAATTAAAATGAGATGTTGAACTGTTGGCTCTGCTTACTTTCAGTGTTTTACCATGCACTTGTGTTTATCGAGTCGACACGCATTCGCATGGTCATGGACGTACTTGTACAAGTCTGAGTAAGTTTCCTCGAACGGTACCTGGGGCACCGGGATCGATTCGACCTGGGAGGAAACATTGGTCGTGCTATGGTGGCACGAGGTATTACAGGACATTCGACTAGGCTTGCAACCTACCCTGGAATGGTGCGTCGTAATACCCGTTGGAAAGTCCTTTATGGTGCAGTTTCACCAATGACCATGTGGTCAGGATGCATGCAAATGAATGTTTTGTGCAGACAGAGTAAGTATATCATATTATCCTGTATTTTTATGCAGGTACAAGGGAGTTGGCTATCGTTAAGAAATAACTTAAATGTGATATACTCAATATATGCGTTGGTGTAACTTGTGTGCTTAATGTGCCAAGTAAATGATGCTATGTGTAGCCTTTCAATATGAGAACCTGCTTAACATGTTAAATCCAGTATGCTAGAAAGATGTCTTGCTATAAATACTGCTCAAACGTAACATACATGTTAAGAGATGCTTGAAATGAGAATTGTCATAACATGTTTAAGATGTTAATGTTAACGATGCCTCAATGATGCCTTTACATGATAACACCAAGAATGCTATAATGATACGTCCACATGAATATTGCTAAGAATAAGTTTACATGCTTCACTATGATTATTGCCCATGAACTGTAAACTGATGCTAGGCCCCAACTAGAACGATCATTCTATTAAATATTTGCTAAAATCGATCACTGTATGTTAATTTAGGCGAGTGGGTTGGATTCTGCTCGCTAGTACATAGATGATGTGTTGACCCACATTTTGTGGGCAGGTGCTCGTGCTTGGGATGTTCTACACATGAAGATTGGCTTGATTGGTCCCGCGGCATCGATGATTTATTGGACATACAGAAGCTTTTCTTGTACAAGATGATGTCTTCTGTTTATAAAGGACATAATGTATAGAACATTATAATCAGTGGTACCAGTGAGTTGTAAGCCAAGTTGGCATATCGAGTTGTAATCCAATGTATCCGAGTATCAAATGTAAGCTGTATAGCATTGTTCAGTTGGCTTCAGTGTAAAGTGAGATGTGTTGTAAGCATTGTACTTCAATGCAAGTCTTGTACTCTTCTTCAATTATCAATAAAGAGAATAAAGTTCTATATATCTCTGTGTGACCACAAGTTAGCCTTTTTATCTCCGCTGCTATAAAGAAGTGATGTATTTCTATTCAATAAGAAAGATTATTATAATTAACTTCAATTTGTCTGCTTCTGCCGCTACGATGTGTTCCTATTTGAAGATTATCACTTATGTACCATCTTGCCTTATACAAGTGGAATATCAGACTTGTACGACATCACGGCCAAGTGAGGACGATCGATTCCAAGAGATAAAATATGCGAATAAATGACTCTACGAATCGCGGCGTGACAGTACCCACGTGAGCCTAGCTGTGAACAGCTAGCTCGGGTGCACTGCTCGAGGAGGGGAGCATAGAGGAAGGAGCATCGAGCTTCACGCCCGCCTGACCATTGACCAGGGAAGGGGCAGACTCAGGGAGACCGCTGCTCGATGCAAGGCAAGGTCGCAATAGAAAAAAGGAATGGCGATACGCCTTCTAGCCAGTGCCCGGTCCGACGAGGGGCCAGACACGAAATCGGCCAAGACGGGTCTAGTAGAAGGAGGGGGTGACGTGCCGGGAGGAAGAGTCGGGAAGCAGAAAAGCAAGAAGAGGGAGGAGGGACGAGGGGCGATCGAAGGAAGCACGGGCGGGCCAGACACTGGAAAAGGCAGAGGAGAGGCCAGAAGGGGGTCTAGCGACAGGCCCAGCAACGCAAGATGATCGGGAGGCCACATAAACGCCCGCTGCGGAAGAGACATAGCCATAGTCGGAGAGGAGGACAAGAGTGGAAGAGGGGAGTAGCTGCCCAAGATCAACCGGCCGGCGGCCGGCTAAAGACGAGCGGAGAAGGGAGTCCACCGCGGGGAGCTCCAAAGGAGCGAAGAGGAAGACATCTTTATATATATATGTATATATATATAACCAACTGACCATTTTATTCAAGAAGGCCTAAAAGGTCGCACCTTTACAAGTATACCATAAGACGCAAAATGCTGATGCCTGTACACGTATACTGACAAAAGAAGAGGCAAACTAGAAACAAAACGACTAAGCCTAGGAAAGGAGAAAGATCCGAAAATCCACCTGGTCGTGCCTACAGAGGGGTCTCCGTTGGTTGCATTGACGAATGGTCTCCCAAATTAGTTGGTCTGCGCTGTACTAATGGCCTTCGTATCTCGCCTTGTTCCTATTTTTCTAGATAACCGACGTGGTGGCCACAGCGATGATCTGGTGGCCATGGGACGCGGAAGCCCAGGTGGCCATAAGATGGTAAAAGTTGTCGCCTCCATGAGACAATCTGCAATACTGGAAAACAGCACTCCAGACCTTGACCAATAGGTCCCTCTGGCTAAGTATGTGGTTGGCTGTTTTCGATTGACGCTCGGAGCAGCATGTGCACGCAGAGGCGGGGCTGAACCCGATGGTATTGAGATTGTCGTCAGTGGAAAGGATATTTCGTAGGGCTCTCCAAATGAGGAAAGACTATTTCTTGGGGATGCACGTCTGCCAGAATAAGGTATTGGTAGGGGGTGGGACCGCGTTTTCCAGAATAACGCTTCTAGCAGACTTAACAGAGAAGGCGCCAGCACCGTCGGACGACCATATGAGCTTATCTGCATCCATTTCGATCCTCAACCCGCTGCGACGAATGTAATCGGTTGCTTCGGACCCAGCCTATGACCTGACTTTGTTCCAATTTCAGGTATTATTAGGAGGATCCCATAGGTCCTAGATAGTGCTGTTCCTAGGAGCCGCCGGAGTGGGAGGAAGCAAGTAATCGCCGACCCAGCACTCCAGGAATGGTGATGCTTCCCCGATGCCTACCGTAAGATGGATCATTGGTTCGGCGAGGGTCCGCCCATGAAGGATGCGGCACCAGGCCGCGGATGATCTGCAGTTAGCGATAGCCGTAGATGGGTGGATGTGCTTAAAATATCTGGCCTTTATGAACCTGGACCATAAGTTCATACTAGTACGAAGCGTCCACCACAATTTTATCGAGAAAGTGTTAACAATGTAGGGAAGTTTGGAAAAACCCAGACCCACCTCTCCAGTGGGACGAGCCATGGTATCCCAGCTGGCCCAATGGTGCTTTTCGTGGCTGCTGCTGTGACCCCAGAGGAAATTGCTGAAGATGCTCTCGATGTGGGATAGTACTTTCTTGGGGAAGAGCACGCAGCCAGGGTGTAGATGGGAATAGAGGTGAGGACGTGGTTGATGAGGATAATCTTACCGCCTGGGGATAGGGTGGCATTGTGCCAACCCTCGAGCTTCTTCCTGATGCGGTTGGTCAGGTTCTCGAATATCCCGGCGTTGGATCTCCCGTATACTAGGGGGCACCCGAGGTAGAGAAATGGGGGGTGCTTGATGGGAAATGATGTGGTGGTTGATATGCTAGTCGCTTGCCCTCTCTTGATATTGTGGTGGGTATAGATAACACTCTTTCCTAGGTTGATCTTCTGTCCTGAGCACCTTTCATATATCTGGAGGGTGTTGTGGACGACTTCCACCGATCCTGCATTTTCGGATGAGAATACAAGGATATCGTCAGCGAAGGTCAGGTGGGTGATGATCGGACAGCTGCTAGTAATATGGTAGTGCTGGAAGTTGGGGGTGTTTGTCATCTTATTAAGGTTTCCGCTCAACGCATCCGTCGTGATGATAAAGATGGTAGAGGATAGCGGATCCCCTTGCCCGACTCCGTGAGTGGATTTAAAGAATCCGTCTGCCTGTCCGTTAATTACCGTGGAGAACCACGAGTTGCAGATCGATCTCCACACCACGTTGGTCCAGGTTTTGGAAAAGTCGAAGGCTCTAAAGACCCAAATCATAAATTGCCAATCGAGTCTGTCATAGGCTTTCTCCATGTCTAACTTGATAGCAATGTATCACGACCCGCACCCGGATATCCGGATACGAATACGTGGGCCACGCCCAGCCTACGCCGCAGTATCAGTGGTAGAGCGCTGTCAAGTTCCCTATACTAACTACAACATCTAAAAATCCATAACTAGAAATGTACTTATGTCACATCACGAAAACTAAGGAAGATAAGACAAGACATAATAACAATATCACTAAAAAACTAGAATCTACAATGATCATATGAGACAAGTATAAAACAGAGGAAAATAATAACAAAACTAATAACTACCAGACCTAGAACTCCTGAGAGACAACTCACGGTGAAGAATACCGAGAACAACCCCAGCTAGCAACATCATGAAGTCCAATACTGAGGGCACAACAACTCCTAAAATTTTGTCAACATATCCAGTCAGGATGGAACGAGCACAAATCTCAAATAACAGTTCTAATTAGACGATATTGAAAATGTAGCAGTAAATAGAGAGAATATACAAAAAATCATGAATTGTATATGTGAGTATCATGGCAAGGTAAGCTGTAAATCTAGAGCTAGAACAAGACAAGTAAAACTGATCATGGCATGTACAAGAATCAAAAATCATCTATCTATGTGTGTGAGTACTAGTTTTAATATGTGGCCGACTTGGGTCTGCACAAGGTCTACTGGCCTGGTTAATCATACGTGGAGTGTATGATTAACACTCATAAGATCTACAAGAATAAACAAGGTGGATAATGACCACACATCTACACTAATACTCTCCGTCCCCGACTAGTATAGTGGATCCAACCATGATACATCATGACACGCGATTCTCCGAGAGGGTAGCTAGCCTTCGCAGGAATCATGTCTATACAATGCACAAGGAACAAGAAAGACTTGCACAAGATATACCAAGGAAAGCGAGGAATAACATCTCATGACGGGATCCAGAGAAATACCAATCCGTGTGACCAATGTGTCAAGAGAACAAAGGTATCTACACTAAATACAAGAAACATAAACGATATCATAAAACAGAATTATTATCAGAGAATGTACTCGCCTGCGATCTGGTGGAATATGTCAACTAAGTCCTAGAACAGTGCCTCGAGGACCTATAGGTGGAATACTGTATCAATATAAGGGTTTGAAAGTAAAATCAAGTCATACTAAGTCAAACTAGGTCAATCTAAGTCAATGGTTGACTTATAGTTGACTTTTGGTCAACTGGTCAACTCTAGTCAACTTTGGTCAACTCTAGGTCAAACTCTAAGTCAAACTTGACTAACATTGACTAACAGTTGACTTTGGGTCAACTGGTCAACTTTGCTCAAGTTCTAGTCAAATTTAGGTTGCGGTTGACTTTCGGTTGACTTTTAGTCAAAATAGTCAACTGTGGTCAACCAAGGTCAAAACTAGTCTAACCTAGGTCAAATGTTGACTTTACTTCGACGTTCAGTCAAAGTAGTCAACCATGGTCAAACTGGGTCAAAGCTAGTCTCTATAAACATCTACAGGGTCAACACATTCAAAATTTTAGTGGTTGTGAAATCACTGGAATCGATGGATCTCAAAATACTACAAAAGGATAAAGATTATAATAATAGGGCAAAAATCTACAGATATTGTCGGATGGTGAAACAACCATCACCAACGGGTCCAAAACGGTCAAAATAGCTAGAATAGCCTGCCCATAAGTCCAATTTGGACACAGGGACAAAAAAGTAATTTCGAATCAAAACGGTGTTCGTATCGGACCCGCTTTGCACCAAAAATGTGCCAAAATAAAAGTGCACTAAACCTAACAAATTATATGTCCACGAATCTAGAATGACGATACGAACACAACGGTATATCCAGAATTGGATTCCGTTGACCCGATCTCAAATTGGTCCGTTGACGAGGACATTGAAATTTCGATTTGTACGAAAAAGCGTGTCGGAGCAAATATCCTCAGAACTCAGCAAATTATATGTCAATGAGTCCAGAATGACGATACCAACTCAACGGTATGTCCAGAATTGGATTCCGATGAGCCGGCGTCAAAAAGTCCCGTTGACCCAAACTGTGGAGCCCGCTTTGCACCGAAATACGTGCCAGGGCCCACGTCCTCCAACTCTAGAAAAAATTATATGAAAATATGCCAGAACGACGCCACGAGTCTACTGGTGGTGTCAGAAATTGAATTCGGAGTCCAGGGTTCAAAAATGGAATTTTATAAGTGCTAAATTAAGAATTCGGACGGCCAACTTTGGCGTCGAATTCAACTAATCAAACGGGCTCACAATAAAACAAAACTTGAGGGACAGGAAGAGAGTTATACCAGCTTCGCATAGGAACAAGTAGCACGCCAGACGGAGCTGCGATGGCGGAGTTACGAGCTGACGAAGTCGGCTCCACAAAATTGTCCAAAAATAGTTCAAATTAAAGTGTCAACTTGGCGGCTGATTTTGATGTATCAAACGACGAAATTAACTGACAAAAATTGATAGAAGTGTAGGGGTATATACCAAGATTGTGACGGAATAAAGAGTTTGCCGATCCAACGGTCGGATTGTCCAAAAAACCCGCCACGAAAAGGTGCGCCCGGGCCAGGGGTGGCCGGCCAGGGCGGTGGCGGCCGGCGGCAGCGCCGTGCGGCGGCGCGGCGGCGCACGACGGCGGCCCGCACATGCGCGCACTGTGCGCGCTGCTGTTGGCCACTGCAGTTGCTGCTGCTTCCGCCGTGCGGCCGTACGGGAGCCGGCGGAGCACGGCGAGCGACGACGGTGATGGCTGTGCGATGGTAGACGAGGTGGTAATGGTGTGGGAATGGTGTTGATGGTGGTGGAGTGATGATGAAGAATGGAGAAGGAGGAGGAGAAGGAGTGGTGGAAGAAGGGGGTCGGCCATGGAGGTGGTGGTCGACCGAGCATGGAGGGGGTGGTGTGGTCGGCCAGGTAGGGGAGAGAGGGAGAGATGAGTGTTAAGTATAAAAAGATAGAGAGAGAGATTTAGTATATATAATATATATATATATATATATATATATATATATATATATATATATATGTGTGTGTGTGTGTGTGTGTGTGTGTGTGTGTGTGTGTATATTATATAAGGAGATAGAGGGAGAGAAAAAGAGAGAGATATTTAGAGAGAGGGGGGCTAGTACTGTCGGCTATGAGGGTGATGGTGGTGTTGGTATGGTGGGAAGGAGAGAGAGAGTGTGAGAGTTATATTAAAAGAAGAGAGAGACATTAATATATATATATATATATATATATATATATATATATATATATATATATATATATATATATATATATTTATATATGTATATGTATATATATAAGAGAAAGGAAATGAGATATTTATATATATAGAGATATTTTGAGTAGAGGAAGAAGAGGAAAATATCAGTGGGGTGTATGGGCAGTCATGATTGTTTACCATTGATTATAAAAGAACAGAACAGTTTTATGGGAGGACTGGACATTTACTTCACCACACAAACTCGCTCGTACAAAGAGAGCCTAGGAACAAAACCTAGGAAAAGCAATCTAAGTACAATTGTTTAGTTTTTTTCTGGGGGGGTGACGGTAGAGGCTCGAGAGAGTGACGAAAACTTTGTCTTACTCCTTGGACGATCGAATGCAGCTTCGGCTCCGGGGAAGAAATGCTCTTTGTGTGTACGGGAGTTACTAGTCTCTCTGCTCGGGCTCTGTGCGTCTGCTCCTCTGTGCCTCGGGTTTTGCAAGGGAATGACACCTTGCTATTTATAGGGCTTTATGATAAGTAGGGTATGTAGTAATTGCTCCTTAAAAAGCAGGTGGTTAGGGATTCGTTAAAATTTGTCTTGATCCTGTTTGTTGAAAATCAATCTGGGCTGTTAATGTTGATTGTAACAAATCTGGGCAGTTAATGTTGATTACACCAAATCTGTATGGTTTGTTGGAAATCGATATGGGCAGTTAATGTTGATTGCAACAAATCTGTATTGTGATGATTTACTGATATCAGTAAATCCGAGTGAATAAATCTTGATCAATCTTCTACCACGTGTCCCAACTGCCTGTTATGTCGACTGCCATAAATCTGAATTGTTGGGATTTGATCAACTCCTGCCACGTGTCCCAACTGCTACGAGCCACATGGAGGACTGTCATAGTTGAGCCGCATGAGTATGGCCTTTAATTGAACCATATAAGGGCGGCCTTACAACCGAGCCGCATGAGGATGGCCTCATGTCAGAGCCGCATAAGGGTTGTCCCCCATCTGAACCGCATGGAAGTCCTTTAATCTGAGCCGCATGGAAGTCCTTACAACTGAGCCGCATGGAGGTCCTTACAACTGAGTCGCATGGAAGTCCTTACAACTGAGCCGCATGGAAGTCTTTACAACTGAGCCGCATAAAGAGCTTTGGAAATGGGTGGATCGTGCCAGCTATAAAGATTTTATCTCGTCTCTCTAGGAGCACGCCATTATGACAGGGTCATTATTTTACCTTTATGTCAGAGCTGTCAATCCGTCGTTGTCAGAGCTGCCGCTGTGTCAGGATAATTAATGAGCCCGCTGCTCAGAGCATTTATGGCCAGCTGTAAAGGCCTGTTTTGAGCCGCATGAGGCCACGTGGCTTCCCCTTCATCTTTCTGAGCCGTATGAAGTTCTCGGGTCTTTTGAGCCACATGAAGGCTCATTCAGCTATGAGCCGCATGGGGCTAATTTCTGGGCCGCATAAGAATTTATTTATATTTTTCCATGCTTCTATAAGATCCCCTTCAAAGTTTTCAATTTGCAAAATTGAAACACTTTGAATAAGAAGCATGGATATGTCTGCATAAGCTCTTCCTGCCGCATAAACTTCTCTGGCCGTATGGGATGTTCTAGCCGCATGGATCGCTCTGGCCGCATGGACTGCTCTGGCCGCATGGACCGCTCTGGCCGTATAGACTTCCTAGCCGTATGGACTATTCTGGCCGCATAATGGTCCTGTGTGACGTGGGCGTCTCATTATTGCTCTTGATTTGTTTTGATTTGAAGCCGTCTTTTGGGTAAGATCCCAAAGTCGGCTTTAAATATACTTTGGATTTGCCTCGATGACCCAAGAGTCGGTTCTATCTCCTAGGCGGACCATAACCCGAAGCGCCTATCGGTTCACGTGCCCGCTGTTCGCCTATAAATATGAGAAAGTTTTAGAGAGAGACTCTTTACTCTCTCCTCTTGTTCAAGCTTTTCTTGCCCTAGCTGTCGTCTTCTTCTCCTTCGATTATCAATGGCTCCCAATACTTCTAAGGCCTCCTCTAGTGCTGCGGCGAAGGGTAAGGGAGCGGCTTTCTCATCAACTGCGGCGCCTCCAGTTCACCCTGATGTTCACCCCGCTATTGCTAGTAAGATTGTTGGAAGAAATCTTCATAGACTTAAATCCTAACCATAACGGCTACGTCGCATGTTTATACGCGAGCCTTTCTTCGTCTTCATGGAACTATTCAAGTTCATTGTGATGATACTGTGCTGTATGTGCCGTATGAGAGT
This sequence comes from Iris pallida, assembly GCA_029216955.1. NCBI lineage: Eukaryota > Viridiplantae > Streptophyta > Magnoliopsida > Asparagales > Iridaceae > Iris > Iris pallida. Next base: position 727,648 of record JANAVB010044620.1, on the reverse strand, counting down.
CATCTTGTGGCCACATCAGCACTTTGCAAGTTGGGCCGCATGAAGACCCATCGAACAGTGCCGCATAAGCTTTCTCTCGAACTGTGTCGCATGAGACCCCACCAAATTAGAACCGCATAAGCTCTGTTAATTTGGACCGCATACGCACTCGCTAAACAGAGCCGCATGAGCTCACTTGAACTGGGCCGCATAAGCACACGCTGAATCTGTAACGCCCCAGTCCCAAAATACGTAGGACCGAGTACGTGAACATGCCAGCTGTACACATACGAAGAATACACCAATATATGGAATCCTCATATTTGCACATAAGCTGTAAATAAAAATAATCACAGGCCAGAATAACATATCTAATCTCATCACAGCTCAACACAGAAGATAATAAGTCCAAATGAATAAAGCAGAGTATCAAAAGATAGTCGGGTGAACATACTCACTCCAAACAGCTATGAAAAATAGTCTCACAAGATCGGAGTCTAACCTCCGCAAATAGAAATGAAAAGAGATGTAAAATAATGTCTACAACTGTCTCAAATATAGAATAAACTAGAAATCAGTAGTGACTGCCTCGTCATCAATGTAAGATAGCTCCAATGCCGCTCCGTACTCCTGTGGGAAATCGTCTAAACCAGGAGAGATAACCAGGTCCTCAGGGGACATAGCAAGATACAAGAAAACACCATGCCATATAAACTGTGATAATATAATAAGAGAAAAGGTATGCATGCAATCGGGTTCCTGACCATTCTACTGTGAATATGCAGTTGAGATACAATCCTTCGACGCATGAGCCCTAGCTATAAATGGGATCGGCATAGTTCCCATAAAGGGTACCAGGGGCCTACGTCCATAACGCTCGGGAAGCGAGGGCACCATGTGCAAGGGGCTACGTCCATAACGCTCTGGGAAACGTCAGAGGGCGCCTGGAGCCTGCGTCTCCGGAGGAGCGCACAGGTAATCATGGAAGTGTAAAGAAGCCCATACGTCAGGTATTGTTCTCCCCACCCAATGTATAGTATCATCATCTCCATGACTGATATGAACCTCTAGTAACCGCCAAGTCTTCTAACATGCAATACTATTGACAGTTACTCCTATCCGTCGTACGCTCCATACGTATCGGTGGCCAGCCGACTACGCGGAAACGTGTCCTACATGTGACTCACATCACGTGATACAACAAGTGTCAAGGCCGTATGAGATATACCAATACCTCAACATCAATGGGTGGTCAATAAACCAAGTCAATGCAAGAGAATAAATAAAGCAAGAAAAACGACCGATAGAGTCGCTTGCACCCAAGTGTGGCTTGGACGCACAGTTTAAATATCACGAAACAAAATGCTGAAAATAACAACTGAAAATAAGAATATAATAATCACAGAGTAAGGTAGCAAGGTATCTTGCCTGTGGTGCAAAGTGGCAAGTCCAAGTAATCACAATGTCAGCCAAGAAATGTCACAATCTACAAACAACTCTGGACACTGAAACAAACATCAAAAATGGTCTCGGTGAAGTAGATATACCTAGGAAATGCCTGTCCAAAAGTCAAATTCTGGAACAGGGGCAAAATCATAATTTCGGGTCAAAGCGATGTCCATCGTTGGACCCGCTTTGCACCGAAACGCTTGCCAAAGTCTACGGTCTCTAAAGTCGTCAAACTACATGTCTACGGTTTCAGTTTGAGGAGAGGATCTCAACGGTATATCCAGTTTTGGATTCTAATGAGTCGTGTACAAAATCGCCCGTTTGAGTGGGTCGCAGGCCCGCCAAAAATGGGTTCCGATTCGACCTTCTCAGAATCGAACCAAACTTGGCATGCAAGACCAGAATTTTGATCCGGACCTGTTGGCGCAAGTTTGGTCTTGATTCAACGACTGTACACGAAGTTATGGGCAAGTTTGCAAAACGTCGATACGGGGTATCTTGACGGATACGCGTTGATTTCGTCGCGCACACGCGAGGAAACTGAGTTCCATCAGTTCCCACACGTCCGCAACGTCCATACGCACCTTTCGATGCGTATAGCGCGCGACCACGTCGCCCGTTTTGTCGGGGCGTACGTCGTATCGAACGAAATTCTACATTTTTAAAAACAGAATAAGTAGGTTTTTATGGATTTTTCAAGACTCGTAACTTCCTGCACAGACAATTAAATTCGAAAGTATGAACTCCATTGCACAGCCCTATATGTTGTTAACAAAAATGGTTCATATGGGTTTTAGAAACTGGTCTTGGACTGGCAAGTTTTCGCCTTCCGAAGTAGGGTGCTCAAGTATGAAATTTGCTCTGTTTTCGATTTATCAGATGCCAATTTTGGCTTCGATTTCTGGGATGATACGAAGCGTCTAATTTTGAAGTGTTGCAGGGTTATATAGTTGTATAGATGGTCTTCATACCTGAGAAGACGAAATGCGAAACGGTGGGGCGTGCGGCGTGAAAGTCGTGCGCGAAGTCGGGGTCGGCAGCGTGCCTGCTGTCAACGACGATCGTCGGGGCTACCTCCCTTGCTGGTGGTGGCTCTCACGGCGGTCGGGGCGCACACGACGGCAATGGGGACTCGAGGACGAGGGCTTTAGGTGGCAGACGAGTATTCGGGGGTTAGGGTTTTGTTTTGAGCAGTAGTTACATATATATACTACTTCGTTCCTGATATAACTAAGAATAGGTTTTTAGCTCAGGCTGATATGAGTTGGGCTCGGGTTCACGTAATGCAGCTGAGCTGCTTTGGTTTTCTATTTGGGATGTGGGGTCGGGGCTAAGGTCCTCAGCAGCACCGCTGCTGTTAGCAATGAATTGTGGGGTCGTCCCCCCCCCCCCCAATTCCGCAGCTTTGCTGCTACTATGGTGGGGGTTCGGCCACCACTGTCATACTCTTTTTTTATTTTTTTATTTTAACAATACATTATATATATAACATATATATATATATATATATATATATATATATATATATATATATATATTTAGTTTTTATATATTTTACATATATATATATAAAAAAAATATATATATATATATATATATATATATATATATATATATATATACATACCAAACAATAAGTAATCCTAGAATTTATATTAGTCCTAATTTAATAAGAATACTAACAATCACACAAATAATTTATACACACATGCATTTATATTTACGTACCTATACCAATTAAATTCTAACTAATATAGAAAAACAATTTTTAAGGCACTAAATAATTTAGGAAATATTGGGGGTTTACATCCTACCCAACTTTAAAAAAAAAATTTCGTCCTCGAAATTAAACTAAGGTCGGGGGATCAAATGCAATGCAAGAAAGAAAAAATCAGCAACTTAAAATTCAAGACATACCTCCGTTTTCGAACAAGTGCGGGTAGCGATTCCGGATGTCGTCCTCGCGCTCCCAAGTAGACTCCCCTGGCGAGTGATGCTTCCATGCTACGCGAACCAATGGAATATATTGGTTCCGCAACACCTTCACTCGGTGATCGAGGATACCTACTGGTTGCTCTTCATACGACAAACTCGGTCCCACTGTGATCTCGGAGTGATCAAGCACATGATTGTTGTCTGCCACGTACCTCCTCAACTGAGATACATGGAATACATCATACACTTTCTTTAGCGATGGTGGCAGTGCCAATCTGTAGGCAACCTCTCCAACACGTTCCAAGACATCGAAAGGGCCGATGTACCATGGACTCAACTTGCCACGTCCTCCGAATCGAATTGTGCCCCTAGTGGGGGATATCTTCAAGAACACATGGTCACCCTCTTTGAACTCCAAGGGTCGACGACGATTATCTGCCCACTGCTTCTGGCGATCCTACGCTGCTCGTAGGTGGTCCTGAATCTTCTTCACTGTCTCCACTGTGCTCAAGACCAACTCGGGACCCAATAGCTGTCGCTCTCCTATGTCGCTCCACAAACAGGAGACCGACACTTTCTACCATACAACGCTTCAAACGGAGCCATTTGAATGCTCGCTTGATAGCTATTGTTGTAGGAAAACTCAACAAGATGGAGATGGTCCTCCCACGAACCACCAAAATCAAGCATACACGCTCTCAACATATCCTCTAGCATCTGAATGGTACGCTCCGACTGGCCGTCTGTCTACGGATTATACGATGTGCTAAACTTCAATCGAGTGCCCAAACTCTCTTGCATGCTCCTCCAAAAATGCAAAGTAAATCTCGAGTCACGGTCTGACACAATACTAACAGGCACACCATGCAATCTCACAATCTGCTCCATATACATCTCTGCCAATACCTCTGTCGACTGGCCCACTCTAAAAGGTAAGAAATAGGCTGACTTTGTAAGTCTATCAACAATCACCCACACTGCGTCACGTCCCCTAGGACTCCGAGGAAAACCTATGACAAAATCCATAGTAATGTGCTCCCACTTCCACTCTGGAATGGGTAGCGACTGCAATAATCCGGCCGTCCTCTGGTGCTCCGCCTTCACTTGTTGACATACCAAGCACTTGGTAACGAAATGAGCTATCTCTCGCTTCATTCCATGCCACCAATAATACTGTCGTAAGTCACGATACATCTTGGTCCCTCCGGGATGAATAGAGTAAGTCGAACTGTGAGCCTCTGCCATAAGCTCCTGACGTAGCTCTCCATTGGGTACATAAATACGATCACCACATCGCAGTATCCCATCTGAGTGGATCCTCAAACTTGTCTGCTCTCCTGCTTTAGTCCTCTCTTTCAGTCGTCAAAATCTTGTATCATTAGGCAATGCTGCCTTGATGCGCTCTACCAATGATGATTGTACTTGAAGGTTGGCTAATACGCCGTCTGCTCCAGGAAATACTATCTTAATACCAAGCTGCTCCATGTCTCTAATCAATTCCTTCTGTGTAGTCAAATAGTGTGCCATGGGCTTACGGCTCATTGCGTCTGCCACGACATTAGCCTTGCCCGGATGATAATGAAGCTCGATCTCATAATCCTTTATCAACTCCAACCAACGTCGTTGTCGCATATTCAACTCCTGTTGTGTGAACACGTACTTGAGACTCATATGATCAGTGTAGATATCAACCTTCTCGCCGTACAAGTAGTGTCTCCATAGCTTCAAAGCAAAGATAATCGCTGCGAGCTCTAGATCGTGGGTCGAATAATTCTTCTCATGCACTCTTAACTGTCGCGATGCATACGCTACTACCCGACCGTGCTGCATCAATACACATTCTAATCCCTTCCCGAATGCGTCGCTGTAGATCACAAATCCTCCTGGGCCTGATGGTAGCGTCAAGATTGGTGATGTGGTCAATCGCTTCTTCAACTCGTCAAAAGCGGCTTGACACTCGTCTGTCCATACAAACTCCTGATCCTTGCAAGTTAATCGAGTCATAGGCCCCGCTATTCGAGAGAAATCTTCTACTAACCGTCGGTAGTAACCCGCAAGTCCGAGGAAACTTCTCACTTCAGAAGCTGTTGTGGGAGCGGGCCATGATTTGACTGCTGTGATCTTCTCTGGGTCTTCTGATATACCATCGCCCGTAACAATATGACCAAGGAATGATACCTCCTTGAAAAAGAAATCACACTTGCTAAGCTTCGCGAAAAGTCGCTCATTCCTCAATGTTCCCAAAACTATCCGTAGATGCTGCTCGTGCTCCTCTTGACTCTTAGAGTCAATCAAGATATCGTCTATAAAGGCTACTACAAATTTGTCCAAGTATTGGTGAAAGATCTTGTTCCTCAAATTCATAAAAACTGCTGGGGCATTGGTCAACCCGAAAGGTATGACCAAGAACTCGTAGTGTCCATACCTCGATCGAAAGGTCGTCTTGGCAATATCTTCCTTTCGAACCTTCAATTGGTGATAGCCCGATCGTAAGTCAATCTTGGAGAATACTTTTGATCCACTTAGTTGATCGAATAGATCGTCTATTCGCGGCAAGGGATACTTGTTCTTTACCGTCACCGCATTCAGTGCTCTGTAGTCTATGCACATGTGCACTGTCCGGTCTTTCTTAGGCACAAAAAGAATGGGTGCTCCCCATGGTGACGCACTGGGACGAATAAATCCCTTCTCTAATAAGTCATCAATTTGCATCTTCATCTCTACCAAGTCCTTGGGTGCCAGACGATATACTCGGGATGAAATAGGCTCGGCTCCTGGAATAAGCTCAATAGAAAACTCAATATCTCGGTCAGGTAGCAGTCCTGGCAATTCCTCGGGGAATACATCCTCAAACTCGGTGATAATAGGGTGCTGTGGGGTGTCATGCATCATCATATGTGTTCTCGATGTGGGTGCATCACAACTATCTCCGTCTTCTTTGGTGAACTCAAACTCTGCCGCATTCGGTGGTCTAAAGATAATACTGCTCCTATGGCAGTCTATGAGAGCGAAATGCTGGCTCAACTAGTCCATTCCAAGAACCACATCAAATGTCGGCATAGGGAACACAAGAAGTCGTGCCATCATCTCTCTACCATTTATCACTACAGGACAAAGTCTACAAACACCACTAACAGGTACAACTCCTCCTCCAGTAAGGATTTTAACATTCTTAGCTAAGGATGTGATGGGAATGCTGTGTCTAATGGCAAAACTAGTGGCTATAAATGAATGTGTGGCTCCAGTATCAAATAATATAATAGCAGGAAAAGATGCAACTAGAACCATACCTGCTATAACTTCCGCCTCTGTCTCTATATCCTCAACAGCAAGTGAGAATGCCTGCCCATAATTTTGTCCTGGGCCCTGAGCTCTGGCCTTGTTGTACTGTGTGCCTTGGGGAGGCAATGGTGGACGATGTGCTCCTGCTATAGGCCGTGGTGCTGGAAGAGCTTGGGCTGTGGGCCTCGGATTTTGCCGAGCTTGTACTATTGCATGTTGCTCCGGATAATCCTTGAGCATGTGCTGATTGGATCCACATCTCAAGCATAATCCAAGGCGAGTCCTGCAGTCATTCTGAATATGTCCTTGTTTATCGCAGTAATGGCAAACAGGCTTCTGATAAGGTGAGGGCCTCTGTTGGAACTGTCCTGTGGCCCTCCTAATAGGTCCACTCTGAGTGGTTCGGGCTGGTGTAACTGCTGGGGTATGGCGCCTCGATGTCTCCTGCTGTTCCTTGCGAAGAATCAACTGAGCATGCGCTTCTTCCAAGATAGCTGAATGGGAGACTCGAGACTGGGTAGTCGTATAAGACTTGAGCTCTGGTGCAAGCCCCTGGTGAAATCTCCTCGCCTTCTCTAACTCTGTCGGAGTCAATCCCGCACCAAATCGACTCAGGCGATTGAACTCTGAGTCATACTCATCAACTGTCATATTCCCTTATTTTAGGTGAAGGAACTGGTCATAGAGACCATCTCGGACATGAATAGGGAAGAATCTCTCATCAAATGCATCAAAGAACTGCTTCCAGGTGATCCCAGTGCCTAATCGTCTCTCTTCTGCCTTCCACCAGTGGTGAGCATTATCTTCTAACAGTAGGTCCACTGCTGTCATCCAATCTCGAGCTGGCAACTGGGATGCCTTCAGTAGTTTCTCGGTACTAATAAGCCACTGTGACACCACTAATGGCTTTTTCGTCCCTCTAAAGGCCTTGGGGTTCATATCTGTGAAATTCTTGATAGAGCCTTCATAGGGATACAGAGCCGGTACTGGTACTGGTGCTGGAGGTGGTGGTGGAGGTCTAGTCATAGCTGCCATCATCGTCTGTCTCATTAGCTCTGTCTGCTGCCACTGAGCCTGTATCATGGTATACATAAACTGAGTAGTAGGGCTCCCATCAGTCGGTGGTGGAGGCGTCTGAGGTCCCGACTATGGGGGAAACTGCTGAGGAAATGGTGGTGGAGGAGGCAGTAGTACATTCCCTCCCGGTGGCATGGTAGTAGTCTGTCCAGCCTGGCTGCCTGGGGGTGCTGCAATATTTGGGTACTCCGTCGTTGGTGTCGTAGTAGGCTGTGACAGTTCTGGTTGGTAGGGTGTCGCTGGAGTCATGGGAGGATTCTGTCCCTCCGAAGTAGTCTCCTCGCTAGATGTGAGGGCCAAGGCAGAAGTGCGTCCGCTACGTAGATTCATACTGTTGGCACGAGGAAGATAAGTTGATATTAAGAAAGATTAGATATGAAGTAAATCGAATAATCAAGGAAGTTTCAAAAAGATTGGAAGTCAAGAGATAGTAGTAGTTCTGGATGAGATATTCTTATTCCTATATGCATGCTTGTTGGGCACAGTCATGTAACCCAACAATATTAAATTTGACCTGCATGGGCTACCACAAAAATATGTAACGCTCCAGTCCCAAAATACGTAGGACCGAGTACGTGAACATGCCAGCTGTACACATACGAAGAATACTCCAATATATGGAATCCTCATATATGCACATAAGCTGTAAATAAAAATAATCACAGGCCAGAATAACATATCTAATTTCATCACAGCTCAACACAGAAGATAATAAGTCCAAATGAATAAAGCAGAGTATCAAAAGATTGCCGGGTGAACATACTCACTCCAAACAGCTATGAAAAATAGTCTCACAAGATCGGAGTCTAACCTCCGCAAATAGAAATGAAAAGAGATGTAAAATAATGTCTACAACTGTCTCAAATATAGAATAAACTAGAAATCAGTAGTGACTGCCTCGTCATCAATGTAAGATAGCTCCAATGCCGCTCCGTACTCCTGTGGAAAATCGTCTAAACCTGGAGAGATAACCAGGTCCTCAGGGGACATAGCAAGATACAAGAAAATACCATGCCATATAAACTGTGATAATATAATAAGAAAAAAGGTATGCATGCAATCGGGTTCCTAACCATTCTACTGTGAATATGCAGTTAAGATACAATCCTTCGACGCATGAGCCCTAGCTGTAAATGGGATCGGCATAGTTCCCATAAAGGGTACCAGGGGCCTACATCCATAACGCTCGGGAAGCGTCAGAGGGCACCATGTGCAAGGGGCTACGTCTATAACGCTCTGGGAAACGTCAGAGGGCGCCTGGAGCCTGCGTCTCCGGAGGAGCGCACAGGTAATCATGGAAGTGTAAAGAAGCCCATACGTCAGGTATTGTTCTCCCTACCCAATGCCTAGTATCATCATCTCCATGACTGATATGAACCTCTAGTAACCGTCAAGTCTTCTAACATGCAATACTATTGACAGTTACTCCTATCCGTCGCACGCTTCATACGTATCGGTGGCCAGCCGACTACGTAAAAACTTATCCTACATGTGACTCACATCACATGATACAACAAGTGTCAATGCCGTATGAGATATACCAATACCTCAACATCAATGGGTGGTCAATAAACTAAGTCAATACAAGAGAATAAATAAAGCAAGAAAAACGACCGATAGAGTCGCTTGCACCCAAGTGTGGCTTGGACGCACAGTTTAAATATCACAAAACAAAATGCTGAAAATAAAAACTGAAAATAAGAATATAATAATCACAGAGTTAGGTGGCAAGGTATCTTGCCTGTGGTACAAAGTGGCAAGTCCAAGTAATCACAATGTCAGCCAAGAAACGTCACAATCTCCAAACAACTCTGGACACTGAAACAAACATCAAAAATGGTCTCGATGAAGAATATATACCTAGGAAACGCCTGTCCAAAAGTCAAATTCTGGAACAGGGGAAAAATCATAATTTCGGGTCAAAGCGATGTCCGTCGTTGGACCCGCTTTGCACCGAAACGCGTGCCAAAGTCTACGGACTCTAAAGTTGTCAAACTATATGTCTACGGTTTCAATTTGAGGAGAGGATCTCAATGGTATGTCCAGTTTTGGATTTCGATGAGCCGTGTACAAAATTGCCAGTTTGAGTGGGTCGCGGGCCCACCAAAAATGGGTTCCGATTCGACCTTCTCAGAATCGAACCAAACTTGGCATGCAAGACCAGAATTTTGATCCGGACCTGTTGGCGCAAGTTTGGTCTTGATTCAACGACTGTACACGAAGTTATGGGCAAGTTTGCAAAACGTCGATACGGGGTATCTTGACGGATACGCGTTGATTTCGTCGCGCACACGCGACGAAACTGAGTTCCATCAGTTCCCACACGTCCGCAACGTCCATAGAGCCTTTCGATGCGTATAGCACGCGACTACGTCGCCCGGTTTGTCGGGGCGTACGTCGTATCGAACGAAATTCTACATTTTTAAAAACAGAATAAGTAGGTTTTTATGGATTTTTCAAGACTCGTAACTTCCTGCACAGATAATTAAATTTGAAAGTATGAACTCCATTGCACAGCCCTATATGTTGTTAACAAAAATGGTTCATATGGGTTTTAGAAACTGGTCTTGGACTGGCAAGTTTTCGCCTTCCGAAGTAGGGTGCTCAAGTATGAAATCTGCTCTGCTTTCGAGTTATCAAATGCCAGTTTTGGCTTCAATTTCTGGGATGATACGAAGCGTCTAATTTCGAAGTGTTGCAGTGTTATATAGTTGTATAGATGGTCTTCATACTTGAGAAGACGTAATGCAAAACGGTGGGGCGTGCGGCGTGAAAGTCGTGCGCGAAGTCGGGGTCGGCAGCGTGCCTGCTGTCAACGGCGATCGTCGGGGCTACCTCCCTTGCTGGTGGTGGCTCTCGCGACGGTCGGGGCGCACACGACGGCGATGGGGACTCGAGGACGAGGGCTTTAGGTGGGAGACGAGTATTCGGGGGTTACGGTTTTGTTTCGAGCAGTAGTTACATATATATACTGCTTCGTTCCTGATATAACTAAGAATAGGTTTTTAGCTCGGGCTGATATGATTTGGGCTCGGGTTCACGTAATGCAGCCGAGCTGCTTTGGTTTTCTATTTGGGATGTGGGGTCGGGGCTAAGGTCCTCAGCAGCACCGCTGCTGTTAGCAATGAATTGTGGGGTCGGGCCCCCACCCCCAATTCCACAGCTTAGCTGCTACTATGGTGGGGGTTCGGCCACCACTGTTATACTCTTTTTTTATTATTATTTTTTAAGAATACATTATATATATATATATATATATATATATATATATATATATAATATATATATATATATATATATATATATATATATATATATATATATATACATACCAAACAATAAGTAATCCAAGAATTTATATTATTCCTAATTTAATAAGAATACTAACAATCACACAAATAATTTATACACAAATGCATTTATATTTACGTACCTATACCAATTAAATTCTAGCTAATATAGAAAAATATTTTTTAAGGCGCTAAATAATTTAGGAAATATTGGGGGTTTACAGAATCAGAGCCGCATAAGACCCCACCAAATCAGAACCGCATAAGCCCTGTGAAACTGGACCGCATAAGCACCCGCTAGACAGAGCCGCATGAGCTTACTTGAACTGGGCCGCATGAGACCGTGCTAAGCAGAACCGCATAAGCTCATTTGAACTGAGCCACATGAGGCCGCGCTAAACAGAATCGAATAAGCTCATTTGAACTGAGCCGCATGAGGCCGCACCAAGTCAGAGCCGCATAACCTCTTCTAAATCGTGCCGTATGAACACTCGCTAAACCGAGCCGCATAAGCTCACTTGAACTGGGCCGCATGAGGCCTCGATAAAATAGAGCCGCATAAGTCCAGAAACACTAAGTGATTTTACCTGGCCATCTTCTAACTTGTTTCCTTTATCTTTTTTTTCAGTGAATCTGCCAGTCAATCCTGCGAAAGAGCCCTTGGTTGGTTCAGCCCAATCTGCTGTGGGTGTGCGGTTCGACCATATAGTCCAGTATGTGGTGAACCAGCTCCCCAAAGACGAACCTGCGGAGAGGCTGAATGCTATCACGAACCAGTCCTTCTATTTTCTCTGTGCCATGATGAACTCGGGGCGATTGGGAGGAGAATTCCTGAAACCTGAGTTCCTCTTCGGGGATGCCTTGACTGTGAAGAACCCCCAAGTTCTGGATATATTCGAGAACTGGAGCTTCACTTCTGACGGAATGGTGATCCATATTCCTCAGATGGAGCGTCATTTTCCGTTGTCGTGGTTTAACATGCTGTCGATGGACAGAAAGATGGTGGACTCCTTAACTCCGAGCCAGTCGGGGATGTTTGTGGGTAACGTCCATTATAACAGAAACTTGGGGTCAGTGTGTAAAACCCCTAAATTTCTACTAATTTTTTTATTATTAAATTTGGTACTGATTTAAAATTTTGTATTGCACGTCACGTAGTCGTATTGTACGTCGTGTGCAAAATTTTATTTCTCGTAATTGCTCGACGAGTGCGGATATGTGCAAGCGTACATATTTTTGAAAAATAATTTTTTCTATCTTTTTCGAAGTAATATAGATAATAATTATTTCTAGCTATCATTTTCAAGTTTATGATTTTAATTATGAAAATCTTTTCATTTATACAGTTATAATAATAAGTAATTTTTCCTATAAAATGGTATATTAGAAAAGTATATTTATGTAAATATTATTTGTACATACATATATATTTAGTAATTATTTATTAGTTTATTTTAAATAATAATGTAGTTTTTGAAATTATTATTATTAGTATTTTGGAAAATATATTTCGAAATTATTGTGACGATTTAAACCTTGATTTGAAATTTTAGATTTATTTAAATAGTTAAATATTTGAAATTTGATTTGTCCCATTGAGTTTAAACTAAAAATTTAATTTGATTTAAATCGGATTTGTATTTGGATTTGGAATTGATTGATTTTAAATTAGTAGCAATTATCTAAAAGGGGATTTAAATATTATAATCCTTATCCAACTGAGAATTCCCACATCCTATAAATAGGCAGGTACTCCTCCATATTATTTTCTCCACAAATCATCTTCTACAAATTCCACAACCAAAAATAAGTACATCGTGTCCGTGACCAACATCTCATCGTGCGTGTATCGTGACTGTGTCCCTATTTTTCCCTTCCACTATTTGTATTACATTACATTTCATCTTCTACGTGTCCACACGCCGGACACGAACTCGACTCCAAGGCTATGTCTCGCAGGACAACCAACACCAAATCCTAATCCCTAACCTCCGTATCAGCCTTTTCCATTATCCCGACCTGCACAATGTCCGTGCCTCCCAACTTCGGCCAGAAGCTCCCCAACCCGGCCATCCATGTTCCCTGCATCCACCATCCCGACCACTCTAACCTCTACGACACATAACCACCATCACGTCCAGCTCCGCCAAGGTCCCAACGAAAACTTCTCGACCCCGCCACCGCGGTCGGGCCAGCGTGACCTCGCCTTCGGCCACTGGCCGAACCCCCCAGATTCGAACCGACAATACGCCAGCAACCAGCCATCACCACATTACCACCGTCACACCCAGACACCACCCCATCAACCGGCTGAGCCCCAGCCCTAGCGCCAATAGCCCCGACCCACCGGAGCTCCTCCGGCCAACCTGTCAACCCCACCATCGGTGACTCCAAACCCAATCGATCGAGGGAAAAACCCAAATTAAGACACCTACCGCCATTGCCTCGATGGCGAGCTTCCTCCACCGGTCGCCTCGCTCGTCCGCTCGACCGCCTGCTTTGTTGAAACCCTCCACGCTTCCGCCATCTTCACCAGCACAGCGCGCCTCCCATTGACGCCCGCTCCAACTTGGCAGCACCGATCATCGCCTGATCTAGACTCAGCATCGGTTACGGCGAGCGCCACCATCGCCCTAAGCAGCTGCAACCACGGCGAGCCGCGGTGCCCTCCGGTGAGCCAGCTCCTCCCAGACCACCGTGCGCTTCTTGCCGAGCCTCCTCCGACCGTCCTGAGCTCGCACTGCCTCACAGACGAACGGCCAGTCCAGCCCTCCGTCTTCCTCCAACGCGTCGCGTCTAGTCCGGTTAACCGCCGTGTGCCCTAGCTCCGACCTCCGCACAGTACACCCCCATCTCCGGCCGACTTTCCCGCTCTCCCCAAGCCCGATCCTCTCCGTCGCCGTTTGCCGCCCTTCGCCATCCCCGTCAGCTCCGAACCCTCCTTTCTTCGCCTTCGTCTAAGCCTCCGCCGCCTACCGACGACTCCACGCCTCCGATCTCCGCCCCTCGCTCTCTCGCTATCTCCCTCGTTCCCTTTCTTTTCATCTTTTTTTTAGCTTCTCTCTCATTTGGGAGAAGAGAACCGAGTGAAATTTTATTTTATTTTATTTTTTTCTTTTCTTTTTCATTTTGTTATTTTACTGTTAACTGAGTTATTTTTATATATTATTATTATTATTATTATTAGCATATGTATTTTTATTATTATTATTATTATTAGTATTATTTGTATTAAGAAGGTATGTATGTACTGTATATGTAAATATATTATTAGTATTTTCTTGTATTATTATTACTATAATAATTTTAATGGTTACTACTAGTAAAGCAGTATGTGAGTATTGTTGTTATTATTATTATTATCATCCTAATTACAGTGTATTTTTTTTATATAAAAACTACATATATTATTAGTATGCATGTTACTATAAGTATTATTATTATTAATATTATTGTTATTATTTTGTTTTATTAATAAATAGATAGTTAACCCATTCCAAAATTATGTTTGACAACTCAGTAACCCTAAAATATTTTTTTAGATTTTTATATAATTAATTAAAATATTTTTGGACAAATAAAAATTTAGTTTCTTCCTAGAAATTCTATTTTTGACAAACTTAGAGTTTTGGCCAAAATAAAACGATTTCTTGAATTTAAGTATTTTTTCTATAATTATTTTGACTCATAAAAACTAGTTTTCATGTATTATAAATAGTTTTCTATTATTTATCCATTATTCTTTGATTTCTCTCATGTCCGTAACCGATCCTCTTATTTCCATTCTGTCACCAAATTCATACCACCTTATGTCCACCTTAACCAATTTGACCCTTCTGGATCCAATGGAACTGTCCGTGCCACCATCAGAGGTCACCTTGTGTAGTTGTTAATCGAAGTCGCAGTTCGTGCCACCGTGATTATCGTAGCACACCAGGCGTACTACCAGGCAAGTCACCTTGCCATTTGCAGTTTATTTATTTTAGCTCATATTTCATGCATTATTTATTTTGTTTATGCAAAATAAACTATGATACATGGCATAAACTGTTAGAACTTATTGTTCGTTTATATTTCCTGCTATGTATTATTTTTCTTACACATTAAACCTAGATTTAAGGGACCACCTTGTGTGTTGCATTCATTGGCCTTGACACATTGTACCACGAAGTTGTGTGTCGCATGTAGAATACGGACGTGCGTGATTGGCTGGCCACTAGTACGTACAAGCCGTACGATAGGAATAACCGCTAATAGAGGTTGTGTGCTTAGTTTGACTTAGAGGTTATAGAAGTTTTCTGTTATGGATACAACATAGTAGGCATTGGACGGGAAGGACAATTCCTTAGCATATAGGCTTCGATGCACTTTTCCTTGTGACCTGGAAGCTCCGCTGGAGATACGGGGTTGATGACCCATGATTACTGACGGCCACTGACGTTCTGCGGAACGTTACGCTCTTACTGATGTGGCCTCTGGTGCCCAAGGGAGGACCATGCCGATCCTATTCAGCCAGGGCCCATACGTAGAAAAGATTGTTCTTAACTACATTTCACTTAGAATGGTTAGGCACCTTTATCCGTTAGGTACGAGTACTTTTGGTTTGGGTACCTGTATCTGACCGTGGCTTGGAACAATAACTTGTCGCGGATTAGTTCGTCACACCTTGTCCTTATTTGGTTGTAGGTGTGGCTTACTACTTCGATGAGAAGGTATTGAACCTTGTCGGGGTCCGGATACCATATTGGATTCATAGCATGGAAAGATACGTCACCGTGAATTAGTTTACCATCTCCTGACCTTGTTTGGTTGGGGGGATGGTACGCTCGTTCAATAGGTGTGTATTGGACCATGATATAATTCAATTGACTTATTTATTTGAGCAATATTTATTTAGTTTATATGGCATGATATTATGTGTCTTGTTATGTCCCTCTGAGGACCTGGTTATCTCGTCAGGTGTGTGCTATTGTCTTTTGCAGGTGTTCTAGCTCTAGCCGTGATCATTGCTATTCTTCGAGGATGATTGCACTTAGATCGTTTTCGCTTCGCTCGCCAAATTCATTTCTTTACTCATGTATTTTCCTTTACTTGTTGGTAGTAGATTTGTCTCCGCCCAACATATTGTATCAAGATAATTTATTATCATTATATGATATCTTTTATTCAGTTATTTTGTGTGGATGATATTAGTTATGGTTCTACTGCATTTTACAGCTTACGTATATTTATTATACGGCTGGCATGTCAACGTTCCTAGTCCTACGTATTTTGGGACTGGGCGTTACACAGTTTATGCGGGCAAGGTATCGATCAGTTGCTACGTGATGGGGTTGGCCCCGGGTACCTTCTTAAATGTGCAGGGTCCCAATTTTAAGTTCTCTCAAGCCGATACTTTTCTGAACCAACTTGCTAGGAAGGGGTCCTATCCCGTTGGCCGATTGTCGCTGTTGAACTGGTTAAACCCTATCCCTTCGTGGGCCAATTTGACCACATGGATTTTGCGGAAGTATGAGATTCTCCTTCGTGAGATCGGCCTCTATCACGCCATTCGGGGCACCTGTCACGGTCTGCCCATGAATAAGACGCTGTTCATGGCTCTCCTAGAGATGTACAACCGGCGAATAGGAACCTTCTTCACGCCTGGAAGGGAGATGGGACTCGCCCTCCACGAGATGCATGCAGTTTCCAAGCTGCTCTGGGGAGAAGAAGTCTTTGAAGTGTATACCCCGACGAACGAAGAGTTCGAGGACTTGGATCGATGGTTCCCGGGCTTTGTTGCCATATACCGAGAACTACTATGTCATCACAGCACCTGCCATCAGACGTCCATCAAGAAGGACGGTAGCTCGGAAGGGAACCTTTCTCACACCCGGTCATGGTTCACACACCCTTTTACGCTAGGTGCCTCAAGCCGAGTTTCTCCTCGAAATCCTCAAACCCAGGAGGAAGTACAGGACCTGGTGTTGAGTGCCAAGAGATCGAAGGCCACGGGAGACAGGTTCGGGAGTAAAACTGACTCCTTCAGTTATTTTTATCAGGGTACTCAGCAGCTGTCAGAGAAGGCACTCCTGGCAGGGTTCTTGATGGTGTGGCTGCGAAACTGCGTGGTCTCGGGAGGGGCTAGTTCTATTGAGAGGCTCAGTCGTAATTTTATCCTTCCTGCTGTGAAACTGGTCTTCAGGGCCAGACTTGCTCTTCTTTCGGCCGTGGTGTGCAGCATACACTGTGGCCTCCGTGCCTTCTCGTCCAAGGTCATTTCCCGTGACACGGCAAAGGACTTTGAACGCGTTGAACTACCCTTTCATTAACTGATGGGATGGTTGTTGATACACTATCGGTCGTTGATGAGGCCTGGCGCAGAAGACGGCATTACGGCTGATGATACTTTCATCTTACAATATCACCATCAGCCCTGGGAGTGCAGCACTATGCCAGCCTATCGGAGGGCGCTGGCGAGAGTAGACGGATACAACTTTTTTGTGTCTGTTCCTCGTTTTACCGATGAAGAAGTGAGGGGCGTACATATTGATGGTACCGGACCTCCTCACCTCTTGTCTGAGAAGATGCTCCTTTGATTGCGTAACATCCGTCCTGCGCATCTAGTATACCGCAACCGTAACACTGTCTATTTGGAACCTTACTTGCCCAGTAGGTTCTCCCGACAGTTTGGGTATAGTCAACTACTCCTGGACAGCCCCAGCCCTTGCCTGGGTTTTGAAGGTAGCATCCTTAACGGTATCAGGGCCTGGCATTATTATGATAAGGTTCACACCCGTACTAGCTTCTCAGTTTCTGATGCTGAGGCGCCAGGAGAGATTTTATATTTGGTGGCTTTATACCATGTCGCGACGAGCAAGCCTCATGTTCGCTTTGACCCAAGTACCATCATTATTGTTGGTACTGGCTTGGCGGAGAAGCCCTAGGGGTCCAAGGCGAGAAAGAAGCGGAAGAACACAGTTTCTGTGTCAGACTCGGAGTCTGCCAACGCGGACGAAGAGGATGACGAGCATGAGCATGATCCCGACAACTCTTTCCCTCCTGCAGATGAGGTGGTAGCGGATCAGCCGCCCGTTGTGCCGAGCCCTTCCCAAAAATGAAGCAGGCCTGAGTCTGCTGGTGGCGGCAGAACCTACTCCATAAAATGGGCTGCGGTTAAGCCTCGTCGGCTGTTCATTAAGAAGAGAGGCGAGGATATGGGCGCCATTTCGGAGGTGAATTGAATTACAACCATCTCCTTCTTTAGCTCTTCCTTTTCCTGAACTATGATGTAATCTTTTTTTAATTTACAGGCATCAGAAGAATCAAACTTTCGAGAACCGGCCCCTGACTCTGAAGTCGATCCGGCCTTGACCACTTTGATTAGTGACATGTGTGCCGAGATTATTTCTGCCGGGTTCTTCCGGTAACGGCTGGGGCTCAACCCAATGCTGAGGTATCAACCCAGGGCGACCTGGAATCTGCTGAACCTGTCCCCGAGGCTGTTGAACCTCAGCTGGGTGACGCTGATCCAACTATATCTTCTTCCGAAGCGGCTGGGGCAGATGAACCAGTTGCTTTTGGGTCGGATGTTGCTGGTGAAGAGGCTACGGTGGCTGAGAGCGAACCTCAGTCCCAGTAACTCTTCCCTGGTAAGCTAAGTCAAATTTTAACCAGCGAGGAGATTCATTCGCTCTATCATCATATCCTTCGGGTTAAGTTCATTGATATTTCCTCCGGACATACAGGTCCTGCTCCTTCACTGCCAACGATGGACACTATCGAGGGAGGGCTGGCCAGAGAGAATCAGGTGGAAGAGAGTGTGCCTCCTCTAACTTATATTGAGGGGCCTCCTGATGAATCGAGTTCGGGAGAGCAAACGACGAAACGGCCGGGGCGGGGAGAAATGGTCCCCGTCCTCTCCTCTGTTCATGTGGCTCCGGGGGTTAACCTTTTCGCCCTGCCGAGTCTCCAGACCCTTCGGGCTGCGGAGGAGGAATTGGCCGCTATTCAAGCATCCTTTCGCTCGAAACTTGTTTCCCTTGTGGCGGGGGCAGCAAGTTCCGGTACATCTTCTTCGTCCCTGCCAGCTACCATTCATTTGACGCCGTCTTCTGCGGAAGTTCTGGATGAAGCATCAAAGGATGTGGTTGATAGTTTCTACCGCCACCTGAGGCGAGGAATTGAGGCTGCGGTGGAGAGAGGGACCTCTTTTGCCTTGGCCCGTCAATGCACCCGGGGCCAGATTGAAATCCTTAGAACCCTTCCAGGCGGGGCAGGGATGGTTGAGCTCCTGGAACCCAAATTGCTGGAGGCCGATCAGCTTGTGGCCATGTTTCAAATGCTGCGATAAGTTGATCTGTCTGCAGCAATAGACCAAGAGCGTGCCTTCCTCATAACTGCCATGGAGAAGGTAAGGGTTGCTCGGGATACGGCCAAGCCGGTTATAATGGGGGACCTCTACCGCCTGTCTCTGCAATATGATCAGTTGAGCCGCAGGGGAGAGGACTGCATGGCTCGGGAAGTGGCCGCCTCCCGTGAGGTAATTGATACGAGAGAGCAGATCCTTAAACTTCAGAGGAAACTGACTTTCTTGGAATCTGAGCTCGAGGCCGCACGCACGGATAAGGAGCTGGTTGTTCAGGAAGCCGACAAGGTCACTCGAGCTTCTGCTGGCATAGAGCATGCTCTGGAGAAGCTTGAAGAGGGCTGGCGGGCTCACTCGCATCTGGAGGATACGGAGCGGCTGACTTATGAGGCCGAGCGTCGGGCCAAGCAGTGGTTTGAGCGGTCGACGAACCATAGTCAGCTTTTTTCTTATTTATATTCTTTCTCTTTTTGAGAGGGACGTGGTCCCAGAACATGTAGTACCTTTGACTTTCAAATAAAAGAGTATGTTTTATTTTACCCTTTATTTGTATTGCTTGTTGTGTTTGTGGTGTTATGGTATTTGCCCCATAGGGGGACTATTTGTGGACCTATTACCCCTGGCGTACCTTGGTTCTAGGTACGGATAACATGTTTGATAGGGATACTTAGAACAATTCCACAGTAAGGTGGCTATGGAAGTTCCTGGTATCGGGAGAAAGAATGCCATGGAGCAGCTGAGCTCCTGGGGCATGATGAGAAATAAGGCGCATGTACTAGAAAACTTAGTACAGCATTTGTGGTCAGCAGAGGACATTTATGGTCAACAGAGGACATTTGTGGGCCTATTATCCTTGGCGTACTCCGGTCTTGGGTACGAATAATAGGTCGAGGGAAAGCCAATATATTTACTCAGAGGTAATAAGGACGTGGTAAATATGAGGATTTCTTCAATAGAGCCTTCCTACTTAGAGGTAATAAGGACGTGGCAGGAGTGGACTCCATGAAGGGTACATAGAACAACTCAGAGGTAATATGGATGTGGAAGTTCTACGTGAGGGGGTGATTTGTTTTTTGGCGAAAGCGGAACAACTCAGAGGTGACATCGACGTGGTTGTTTCGGGAAATTTGTGGGTCTGTTACCCTTTTTTTATGCACGAAAAGTACGGGTAGCAGATCATAAAGAAAATGCTCTTTTAGGGAGGAAGTTCAGAGGTATGATCATACGTGACTTACTACCCAAAAGATGCGATATAGATTCATCTGGAGTGACCAGAGTGTAAGTTTAGCGGTACCTACAGGTACATAACTCAACAATCTGGTCAATTTGGAGTCAGAATGTAAGTTCAGCGGTACCAGAGGGTACATATATAACTCAACAATCTGAGAGATTTGGAGGATGTTGTTTTAGAAATAATACTTCTTCAGGAACTTGCCGTTGATGGGCAACATGAGCAAGTCTCCGTTTTGTTTTGCG
Organism: Iris pallida; assembly: GCA_029216955.1. Taxonomy (NCBI): domain Eukaryota; kingdom Viridiplantae; phylum Streptophyta; class Magnoliopsida; order Asparagales; family Iridaceae; genus Iris; species Iris pallida. Next base: position 706,813 of record JANAVB010044620.1, on the reverse strand, counting down.
AGGCGCTAAGCACCATTGGAGAATACAGCCTCGATGACAAATGGGCCTTCCCACTTTGGCTAGAATTTGTCGACAGTTTTGTGAGTCATAACCATTGGCCTCCGAACTGCCAGAACGAGATCGCCCACTTGGAATGTTCTAATTTTAACCTTCTTGTTAAAAGCTCCCGAGATACGTGCTTGGTATAGCTCGATTCGTTGTTGAGCTAACAGACGCTTCTCATCTAAAGCCTCCAACTCTTGTAACCGGCGATGGTGATTATCTTCCGTTGTCAATCGATAGGTAAGGGCAACGCGGAGTGAGGGGATTTGAGTCTCCAATGGGAAAACTGCCTCACTCCCATATACCAAGGAGAATGGTGTGTTCCAAGTGGTCGTCCGGACTGTAGTACGGTATGCCCATAAGCATTCGCTAAGCTTCTCATTCCAGTCGCGTTTGTTGGAAGACACGAACTTCTTGAGCAGCTTGATTATAGTTTTATTGAATGCTCCTGCCAATCCATTCGTTGCCGAATTATATGGCGTTGAAGCAACATTCTGGATTCAGTGTTTGTCACAGAATCGATAGAAGGTGTGGCTTGCAAACTATGGACCATTATCGTGGATGATCCTTCGGGGCAATACGAAGCGATCGATGACGTAATGCTTATGGAAGCTGATCACGTTTGATATCTTCACTTCTGCAAGCAGAACAGTTTCCGCCCATTTGGAGAAGTAATCTATGATTGTAAGTATAAAACGATATCCTCGGGACGAAGGCGGAGTGATCGGACTAATGATGTCCATTCCCCATGCTTCGAATGGCCAGGATGCCACCGTCGGATGTAGAAACTCGGATGACTGGTGGATGAGATCTGTATGGACTTGACAAGCTTTGAACTTTTTTGCATAGTCTATCGCATCTGCAACCATCGTGGGCCAGTAATAGTCCATTCGACGAAGGCGGTCTTGCAATTTTGGGCCAGGCTGATAGGCCTTGCAAACGCCGTTGTGAGCTTTGCGTACAGCTTCTTTGGCTTCTGTTTTTGACAGACACCGAAGTAGTAATCTATCGTATGATCGCCGATACAGCATTTTTGTCTCTGTATCGTAGAAGAATCTAAGAAAATGTCTTCTGATAGAAGTGGTTTCCTTTGGGTTCTCAGGCAAGATGCCATAGACTAAGAAGTCGAGGAATGGCTGTCTCCAGTCTGCTGCTTCGTCGACCGTCTGAGCGGAATAACTCGCTACAAATTGTAAAAAATGTTATTCTTGGGACAGACCAATTCATGGCCTATCGTGTCTACCAAGTGATGAGCATGATTCGGAACCGCTAAGGAAGCGGCAAGACCTGCTAAGGCATCGATTTCGATATTTTGGAGTCTGGGAACATGTTCTATGAAGAACCCCTCAAATGACGAAATGATGTTGATCGCTATTTGGTGATAGGGGATCATATCTTCATGGCGAACTTCGTATGAACCCCAGATCTGATTGACGATTAACTACGAATCGCCGTATGCTTCAAGATACTCTACCCCCAGCTCCTTTGCAAGTCGGAGGCCAATGACCAAAGCGTTGTACTCGGCCACATTGTTTGAACAGGGCTTCATGAGGGAGTAAGCCCGATTGATCACCAGCCCGGAGGGAAAAATTAGTACCACTCCGACTTCAACGATGATGTTGCCCTTGGGCCCAGTTCTGGAAGCGCCGTCGAAGAACATTCGCCATACGGCATCATGAGAGGCCATATTTGAATTGGCGACCTCATCTGGAATCTCTTCGTCTATTCTAGTTGACTACGAACCTGGATGAGCTGCTAAAAAGTCTGCCAGAGCTTGACCTTTAACAGCCTTCTGCAGGACGAAGATTATATGGTAGGGAGACAATAATATCGCCCAGGTAGCGAGGCGAGAGCTGAGTGCACCTGGCTTGGTCATGAGTGTAGGACCGTTGAGCACCTCTAGAGGGGGGTGAATAGAGTGCGTGTGTGCAGCGGAAATAAAATTACCAATTAATAAATTAAACTATGGCAATGATGTAAGAGCAGTAAGTAAAGAAAGGAGAATCAAACTCAGTAACACAGCGATGTATACTGGTATCCCTCTGAGAGGACTAATCCAGTCTCGAGTACTCTTGCTCGATGTTAATCCACTAAAGGCACAAGCTTTAACTGAGTGCTTGCAACTCTTACACCACCGTGCTTGTTGACGAGTGCACGACCAACTCCAATACACACCGTGCTTGGTGACGAGCGCACGACCAGCTCCACAACGAGAATTTGTTGTTGAAACTTGACGACCTCTTTACAACTCTGAATAACCAAAAGACTTCTAAATCAATCTGATAGTACTGGCTTTTGGCTAAGAGAAGTATAGGTGAGATTTGAAACTTTTAGATCACTAGAAAACACTTGAATGAATAGAGAAGAGAATGAAGAATGAATTGATTGATTTGAAGTGAAAAGTTCCTCTCTATTTATAGGTGTTTTCATCAACCGAACTCGGGCAGAACTCGGACAGAGTTCGGATGCAAATATCTCGCAAAATAGACGTTGCTCGCAGATTTGGAGGCAACTGAAGTTTGAATACAAACTGACCGAACTCGGTCAGAGTTCGGACCGAACTCGGGCCGAACTCGGCTTGGAGTTCTGTCAGGAGATATTTTAAAATTCTTTTGTAAAACAGTTTTCAAACATATTTTTGGTTATTTGTAAAATTATTTGAAAAGGAATATTTTCGAAATATATTTTTGAAATATTTGTAATCGAGAATATGAAAGGATAAAGTAGGTTTCTAGAAAGGAGGACAATTTTAACCCTAAGCCAGTATTACCATAATTGATTTTACAAAGTAATTCCTAGACTCAATAAAATGTAAAATACAGAATAAAAGTAGAAAAGAGTCTTCAGAAGATTTTGATGGCTTTGACGCTTTGATTTATGCAGTACATCGTCCGTTGAATATGATTTCATGCATCCTGAAATAGTTAGCAGCATTTTCTATATTTTGTGTATTGACTAAAGTATATGTTGATTATCGAAATCGGGTGTGACCATGGAATGGGCCAACAATGAGGACCCTGAGGGGGTTAACTCTTGATACGACATGGATGGTTTGTCCTATGACGTAGTGTCGCATCTTCTGAATGGCGAACACCAGAGCAAGGCACTCCTTTTCCACGGCAGTGTATCGATGCTCAGGCCCCATCATCATTCGGCTGAGCTAATATATAGCTTGCTCATGGCCTGCATCATTGTTTTGTGCTAGTAAAGCACCGACAGAATGCTCCATTGCTCGTACATAGAGCAGGAATAGTTTTCCAACAACCGGGGCCACCAGGACTGGAGGGTTCGACAGATATTCTTTGATGCTGTAGAAGGCGCTCTGGCATTCTTCATCCCATACGAATGAAACGCCCTTCTTCATGAGGTGGGTGAATGGCTGACATCGTCCAGAGTGGTTAAAGATAAACCTCCTGATGTAAGCTAGCCTCCCTTGAAGGCCTCAGAGTTCACGAAGATTTCTCGGGGGACCCATCTCTATGATTACCTTCGTTTTCTCAGGGTCTATGTGGATTCCCTGTACAGTAATGATAAAACCTAGGAATTTTCCACTTGATACGCCCAAGAAGGATTTGGTAGGATTCATCTTCAAGTTGTGCGCTCGTATCAGATCGAATACCGTCCTCAGATCCTGCAGATGGTCTCCCTTAGAACGGCTTTTGACGGCGATGTCATCAACATAACACTCCACGGTCTTACGCAGGTGATCATTGAAGATGACACTCATAGCTCTTTGATAGGTGGTGCCAGCATTCTTTAAATCGAAGGGCATGACTGTGTAACTATACATGCCAATCGGTGTTCGGAATGATGTATGCTTTTTGTCGTCAGAAAACATCTTGATTTGGTTGTATCCTGAGAAGCCATCCATGAATGACATGCGCTCAAAGCCATATGTGTTGTCAATCATGACATCCATGATGGGAAGAGGGAACTCATCTTTGGGACATGCCTCGTTCAGATTGCGAAAGTCGATGCACATTCGGATCTTTCCATTCTTCTTGAAGACTGGTACTATATTGGCTATCAAGTCTGGATGCTGTTCCTCGTGGACGAAGCCGCTGGCTATCAGTTTGTTGACCTCAGCTTCGATGGAGTTCATGATGTCTGGGCGGAACCGTCGTTGCTGTTGTTTGACCGGCTTTGCGTCCGGACGAATATTGAGCTTGTGGAGTGCAACCTCGGGGTTTAGCCCTGGCATGTCTTCATAACTCCAGACGAACATGTCAATATATTCTTTGACGAGTTGCAGTAGTGATTCCCGTTCTTCGTCTGTCAGACTTTTGCTAACGAAGATTGGTTTTGGAGAAGACTCATTGTCGAGGTCAACTTGCATGACCTCATCTTCAGTAGGGGCTCTCTTTGTTCGAACAACTTTTTCCATTGTGCATCTAGCTATTGGGCCCACGGCTCTAACTCAAGAAGTTCAGGAATGTCTTCATCTTCTTCATAGGCATCGACGAATGCCATATTGACAGACAAGACTTGCCTGAATACGTCCCTGATGCTGACATCCGAATCAGAAGTTGGTGATCCGGTTGAGTGTGAATGCCAGTCGCATTCCTCATCTGAGCTTTCAGGGGTAGTTGTAGGTATAACATAACCTAACCCACATCTGGTCTTGTTGTAGTAATCCCGTGGTTTCCCAGTCGGGACTGGTAACTGTAAGGGTAATCGCCGACCAGTGCCATAATTTAAGCCAGGCGTAGTCTCCAGATTATACCCCTATTTTTGTATGAGATACTTGGATTGGGAGCTATACAGATAAAGGGGCAGTCTTCCGGTATCGGGATCGAGATCGACTTCTTCTATCCTGAAGGCTTATGGATCATTCTTCCGGCCGAAGATGATTGGATTGTCCTCTTCCTCGACTATGAAGCAGGCGTCTTCCCCAGGAGTAAGTTGGTTTACGATGTAAACATTTGTCACCTGTTTGTGTTGGTGGGTGCCTATACCGTGTTCCATGGCATACATTGTTCAAAGCTTATTAAGCTCGAGGTAGTTCAAAGATAGCCCTTTATTGATGAAGTAAGGTATCTTTTCCAGTAGAATTACATCATCTGTGGATGGAACATCAGTGTGAGCAGCCACATACTTGGCCAACTCTGACTCTTCTTTGGCCACCCCCTGTGTCAATGAAGACTGGGATGACTTGGGCAACTTAATCATCAGAGGCTCCACTGGTGGAGCAGAACGTGGAGTCGTTGGCGTACAAGCGACCCCTAGTTTGGTGCTCGATGCTGGGCAGGGAGTTATTGGCTGGCAAGGAGTCCCCGACTTAGCGCTCGACTGCCGATTCATTCTGGAAAGACGAATCGTCATCGGCTTGACAGCGGGATTGAGCTCCTATGTTTGTTGCTGGCTAGCTCTAGGCAGCCTGATTGTCAGTAGCTCTGTCTTAGGTCTTGGCGCTTGGCCAGACCTTGGCAGTTGGACTATCATCTGCCCCTCCTGTGCAGAGAGGCTGATTGTATCCTTACGCAGAGTGGCTGTAAGGGGGGCAGTTCTGCCAGGTTTGCGGGCTTGGAGGTGGATTGTCAGAGGTTCTTCCGATCCAGTTGCCGCCTCAGTTTAAGCTTGAGTATCTCCTTCGACAAGGTGCCTTTTTGACTTCTCGTACAAGCATGAGTCTGAGTAGTAGGATTCGACCCCTTTAAAGGGATCGATGTCGACAAATTATGTCCTCATGAAGCCGTACTTGTCTACGTACTTGAAGTATTGGTATAGTGTGGAAGGCACGATCATGTAATCATGTATCCAAAGATGCCCCAGGAGAATATTGTAGGAAGTGTCCGTATCTATGACATAACATGTCACTTCTGACTGAAGGTCGCCGATTTGGCACTTCAGGTGAATCTTTCCGATCGGATAGCTTCCGCCTAAATTGAAACCGGTAATGGCAGTGCTTGTCGACGTCAGGCGATGCATTGGGATGCACAGATGGTGTAGTTGGCTCTTCGGGATGATACTTATGGAAGAACCGGGATCAATATGCATTCGATCTACCTTGATGTCGCCAATGTATCAAGTATAATATAGAGGGCGATCGTGTAAGTTGGTCTTGATAAGCATATCCTGTAATATTGGGCATTGTACCTGTGCAAGCGCTATCTTGGAGATCTGTAGGCGAGCTCTCCCCAGTGAGATTGGAATGAACCAGATATGCGTCGACATTCTGGAGTGCCTCGCTCAGTGTGACGCAAACATCTTTGGAGAGTCTCAGGAGCTCGTCTAGCGATAATTTGGTCGGTGTGTTGGCCAATTGTGCCAAGATGTCAAAGTTGTAGGGCCTCTCCAGCCCATGAGGTGCCTCTTTTCGGAGTGGTTTGTCAAAGCGAGTCTCCTTCGGCCTAGGCTTGTCGGTCGTCGGAGGCTGATAAGGTCCTGGAGCATCAGCAGTAGCCAGCTGATGATCTTCAGCCGAGTTACCCGGTGTAGGTTGGGATTGTGCACCCGACCGGGTGACGACAGTTGTAGCTTCTTCGACCTCTGTCGAGATTGTACGGCAGGATTTGACTTTTCCACTCTTCTTCTTGCTGGTGGAGGGTGGTGCGGACTGAGTCATTTCAGGTACCAGGTCCGGATGGACCCACATGACCTACCCTCGTGATGTGGTAAGGGGCACTAGACCAGCAGCCTGGTCTCGGGAAGGTGGAAGATTTGCAACATCCATTGTTGCTTGAGGGATGGGAACTACGCCGTCTTGAGTCTTTGTCGGAGGGAAGTTGCCGAACTGTACTGACACCATATTGGCTGCCACGGTCACCTCTTCGAAATCAATGACCAGGGCCTTAGAATCGATTAGATGCTGGACGTATTGCTTCAGTTAGAAGCAGTCGTGCGTAGCATAGTGGACGTAGTGATGGTAGTGACAGTACTTAGGGCTCTCCGTTTCTGTCGGCCGAGGTTCCGATCTTGGTGGGGGGAACTGAATTCTACTCCCTTGTATGATCACGTCCAAGATGGGCTTGACATGACTGTCCTCGAAGGAGTAGGTCATCTGAGGTTACTGCTTTTCTGTCGGCTTTGGTTCAGACTTCTGGACTGTGTCGGACACCATAGCCTGCTTGTCCTTGTTGTCTCGGTTGTTGGAGGAATTACCGCCGTTGTTGTTGTTGGCATTAGGGCATTTACCCTTGTCCTCTCCCTCCGAGATATGCAGTCCCAGTTGGCGAGCTTTCTTCAACTTATCTTTTGTGCCAGTGGCACTGATGATAAACGTCTTCCAGTCCTTAAACTGACTTTCGTCCATCCAGAGGCTGATTGTGGGGAGCAGCCTCTTTTGGCAAATTTCAATTAAGGAGGAATCAGGGTTACCGGAAGGCAACTTCATCGTGGATTGACAAAACTGCTCAATATAGTTCCTTGTCAGCTCCTTTTCTTCTTGAACAACGTCCATGAGGGTGGACATTGTCACATCTTGTCCTACTTTGTAGAACCTCTCCAGGAACATACGTTTGAAGCCGGCGAAGGAATGGATGCAGTTGTCCGGTAAGTTGTGGTACCAGTCCAAGGTGACCCCTTCTAATGCCCCGATGAACAATCGCGTAAGGATGGCGTCGTCATAGAACAGATGGTCGGTTGTGACCTCGAAGTAAGTGATGTACCGGCTTGCAAAGGTCTTCCCATCATATGGATTGATGTTGAACGGTTTATATCTTGGTGGGAAGGGAACATCTCTCCATGCAGCAGGATACGGTTGTCGTATCCTGAGGTCCTGGAAGGTTTCTCGGGCGTGGAACATGGCCCGGAGCTCCTGGACCTCTCGTCTTGCCTCCCTGGCCTCGTCTGCAGCGGTGGAAGCCAATATTGTAGGAGGATTGTCGCCCGTGGTTGAGTTCGAGTTCGCATTGGCCGCGGGACCCAAGCTTGTCTGGCCAGGTGTCCTTTCTTGCAGAGTTGGTAGGGCCGCTTTGATCTCGTCGACGGATTTGACCAAGGTATGAAGTATGGCCTCCAGAGTGTCGATGCGTTGGCGATCACTGGGACCGTCTTGGTCATTCCTAGTCATAAATACTGTTCTCACACGGGGAACAGTGGAAGGAACTGTGGAGGATGTGCTCTCCGAATCATACCCTCGCAGAGAGAAGTCGTCGGGGTACGAAGGAATGTTCTTCTCCGGTTCGGACTCGGAGGAAGTGTTACCCGCTATATAGGAGGCTGCCTCGTCTTGGGACCCGTGGACGTCCTCAGGGACATCCGGATCCACTACATCTGTGGGGGGAATTATTTCCCCTGGTGCATCTTCTTGGAACACCGGATTGTTGTGGACATTCGGAGGGGTGCTACCCACAGCTTTGGCTAACCCCAGAGATGTAGATGACGAATCTCCAAGTGTTGAAGATTTCGTCTTAGAGCGGGTGCCTTGGTAAACTCCTCCTGTAACGGTTGTGGACAACCGCTTAGAAGAGAGTTTCTTGGTTGAGATTTTCGGGCTGGAGACATTTGTTTTCTTCTCTCTTCCGCCGCCAGGGATCTTCTGAGCAGAATTATAGGAGGCGACGAGAAGCGCCTCATCCTCTGAGCTTGGTTGTCACAGTCGTTGGAAGACGGATCATCGGTCTTCTTGTACTACCGTGCTGTTGCAGCAGCAGTTGACAATGACTTGGGTGCAGTGATGTCCATGGAAGGACTCTTTGTACACCGAGGCTTCTTCTGTTTCCTTGCGCTTGTGAAGGATCACGTCACGCAAGTTAGGTGCGTCTCGAGCAACCTTTACACCCGTTTTGTGGGTCCGAGAATCCCGAGCATCCGAGTGTGTTAGCACCATGTTTGCTCCCTGATTGTTGGGAGACTTTTGGGAACCACTCTGTCCTTTTGCCGTCGGGGGCTGGACTCGAGTGGTCCTGTACAAGTTTCCATCGGAGGCCCGTATAACAGTAAGCGGAGCGCTTGGATGGTCAGAGCTTGGGACAGCTGACTGAGCTCGCCGAGCCCGCGCTGTCTTAGACTTCTTCGCTCTAGCACCCAAGGGTGCATAGTAGAAAGAGTCCAAATATTGCCGCACAGAGTCTGGCACATTTTCTTGGGAGCATATGGAGTCAGGACCGCATGAGAGGCGGTCAAAGACTGAACCCGAACCGCATGGAGCAGATGATCTGCGGCTGGGATTGGTAGCCGCATAGGCTATTTTCTTGCGGCTGGCATTTGTGGCCGCTTGAGCAGTTTGCATGCGATTGGGAGTTATGGCCGCATGAGCCTCCTTCATGCGGCTGGCAGTTGTGGCCGCATGAGCCTTCTCCATATGGCTGGCAGTTGTGGCCGCATGATCATTCTCCATGCGGCTGGAAGTATTGGCCGCATGAGCCTTCTCCATATGGCTGGCCTTTGTGGCCGTATGAGTCTTCTCCAGGCGGCTGGCCTTTGTGGCCGCATGAGTCTTCATGCGGCTGGCGCCCTTATGCGGCTTCCGTACAGAGTTCTCCTTTGTTCCCGCAAGTCCAGCATCGTAGTGCTTTCCTCTGCCAGACTTGGAGACAGCAGGGTTCTCTGTGGCCTGAAGAGGGGCCGCATGCAAATCACCGTCGTCCTGGGCAACAGAGAACACTTCGTCCAGATCTTGGGGAGGAGCAAATGATTTGGGCCTCCACTCCCTGCGGGCCTTCTTCGTGCGGGCTCGCTTCTGGACCGGGCCAGCGCTCCCGTCGGAGACGATTTCTTCAAACGCCTGATGGTCGAAACGGACGACCAGCATATGTTGTGTGGAGCCAAGTTTGGCTGCGTCCGATTGCGTCACCAACTTCTCAGCCATGGAGAAGTTAGTCCCTAGCAGAGTCGCCATCGTGTTTGCCATTGATTATAAAAGAACAGAACAGTTTTATGGGAGGACTGGACTTTTACTTCACAACACAAACTCGCTCGTACAAAGAGAGCCTAGGAACAAAACCTAGAAAAAGTAATCTAAGTACAATTGTTTAGTTTTTTTCTGGGGGGTGACGGTAGAGGCTCGGGAGAGTGACGACAACTCTGCCTTACTCCTTGGACGATCGAATGCAGCTTTTTTAACACCCAATTTTCCAGATGAGGGTAGTTTAGAAATTTTGTAATTATAATTATTATTTATTGATATTTACTTCATATTATGATTTTTGGTGATTTTTAATCATTTTTAAACTATTTAAAATCATGACTTGTGATTTGGTGTTTTGCTAGTGTAACCCTAGAGATAAGTGACCTAGAGCCTAGCCATATGATTAGGGTATTTCATTTATCATTTTTAGCTTGAGGGTATTTTTGTCATTTTTGGGTTTAATTGATTTTAATATTATTTATTTGAATTTATGGAAATTTTTAGGAATTATTTGAATGATGGTTGACTAGGTTGACTTTGACTAGCATTGACTTTGGTAGACTAACCTAGAAGCTAACCCTAGTTGTGTTTGGACTTGGTTAGGTCATGTAACCCTAGTTAGACTAGAGTTAACCCATGGTTAGTCATTAGACTCAAGTTAACCATAGAATAGATAAATCATAAGTCATGACTCATGGTTTTGGGATCAATAGAAAATCACATAGCCTTAACTTATGAAACAAAGCCCAAAGCCCATTAGCTATTGCCAAACCCTAACCCTAACTTAGTTGGCCGGCCAAGCATTGGTATTCTCCCCTATAAATACTCTCCTCCATTTAGGGCTAGCCTCTTTTAGGAAAGATCAAGTTTAAAGAAGAGGTATTTTCCCAACTTCATTAATTCATAGAAAATCCATTTTATTTCTTTTTTCCCTCAAACAAATTGCAATAGGTTCTAATTTAGGTATACTTGCTGTTTGTGTTGGGAAATCTCAGCTTTGGGACAATTTGGAGCTATTTGCTAGCAAGGAGAACCCCCCTATTGAAGCTTTCCTTGTATTTTAACACCAATAGGTAAAACCATCTAAACACCATTAAATTCCAGTTTTCTTTGCATATTTGGAAAGCCCTAGGTCTACCCTAACTGTAGGTGTAGCTAAACCTAGGTTTCGTGTCCATTTCGTGTCCTAAATGGACACGTATCAGTCCCTACATGTATGTGTTTGATGAAATGTCCCAAAGGGCATTTCGATTTGGTTTTCAAATTATTTTTGAATAGGAATCTAGATCTCGATCTTGTTTATGGGATTCCACTTGACTGAGTTGATTTTTGGTCATTTTGTGTCGTATTTTGCTCACTGGACACGGTCGCACACGTAGGGTTTTCGTGTCCAGCTACTCGGGGCCAAATGCTCACTGAGTAGGACACGGGAACACGTGAAACTTCATGGACATCTTGGGACGGTGTCTGACATGCCACATATCAAATTTCAGATGACCACGTGGCGTGTCGAGGGAGGAATCATCATCGCACTGATTTTGCACTGTGCTGAGTCGCGTGAGTGCAGCGTTCTGATACACGTGTTTTGGACACGACTCGGGGACATGTGACCCAAATCAGGGTGACACGTAGGTAGCTGGACACTAGGCGAACCTAGGGTTGTGATCACGAGATTTGGTTTGGCCTGTGTCGGGTGCATGACACGCGTGCACACACGCACGAGACTGCACTGCTGTGCAGTGTCCAGTTTGTGCTCGATTTGAGTTTTATTCATTTTGGAAACGTTATGTCATTGTGGTGGGACACGAACAACATGTTGGACATGAGCACATTATTGTCTATCATTACCAACCGTTTATTTTACATTTTAACATGTTTTTATACATCAATTTCTCATTTACCCTATTTTTCCTGAAAATAATATTCTTCACTGTATATTCCAGATTTCAAATTCGAATTTGAGCATCAAAATTTACCTATTTAGTACTGTTATTTGCATAATTTAAAACCCTAATATAGTTCTCCTACATGTATTCTAGCTATGGGTCGAATTTGGGTTGATTTGATGGTCATTTGATTCGAAAATGGGGATTTGAAGTTTGGACTGAAAACTGAAAAAAGAATGAATTGGTTTCCTTTCTTTCCCTTCCCTGTTACTGTTTACCCCTAGTTCACTCTCACACACACAGCATTCACACACAATTCTAATTCCAGTTTTCCCTCACACACATTAGTTCCTCTCACATTCCTTCACCCACTTGTATTCACACACACACACACATGTCTAGATCACACACACTTGCACCCTCACTTCCCATGTACACTGTGATACCTATACACCATGTACCACCCATTGACAGTCACCTGGCCTAGTTTCACACACCCTTCACTGTTCTCAAAATAGTTGACACACACACTCACTTGTTACACACTCTCACTCATATATTTCATGCACACACACACATAGCCCTCTTTATATCTATATATATATATATATATACTAATGCCATGTTATATATAGCTAAGGTATAGTGGTGCATGCCTACATATATATATATATATATATATATATATCGGCGGGGCTCCGCGGGCGGGTATCCCGATCCGTTTCCTATATGGGAGCGGATCGGGAGCCCCGCCCTTGGAGCCCCGCCGAAGCCCCCGCCCCCCTTGGCCGTTGGATCGCGCGGGTGGGGGCGGGCCCCACGCGGGCCCCGCGCGATCCGATGGTGCAGGGGGGGGCGGGGCTTCGGCGGGGCTCCGCGGGCGGGTATCCCGATCCGTTTCCTATATATATATATATATATATATATATATATATATATATATATATATATAGTTAGCTTCTTTTATGTATTGTTCTTGAATGCCTAGTATAGGTAACTTGAATATTGGTCAAGTGTGACTTATGAATGTGTGTGATGGCTTGATTTAGGCTTGGACAGCCTTGAAGTAGTGTGTACTAGCTAGTGTAGGCTTGTGTGACCTAGTATAGACTAATGTAGACTAGATAGACCAATATAGACTTGTTAGGACTTAGAATGATTATTAAACCTAGTTTAATATAACCTAGACTTGTTTAGACCTAGAATAACTTGTTTGACCTAAATTAGACTTGTTAGACCTAGTTTGACCATAGTTGACCTAGTTTGACTTCTAGGGTTGACCAGAGTTGACTAAGAGTTGACTTTGGCCTAAATTGACCTAGATTCATTTAGAATGCATTGAATTGCATCTTGTTATCATTTTAGACTTGTTGTGACTTGTGCTGTTCTAATTTGGAGCCAGACACCTCTCCTCGGACAGTACTTTCATCTTGGATACTCAGATAGCAGGCGAGTACATTCTCTGATCATTTGATATCTTATTTAGCATTATTTTCCTGCTTTAAATTACTTTACTTGATACTGTCACGTTGGTCACACAGATTAGTACTATATGGATCCCTTCTTGAGATGTTATCCCTTCAGGGAGCATCGGATACTACATGTTCTGTGCATTTCACTTACATGGTGTATCACTATGCTTCATGGTTCATTGAATCACTTGTGACATGTACTCTTATGATCACAGAGTCTTTCTTGAATCCCCCCATTTATTGGGCTTCCTAGAATCCCCATTTATGGGACTATCATGTACCACCCTTCGGGGGCCGTTACATGAATCATAACATAACCTGGCTGGATCCCTGTGTATTGATTGGGGGTACGGGGGAGTAGAAGTAGACATGTGAATAATATCCAAGTAGTGTAGCATCAGAATTATTCCATAGTGTAGCATCAGAATCATCCTATGCCATTTACATGTCTATATTGTACTCTGACTCACTAGCCACTGTTAGTTCTCTATTTATAGTAGATATTTCTATTACAGTTCTCTCTCTGTTTACATACTGTATTTCTTTCAGTTCATGTATCTTACTTTACTGCATGATTATATTTTCTAACCTGCTATGATCTGTTGAGATGTATTGTGCTCGCTTCTGTCCTGACTGGACATGTTAAAAATATTACAGAGGACGAGGAGGAGGCCTGTGTGGATACCTTCTACGGGGCAGCCCTAGACGACATTTGTGAGTTGGACCCTCAGGAGGACCCAGCTCTAGCTGATGACATTACCCCTATTGCCTAGACTAGCTTAGTTAGGCTTTATCTTACTTATGTTGTCTTGAGACTAGTTTAGTTAGACTTTATTTCTGTCTTTGAGATCTGGGTTGTATATATTCTTTCATATTCAGTAGTTGAGACTTGTATTTCTGGATATTTGCTGAGATGTTATCTTAGACACTTAGACTCTTCTGATCATCTGTATTTTCCTTGAGTTCTATATCATATCGTGCTTCTTCTTCCTTAGTTGTGATTGAGTTTACTTTCTGCTATGTCACCCCCATTCGGGGAGTATAAACTGCTTAGCATTATATTGTTAGATGTTGTGACCTAGGACAGCGTTCTACCGTCGACACTGTGGCGTAGGCTGGATGTACCCACTTCTCGTACCCTTACTCTAGGGTGCGGGTCGTGACCCGTTTTTAGTGGTGGCCCATGCAAGTCGAGATTCGCATTAGTGCGATTTCGTAGTAGCACAACGACTTAGTTGTACTACTACGAGCCTGCTATAGGATATAGAAATTAAGATGTTAGGATGAGAGGATACTCAATCACTGTTAGGATTTCTTGAGAGATTCCTGGGATGATCCTTGAGAATCTCATTTTGAACTCTGATTTAAACTCCCTTTCCCTTATTTTGATTCACCTTTTTCCTTGATTTGAATTTGATTTTGGTGGATTCATTGTAGAACTTTGAATCCTGGTATTAGTTGATAATTTTGATAAAATTCTGTAGTTGTTGATTTTAATTTTGTATTTAATATTTTCAAATTCAAGGCACTCAATCACACTTATGATTCTTTGAAAGATTCCTGGGACGACCCCTGAGAAACTCATTTTTGATCTTCAATTGGAATTCCTTTTTCCTCTTGTTGGGATTCACCCTCATTCTTGCTATTGAATTTGAGCTTGATGGGTTCATCTCGTTTGAACAGATGAGAAAGAACAGATCTTCATTATTCCTTCTTGCCATTATTTCCTTGCATTCTTATTTTCTTCTTATCTTAAACTCTGTCTAATTACACCAATCACCCATTTCTTATCATCCCTACCAGATGTACCTCGAAACCCTTGAATCTTTATATCTTCTGTCTGGGAAAGACTGAAGAAGTGACGTGAATCATGTAGCTCAGAGGAGACATAACTGATTATTATATGATGATCTAGAGGAAATCAAAATGTGGAGTGTTCAATATTAAAACCTTGAGATAGAAATGTGGTAAAGGTCTCGAATAGAATCAAAAGATGTATACTACCAATCTGGAAACAATCACACTTAGGGAGATTTTAGGATTTTGAGATAGTTTATAGGTGTATTCAAACTGATGAGGATATTCAAGGTCAACCTAGATTTGAGAACCTCGAAACTCTGGTTATTGATTCTTGGGAAGTTTTACCCTAAGGCTATATAGAAGGTTAGTAATGGAAAAGAGAAATTAATTGCATTCAATAAGGATATTGAATAAGATATTGCAAGGAAATGACTAGGGATAGAGGGAACATAAAGTTTTAGAAATTTAGAGATTGTTGTGGAAATTTTTTTTAGGAGAATAATATTCAAAGGTGTATGTCGAAGAAAATACGGAAGTTGATTTTATGATGGAGGATAAGTTTTATAAGGCATAAAGGTATTTAAATTAAATAACACGAGGAGAACCATTTGAACAAGTTCAAGGAATTCGTAAACGGGATTTAGAGGTTTCGGGCCAAATTAAGACAAGGTGAAAGAATTTGGAAATTTAAATAAATGGTTAATGTTGATTCCTAAATGTGAAGGCTATGCTTCATGAGTAATGTTTGAAAATTGGAAATTGCCTACGGTAGTCATGGAAAAGGCTTAGGTAAAGGTTAAATTTTTATATGGAGATTGGTGAGGTATGATTGGCAAGTTATGACCAGATGAACTTAAGGGTATCAGAAACAGATGATTAACTTGATCTTCCTTATCTTGTGCATTTATTTACCACCTCTTGAACCCCCACTTTCTATTTGAGATCCTTTGACGTTCCTTATCGTGACCTTGACATTCGGAATGTAATACTAGCTGTTACCCTCCAACAAATCTTATATGCAAGACCTAGACGAACTCACCTTCGTGTAGGTATACCATGTCCCACTAAAACCCGTCTCCTTGTACTCTATTTTCTTGATATAATTTTCTGGTCAAATGGCTAAACTATAACCTCTACCATGATACTGAATTATTCCTGATTTCAATTAGAGATCCAGCCTTGACTCAATTCCTTTGACCCGACATGTGATGATGTTCTGCTTGATTCCTTAAATGCTTAACCTTGTACCTTATCTTGATTGCTTGACCCTTTTAGTTAAGAATCTGGACTATGTATCTTCGTTCATCACTACCACCCTTACTTATATCTTATGCTGCTAATTATCCTTAGTTTTACAAGCTTATCCTTTTCGAGCTTGATCATGTGCATTTATTTACCACCTCTTGACCCCCCACTTTCTATTTGAGATCCTTTGACGTTCCTTATCGTGACCTTGACATTCGGAATGTAATACTAGCTGTTACCCTCCAACAAATCTTATATGCAAGACCTAGACGAACTCACCTTCGTGTAGGTATACCATGTCCCACTAAAACCCGTCTCCTTGTACTCTATTTTCTTGATATAATTTTTTGGTCAAATGGCTAAACTATAACCTCTACCATGATACTGAATTATTCCTGATTTCAATTAGAGATCCAGCCTTGACTCAATTCCTTTGACCCGACATGTGATGATGTTCTGCTTGATTCCTTAAATGCTTAACCTTGTACCTTATCTTGATTGCTTGACCCTTTTAGTTAAGAATCTGGACTATGTATCTTCGTTCATCACTACCACCCTTACTTATATCTTATGCTGCTAATTATCCTTAGTTTTACAAGCTTATCCTTTTCGAGCTTGATCATGACATATTTTATTGGGTGCGCACCCACTAACATATTGTCTAATCAGAACCGGCGTATGATGGTCTGATCAACCTATTGCTTTTTGGTTCGCTTTTCATATTAATCTACGTGGATGGAGACATAGTTAAACTTGCCCTAGAATCTTATCCGCAACAGCCTTGATAATTCTCCTTGGAATTATTTTTATCGCCTATGAACCTCGTATTCGTATCCAGTTGAATTAAATTTAATCATGACCTGGATCTTCATCATTGGATGCTCGTGCTCATACTTGATTTCATTGATTTTCCATCTTGCCCAAATCTCAATTTATCCCGAAATTGATCAACTTAGATCGTGTCAAGACAAAAATCTATTTGTGATTTGTTGTGCCTAAATTTTCAATTTTTACTATTTTATGGAATAGTAACCTTTTAATAATTTCTCAGTTGTTTGTTAATGACTAATTTTTTATATAGGATGGTAGAAACCCTTACAACCTTGATGGTTGTTGTTCCCTTACCTTCCCAATTAAGACACCCTAGATTGCTTGTGTGTTGATACCATAGTACTGTTTTGACCTAGAATGACCAGCGCACCTAGGTGAGACTTCCAACTGCTACAGTATGCCCTGACCCTGTATGCTATTCCTTCAAATTGTATGGTTTAGATAAAATTCTTAGGACCTTGATTGTCGGAAAATAGGGATGTTACCCCCATTAGTATCAACTGTGGATATATTTATAGGTTAGTCCTTGATGTGGGGATTGTGTGTTTATAAACCTGTAGCTTATGAGATTTATAGTATCAGCCTTGATAGGATTGGGAAGTTAAGAGCTAGCCAATTATAGAGTTTCTCTTTTTGCTAAATTCTGGTTACCAACACTTAGGTAGCTAGCATAGGTAAAATCCTAAGAAGTTGATCAGCTGATGACCAAGTACTTGGATGTTGAGAAATTGACAATGTTTGACCTAGAAGGGGGTGCGATCATCTTAATTTCGAGGACGAAATTTTTATAAGGTTGGTAGGATTATAACACCCAGTTTTTCAGATGAGGGTAATTTTAAAATTTTGTAATTATAATTATTATTTATTGATATTTACTTCATATTATGATTTTTGGTGCTTTTTAATCATTTTTAAACTATTTAAAATCATGACTTGTGATTTGGTGTTTTGCTAGTGTAACCCTAGAGATAAGTGACCTAGAGCCTAGCCATGTGATTAGGATATTTCATTTATCATTTTTAGCTTGAGGGTATTTTTGTCATTTTTGGGTTTATTTGATTTTAATATTATTTATTTGAATTTATGGAAATTTTTAGGAATTATTTGAATGATGGTTGACTAGGTTGACTTTGACTAGCATTGACTTTGGTAGACTAACCTAGAAGCTAACCCTAGTCGTGTTTGGACTTGGTTAGGTCATGTAACCCTAGTTAGACTAGAGTTAACCCATGGTTAGTCATTAGACTCAAGTTAACCATAGAATAGATAAGTCATAAGTCATGACTCATGGTTTTGGGATCAATAGAAAATCACATAGCCTTAACTTATGAAATAAAGCCCAAAATCCATTAGCTATTGCCAAACCCTAACCCTAACTTAGTTGGCCGGCCAAGCATTGGTATTCCCCCTATAAATACTCTCCTCCATTTAGGGCTAGCCTCTTTTAGGAAAGATCAAGTTTAAAGAAGAGGTATTTTTCCAACTTCATTAATTCATAGAAAATCCATTTTATTTCCTTTTTCCCTCAAACAAATTGCAATATGTTCTAATTTAGGTATACTTGCTGTTTGTGTTGGGAAATCTCAGCTTTGGGACAATTTGGAGCTATTTGCTAGCAAGGAGAACCCTCCCTCCTATTGAAGCTTTCCTTGTGTTTTAACACCAATAGGTAAAACCATCTAAACACCATTAAATTCCAGTTTTCTTTGAATATTTGGAAAGCCCTAGGTCTACCCTAACTGTAGGTGTAGCTAAACCTAGGTTTCGTGTCCATTTCGTGTCCTAAATGGACACGTATCAGTCCCTACAAGTATGTGTTTGATGAAATGCCCCAAAGGGCATTTCGATTTGGTTTTCGAATTATTTTTGAATAGGAATCTAGATCTAGATCTTGTTTGTGGGATTCCACTTGACTGAGTTGATTTCTGGTCGTTTTGTGTCATGTTTTGCTCACTGGACACGGCCGCACACATAGGGTTTCCGTGTCCTGCTACTCGGGGCCAAATGCTCACTGAGTAGGACACGGGGACACGTAAAACTTCATGTACACCTTGGGGCGGTGTCTGACATGCCACGTATCAAGTTTTAGATGACCACATGACGTGTCGAGGGAGGAATCATCATCGCACTGATTTTGTACTGTGCTGAGTCGCGTGAGTGCAGCGTTCTGATACGCGCGTTTTGGAAACGACTCGGGGACACGTGACCCAAATTAGGGTGACACATAGGTAGCTGGACACTAGGTGAACCTAGGGTTGTGATCACGAGATTTGGTTTGGCCTGTGTCGGGTGCACGATACGCGTGCACACACGCACGAGACTGCACTGCTGTGCAGTGTCCAGTTTGTGCTCGATTTGAGTTTTATTCGTTTTAGACACGTTGTGTCTTTGTGGTGGGACACGAACAACATGTTGGACACGAGCACATTATTTTCTATCATTACCAACCGTTTATTTTACATTTTAACATGTTCTTATACATCAATTTCTCATTTACCCTATTTTCCTGAAAACAGTGTTCTTCACTGTATATTCCAGATTTCAAATTCGAATTTGAGCATCAAAATTTACCTATTTAGTACTGTTATTAGCATGATTTAAAACCCTAATATAGTTCTCCTACATATATTCTAGCTATGGGTCGAATTTGGGTTAATTTGATGGTCATTTGATTCGAAAATGGGGATTTGAAGTTTGGACTGAAAACTGAAAAAAAAAATGAATTGGTTTCCTTTCTTTCCCTTCCCTGTCACTGTTTACCCCTAGTTCACTCTCACACACACAGCATTCATACACAATTCTAATTCCAGTTTTCTCTCACACACATTAGTTTCTCTCACATTCCTTCACTCACTTGTATTCACACACACACACACACACATGTCTAGATCACACACACTTGCACCCTCACTTGTCATGTACACTGTGACACCTATACATCATGTACCACCCATTAACACTCACCTGGCCTAGTTTCACACACCCTTCACTGTTCTCAAAATAGTTGACACACACACTCACTTGTTACACACTCTCACTCATATATTTCATGCACACACACACACAGCCCTCTTTATATCTATATATATATATATATATATATATATATATATATATATATATATATATATATATATATATATATATATATATACACTATATATATATATATATATATAGGCATGCACCACTATACCTTAGCTATATATAACATGGCATTAGTGTATATATATATATATATATATATATATATATATATATATATATATATATAAATATATATATATATATATATATATATATATATATATATATATATATATATATATATATATATATATATATATATATAGTTAGCTTCTTTTATGTATTGTTCTTGAATGCCTAGTGTAGGTAACTTGAATATTGGTCAAGTGTGACTTATGAATGTGTGTGATGGCTTGATTTAGGCTTGGACAGCGTTGAAGTGGTGTGTACTAGCTAGTGTAGGCTTGTGTGACCTAGTATAGACTAATGTAGACTAGATAGACCAATATAGACTTGTTAGGACTTAGAATGATTGTTAAACCTAGTTTAACATAACCTAGACTTGTTTAGACCTAGAATAACTTGTTTGACCTAAATTAGACTTGTTAGACCTAGTTTGACCATAGTTGACCTAGTTTGACTTCTAGGGTTGACCAGAGTTGACCAAGAGTTGACTTTGGCCCAGATTGACCTAGCTTCATTTAGAATGCATTAAATTGCATCTTGTTATCATTTTAGACTTGTTGTGACTTGTGCTTTTCTGATTAGGAGCCAGACACCTCTCCTCGAACAGTACTTTCATCTTGGACACTCAGATAGCAGGCGAGTACATTCTCTGATCATTTCATATCTTATTTAGAATTATTTTCCTGCTTTAAATTTCTTTACTTGATACTGTCACGTTAGTCACACGGATTAGTACTATATGGATCCCTTCTTGAGATGTTATCCCTTCAGGGAGCATCGGATACTATATGTTCTGTACGTTTCACATACATGGTGTATTACTATGCTTCATGGTTCATTGAATCACTTGTGACATGTACTCTCATGATCACAGAGTTTTCCTTGAATCCCCCCATTTATTGGGCTTTCTAGAATCCCCATTTATGGGACTATCATGTACCACCCTTCGGGGGCCGTTACATGAATCATAACATAACCTGGCTGGATCCTTGTGTATTGATTGGGGGTACGGGGGAGTAGAAGTAGACATGTGAATAATATCCAAGTAGTGTAGCATCAGAATTATTCCATAGTGTAGCATCAGAATCATCCTATGCCATTTACATGTCTATATTGTACTTTGAACTAGCCACTGTTAGTTCTCTATTTATAGTAGATATTTCTATTACAGTTCTTTCTCTGTTTACATACTGTATTTCTTTCAGTTCATGTATCTTACTTTACTGCATGATTATATTTTCTAACCTGCTATGATCTGTTGAGATGTATTGTGCTCGCTCCTGTCCTGACTGGACCTGTTGAAAATATTACAGAGGACGAGGAGGAGGCCTGTGTGGATACCTTCTACGGGACAGCCCTAGATGACACTTGTGAGCTGGACCCTCAGGAGGACCCAGCTCTAGCTGATGATATTACCCCTATTGCCTAGACTAGCTTAGTTAGGCTTTATCTTACTTATGTTGTCTTGAGACTAGTTTAGTTAGACTTTATTTCTATCTTTGAGATCTGGGTTGTATATGTTCTTTCATATTCAGTAGTTGAGACTTGTATTTCTGGATATTACTGAGATGTTATCTTAGACACTTAGACTCTTCTGATCATCTGTATTTTTCTTGAGTTCTATATCATATCGTGCTTCTTCTTCCTTAGTTGTGATTGAGTTTACTTTCTGCTATGTCACCCCCATTCGGGGAGTATAAACTGCTTAGCATTATATTGTTAGATGTTGTGAGCTAGGACAGCGTTCTACCGCCGACACTGCGGCGTAGGCTGGACGTACCCACTTCTCGTGCCCTTACTCTTGGGTGCGTGTCGTGACAGATTCGGCTCCAGGGAAGAAATGCCCTTTGTGTGTGCGGGGGTTGCTAGTCTCTCTACTCGGGCTCTGTGCGTTTGCTCCTCTGTGCCTCGGGTTTTGCAAGGGAATGGCACCTTGCTATTTATAGGGCTTTGTGATAAGTAGGGTATGCAGTAATTGCTCCTTAAAAAGCGGGTGGTTAGGGATTCGTTAAGATTTGTCTTGATCCTGTTTGTTGAAAATCAATCTGGACTGTTAATGTTGATTGTAACAAATCTGGACAGTTAATGTTGATTACACCAAATCTGCATGGTTTGTTGGAAATCAATATGGGCAGTTAATTTTGATTGCAACAAATCTGCATTGTGATGATTTGTTGATATCAGTAAATCCGAGTGAATAAATCTTGATCAATCTTCTGCCACGTGTCCCAACTGCCTGTTATGTCGACTGCCATAAATCTGAATTGTTGGGGTTTGATCAACTCCTGCCACGTGTCCCAACTGCTGCGAGCCGTATGGAGGACTGTCATAGTTGAGCCGTATGCGTGTGGCCTTTAACTAAACCATATAAGGGCGACCTTACAATCGAGCCGCATGAGGATGGCCTCATGTCAGAGCCGCATGAGGATGGCCTCATAATTAATTAAAATATTTTTGGACAAATAAAAATTTAGTTTCTTCCTAGAAATTCTATTTTTGACAAACTTAGAGTTTTGGCCAAAATAAAACGATTTCTTGAATTTAAGTATTTTTGCTATAATTATTTTGACTCACAAAAACTAGTTTTCAAGTATTATAAGTAGTTTTCTATTATTTATCTATTATTCTTTGATTTCTCTCCTGTCCGTAACCGATCCTCTTATTCCCATTCTGTCACCAAATTTATACCACCTTATGTCCACCTTAACCAATTTGACCCTTCTGGATCCAATGGAGCTGTCCGTGCCACCATCAGAGGTCACCTTGTGTGGTTGTTAACCGAAGTCGCAGTTCGTGCTACCGTGATTATCACAGCACACCAGGCTTACTACCAGGCAAGACACCTTGCCATTTGTTGTTTATTTATTTTAGCTCATATTTCATGCATTATTTATTTTCTTTATGCAAAATAAACTATGATACATGGCATAAACTGTTAGAACTTATTGTTCATTTATATTTCCTGCTATGTATTATTTTTCTTACATATTAAACCTAGATTTAAGGGACCACCTTGTGTGTTACATTCATTGGCCTTGACACGTTGTACCACGAAGTTGTGTGTCGTATGTAGAACATGGACGTACGTGATTGGCTGGCTACCAGTACGTACAAGCCGTGCGATAGGAATAACCGCTAATAGAGGTTTTATGCTTAGTTTGACTTAGCGGTTATAGAGGTTTTTTGATGTGGATACAACATAGTAGGCATTGGGCGGGGAGGACAATTTCTTAGCGTATGGGCATCGATGTACTTTCCCTTGTGACCCGGAAGCTCCGCTGGAGATACGGGGTTGATGACCCATGATTACTGACGGCCACTGACATTCTGCGGAACGTTACGCTCTTACTGATGGGGCCTCTGGTGCCCAAGGGGGGACCATACCGATCCTATTCAACCAGGGCCCATGCGTAGGAAAGATTGTTCTTAACTACATTTCAATTTGAATGGTTAGGCACCTTTATCCATTATAGGTACGAGTACTTTTGGTTTGGGTACTTGTATCTGATCGTGGCTTGGAACAATAACTTGTCGTGGATTAGTTCGTCATACCTTGTCCTTGTTTGGTTGTAGGTGTGGCTTACTACTTCGATGAGAAGGTATTGAACCTTGTCGGGGTCCGGATACTATATTGGATTCATAGCATGGAAAGATACGTCACCGTGAATTAGTTTACCATCTCCTGTCCTTGTTTGGTTGGGGGGATGGTACGCTCGTTCAATAAGTGTGTATTGGACCATAATATAATTCAATTGACTTATTTATTTGAGCAATATTTATTTAGTTTATATGGCATGATATTATGCGTCTTGTTATGTCCCTCTGAGGACCTGGTTATCTCGCCAGGTGTGTGCTATTGTCTTTCGCAGGTGTTCTAGCTCTAGCCGTGATCATTGCTATTCTTCGAGGAAGATTGCACTTGGATCGTCTTCGCTTCGCTCGCCAAATTCATTTTTTTACTCATGTATTTTCCTTTACTTGTTGGTAGTGGATTTGTCTCCGCCCAACATATTGTATCAAGACAATTCATTATCATTATATGATATCTTTTATTCAATTATTTTGTGTGGATGAGATTAGTTATGGTTCTACTGCATTTTACAGCTTACATATATTTATTATACGGCTGGCATATCTACGTTCCTAGTCCTACATATTTTAGGACTGGGACGTTACACAGTATATGCGGGCAAGGTATCGGTCAGTTGCTACGTGATGGGGTTGGCCCCGGGTACCTTCTTAAATGTGCAGGGTTCTAATTTCAAGTTCTCTCAAGCCGACACTTTTCTGAACCAACTTGCTAGGAAGGGATCCTATCCCGTTGGCCGATTGGCGTTGTTGAATTGGATAAACCCTATCCCTTCGTGGGCCAATTTGACCACATGGATTCTGCAGAAGTATGAGATTCTCCTTCGTGAGATCGGCCTCTATCACGCCATTCGGGGGCACCTGTCACGGTCTGCCCATGAATAAGACGTTGTTCATGGCTCTTCTAGAGATGTACAACCGACGAATAGGAACCTTCTTCACGCCTGGAGGGGCGATGGGACTCGCCCTCCACGAGATGCATGCAGTTTCTAAGCTGCCCTGGGGAGAAGAAGTCTTTGAAGTGTATACCCCGACGAACGAAGAGTTCGAGGACTTGGATCGGTGGTTCCCGTGCTTTGTTGCCGTATACCGGGAACTACTATGTCATCACAGCACCTGCCATCAGACGTCCATCAAGAAGGACGGTAGCTCGGAAGGGAACCTTTCTCACACCCGGTCATGGCTCACACACCTTTTTACGCTAGGCACCTCAGGCCGATTTTCTCCTCGAAATCCTCAAACCCAGGAGGAAGTACAGGACATGGTATTGAGTGCCAAGAGATCGAGGGCCACGGGAGACAGGTTCGAGAGTAAAACTGACTCCTTCAGTTATTTTTATCAGGGTACTCAGCAGCTGTCAGAGAAGGCACTCCTGGCAGGGTTCTTGATGGTGTGGCTGCGGAACTGCGTGGTCTCGGGAGGGGCTAGTTCTATTGAGAGGCTCAGTCGTAATTTTCGGACCTGACATCGATGCTTGCATATCATTCATTCATATCCTATATACATGCATACTTCAGTTCATGCATTATATTCATTCGTATATCATTAAGTTTCATACATATACTTATTTTTATTACATGCATGTCATTTATGCATATTACATACTTACATGCATCTATACGTTATATACATTGTATACAACATGTAAAAATAGAAGAGGGAAAAGGGGGGAAACTGAAATGGAAAGGAAAGGAAAAAATGTAAGAAAAAGAAAAAACAGTGGACATATACATGCTTGCATCATATATTCTACATTACCATAAATGATATCATTATATATTGCATTACAATAGGTATACATTATGCATTCATATCTATCATTACATGTATACCTTGCATTCATATCTAGCATTCATTATATACTTTCATGCATACATTGTATATCATTCTTTCATTCATGCATTTATGCATTGCTTACATACATTACATTGATTGTATTTCTACATGCTTGCATTCAACCATATATATATATTAATGTAAAGAGGACACATATCATGTATATATATCATTTCGTTCATTTGACATATCATGCATTATATACTCTACATTCATTTAATATCCATACTACATAGGCTCGTAGGTTACACAAAATACCTATATCGTATAGTCACTCTTCTACTTAAACCCAATAATGTACCAATTGGGCCTTCACTAAATTCTATGATTAAAGTATGTCGTAGCCCTTCATATTAGCTTTCCGAAACTTCAAATGGATTGCATTTTCGTGTCCGGAAGCTCCCGAAATCGCAAAAATACCGAAACGCGTTTGTCTTTCGAACAACTGACACTCAAATAATTTTACAGAAAGTTCTAGAATGATTTTGGCTATTAAAATATATATATTTGGAAAGCTAACTTCGATACGGTTCTTTTAAAAAAAAGGGAGATTAATCGGAGTCCTAAGCTAAAAGTTATGATATTTTTAAGTTGCTTTGGTTAATAAAAACGTGGATGAATATTATGACGAATTTGAGTTGTTTTGGACAAAAGAAACACATGTAGGCCAAGATACTTGGATACCAACATAGGTATCCAAATGAAACTCATTCTAAACCATCCTAACTAAGATCAATCCACTCTCTAACCATTCTAAAACTGAATTTAAATATCTATTTAAACTATTAGCATACATACATACACATGGGGTATCCTAATTTGGGATCTATCAAGTAGGACACAAGACACATATCTAAAATCCTCAAGAGAGCTCCAAATGGCCTCAAATTTGAATCTAAATGGGGTACATACATGGGGGTGGATCCTATGAATTCAAAACTAACTAATATGCATAGAAAATCAATTTAGAGGATTGGTTTTACCTATTGGGAGTGGAATCCCAATGATACTCCCAAGGACACGGCTCCGACACGAAGATCTTCCAAAAAGGATACTCCTCCTTGTACTTTTGTAAGCCCCCTGAATTTCTGGGATTTATTTTTTTGAATTTTCTAAATGAATTATTTTTGATAATTTATTTTGATTTAATTAATTCTGATCATTAAATTCTCTTTACTGTGACTTTGATTTCTAGAGCATAAGGGATGCCAGTCTCTGGAAACTTTCTTCTTGAAGTTTGTAGTAGACGAGATTATCTTCAATTTGATATATCATGTCCCACTCGAACTTATTCCCTTGTGCTTCATTTGCTTCGCACAACTTTTAGGTCAATTTAGGCCAATTAATTATCCACCGTAAAATGTGACCTAACTTCCAATTTAATTTCGGGGCCCGACATCGGCCTAATCCAGTCGACCCAATATATGGCCCTGGCCTGTTTTGAATCTACTATGCACATGCCACTTGCGTGCCATCGAATTGATCTCCCTTGTGCTTCTATTGTTGGCCCAATAATTGTATCATATTTTTGACTATGGTTAATATGTTAAGTTTAGCATTTCATTATCACTAATCTTTACACTATCACTATACCATTTCTACTTATTCTTATACCTTTGGTGATATATGCCTATTGGTTTACTTTTTAGTGATATGAGCTTATCTATCTTAAATTTAATCGGGTTGCCAAAATCAAAACTATGTTTTTGATTGTGGTCATTCAATTAAGTTTAATCATTATGATATCACTAACATTTATGCTATCGCCATAGCACTTATACTTAAACTCAGCATTGTCCTAATGTGCATTTAACCTATCATAGTTGCTACTACGTATATTGCTTTGTTCGTCTAACATGTACATGCAGAAAAGCAATAAGCAAGATCAATGTGGACATATGCAATGAAGAAATCATGGTGGGCCAAAGACGATGGATCCTACAAGATTTTTCTGAACCACCCGACGACATCTCTGGAGCCACGCACCGGGGGTTCCGCAAACTGGATATCTTTGGATAGCTGCCGCCAAGGGAAAAAGCCAGCACCTATCAAAGAAAGAAGCCAAGCCATGCCATCATCATTTCAAGACTCTGAAGAAGCCTGCACCTGCTACAGTATATCTGGAGTCTGTAATGAGTCTTAGGAATAATTGTAAACACAAGAAATGGATGGCAAAATCGAAAGCTAGGGTAGAAACCAGCCCAGGATCATTTTTGGATGCAAACCGGCATACCGGCGGTATACCGGTGCATACCGGCGGTATACCGATTTTTGTTCACAGAAAGTTTCTGTCCACAAAATCGGCATACCGACGGTATACCGGATCATACCGACGGTATACCGGTTCAGTAACGTTGAAATTCCAACGGTCGGATTTCCAGCATTAAATGATCCCAACGGCTATATTTCTAGCCGTTGCTAACCCAGACCGGTATACCGCCGGTATGCCGGATCATACCGGCGGTATGCCGGTCCGCGGACTGAAAAGTTGCCTTGAGCTCTTTTCAATGCTTTGGTTATAAATAGCCTTGAACCCCTTTATTCAAGGTTGATGCTTTGAGCCTAAAAATTTCTAAACCACCAAAGCCTATCCACAAACAACTCTACAAAGCTTTCAATTGCCATCCACAAATTGTGTTAGAGTTATTGAGTTAAAAAGTGAGATCTTCATCCTATTGTAAGGAGATCAAAACCTATTGTGAAAGGTTGAAGTTGGAGAGTCTTCGTATCCAAACTCTCGGTTGAAGTTGGGGAGTCTTCGTATCCAAACTCTCGGTTGAAGTCGGAGAGCCCTTCGGATTAAAGCTCTTGTGTAAGAAGTTGGCGAGTTCTTCGGATCCAAACTCGTGTGTAACTATTTGCTCAAATAGTGGATTAAAGCCGGAGAGAGTTCCGGGACTGGACTGCCTCTTAGGAGGATACCAGGATATATCGGGTGTCGGTATTGTGTTTGCTTCTTCTCTTGCACTTATATTTTTAAATTGCCAATTAGCTTGTGCTAAGTGCTTGATTAGTTAGCTTGACCCTATTCACCCCCCTCTAGGGTTCCTACAATTTCTATTTCATCCATAATTTTAAATATTTTAAATTTGCTATTTTGATTAAATCTTGGCCCAAACTTGACCCAACACCCAATCCAATTTGGTGTGACCCCTCTCATGATTGATCATACACCCCCACTAAGTTATTTCTCCTTCTCTCTATACAAAAATATCTAATTCTCTCTCACTTGTATATATATACACATATATATACATATAATATATATATATACATTTAAATCTCTCACTCTCTCTCTACCTATAAATACCCCCTCACCCATCACCATTACACTCACAAAGCCCCCCCATGTGGCCGGCCTACCCCCCTCTCTCTACTTTCTCTCTCTCTCCTCTCTCTCTACTAATATCTATCTCTCACTTTATATATATATATATATATATATATATATATATATATATATATATATATATATATATATATATATATATATATATATATATATATATATATATATATATATATATAATCTCTCTCTCTACTTTCCATCACACACAAACACACACCCCTCACCCACTCTCTCACCAGCACACATCACCCCTACAACCGACTACCCCCTCCCTCTCTCTCTTCTTCTCTTCTTCCTCATCCTCACCATCTCTACCACCACCCACACCATCGTCATCAAACCACCACCACAACTACACCACCACCACCATCATTCCCACCACCATAAACACCAACTCACCACCGCCGCCGCCACGGGCACCGCCGTCGCCGCTCCGTCGAGCGCCATCGCGCATGGCAGCAGCAGCAGCGAGGTGGCAGCGCAGCAGCAAGTGCCAGCAGCAGTACGTAGTAGCAGCTGTAGTGCGTGCGGCAGCTGCCGCGGCCAGCCGCCGTGCACCACCGTCGGTCACCCACGGCCGTGCGCTGGCTGGGCGCACCCTCCATCGACACCCCCATGGCATGCGTCGACTCCTCCGACGCGCCGCCTAGCCGATTCATGCGTTTGGCACGGGTTCCCGTCGTGACGTACGAGTTTTGAATTCACAATGTGCGCCTCGTCGCAGCGACTTCGTACTCTTTTTCGAAAAATTCGACTGTTGGATCGGCGAACTCTTTGCTCCGTCACAATCTCGATATATAGATATTCGCTCCTCTCAAGTTTTGTCTGTTAATTTTATCGTTTGATACATCAAAACCGGCCACCAAGTTGACGCTTTAAATTATATTATTTTTGGACAGTTTTGTGGAGCCAACTTCGTCGACTCATAACTCCTTCATCACAGCTCGGTCTGGCGTGCCACCAGTTCCTGTGCGTAACTGGTATAACTCTCTTCTTGCCCCTTAAATTTTGTTTCATTGTGAGCACGCTTGGTTCGTCGAATTCGACGCCAAAACTAGCCGTCCGAATTCTTAATTTTGTAATTTAAAAATTTTATTTTTGAACCCGGGACTCCGGATTCAATTTTTGACACCACCAGTAGACTCGTGGCATCGTTCTGGCATATTTTCATATAAATTTTGCTAGATTTGGAAGACGTGGGCCCTGGCACGCATTTTGGTACAAAACGGGCCCCACAGTCCCGGTCAACGGGACTTTTTGACGCTGGCTCATCGAAATCCAATTCTGGACATATCATTGAGTTCGTATCGTCATTTTAGACTCGTTGACATATAATTTGCTAGGTTTTAGTGGACATTGGATCCGGCACGCATTTTCGTGCAAGTCAGATACCAATATCCCGGTCAACGAGTCATTCTGAGATCGGCTCATCGGAATCCAATTCTGGATATACCGTTGAGTTCGTATCATCATTCTGGACTCGTTTACATATAATTTGCTAGGTTTTAGTTGACATTGGCTCCGACACGCATTTCCGTGCAAATCGGATTCCAATATCCGGGTCAATGGACCAATTTGAGATCGGGTCATCGGAATCCAATTTTGGATATACCGTTGAGTTCGTATCGTCATTCTTGATTTGTGGAAATATATTTTGCTAGGTTTTGAGAAATTTTATCTTGACACATTTTTCGGTGCAAAGCGGATCCAACACGGACACCATTTTGACTCGAAATTACTTTTTTGCTCCTGTGTCCAAATTGGACTTATAGGCAGGCTATTCTAGCTATTTCGACCATTCTGGACATGTTGATGATGGTTGTTTCACCATCCGACAATATTTGTAGGTTTTTTTCCTATCTATCACCCTATTATTATTATAATCTTTCTCTTTTGTTTGTATTTTGAGATCCATCGATTTCAGTAATTTTCCAATCATTGAAGTTGAATGTGTTGACCCTGTAGATGTTTATAGAGACTAGCCTTGACCCTGTTGACCATGGTTGACTGCTTTGACTGAACGTCGAAGTAGAGTCAACATTTGACCTAGTTTAACCTAGAGTTGACCAAAGTTTACTAGAGTTGACCAGTTGACTAAAAGTCAACTGTAAGTCAACCATTGACCTAGTTTGACCTAGTTTGACTTGGTCTGACTTCCTATAACCTAGTTTGACCTAGTGTAACTCAATGCGACCTAGTTTGACTTAGTGGACTGAGATTGACCTAGATTACATAGCTTATACTATATAATCATGCCTAACACTGTTGAACCCTAATTAGCTTATATATCTCATCTTAGGTCTGTGATTTCACTCTGAGCAAGATTACACAGTTGACATATTCCACCAGATCTCAGGAGAGTACATTCTCTGATAATATTTTTGTTTTATGATATCGTCTATGTTTCTTGTATTTAGTGTAGATATCCTTGTTCTCTTGACACATTATTCACACGGATTGGTATTTCTCTGGATCCCGTCATGAGATGTTATTTCTGGTATTCTTTGGTATATACTGTGCAAGTTTTTCTTGTTCCTTGTGTATTGTATAGACACGATTCCTGTGAAGGCTAGCTACCCTCTCGGAGAATCGCGCGTAATGATGTGTCATGGTTGGATCCACTATACTAGTCGGGGGACGGGGAGTATTAGTGTAGATATGTGGTCAAAGCCTATTGTGCACCCATCGTGCATCTATTGATTGTGAGTGTTGATCATACACCCCACGTATGATTAGCCAGGCCTGTTACTATTGTGCAAATTCCTAAGTCGGCCACATGTTGTAGCTATTACTCACACACCTAGATAGATGATTCTTGATTCTTGTATATGCCATGATCAGTTTTACTTGCCTTGTTCTAGCTCTAGATTTACAGCTTACCTTGCTATGATACTCACATGTACATTTCGTGATTCCTTGTATATTCTCTCTATTTACTGCTATATTTTCAATATCGTCTAACTATAACTGTTATTTGAGATTTATGCTCGTTCCATCCTGACTGGATATGTTGATAATATTTTAGGAGTAGTTGTGCCCTCTGTATTGGACTACAGGATGTTGTTAGCTGGGGTGGTTCTCGGTATTCTTCACCGTGAGTTGTTTCTCAGGAGTTCTAGGTCTGGTAGTTATTTAGTTTGTTATTGTTTCCCTCTGTTTTATTCTTGTCTCATATGATCCTTGTAGATTCTAGTTGTTCTAGTGATATTGTTATTATTCTTGTCTTATCTTCCTTAGTTTTTGTGATGTGATACGAGTACCTTTATAGTTATGGATCTTTAAAGGTTGTAGTTAGTATCGGGTACTGGACAACGCTCTACCGCCTATACTGCGGTGTAGGCTGGGCGTGGCCTACGTATTCGTACCCGTATATCCGGGTGCGGGTCGTGACACGTTTTTGTGGTAGCCCATACAGGTCTGTCTTTGCAAATTTATGCAAAGTCGTAGTAGTACTTGAGCTTATCTGTACTACTACGAGCCTGTCCTAGGATTAAGGTTGAGTCATGGAATATTTTAGGATTTTGGTACTCAGTCGCATATTAGGCACTCTTGGTAGATTCCAGAGATGATCCCTGGGAATCTTAATTCGAAAGCTTTTCAAATCTTTTCCCACTTGTTTCTATTCGTCTTAATTTTTGAAATATTGTCCGTATCAAACTTTATTCTTTCTTGGGATGAGTTGTGGATCCCAGAGGGAAGGTATAAGTTGAACTTATATATCCTCTAGGTTGAGAATCAAATGTGATTTACCAATCTTATATCAAGGTTGAGATTATTTAGATTATATTCCAGAACTTTCAATCTTGACCTAGATAGTACCTTTGGGACTTCTCCTGAGAACCTTTCTTAAACCCTGCATCGGAATCTGTTTTCGCTAGTTTCCATTTACTTATCCTTGATTCATCGTTGAATTTTGAATCTTGATGTTCGTTCGTTGTTGACTTTGACTTTGTATCTAAAATCAGTTTTTATGAATTGAGTTAAGATATTATGATAAATATATTTGATGAGAATGATGAGAACGATAAACGTCTACTTTTTTATGGAGTTTAGAATTTATCGCAGTCATACTAGCTAGCACGACAGGGACGTAGAGCCTGATGTTGGATATACTATCCTAGTTATGGAATTTAGATTTTCTTGCAGCCATACCGATTGGCGTGGACGGAATCTGGATAACATAATTATAGGGTGTATACCTAAGTTATGGACTCCATCGTTTATTGCAGCTATGCTTACTGGCGTGACGAAAATTTTGGCAACATAATTTCAGGAAGACGGGTATGGTTATCATACTGTATCTTAAATCCGATCACTTCGTTATGACCGGATGAGCAAGAACAAATTCTTATCATCATTCTTTCCCGTCTTGGTTAACTCTGTCTATCTACAACCTAACTAGGATTTTCTCGACAGGATTGTTTTGTGTTCCATCTTTCATATGATTTGACTAAACTCTTCTTCGCTAGCCTCTTAGGTAATTCTTTTTGTCCTTCCCGGTAATTGTTGAAAGTGCCTCATGAGTTGATTCAAGAAAAGTTTGAAAAGTAATTTATCCTTGTATTACGGAATCGGGAGTTTGCATCCAGAGAAATACTGGCGAGGCAAGACTTCGGATAACGGCATCATGGTTAAATATGTTTCTCGAATTCTACTTGGACAACTCCCTAAGCATTTTGACTAACATCTTCTCCTTTATTTTGCAAAAGTTGTTTGGAAATATTTTACGGATTTGGCCAAGTTATGTTCAGGAACCTATATTATCTGGCATGGCAGCTGTGCACTGCAGCCATCCGTCGTATTATGGAATAAGAAAGTTAATCACAGCCAGATGCACACTAGTGTGATAGTAACTTCATGTGACATAATTACGGAGGTATATGGTTCTTGAGTTTTACTTCGACTACGTCCTATGCATCTCGTTTGGCCTCGTACCATTCTTGGAAATATTTCGACAATCTTTCCTGTCTTGCTTGACCCTTAACTTGTCTGAATACTGATATGGATTGCTCGACCCAGTCTTATGCCCTTGTCACCTTCTATATTTTTTGATGATTGGATAGCCAACCTTGTTAACATATTATGTAGTATAACTATAATATGTTATTATGTGTGATTGTGATAAGTATATTTTTCTAGGGATTATTGGGTTAAGCTTATAGGACCGATATGAGTGACTGACTATAGTGGACTTAGAAACCATTAAGAATGATTAGTTTGATAGTATAGATTGATTTTAAGGTATCTTAGATGGAGTAATAAATATTATATTGTTGTGACTATGGATTAATGATTAGAATCTTATGCTTAGGTTCGAGGGTTGAACATTGTGAGACTTTGATGACCAAGTGATTATTGGTTATCTACAAGCCATTTAATTATGTTCGGAGGGTAGATCGACATGTAGAATGAAATAGAAGGAAAAAATACTGCGGGCAAGATCGGAAGATAGCAGGAACAAAACAAGGACATATGTACATGAGTAATAAATAAATCGGTAAATGAATTAAGAGTTTGAATTTGAGGGTTTATATTCAGGAGTTCTTGAGCAAAAAGAGAGAAGGCTCAATGCCAAGAATATGTTTTGAATGTATAATTTCAAGGAGCTTGTGATTAATAGGATAAAGATACTTAGGATGGGATAAGGAAAGAAAAAAATTGCTATTGAGATTGGAATTTTGGTTGATGGCCAAGTATTGCTGATATATATAGTATCTCAAGGATGACCTATATTTTAGAATATACGTAAAGGTTCTTATTAATATGAAGATTCTTAGGGGTAAAATAGACATATTTTTTATGGAAGAAGCTTATTGAACCTGAACCAAATGATTGTAGAGAGAAACAGCATAGGTGATCACAAAGGTAGCAGATTGAGTACTGTAGCCATAGCAGTTGCATGTTTTAGCTTGACCTATTGGATGATTTTAATTTCGAGGACGAAATTTTTATAAGGTGGGTAGGATGTAAGCCCCCTGAATTTCCAGGATTTATTTTTTTGAATTTTCTAAATGAATTATTTTTGATAATTCATTTTGATTTAATTAATTTTGATCATTAAATGCTCTTTACCGTGACTTTGATTTCTAGAGCATCAGGAATGCCAGTCTCTAGAAACTTTCTTCTTGAAGTTTGTAGTAGACGAGATTATCTTCAATTTGATATATCATGTCCCACTCGAACTTGTTCCCTTGTGCTTCATTTGCTTCGTACTACTTTTGGGTCAATTTAGGCCAATTAATTATCTACCGTAAAACGTGACCTGACTTCCAATTTAATTTTGGGGCCCGACATCGGTCCAATCCAGTCGACCCAATATATGGCCCTGGCCAGTTTTGAATCTACTATGCACGTGCCACTTGCGTGCCATCGAATTGATCTCCCTTGTGCTCCCATTTCATCCATGATTTTAAATAGTTTAAATTTGTTATTTTGATTAAATCTTGGCCCAAACTCAACCAAACTTGACCCAACACCCAATCCAATTTTGTGTGACCCCTCTCATGATTGCTCATACACCCCCACTAAGTTATTTCTCCTTCTCTCTATATAAAAATATCTAATTCTCTCTCATTTATATATATATATATATATATATATATATATATATATATATATATATATATATATATATATATATATATATATATATTTATATATACATATAATATATATATACATTTAAATCTCTCACTCTCTCTCTACCTACAAACACCCCCTCACCCATCACCATCACACTCACAAAGCCCCCCCATGTCGCCGGCCTACCCCCCTCTCTCTACTTTCTCTTTCTCCTCTCTCTAATAATATCTATCTCACACTTTCTATATATATATATATATATATATATATATATATATTTTTTTTATATATATATATATATATATATATATATATATAATCTCTCTCTCTCTCCTTTCCATCACACACAAACACACACCCCTCACCCACTCTCTCACCAGCACACATCACACCCACTACAGCAGACTACCCCCTCCCTCTCTCTACCATTCTCATCTCTCTCTCCTTCTCTTCTTCTTCATCCTCACCATCTCTACCACCACCCACACCACCATCATCAAACCACCACCACAACTACACCACCACCACAACTACAACACCACCACCATCATTCCTACCACCACAAACACCATCTCACCACCGCCGTCGCCACGGACTGCCGTCACCGCCCTGCCGTGCGCCACCGCACGTGGAAGCAGCAACAGCGAGGTGGCAGCGCAGCAGCAAGCGCCAGCAGCTGCAGTGTGCACGACAGCAGCCGCGGCCAGCCGCCGCCGCCGTTGGCCTCCCACGGCCGCACGCGGGCTGGGCGCACCCTCCAGTGATACCCCCATGGCGCGTGTCGACTTCTCCGACGTGTCGCCTAGCCGATTCGTGCGTTTGGTACGGGTTTTCGTCGTGACGCACAATTTTTGAATTCAGAATATGCGCCTCGTCGCAGCGACTTCGTACCCATTTTTAGGGAAATTCGACCGTTGGATCGACGAACTCTTTGCTCTATCACAATCTCGGTATATAGCTCTTTACTCCTCTCATGTTTCGTGCATTAATTTTATCGTTTGATACATCAAAACCGGCCACCAAGTTGACGCTTTAAATTTTGTTATTTTTGGACAGTTTTGTGGAGCCAACTTCGTCGACTTGTAACTCCGTCATCGCAGCTCCGTTTGGCGTGCTACCACTACTAAAATATGCTATATTAGCGATGTTGTTTAGCGACGGAATAAAATACCGTCGCTAAATATGTAATATAGCGACTCTCTTCTATTGACATCGCAAAACATCGCTGAATAGCGACG
Organism: Iris pallida; assembly: GCA_029216955.1. Taxonomy (NCBI): domain Eukaryota; kingdom Viridiplantae; phylum Streptophyta; class Magnoliopsida; order Asparagales; family Iridaceae; genus Iris; species Iris pallida. The sequence goes on along the minus strand of JANAVB010044620.1, from coordinate 669,941 downwards.
TTCAGCGACAGTAGATAAAATACGTCGCGGAATAGCGACGTTCAGCGACATATTATTAAAATATGTCGCCATATATTAAAATGGTTGTGACGTTTAGCGACGTCGACTGTTGACGTCGCTAACATTTTTACTTAGGCCACAGTACTGTTTCCTTTTCTCCCCTCACTCGAAAATTTCATAATTTTCATTTTCCCTCGAGCTCTCGGTGACTCCCTCCCCCCCGGCGACTGCCTTCCCCCCGGCGACTCCATCCCCCCCGGTGACTCCCTCCCCTCCGGCGACCCCTACCCCCCCTGTCGAGCTCCTTCTCCTCGAGCTCCTACTTCCCCAATCCGAGCTACTCCTCCTCTCCGGTAAACCTTAACCTAACTCCTCATCCTTCTCTCCCACACACACACACACACACACGGACACACGGATACACATACACACACGGACACACGGATACACATACACACACGGACACACGGACACACACACACAGACACACACGGATACACACATAGCTATTGTGTGTGTTTGAGTAGGGATGACAACTTCCCTCGAACCCGACGGGGATCCGAACTTTTTTCCCCGATGGGGACGGGTTTGGGGATATAGAAACGGGGATGGGGACGGGAATGGGGATTAAACAAAATCCCTGATAACAGTAACAACAAGGCTCATGTATCCGAGCATGTACCTACCCTGCATATAGGAAGGCCACAGACTAGTGCAAACCAGGTAGGGATTTCGAAGGCATGTTAGGCATGAACTCCTCTTTGATACCCATTAGACAATAATTGGTAAATTTCCTTTATATTCAAACTGACACCAAGTCAATGCAAGAGTGTCCATGTTATGTTATAAGGTTTTCACCTAGATATCAGATTTGACTAGCATATCTATTTAGCAATTGGTACCAGAGAGTGTTGATACCAAGTCAGTGCAAGAGTGCACATGACTTGGGGCTATGTACTAGCAGACCTGTAAATAGGTGCCTGTGTGAGTAGAAGGGTCTGTAGCAATTTGAGAGATAAGTAGGATTTAATTCATTCCTTTGTATAAGTGTTCACTTGTAGAAAAGTTGGCCATGGTGATGTTCCCAGTTCTAGTTAGGAACCTCGTATGGGGCTCTGATACCTGGTAATGCCTAGGGACAGGTTAAGCCTCAGGATATTAGGCACTGGAGTAGGCTTATGCATAATGTTTTAAAGTACATGATAGTATCTGATTTGAGATACTTGCAGCAGAAAGTTAGTAAGGAGTGGTTTACAGTCATAGAGTAGATGGGTGTTTAGGTATGGGCTCGAACCAGAGTGGGTAAGTTGGTATCAGGACATCAAAGGCTTGTGTACTAACAAATCGGCTTAGAGGGTAGGTGCTTGTACCCACTATTATGCTCGAATACATGAGTACATTGTTAAACGGGGACGGGGATGGGGATAAAAATTTAAACTCGATCGGGGATGGAGTACATTGTTAGATCATTAGCTAGTATTAGAGAGAGAATTATTGTAATTGCCAAGTGTAGGTAAGGATTGGGTATCTCAAGATACTAAGTTATAAGGTAAATATAGCTACACATGTGAGTGTGTGTGTGTGTGTGTGTGTGTGTGTGTGTGTGTGTGTGTGTGTGTGTGTGTGTGTTTGTGTGTAGAGTTGAGAGTAATTGATTAGTGTGTGATACTAAATGTATATGGCGATATAATATTAGTGTGTGTATGCATTAGCTATAGGTTTGTGTAGGGTTTGAGAGTGTGTAAGTGTGTGTAATATTAAGGTATATATATATATATATTTTTTTATTTTATATATATATATATATATATATATATATATATAATAAGGTAACAATTATGTGTGTCTATGTGAGTATAGTAGAGTGGTGTGTGAGTGTGTAGTATAGTCTTGAGTATATGTCCAGAGGGTGTTCAGTCGAGTGTCAGTAAATCTAGTATACTATTTATTTACCTCTATATCATACTAGGAGACTTATTTAGTACTAGTTGTGGTTGTAATTAGTTGATAATATATTCAAGTCTTGTCAATAATGTCTTTGACTTTGTCATGGGGTCTTAGATATCGGTTGTAGGTGACATTATATATATATGGTCTTGTGATATCGAAACGAATCTAGTGTGTCTGAATGAGATATCAGTTGTAGGTGACATTATGTTCATGGGGTCTTTGACTTTGTCATGGGGTCTTAGATATCGGTTGTAGGTGACATTATATTCAAGTCTTGAAAATTGATGTTAAGAAAATTTTCAACTTGACCCTGGCGATATCGAAATGAATCTAGTGTGTCTGAATGAGATTGGCATCAGTAAGAATCAATAACGTATGTGTACACATTGGATGCACAAGAACTTATGTGCGATATAGCATGGTTATTAGTAACTGTTCGCTACTAATGTGTGTCCCATAATAAGACATAATATACGAATTTGTGCCTATTGGATAATGTGTGTCCATCTTTGCAGAATTATTTCCAAATGAATATGAATTACTACTTGCGGAATCATTTATGGATGTACAATCGTCGTCCTGATGATATGTGTGGTGTGCGGGATGAATACATAGCGGGAGTAGAGCAGTTCATGCAGTTTGCTAAGGCGTTCCCTCAGTACATGGACGGCACCAAAATTAAGTGTCCGTGTGTGAAATGTCATAACGTAAAATATTATCCAGAAGTGGAAGTGACATATCATTTGTACTCGAGGGATTTCACGCCTAATTACTATCAGTGGACCGCACACGGAGAACTTGTGTCTTTAGCATCAGAGCCGGAGCCTTATGTTGAGCCGTATATGCATGCAGGACCTAATTTTGTTTCAGATAATCATACATACGACGACGGGTGCATGAACATGATTTTCGATGCTACGGGGCCTAGTTTCGTTTATGATGCAGCTGAGGAGGCACCGAATGTCAATGCTGCAAAGTTCATGGAGTTGCTGGAGAATGCAAGGACTCTATTATATCCTGGTTGTGAGGATCATTCACCGTTGGAGGTGGTTACAAGACTGTTGAGCATTAAGTCAGATTTTAACATGTCGCAAGAATGCTACAATCGAGTGTTTGAGTTGATTATAGAGATCTTGCCGGCGGGTGCTAAGTTACCTAAAGACTTCTATCGGTCTAAGAGGATGGTGAGATCGCTCTGGATGGGATACGAGAAAATTAATTCTTGTCGCAATGGGTGCATGCTGTACTACAAAGACAACAAGGACACAGATGTGTGCAGATTTTATGGTGCTGATCGCTATAAGACAACTAGTACAGGAAGGTCTACCGGTGCAAGAAGACCGACCGATTTAATGCACTACTTGCCTTTAACGCCGCAGTTACAAAGATTATTTATGGTGAAAGAGACGGCCTTTAACGCCGCGATTGCAAAGATTATTTATTTTCAAATTTTAATAATCATTTGTGTATATTATATAACTTTTCTATTTTACTTCTTGTAGAGGACCTATTTCTATCTACCACACCGGGCGGCGAATATCGAGGCCCAATTTTCTGCCGTCGCAGGCAAGCTCATCCGTAATGCCATCCACGACCAGAAGTCTCGTGATCGCTCCGGAAAGCCGATCAATGGTTGGATCACGCCAGAGCAGTGGACTGCGATGAAGGCTAGATTCGACGAGGCCAGGTACCAGGAGCGGTCTGACAAGGCTAAGGTGGCGTGGTCGAGCGCCAGTAAGTGGTGTGGTGGCTCCATTCCGATGACGGAGCATTTTCGTCGTCTGGTACGTTTTCTATGACGGACATCATTTTATATATAGTTGGATAGAATGTTTAATACTAATAATAGATAATATATTTTAATAGGTAAAAAAGGGTGAGGACCCGAACATGGTGACCGTCTTCCTGGTCACCCATCGGAGGGCTGGGGAGTTCATTGACGAGAGGACGACGCAGGCATATATACGTTCTATTCTTTATATTAATTTACTATAATTTAGAAAACAGGAAAATAGATATCAATATAGACTTTAGCAAACACTTACACGCTAGCAAACATTGTTCTAGGCCGAGTTTCTTCGGCTACAAGAGGAGGCGGCAGCTGTTGCTAGTGTGCCAGCAGAGGGAGGGGCTGGTACTTCCTCTCAGCCGCCTACAGCTCCATCGTCGGACGACCTCTGGATGACCGCCGTTGGCGGTCTTCAGAAGGGTACTTACTGCGGTACGGGATCCTACGGCGCCTATTTGGCTTCAGAGTCATCCCGGGCCCCCTTTGTCAGTGCGCAGTCTCTAGCTTCGCAGGCGTCATCACGAGCTCAGGATATTGGTCGTCAGATCGACGGGCTGCATCGCGAGTTACAGCAGCAGATTTTTGATCACTATATCGCAGAGCGATGATTCGACGATCCGACGATCACCAGACGATTTGACATGGTCGAGCGCAGTATACAGGAGCTGATGGGTCTGCAGCAGGCTACAGCTGCCAGCTTGCACACGCTCACCGAGTCTATGCAGCACATAGAGCGTAGACAGGTCGAGCTGGAGGGATCGTAGAGGACCATGTCTGTCTCACTCACTCAGGTACAAACTTCGATTGAGGAGAGTACTCAGAGGATGGTGAGTACCCTTGATGCGCATGGTGAGCGACTGCGAGAGCTGGAGCAGATACATCCTCCCGGTCCATCGACGGCGCCGACTCCAGACATTGTACTGCCTCCTACTGCCCCTACGGTGTAGAAGGCAGTGCAATATCTGGAGTACAAAGATGATAAAAAATATACTGGATCACTAAGGACCCCTGCCACGCGTCTGGGATAGCATGTACTCATACTGCCTCTGTGTGAGCTACATTGACCGTTTTGTGCACTAATTTTCATTCTTATTTTTCCTCCATTGTGGACATGTATGTTTGTTGGATATTTACTTTGTTGGTATTTTCATTATGATATTTACTTTGTGATATTTACTTTGTGATATCTGTGACGGAGATGACAAATATACCTACGCAGGGTTATAAGCGATGATCTGATATACAAAGGAGGTGCTACCCAATTTTTTAAAAAATATGTTTGGTATTTTTGTGAATATGTGCATAACAAAAATACCAAACATATTTTTTTAAAATTTGTTTCATAATATCTGCGACGTATAGCGACGTTCTGCGACGTATAGCGACGTAAACAGACGTCGCTAATTAGCGCCGTCACGTCGCTATCCGTCGTAGTCCGTCGCTCAGTAGCTGACGTGGCATAGAGTTAACGTCGCTAATTTGGTCGCCATACGTCGCTAAACTACTGACGTGGCTTGCATGCCATGTCAGCACATAAAAAGGTCCGACGTCGCTACGGAGTCGCACAACGTCGCTAATTTGGCGACGTTCCTATTCGTCGCCCTCCGTCGCCAAATTTGCGACGACCCAGTGACATTGTGGTGACGTCGCAAACAGCGACGTAGGGCGACGAATTTGTCATCTGCGACTAGCTTTTTCGTGACCTTCATTTTCCGTCGTTAAAGTCGTCGCTAATTACCTTTAGCGACATATTTTTCTTAATTAGCAACGTATCTAGACGTCGCTAATTTGGCTTATTTTAGTAGTGCACCAGTTCCTGTGCGTAGCTGGTATAACCCTCTTCCTGCCCCTTAAATTTTGTTTCATTGTGAGCACATTGGTTGGTTGAATTCGACGCAAAAGTTGGACGTCCGAATTCTTAATTTTGTACTTTAAAAATTCTATTTTTGAACTCGGGACTCCGGATTCAATTTTTGACACCACCAGTAGACTCGTGGAGTCGTTCTGGCACATTTTCATATAAAGTTTGCTAGATTTGGAAGACGTGGGCCCTGGCACGCATTTCGGTACAATGCAGGCCCTACAGTCCGGATCAACGGGACTTTTTGACGTCGGCTCATCGAAATCCAGTTCTGAACATATCGTTGAGTTTGTATCATCATTCTGGACTCGTTGACATATAATTTGCTAGGTTTTAGGGGACATTAGTTTCGTCACGCATTTTCGTGCAAGTCGGATACCAATATCCCGGTCAACGGGTCATTTTGAGATCGGCTCATCGAAATCCAATTCCGGATATACCGTTGAGTTCGTATCGTCATTCTGGACTCGTTGACATATAATTTGCTAGGTTTTAGTGGACATTGGCTCCGACACGCATTTTCGTGCAAATCGGATTCCAATATCCGGATCAACGGACCAATTTGAGATCGGGTCATCGGAATCCAATTTCGGATATACCGTTGAGTTCGTATCGTCATTCTGGATTTATGGACATACATTTTGCTAGATTTTCAAGAATTTTATCTTGACATGTTTTTTGGTGCAAAACGGGTCCGACACGGATACCGTTTTGACTCAAAATTACCTTTTTGCCCATGTGTCCAAATTGGACTTATGGGCAAGCTATACTAGCTATTTTGACCATTATGGAAACGTTGGTGATGGTTGTTTCACCATCCGACAACATCTGTAGGTTTTTCCCTATCTATCACCCTATTATTATTATAATCTTTCTCTTTTGTTTGTATTTTGAGATCCATCGATTTCAATGATTTTCCAATCACTGAAATTGAATGTGTTGACCCTATAGATGTTTATAGAGACTAGCCTTGACCCTGTTGACCATGGTTGACTGCTTTGACTGAACGTCGAAGTAGTCAACATTTGACCTAGTTTAACCTAGAGTTGACCAGAGTTGACTGTAAGTAAACCATTGACCCAGTTTGATCTAGTTTGACTTGGTCTGACTTTCTGTGACCTAGTTTGACCTAGTGTGACTCAGTGCGACCTAGTTTGACTTAGTGGACTGAGATTGACCTAGATTACATAGCTTATACTATATAATCATGACTAACACTGTTGAACCCTAATTAGCTTGTATATTTCATCTTAGGTCTGTGATTTCACTCTGAGCCAGATTACACAGTTGACATATTCCACCAGATCTCAGGCGAGTACATTCTCTGATAATATTTCTGTTTTATGATATCGTCTATGTTTCTAGTATTTAGTGTAGATATCCTTGTTCTCTTGACACATTGTTCATACGGATTGGTATTTCTCTGGATCCCGTCATGAGATGTTATTCCTGGTATTCTTTGGTATATATTGTGCAAGTCTTTCTTGTTCCTTGTGCATTGTATAGACACGATTCCTGCGAAGGCTAGCTACCCTCTCAGAGAATCGCGCGTCATGATGTGTCATGGTTGGATCCACTATACTAGTCGGAGGACGGGGAGTATTAGTATAGATATGTGGTCAAAGCCTATTGTGCACCCATCGTGCATCTATTGATTGTGAGTGTTGATCATACACCCCACTTATGATTAGCCAGGCCTATTACTATTGTGCAAGTTCCCAAGCCGGCCACATATTGTAGCTATTACTCACACACCTAGATAGATGATTCTTGATTCTTGTATATGCCATGATCAGTTTTACTTGCCTTGTTCTAGCTATAGATTTACAGGTAACCTTGCCATGATACTCACATATACATTTCGCGATTCCTTGTATATTCTCTCTATTTACTGCAACATTTTCAATATCGTCTAACTAGAACTGTTATTTAAGATTTGTGCTTGTTCCATCCTGACTGGATATGTTGATAATATTTTAGGAGTAGTTGTGGCCACAGTATTGGACTACAGGATGTTGCTAGCTGGGGTGGTTCTCGGTATTCTTCACCGTGAGTTGTTTCTCAGGAGTTCTAGGTCTGGTAGTTATTTAGTTTGTTATTATTTTCCTCTGTTTTATTCTTGTCTCATATGATCCTTGTAGATTCTAGTTGTTATAGTGATATTGTTATTATTCTTGTCTTATCTTCCTTAGTTTTTATGATGTGATACGAGTACCTTTATATTTATGGATCTTTAGAGATTGTAGTTAGTATCGGGTACTAGACAGCGCTCTACCGACGATACTGCGGTGTGGGCTGGGCGTGGCCCACGTATTCGTACACGTATATCCGGGTGCGAGTCATGACAACTTTGCTTCAAATCTTTGCTAGCACCCTCCCTTGGTAGTAGGAGAAGGTTGGATGGAAGTTTTGGTGGAGGGATGTAAGGATTTGGAGATCAAATCAAAGAGGGAAGCTCTCTAATTTGGGGAAGAACACTTTGTGAAGGAGAAGAGGCAAGATGGAATGAAATGAAAGGAAGGAAGGCTAACCTACCTATAGTGGCTGCCATTAAACCCTATTTGGGCCTTGGGGAAAAGCCCAATAAGGCCTCAACTAGTCTTCTTGGTTAATTTTAAGTTAGGTTCAAGTTTGGGATCAAAAAGATTAAATTTAAACCTCTAACTTAACCAATCTAACAAGTGGGATTAGTCTAAACTTACTAACTTAATTAGTGGGGTTTGTGGGCCATGACTAACTAATCTTGGGGTTCCTTCTAGAGTGTAAGCTACCTGGGTCACTAACACAAATCGAAACGAAATGAAACTCAAACCCGACTAAACAAATCCCGTAAAATCAATATTAAAATATAAAAATTCCCAAAATAATAAAATATAAAAAATGACCAAAATCATAATACATTAATTTAAATATTATTAAAATAATCTAAAATTTATCAATTAATCAAAATTCTAAATAATTCAAAAGTCACAAAATGACCAAAATACCCTTAGCCTAAAAAGTTGTAAATAGTCATTCTAATCATATGGTTAGGTTCCCATGGTCATGGTTAGTCTCTAGGCTCAACAGTTTTAGGGTTCACTAGCTAACACATCAAAATTATAATTCACCAATTTTAAATAGTATTAAATTAATAAAAAATCCCCATAAATCATAAATCCTATTATTAAATACTAAACTTTTACAAAAGTTCAAAATTACCCTCATTTTAGAAAAGTGGGTGTTACAGGATACCCAGCGCGGCTCCCGAGGTAGAAACCGCACCCTGAGGTGCGCCAGGCTGAGACGAAAGTCGTAGGGCCCACCACAGCTAGGAACGCCAGCTGCGCCCAGCGGTACGAGAGCATGCACATGTCCGGACTACGCCAAGGGGCACTCATGCTCGAAGTCAGCAGATCCACTACACTAGGCTACGCCATGGGGTATAACCCCCCACGCAGGATCGAGAGCCGAGGAGAACAAAACAGGGATAGTGGCGACAGAGCGGGATGTCGGGCCCGAGGGAGTGGAGCAGCTACCAGAGATAGCCACGATGCATGGGTGTACTGTGCCAAAGAAAATAGGGTATGCTGCGCCAGAGAAGGCCACGTAGCCAGGCGGCAGACGAGCGTTGACTGCGCCCGCGAGTGGCTCAACCCCTAAGGAGGGCACGAGGACCGATGGCACGTGGCCTCCTGCGGCCTGCTTCCCGCAGAAGAATAAAGTATGACGGCCCGTAGAGCAGGAAGGCGGCTCGAGGCCCGAGCAACTCATGGATTGTGCAAAGGCTGGCGCACTATGGAGACGAGTTTTGAGAAGTGGCACAGAGAAGGAGGTTGCGCCCAGGCTGCTACTTACGGAGCCCGAGAGGGGGAAAAGTGAAAGGGAAGCGCGTGGACCAACGCAAGGAGGGGACGGGTGAGTCTCGAGTCCGTAGCCTAACACGTGGGTCGCCACGTCGACCGAGGAAGGGGGTTGGTGGCGGATGGGACCCCGCTCGGATGTCGCATAGGGGACGGGAGAGCCTCGTGCGCTGAGCCTGACGCCAGGTCCTCCGTGCCGACCGAGAAGAGAGGGAAAGAGGACGGGGGGCCGCCCTGGACTGGCGACGGAAGCACCGCCGGGCCTACAACGCCAACCGCATCGGCTAGGGGATCGTGCAGCTCGCACGCGGAGGGAGGGGGGCAAGGAGGCTGGGGGAGGAGGATCTAGCTGTGGGCCCGGTGACCTTCGCCGGAGAAGTCATGTGCTGAGGAGAAGGGAGTGATGACGCCAACGAAGGGACGGCGAGTGGGTGTGCTTGAACCCACCAGCGTCCAATGATGGCAAGCTGGTCCTCCGTCCAAGCGAGGGGGGAGGAGCGCCCAGAACGGAGGGGACGGAATCATGGTAGGGTGGCTGCCGCGGAGGGGGTAGGGTGGCAGCTGCGGTGGCCGTGGTCGGGGAATGTATGGGTGGCAGAACCGCCGTCTCTGCCTGCGGCTGGAGTGCGGAGAGGTTTCGACATCGCTGCGAGAGGGCTGGAGCGAAGCTCCGACAACCAGCGGCCTGCGTAAGGCCGATGACGGGGAGAGGAGAGGGGGGCGTAGACGGGAAGGAAGGGGGAGAGGGGGACGGGAGCATGGAAGAAAAGTTTATATATATATATATATATATATATATATATATATATATATATATATAAAATTCAAAATATATAAAAGCTCAAGAGACTTATCTAGAGCCCAAAGGGCAACATATTTATTTAACATATTACTCAAAAGGAAAAACATATCATATATATTTATAAAATCCCAAAAACTATTATTCGTGTCTTAAAATAATTACTTTAATTTACTAAAATTTCTATTGGGCTTAACGCCTAAATTAATTAATTAATCAAATCTTTTGGGCCTAAAGTCCAAAACAATTGATTTAATTATAAAATCCTGTATTCCTCTTACTGCGCTCAGGCCCAAGTAATAGCCACCATATTATTTAAAAACCTATCACCAATGGCCCAATGTTTGGGCTGTCCACCACCCAATCTCCCATCCCTTCTCCCCCTAAATCCTCTCAAACCTATTCGTTTTTAATTTTTACTCCCTCTCTCTCTCTCTCGCTCTCTCTCTTATCAAACCCTCTCAAACATAAACTCATTTTCTCCACCACCTCCATGTTTACCAAAATCCATCTCTTCATGATCTAAACTCATTATCTCCACCTCCTTCTTCTGTCGACCAGTTCGGTTCGCTACAAAAACATCCATACATCATTTCTCAGCACTGACAACACAAAAAACAAAACAAAAAAGCAAAATTAAAATGGTCGTTATGGAAACTTTAATGTCTTGGGCATGATTGTAATAAGGTTTGGAGAAATGGGTTAGGAGAGATTTGGACATTTTGGATGAATTTTGAAGTTTCTAACCAATAAATTTCGAAGTAAGGAATTCCGACACAGTCGCGGCTGGGAAGATTCAAGACAATAGAAATTTTTCACAATCCTGTATATTGCCAGTCCTGTGTATTTTTAGTCCATTCCAAGACTGTAGAAAATTTCAACAGTCCTGTATGTTATCATGACTGTAGAAATTTCTACAGTCGTGCATATTTTTAGTCCATTCTAGGATTGTAGACTGTAAAAAATGTGCGATGATGTTATTAGATTTTTGTATGTGTCATTGTCAATCTAATGTGACGTTGTGCATGAGACTTGTCTCTAAAATAGATTTAAAATTGAGATAACTTATCTCTAAAATAGATTCAAAATTTGAGAGAATTATCTCCAAAATATATTTGTAGACCATATATATGAAGGTTTATTTCGAAATGAACAAAATTGAGAGACTTATCTCTATGATAGATTTAAAATTTTGAGTTTTTTTAAACAAAGTAGATAATTTATTTATCTCTAAATTGATTTAAAAATACTTATAAATGTAACATAATAATTTATTTAAAAAATATAAAATCCTTATAATTCTGTACTTCTACTTCCATGGTTATTAAAAACTTTCTTTTAGTTTTGTCAAAAAAATTGACAGTCTAGCAAGTTCCATTTAGGACTGTAAAAATTTCAGAGAATCCTGCCAATTGGAAGGGCTCTCAAAAAATTTGACAGTCCTAAAAATATATGTTGCTCAAGGTTTTATGTAGATTTTTGATAGTCATACCAATTGGAAGGACTGTCAAAATTTTTGACAGTCCTAAAAATATATATTGCTCAATATTTTATGTAGAACTGGCAAAAAATTTGACAGTCCATCCAATTGGTAGGGTTGTCAATATTTTTAACAGTCCATCATCGTCCCAAATCGCGATTGGATGAATTTTTGAAGTTCATAACCCTAAAATGGGTTCGAAACTTTGAAAATCCGTCTATAATGAATAATAATTCAAATTTTAGTTACTAAAAGATGAAATTTAGACATGAACATTGAGAATATTTGGAAGACAAAATGTTTAGGATTTTGTGTGGAACAAGGGAAGAAGAAAAGAAAACCAAAAAAAGACTTATATACCAACATTTGGACTAACATGAGTAATTTTTCTAGTGGTAAACTTCTAAACTTAAGAAAATTTGGGTTAGCCCTGAGTAAGTATTGAAATGCCTTTATAATCTGCCAAAATTAGAGAGAGAGAGAAAGGAAAAAAAGAGCTCTCACTAAGCTCAGGCGGCGCTGGGCGATCGTCGGAGCGGGAGCTCGACGAGGTGCTTCTGGTTAGGGCAACAGGAGATGGCGCTAGAGCGGTGGTGGACTGATGGAGGAATAGAGGTGGTGAGCGGTGGGGCGGTGGTTGTGCAGTGGATCTAGATGCAGCTGGATAGTGTGGTCGAGTGACTTCGAGAGTGGCGGTGGACTGGGGCTTGGCTGGGGCAAAGCGGTGGAGCAGAGCAGTGTTTGGCCGAGGATGTGTCGGGTGTCTATAGAGTAAGGGATGTCGGTGATAGACGGTCGAGGATGGCGTTAGGGGTGTTTCGGTGGAGAAGAGCCGACGGTGGTTGGCTGGATCTAGGTGCGGCCACTGTAGTGGGGTGCTAGGGATGACCGGTGGACGGTAGAGTCGGGGTTGGTTGTAGTAGTGAACATAGGAGGTTGGGTCGGGTTCGGTTGAGCGATTGAGTCGTGGATAGGAGGCTGGGCTAGTCCCTGTTGTGGACGATTAGGAACTGGAAGGGGGAGACGGCAGGGGCCGGGTGGCCGAGGTACCGGTGGTGGGGATGGCAGTGGTGCTGGTGGCTAGGATAGCAATGGTGCTGGTAGTAGGTGTGGAATTCCGGCGAGGTGTGACAGGCCGGGAAAGGTGTAGGCTCTGGTGGAGCTTTGCTGGAAAGGGAGGGACAGTGGAGGAGCACGGTGACTAGGAACAGTGATAGAAAAGTAGGTTTTGTGATGGAAAAATGCTTTATGTACCTCCAAAATCACGTCCCTCCATGTCCCTCCGCCACATGTCCTTCATCTATTCGCTCATATCTTCCACCAACTCTTCCCCCTATTTGCTTGAGACAATAAAAAAGTGACATGTGGCGGAGGGACATGGAGGGATATGATTTTGGAGGTACATATAGCATTACTCGCAAGGATGAATACTAATTAGCATTTCAACTGGCTTGAGGGACAAGTAGGGTATCCTTGTAATTTTTGGGAAGTAGAGGGACAAGGCTGGAGGAAAGGCTTGTAGAAAATTCCAAAAGCCTAACTAATCACTAATTAGCTATCAACTAATCACATGGTAGCAATCCATGACTAATTAATTACTTAGTTACAACTAATTACTAATTGATAAACCATAACTGTTTAACATTAATTATAATCATTTATAGAGTAAATTATTTAAAATATATTCTTTTCCTTTAAAAAAATATTTTAAAAATCTTTTTCTAAAACAAATTCTAAAGTTCTTAATAACATTCTAAAATCTAAAGAAAAATATTATGCCACAATTAATTATTTCTTATATATAAGTAAAAAAATTTGTTTTAAAAGAAAACCTATTAATACGAAATTGAATTCTATTAAAAAATATTTTATATCATTATTTTTTAGGAGAAAAGAAGAAAATTTTATAAATTCGAAAATTTTCGATTTTAAGGAGTTACAGATTTAACTTATAGGATAGCTAGTCTTACAAATTTAGCCGAGGAGGTAAGGTGACCATTGATGACCAATATAATGAGCCAAATGATGTTGCATGTGAAATGGTGATGACGATTGAGACTTAGTTCATGTTAAGAGGAAAGCTTAGGAAGTGATATTTGGATCAGGGATTCTAATTTTTTGCCTACGGCTGGATTATGGAATACTATTGAGGTCGGTTGGCTGAATGAGTATTTTGAATTATTTTAATTGATTATTTATCAAGTTGGAAAAACGGAAAAAAATTTGTTACACGATGGACTGTTACTTGAAATCGTGCCCTTAGTAAGAGATTGATTAATAATGGTGTGACCTCAGATTAAATATTACTTAGATTCGATTAATGGATGTGGCAATTAAATAATTGTTTTGAGTTATGTCAATATAAGAAATTCAGTTGGAGGAATTGTATCCTGACTCATAGAATAGATTTAATATCAATGAATTGAGATTTTTTATGATTTGGTTAACTTATATAATACGATCACATTTACTTGTCTTGAATTTCTAACTGGCTGTTAAAATTAGAATTCAAATAAAATTATTGTCAGAGTTGGAATATGGATTTTCAAATCAAATGTTGAAGCCGGATTTGGCTTTTATATGGATATGATTCAGCCCAACCCATTGAAAGCCCCGATCATCATCGAGCATGATTCTGACCTACTACCTAGGTGAGAATACAATTGCTCTACTCTACGCTCTCATGTGTAAGTTTTTTTTTTACGAGGTTTGAATCCTGCCGGCTCCTCCGGATGTTCATTATACTACCACTAGTCTAGGCAGCTCAGACAATGTTGATTGTTTTTGTGGTGTGGTATTTTTTTTTTTGTGTATAAGTCAAAAAATTAATAAAGCTTGCAAGATTTAAACCCTCACCTCTTGCAAAAGAGGACTTGAACTTACTTTACTAATTGCAACAACAGTTGAGGTAGGGAGAATAATTCCTAGGAACAATTTTCAAATTTTTATTCAAAACAAAGACATCAAACTTGTTGCAGCAAATTAAACATAATGAGTCGAGATTTCAGTTACTTTCTTTTAAAATAAAAGATAAGACATTCTCACATGCTTACCGTAAATAGTCAAAGGTTAAGATACTAATATAGAAAGGATTGAGTAAAGATTGTACGATTTACTGTAATATATAAAAAGATTATGAAACTGTGCTTTGTTAAGTTTATTTATTTTTTAAATTCAAGTTAGTATCGGTTATTTTGTTTACAATTAAATTTCTTGATTTATTTGAAGTACTGTATTTGATTATCTAATTATATTAATTGCGGAAGACAATATTAAATAAAATATATTTGACGGTTGTCAACATCCCAAATAACAAATTATTGATATATGTAACCAATTTAAAAGTTACCATAGCCAAGGTTGTATAGGAAAGTCCAATTAAGGAAACATGCAAATTTCTCTAATATATATATATAACCAACCTCCATTGATCAGAGAGACGAGAGAGAGAGAGAGAGAGAGAGGATTTACAGCTGCAATGGAGAGGCGGAGTGCCGAAAATGAAACGGAGAGGAGCGCCAAAAGGCAGAAGAGGTCAGACGACAATTTCCTGTCATCAGCTGTCGCTAATAATAGTCTTCGGACGACGGAAAACTGTTGTCGCCATCCTGGTTTTCTGAACGGAGTGTGCCTCAGATGCTGTCAGGAGGTGGAGGAGGAGGAGGAGAAACGCTCAAGTGTCGATTTCCGTTATCTCCTCCCTGGCTTGCGGCTTACAAGTTGGGGTATTTTTTACGCGCGCGAAGCAAACACCGCGAGATTGTTGCAGGAGAAGAAGCTGGTGTTGGTCCTAGACTTGGATCACACCCTCCTCCACTCCATACATATCGACCAAGAAACATACGACGAAGACGAAGACGAAGACGAAGAAGAAGAAGAAGAAGAAGAAGAAGAAGAACTGTTGCGGATCAAACTTAGTAACACCGATGCAGGCTTATTCTGGTTGGGTGACATGGCTAGATGGATCAAGTTGAGACCATTCGTCCACAACTTCCTAAGAGGAGCGAGCATTATGTACGACATGTATGTATGCACCAGGGGTACTCACAGTTACGCTGTCCGGATGGCTGAGCTACTCGATCCCAAGGGTGAATACTTCATGTCGAAGGTGATTGCACGAGAGGATTATACTGTGCCACACCGGAAGGGCCTCGACGTCGTCTTGGCTGAAGAAAGCTTGGTTCTGATTCTTGACGATACCAGCCACGTCTGGGAGGGGCACAGAGAGAACCTAATCGTGGTGCCCAAGTACAACTTCTTCTTAAATAAATCGATCTCGCCAGAGACGACGACGATGATGATTCTGGAGGATGAGAAGAAATCGGATGGTTTATTAGCAACAGCCCTTGACCTTCTGAAGCAAATTCATCAGTTCTTTTATGATCCGGAATTTAAAACAGAATTGGCAACCCAGGACGTCAGAGAAGTGCTCAGGGACATTTCTCAGGCAACCTCAGGAAGATCAGTCGAAGAGCTGCTATCACCGAGCAACCAATTGCTCGCTCATCCACTTACGCAGCATGAAGCTTAATGTAAAATTAATATATATATATATATATATATATATATATATATATATATATATATATATATATATATATATATATATATATATATATACATCAAAAACTGATTTATTCATCTATTTTCCTAATTGGGGATTACTTGTTGATATTTTGTAGTAAGAGGAAAAAAATCTCAATCATAAGCAAGCTATAAACAAGAAATTCAATAAAGATGGTGTTATTGCAGAGCAACAACGTACCATATAGGATGGTTCAGCTTTCTCAATGCTATTTCCAAATGTCATGTAATATACTGTCTAGGTCGGTCCTCTTTTATTATAATTACATTTTTATTATAACAATGAAGTGATATATTTTGCTAAATCCATATAATTTCTTCTTGTACTTACATACATATGTAGGAAATCTCATGTGTATCAAAACTAAGCTCTTTTGGTTATCTTCACCAAACAAACATTATCTATGCATCTGGCTCCTTCCTGCAGTGTATATCCAGGTTCAATGAGTTCCGAGTTCTCATTTGAAGCCTCTACGACAAGCCCGGAACGTGTGGGAAATTTATCTAGTTTTGGTTAGATATATTAGTCCCGGGACGTAATTTTCGATGAAAAACTGAAAATTATGCAACACTTAAAAGAAGGTGCAAGACAAAGAACCATGGAGGATTCTGAGAGACGAAAATCTAGTATGTTACTTCAAAAAAGACACAGAAGAATTCGTAGCAGCAACAGCAGAAATTCCACTAACAGTTTCTGATTAGATCAGAACTGTTCTCATTCAGAACGAGTTGCAAGTGGGCAGAAGATAAACAGAAGGTTCTGATTAGATCAGACAAGAAAAAAGTCTGCTAGAGTGAATGATCACCGGTGCTCAAAGCTTGATTCGTCCCACACGAACAGCTTCTAGGAACCAGCAAATTCGACAGAGAACTTTGGAACACTCCACTCTTCTGACTCCTCGGATGGCCTGAACTCCTGCGCTGAATGGCGCTGGTGCACAACTTCTCTCTTCTCTTGTACTCTCAGAAATTCACAAGGAATTGTGTTATAAACACTAAGTAACTGAGAGAGAGAGAGAGAGA
The DNA here is from genome assembly GCA_029216955.1 of Iris pallida. Classification (NCBI taxonomy): domain Eukaryota; kingdom Viridiplantae; phylum Streptophyta; class Magnoliopsida; order Asparagales; family Iridaceae; genus Iris; species Iris pallida. The sequence continues at coordinate 652,613 of JANAVB010044620.1, read as the reverse complement.
GAGGAGAAGAGAAGCTTATATAGGCCCGTACTGTAACCGTCCAGTAAGCAGAATATTCGGGATGTGGAAAAAAATTGTCCCGAACGTTCAGTAACTACTCAATCGTGCGCACCATGCACAAACCGTGCGCCAACTGCAGCGCCATCTGCGGCACCAACTGGCAGCGCCAACTGCTGCACCAACAGGCAGCGCCAACTGGCCGGGCCAACTGGCGTGCCATCTGGCCACGCGATCAGGCCGCGCCATTCGGGACGTGAAAAAAAAACCGTCCCAAACGTTCAGTAACTGCTCAATCGTGCATAGATACGATCTGAGCCAGCTGGCGCACAGCGCGCGCCAACTGCCCACCTGTGCCAATAGCGCCACTTGCTCCTGCATGCACTTGCGCATTACGTGCACCACGCGCACCATGCGCAAACCGCGTACCAACTGCAGCGCAATCTGCTGCACCAACTAGCAGCGCCAACTACTGCACTAACTGGCACGCCATTTGGCCACGCGATCAAGCCGCACCATCTGGTCGTGCGAACGACTGCACAATAGGCTCACACAATGAGCACAACTTAAGCATACTATGCACCTAGCGACGATGCTGACGTTCTAAGTGCAAAATGCGCCAATAAAATGCCACATTACGCCTCATTAGCCTGAGTTCGAGTCCGAGTCGCTAAGCCCCTACGGGCTTAGCTCCAATGGAAGGAAATTTCAAGAGCAAAAAGCATTAAGTTTACCATGGAGACTTATCCTTACCTTCTAGTAAAATCACCCACATGGTTCCCTCCTTAGGGTCACCACCCCATGTGCACATCTCAACAACATACCAAGTATATATTGAAACACAACTCATGGTACTTTTCCAATATGGGACTAAATAATACTAGGCATGTAGTGAAAGCAAGCTTTCTCTACATACAAAGAAAAAGCTCCAACAATCCTCCACGTTGATTTGAGTGTTCCCTTGTGGTGCTACATCGCAATAATATGGCTTACAAGGTCGAGACTTTACCCCTATCTAGGTACCTCATCGTAGTGTCATGCCACTGTAACATGGGGACATCCTCCCCTTTGTAGTGCTATCTACCCTTCTTTTAATTTCATCATACAACATTAGGCTACCTGCCTATTTGCAGTGCTACGCCGCTGTGACTTGGCTCACAAAGTCGAAGCATTACTCCTAATCGGGAACCTCATGGTAGAATCACCCCATTGTAGCATGGAGTTACACTCCTTAGAGTGCTGTGCTACTGTACTTTCTGTAAAGCACACCAGGCATTTACTCTGCTTGAGAACTCATTAAGGCGTTTAAGCCATCCTTATCACAGGATCCATTTTTTGTAGAAAACATATAGTAGAAAACAGTGGTTGTAGGTCCATAACATTTCCATGCCATAGAGAACTTGTACCCATTGTTCTCGATATTTTTTCAGTTAATGGTCCTCCCTTGAACCAAAACCTAGATGCCTAGTAGATTTATCTTTGAACTAATAGCATAAAACTTTATGGTAGGATTGTAATAACATAATATCAGAATGTCTTTAAGTCCATTTTTCTTGCTGTATCATCGACCAGCTGGCGCTTGAGGCCCTTGGTGAACGGATCTGCCAGGTTCTCCTGACTCTGAACATCAATCGCTGCAATAACACCTCTCTTGATGAGATCGTGTACTGCCCTATGCTTTAACTGCATAGTCCTCTTCTTTCCATTGATGAGGTCATTTGATGCCACCGTCGTTGTCGCCTGGTTGTCGCAGTATATCAGTATTACTGGTATTTGTGTCCCAACCACTGGAAGATGATACATGAGCTTCCGAAGCCATTATGCTTCCTCCGCTGCGGTATCAAGTACAAAGAACTCAGATTCCATGGAGGAACAAGTGAGCATAGTCTGCTTCTTCGACTTCCATGATATAGCAGCTCCACCCATTGTGAAAATGAATCCACCTGCGGATCTCTCGCTCTACAACTCTAAGCACCAGCTGGCATCACTAAAGCCTTCTACTACCGTCGAATTTTCGCTGTAGTGCAGTGCATATGTCTGAGTCTTCTTGAGATATCTCATTACCCGTTTTACAGCTTTTCAGTGCTCAATGCCTGGGTTACTCATGAAATAACTCAGTATTCCCACGACGAAAGCTATGTCAGGCCTTATGGCAGTAGTAGCATACATCAAACTCCCGATTATGCTTGGATACTCCAGCTGCCTGATGCTTTTCCTCGAATTAGGCATCAGCCTCAGATCATATGAGACTCGTCTCACAGTATCAGTATTTATATACGGATACGCATTTTTGTACTATATTTCATATTTTCTTGGTTTTTGGAACACTTTAAAGTTTTCCCAACTTATAGATTTTCTTCTTGACCGGTATATCGCCAGTATACCAGTGTATACCGACGACATACCGCTCGGACAAATTTTTTACATTTTAGATATTTTTAATTTCAGATATTTTTATCAATAGTATTTCTGAAATTTTTGTGAATAGTATTTTAGATATTTTAATGAATAGTATTTAGATATTTTCATGAATAGTATAGATGCATTTATTATCCAATGGACACTTGATTTTCATTGGATGGTTATGATTGACTTAGACCTTTACATGGATCACCATCCAACGGTCATGATTAAATCCTCTTCTATATATACCCTCTCACATTCTCTCTCCCCTCTCTCTTTTCATTCTTTCCTCTATTCCTTTTCTCTTTTATTCCTCTTCCTCAAGCTTAAGAGAGCTTGGCCTTTAGGCCTAGAGTGTAGTTTTGTACCCCTCTTGGTGGTGGAGTGGAAGATTAGGCTTGGAGCTTAACCTAGGCAAGTACATCTTGCCAAATCTTGAACAATATTATTTTGTTGTCATTTTTTGTTTTATTCTCTTCTTCGCATGATTCTAAGCCTCTTTAGAACTTAAAGTTTTTGGTTTTGATGGTTACATTTTTTTAGATCTAAGTTTTAAAATATTTCTTGTTTTTTTGGTTTTGATCTCTAAAATTTTGTTATTTCTGAAATCTTATGGTCCTATGTTGTGGGGAATTTTGTTCTAACCAATTTTGGCTTTTGAACCACTTGATTTTGACTTATTTTGAAGAAGTTATGTCATTTTGAGTTCATGGGTTCCCTATGCACTTCGGTGCTGATTTTTGGGGAAGATGAACAGACTTTCTGCAACAACCTGAACTTTTGTGCCCTTCAAAAGCGCAAGCTATGCTTCTTGCACCAACATGTGCTTTTGTGCCCTTCAAAAGCACAAGATGTGCTTCCTACGCACTACATGCGCTTCTGTGCACTACTCTGCGCGCAGGCCTCCTATGCACTACTGCGCTTCTGTGCACTACTCTGCATGCAGGCCTCCTGCGCACTACCTGCACTTTTGTGCACTACTCTGCACGCAGGCCTCTTGCCCACTACCTGCACTTTTGTGCACTACGCTACGTGTAGGCTTCTTGCGCATTTTCCGCACTTGGCCGTTTTTGCCTGTTTAAGCTATTTTGTAGCTAGAATCTTGAAAACATTAAATCATAAAAGTTGTAGATCTCCATTTTGGCTTCAAGAATCTTCTTGTTTTACCTTAATTGGAGTTCATATGCGACTGATAGTTTCAATCATAGTTTTTGATCTTCTTTGCATGTTTTCTATATTGACATAAAATGCGATGACCCAACTTGATAACTTATTAATATTGAACATGACTTGAACATGACAACATGATCTCATCTTGATCATCTTATATAGTTAGATAATAATTGTACATCCTATATACACTTGACACTAGCACATGTTCAATTATTATTCTATGTTATGTACTTACTTTTATTTATTCTTTCTCACTTGCCATGCCATGTCTTTTTTTTCGATAATTTCTTATATGCTATGATATGTATTGCCTTGCCTTCCCGAATTTATTGTATTCTACAGTCTATGCATGTCTAGTATTTCTTTGTTGTGACCCATCGTGGCATACTCATGTTATATGTCTTCTTTGCTTACTAGATAGTGATCCGTCGTGGTGCACTCTTATACATGTCTTTCCTTGCTTACTAGATAGTGGTCCATCGTGGCGTACTCATGTTACATGTCTTCTTTACTTACTAGATAGTGACTCGTCGTGGTGCACTCTTGTACATGGCTTTCCTTGCTTACATGATAGTGTCATGTCATGGCGCACTCCTTATTTCTCTTTTATGGACCGTCGAGGCGCACTCATGACAAGTACTCTTGTCAGGACAAGTAAACTCGATATGACATGTAAAATCTTGATTGTTGTTGCGACAGTCAATCCTGACTTGTTAAGTGTAACTCTTGTCTGGACACCGTGGTTGATTTTTCTGATTATGATTGTACAAGCTATCTGTCTCGTCTTGCATCATGTCTAGGACATGGATTTCTGATTACCACGGTCTGGGATTCATAATGAATCTGACTAGATTAAACGACTAGATTGATCAAGTAGTTCATATAGAGATATTTCCCAGTTACAAGAGATTTCGTTATCCCGATCACACAAGTGGACTTGTAGCCTGCTGTCGAGTAAGGCATATTTCCAGCATACTGTCATATGTTGCATTCTAAGTCACCTAATAACTCAGCCTGGATAACCTGGATAGTCTGCAGGGCTTGTGACTACAGAAAATATCTCAATAGTATCTTGTTAGTAATCAAGATTGTGATAACCCAGTTAGCTAATATATAATACCGTACTCATTGCTTGGCCGTGATTGTTGTATGGAGTCCAGTCTAGTCTAGGCAGTGTCTGGATTTGTTTATTTCAGTACATCATTGTTTATGCCTTACTTTTCCAATAAATGATTAGAAACTATGTTCTGTTCAGGAGAAAGGTTACAACCCCGGTCCTCGTTTGATTTATGGGTTGTAACTTGGGTTCTGAAATAGTTTCTAAGTTATCTTATCATTTGTCGTTCTATATAGTTCTTACATGCTATCATGTCCCAGTTATCTAACATGCTCATATGTCCCAGTTATCTAACATGTGCATGTGTCCTAGTTATCTCACTTACTTACATGTACCATTTCCTTTATATTGTTCAATTTATTTCACATGTTCACATGCTTCCGTTTAATTCACATGTCAACAGTTTTCTTTAGGTCACATATTAATTACTTTATGCTTCATGTTGTTTGCTTATTGTCTTTTCTAATCTCAGGATAAGTGCATTAGTAGTGCACGAGTCTCGATCCATATTTACCATTTTTGTCTCTATCAATTGTTATGTTAGTTATTGCTGGTTTTATTTCATAGTTTGGCTTCTTTTATGATACTTGCTATTGGGGGTCTGACCCTACTAGTTTTGTTTGGCCAGATCTGATAGAGGAAATCGAAGGATCTTATATACCATCTACTCAATGGTGACTACCCGAGCACCAGAGTACCTTAGTAGGTTTTCCTATATCATCCTCCCACTAGTTATGTATATTATTCTTTTACGGAGTTTAGCCTCCGAGCATGTGTTTAGCTCGTGTTTTAGATCTTGACATTTAGGCTACTGGCCTAAACATGATTTGCGTATTCTAGACTATTGCTAGAGCTTATCATGTATGACCATTACTCTTATTAGTTATTTACTTTGTATTACTAGCTTCATGATCATCCATGTATATATAGTTTGGGGTATTTGTAAAAACAAAAGTCTTAATACAAACTTAGAAAAGAATAAAATAGTACAATTGATTTCTGGGGAAGTACAACTATAGGAATCTGATCAGAAGACGATCACTTTATCCCTTGGACGATGTGATATCGAAGACACAAGCCTCTGGAGGATGCAACAGCACTTTAGCAAGAGATTATGATAGTTCTTGATGCTTTGAGATTGATTTGAAACTCTATATATAGAGTTCTTGAAATAACTTTTTAGTAGTTATTCTGGGTTGCGCGTGCTTCAGGTTGCGCGCCTCCTGTTCACTTGCTTGAACGGTTGTACTAACTGTTGTAGACGCATGGCATTGTTTGATTGAGATATGCGTGGTCGTGAGCAGTGCAGTGGGTACGTTCTGCGAAGTTAGTGGATTGCATACCACGTCACTCTGTTCTGAATACTGTTTGATCACCTTGTGCGAGCTTCATCAGGTTGCACGTGGGCGCAATGTAACAACTTGCACGAGCGCACGGTTTGCACCAACTGCTATGGACGCATGGCATCGTTTGATTGAGATGTGCGTGGTCGTAGGTAGTGTAGTGGACACGCTCTGCGAAGTTGGTGGCTTGCGCGCCATGTCACCCTTTTTTTTAATGGAGATTGATCAAGTGGCACCAACCTGTCAGGCTGCTTATGGGCGCAACTCAACAACTGGCGCCTTCGACTAGGCCTTCAATGCTATACTAGTTAATTCTCACGCCACACAATGACCTGCGTGAACCAGTTGTTAGCATTAATTACATGCTGACAAAATCTTCTCGAGCGTCGCATTGTGCGGAATTCGAATAGATTTTCCTTAATCTCCGTGCTGTCAGTTATCAGACAATGATGATGCCGTTACAGCTTCTCGAGGAGGTGTACCACGTGGCGCTCGTGCAACCTGACTCCAGCACAATCAGATGTTGGCGCAACCTGATGTCACGCAACTTGATGGTTTGGCGCAATATAATATTTTGGCACCATCTGATGATCGAACACTTTAATAGGTGGTGCAGCTTAATTTTTAGCCTCTACAAGACCCTTTTCAAAGTTTTTGAAACTTGAAAACACTTCAAATTTTTCAAATACTTTGAATTATGCTAGTTTTGTTTGGATTGCGCCAATCAACTGTTCAACCAAAACTCTGAATTCTAAGCGTGAGTTGCGCAACAGTTTTGAAAAGAGTTTTTATGCTATAAATAGCCGACTAAAGAGAACTTTTAACTTTTTATCGAAAGTTAATTCTCTTAAAACTCTCTCATCTTCTTCTTTCAAACTCTCGAAGCGCTTTCGACGATCGTCAAATGGTGCCAAAGAAGTCTGCTGCTGCCAAAAAAAAAGCCATTGCTGAATCTTCATCCCGTGCATCACAAATGAAAGCGCCTCAATATGCACCACCGTCATCAAGGACTGAAAGAGCCAATCCGGCACTTGAAGGTGAACGTCGATTGGATTGACCAACTCTTTTTAGGGTTTTGGTCGATTTGTGCATTTCACAATGTGTGCTACCTCTTTTTAGAGTGTGGGCATACTTCTCAACTTGTGCCTTCTCTTTTTAGAGTTCGGCTGCTATTTACGAACTGTGTTACGCGATTTTCAAATTCGTACTTTCTCATTTTGTGCGAAATGCACATAAAAAGTAGTGCAACTTGAAATCATGCTCAATACAAATGTCGCGTAATGCAGATACTACGCAATGCAACACAGATACTGCGCACAATGCTGATATTGCACAACATAGATGTCGCGCATCATAGATGTCGTGCAACATAGTTGTCGCACAACCTAGATGTTGCGCAACACAGAAGTCGCGCAATTCATATATTGCGCAACCGGATGTCGCGCAACATGGATATCTCGCAACATAGATCTTTTCTTTGTGTGTTTTGTTCCATCTTTTTGAGATTAACTTTTTGTTGTTCTTCTTCTCTTTTGTAGTTGAGCTTAGAAAAGACCTTGATGCTGAGAAATATGCTTCAGCTTTCACTATATCAGAATATAAAGAAGACTTATCTCATGTCTCATATCCTCAATATGATGCACCTGAATCCAGAAGGGCCATTCTCACTGCTCAAGAAAGTAGCACTTTGTTATGTTTGATGAATGGTGAACCTTTAGAAAGTGTAGATAATGTGACTCATAAGAAACCGGCTTTCCTATTTAGATATGTTGTGAAGAAAACATCTCAACCAAAGACCAAGAAAGAAGAAAGGATTTATCAATGTAAGGACAGAATTACATATCTGACTGAGATAGGAAGGCATTTGTCTTTGTCCCGATATGAATTCTTCAGTCACCCTCGATGGATTGCCTGGGACATGACTCCGATTCAGCAAGCCAGAGTCGGAAGAATATGTTATAAGTTAGGTCCGCAGAACAAGGATATATTTTATAGTACTTCAGACAAGTATAGTTCTCATCTCAGGGGATTGAAGCCGAGTTGTATACCTCCAGAAGATTCATCGAAGCTTCTTCCCGTCAGAGTTTCCATCTTTGCAAACACATTTGGTAAAGCTGAAGGAAGATACCCAGATCATGCCATGCGTTTAACAGCCCTAGTCAACCCAGACATGAAACGTTGGAGCAGCTTATTTACCTGGATTCTAGATCAGTTCAAGAATAAACTTCTTGAGTTAGAACTCTATGAGGCCATCTGGACTACTATTCATGGCTTCTGCCCAAATGCTCATATGTTCATGGTTCTGATTGAAAGATACAATGACAGAACTGGTACCTTCATGACCCCTCACGGCAAAATTGGTTTTGCACTTCATGGGATGAAATATCTCTCACATCTTCCAATGGGTAACAACCCATATGAATAGTATGTGCCCACTAATGAGGAACTGGATATCCTTTCTATAGAAAACTCTCAGATGGTGGCTATGTTCGAGGAGCTTCTATGCCATTATAAGATATACTCCCTTTACTACAAAAGTGCCTCCGCAGGGACTTGTTATACAACTAAGTAGTTGCCGTATTTGTTTTTAGGCCATGCTCATGAAGAAAAGATTGATGAAAGTTAAGCCTACAATCCTTGTTTCTTCCAACCGCTCAGTCGTAGCGATATAGACAAATTGTTGGAAAAGTCCAAGCACACAGATAACATCTTGGACGTGGATTGGTACCCCTTCAAAGTTGGTACTACTATTGAGAGTTATCTCAAACAGGGTTACAGACCCATGTCAAAAGAAGCCCAATTGGCAGGTTTTCTTGCTTTATGGCTGCGATGGTTTGTAGTTCCAGGGGCCAGTACAGTCGATAGATATCACAGAGGCGTATTATTTACTACTGTGCGTCTAGTATTTGGCCACAAGATGGACATTCTTTCAGCGATGACTTGTCGCCTGAACGTAGGACTTCGTTCTTTTGTAGACACTATGCTGCATGATAAGGATGCTCGATCGAATTTTTCCTGTACTGAAATCATATAATTATTTGTTCGAGTGGTTATTGCTACTCCATCCCAGTTTGACGGATCCTGACATGGGGTGAAGTTGGGGTTAACTTCATCAGGCGTTATTCCAATGCTTGTTGGAATATAAACGCACTTTTGGAATGTAGACGAGCTTTGAATCGAGGATCTGGGTGGAGATTTCAATGTGTTCCCCCTCCTTCAGGATATGAGAATCTTCCTCCACAACTGATGGATTTAGAAGCAGCATCTCTCCGTCTGTCCCCGGCTATTTTTGCATGGTTAAAGACAATCCGTCCGTCTCATCTGGTATATCGATTTGAGGAAGTGTGTTTTCTAGAACCATATTAGCCAAATCGATTAGCTCGACAATTTGGTTATAACTAGCTGCATATGGGAAATGCCACTACTTGCCTTCAAGCCAGAGGTTTTTTGATTGATGGTGCTCGGGCTTGGAGATATTATAATGCCAGAGGTACTAAGGATATATTCTCCATGCCCCATAATCTTGCTCAGGGTCCGCGTATGTTATACACATATGCGAATTTCAATACTTCGGCAAACACTTTTGTCGAAAACTTTCATCTGGCCCACAGTTTTGCCAGTGATAAGCGATCGAAAGCTGGAGTTCATACTGTACAATTGTTCAGGGATGCAGAAGATCGAGACCCTGCCGATGATCCTCTAGAGGCTTCTCTTGTAGGCTTTTTAGATGAAATAAACAAGCCGTTGAACTTATCATTAAAAGTCCAAAAGGAAAAGTCCCCTGCCAAGGGACTTAAGAAAAGAATGACTGGAGATTCCTCTGTTCCTTCGTATCATGATGATCTTCATTCTTCTCCTAAAGTACCGGGGAAGAAGAAGATGAAGACTACATTAATAATTAGTGAACAGCCTACCAACAGGACAACTCGATCTCAGTCGAAGCATATACATGGTAGAACTTCTCTTGGGGAAGGAGAAATAACTCCTTCTTCAGTTCCAAAATAGAGTGGAGTCATCCGAGAAGAAGTGCACATAATACCAGATGACCTTGATGAGGTTGAAGAAGAACCTGTAGCACCTTTACTAAGGAAGGCTAGAAGAAAATTGTTGGTGACTCGAGCGGAACGTCAAACCATTGACGCTTCCTCCCTCAAAAAGGATTTTGACATATCATTACCCTCAAAGAAGGATCCACCCTCTCACAAAGGTAATTTCAATGCTTTTAAGCAAAATTTTGATATTTGAATGATATATATTGATATTATTTTCTTCCATCCGCAGAGACTACAACAACTGATATTCCAGTCTCAGTTACTACCGACGCAATTCCAGGATATCAAGTTGTACGGACAACTGTTTCCATAACTGCCCTGGCTGCAGCAGGAGTAACATTGTCATCCCCTACACCAAATGTCCCAGAGCCCTCCAGAGAAGAGTTACCTCCTATAGAATCTCAAGCTAAAGCTGCTGATCTTTCGACCACCCAAACTCCTACTCGTTCTTAAGAAGATCTAGAGATGATAGACACCCTCCTGGATTGTGACTATGGCGATGTATCAATCGAAGATAATTCTGCAAGTATTGTCAAAGAAGAACCAGTTCCAGTAGATGCCCCACTAATATCAACTGAAAAATGCCATATGACTGTTGAGGATGAAGAAAATCCAATTGTTGAGCAGGGACATCCAAGCCCGAAAACTAATGAGCCTGAAGATAAAGAAGACCAAACTACGGCTCTTGAAGATGTTGGGAATGATAAAAATCCCAACACTATGGTTGCAGAGACTCAGACCCCTACTGAACAAATATTTGAAGTTAGGGATCTAGAGGAGATTCTCCCAGTTAACCAGGCAGAGTCAAGGGCCGGAAGCAGCCATTTTTATCAAGCGGTTCCGAAGCTGGGAGTACCCAGACAGCTGTGTTTGAAACTACCATGGCCAGACTTCATTCTGATCTGGACATGCCTCGTGAAACTCCATATGTATTGCCGAGGTCAGGTAAAACTTTGACTTTTATTTACCTTAATTCATGTAATTTATATATAATGACTGTGTATCTTGATCATAGTGGGTCCTACGGGGATGCTTGCAAAAGCTGCATCAACCACCTTCAGTTTCAGCTCGACCATGGCTCCTCTGGATATGGGAACCTAAACTGGAGAGGAAAGTTCTTCTATGATGCGAGTACTCAGGTCTCCTGGTGTACAATATGTAGTTCCACCATTTACCTCGGAAATAAGAATTCTAATAGAAGTAGCTACCCCAGGGATCTCAGCAATGAATAGAGCTGTTTTCGAAGCTTATACTAATGCTTTATTTACTTCTCCGATGCCTTTAATTCAAATGGTCATGGAAAAAGATTAACCTTATGAATCAGTAAGGGGCCCTTCTTCCTTCATTATTGGAGCCATCCGTAAGATCGGTGATCTGGATAGAGTCAATTACTTAGATTATATTTTGAATGAACTTGAAGAATCGATCAAGTCTTACAAAGACCTAACAAGAGGAAATATCCAGAAACATGTAGATGTTGAATGCGAGGCGATGGCTCGCGAAGCTGTAATACGAAAAGCAGAATTTGAAGCTTCTGTGGTAGCTTTCTCACAGCGTTCTGCAAAGTTGGAATCTCGCATTATTGAGACCACTTTTTCTGTTGAATGTTATAAAACTTGAAGCTGCAGAGAAGGAAAAAGAAGCTGTTGAATATCATGTTCGTCTCCAATAACTAGAAATTAAAACAGCTCGACGACGCGAAGAAGAATGTTATAAAACAACTCGACGACGTGAAGAAGAAGTATTAGAGATGTATCAAATTGTTGCGATCCAATTAGATGACCTGAGGAGGCAACAGGATGCTGTTATCCAAACTGAAGGTACAAAATTGGAATGTCGAGCAAAAATGCTGCAACCTTTTGATCCAGAATCTGGGAGAGCTCTTGCAAGACAAAGGGTACTTGACTCCAGAGTAGTGAGGGCTGAGAACTTGAAAAGATTAATCATTGAACTCAGCACTCAGCCTCCCTAATAAAGCAGTCTATAGGATCTTTTTATCTTCTTGCCTTTCAAATGATGTACTTTTTTTGACATTTTGAATATTATGGCAATAAAATAATGCCCTTTTTGTGATTCTATTACTTATCATATACCTATAGTAGATATAAGTAATAGATAAGGATAGGAAAATATGTTCAGAGGTACTGGACATGACATATCTTCTAAAAGAAAATAACAATATTAATTATATCTGTTCAGAGGTAATGTAGACGTGACAGAATATAACTCAGAATATTGTTATTTCAAAAAGATGACTTTATCAGAGGTAATATGGACGTAATAAGTCGCTGATATAGATAATAGAATTCAGAGGTAATGTGGACGTGAATCTATTGATACAAAAAATAGAATTCAGAGGTATTGTGGACGTGAACTCATTTTTTCTATTGATGATCTTCAAATCGGTTAGGACTTAAAGACAGGATATCATGTCTAAGAAGACGATATCTATGATAATACGGATTTATCATAAAGAAAAGATATCTTTTAAAATAACTAGGTTTCAAAAGACGAAATTGATGATTCGTATGGACTCAACGGGGGATTTTGAGAAGAAGGGTATTCCTGACTCTAGAGATACCAGAACTCTTGTTTATCTGCTTTAAGGAGGCTTTTGCTGACAAATATCGATTTTGGGGAAGTTTCATCTCCAATATTAACTTGAACTAACTGATCTTCAGTAGGTGCCTCTCGTTGTTCAAAGTGAAGTTTCCATTGAGTATCCATCCTTTGTGCCCATGGATCAGATTCAGAGGCTTCGGCAAAGTCTCCGTCATCTTCCGAAAAGTCGGCAGTTACCATATTGGAAGATAGAGTCACGCGATGCACGTGCCCTATACTGGTGCTGAATCCTATGAGATAGAATCAAAAGAATTAGATCGTTCTTCTTTATCGGATTCGGAGGCTTCTGGAGTCAGAATTGGTGAAGTATAACCTAATCCCCGCTTCGTTTTGCTGTAGTATTATTGTAATTTTTCTTTCGGTACAGGAATACGAATAGGAGTTCGCTTTCCTTTGCCGCCATTGTGACCAGCTTTAAAATTATAGTCCATCTTTTGAATGATATCTTTTGATTGCTGACTATAACGACGTAGTTGAAGTCTTCCGTTATCGTGATTTTCTTCTTCACTATCGGGAGTGATCTTTTGTTTCGTTCCTTTACTAAAAAGTATAGGAAGTTCATCTTTCTTCCTGGAAGGAACTATGAAGAAGGAGTCCTGTATTGACTCGAGCAATACTTTATTTTGGGAAGCTTCAACTACTCCTATGGTAAGTGGTTCAAAATTATCTAACATTTTTAAATAACATCGAGTATAATAAAGGACATCAGTATACTATAAAGGAGATGCTACTTTATTGATTTGTACATCATCATTTATAACATGATTCTTAGCTTAACAGAAGGCTTAGTAAGGTTGATAACCAGAGGAGGAGAAGGAGAAGGAGAAGGAGAAGGTTTGTTACGACGAAGGTCGATAACAAGAGGATCAGAAGAGGTGAGCTCCCTTTGTTCCCTTTCTACAGCAGGAGAATGTTTGTTAGGAGAAAATAGATGTATAGTCAATGTCTGAGAAGAAGAGGGATGAACAGCACGTCCTTTGACGGGGATCATGAGAACATCTTTTGAAGTATGTTTCTGATCTTCCTCACTATCCATCGCCAATACAACTTTCATGAACTCCTCCTTATACATCCGAGAGTCCGTAAAATATACTTCAATGCCCCTAAAAGGATTTAGGTCGGCTACTTCCTTTTAGACTTCTCCATTGACATCTACGTATTTGAAACATTGATGTAGAGTGGATGGTATAATGTTATGCTCATGCAGAAAGGGTCTTACCAGCAAAGCATTGTAAGAGCCGTGATTATCGATCACGTAGAAAGTAACCTTTGTACGAAGATTGCCTATTTGAAATTTTAGACGAATCTTTCCCAAAGGTTCACTTCTTCCAGAATTGAATCCCAAGATTGTCGTGATGGTTGTTGAAAGATTGTGTACATGAATCTTCAACGCATCTAGTAGAGTCTTTAGCATGATGCTAAGTGCAGACCCAGGATAGATCAAAATACGATCAACCTTCATGGTATCGACATATCTCGTGAAGTAGAGGGGTCGATCATGACAATTATCTTCCAATAACATATCATCTTGTGTAAAGGTGATGTTTGGCATCAGCTCCATCACACTATGATAATGAAGGCATATTAAAGGCTCTTCCTCTGGCTTCTTGAGAAGTGCTAGACAAGTATCAGCTTGCGTCAAAGCTTCACTCAATGTTTCTCGAGTTTCATTCGAAAGACGGAGTAGTTCAAAAATTGACAATCTTGCTGGGGTATTAGCCAGCTGAGCCAGTATATCAAAGTTATATGGCTTCTCAAGTCCCAAAGTTGGAGTCTTCTTCAATATTTTATCAAAATGGACATACTATTTTCCTTTGTCAACTGTCGTCGGTTTGGAAAGAGTTGGCTCTATTGGAGGTGATAAAGTTGATGGAACATTGACAGCAGGAGAAGATGGTGCTTGAGGAGCCTCCAGAGCTGGAGCGGGGCTTTTTTGACCTTCTGAATGGTCTCTTAAGTAAGGTTTCCCAGACCTGGTACCAATTAAGACTTTTTCTTCGGATACAAGCTCAAAGGACACCATATTGCAACACTTATTTCTGAAAGGTTTCTTTTGGCATGATGGAGAGTTTGTCCAGTAACCCAAACCCGCCCGAGATTGGTTGTGAGAAAGACATAGGGAATGAGGTACAGGAGATCATTTTCCATGGTTCAGACCAGAAGCCTTTTGTAGATCATATCCCATTTTTGTTATTAATTTACGAGATTGTGGGCTATACAGATGGAAAGATGGTTGGTATTTGGCTTCTGATTTTGACAATGTTGTCTTATCAGGAGAAGAAGAAGAAGGATTATCTGCTGCCGAGATGAAGGTAACAGTTAAAGGTGGAAGATAATGTTCACCAAATGAAATCATATGACATAATTTATTTTAGTGGCCTTCTTGGACTTGGTGGAAGAAGATGGTGTTTCATAGTCCGCTACAAAATCTGGATGGATCCATATAATTTCCCCTCTATGAGTGGATAGAGGGACAAGACCATCAGTTTGTGCAGGTAGAATATTAACAATCTCCAAATTAGTTCTCGGGATAGGGATGACACCGTCCTACACAAGTTGAGCTAAAAAATCTCCAAACTGTAAAGAGACGACATTAGTCGTTACAGTTTTCTCGTCTTGTTGGAGAGTAATTACACCGGAATTGACCATCTCCTGAATTTTACCCTTGAGCACATAGCACGCTCGAGTTGGATGCCCAATAAACCCGTGGTAAACACAATATTTAGGATAGTCAGTCTTACCAACTTCATCTGGCCGTTTAGGTTCTGGTAGTTGGAGTTTATTGCTCTTGATGAGGCAATCAAAGATACTCATGATATCATCTTCATCAAAAGAATATTCTTCTTTTGGACGTGGTGTCCATTGTGGTGGTGCTGTTGGGGTAGATGTTGGCTAATTTACATTGATGGCTAGGGCTTCTTTACCTTTGAGGTTAATGGCCAAAGTCTTTTTAATCTTGCGATTGTTTTGACGGCCATTATTATTTGGTGTAGCGCATTCATCTTTGTCAAGATTAGGCATTTGAATGCCTAATTGCTTGAATTTGTCAGCACTCTCTTCTGCTGCTTTGGCGTTCATTATGAAAGAAGGCTAATCCTGGAACTGTGTTGACCCTGTCTATATGCTGATTATAGGCAACATATTTGATTTGCAAGTGTCTATAGTCAAAGCATCTGGGGTTCCGAGAGGCATTTTGAGTGCTTCACGACGGAACCGTTCAATGAAACATTCAGTAGTTTTATTATGTCATTATTTGATTTTGATGAGAGCAGACATAGTCATGTCGTTGGTTCCCTCATAAAATTGTTCTAAAAACATTTGCTTGAAGCCAGTGAAAGAGGTTATATACCCATCTGGTAAGCTACAATACCAATTATATGCTGCACCAGCTAAACAACCGACAAATACTCTAGTAAGAAGAGCATCATTTGGTTGAAGTTGATCAGTCATTACTTCAAAATGATTAAGGTATTGACTTGGAGACGTGCTGCCATCAAATAGCATAATAGTAGGGGGTTTGTATTTTGGAGAAAATTGGACCTCTTTCCATTCTATGGGATAGGACTGTTTGATCCCAAGCTTCTACAGGCCATCATTCTGTTTGAAAGCTTCAAATTGAGTACGTAAAAGTTTTACGACCTCATTGGTATCTCCCGTTGATTGCGGTGTAGTAGATTGATTCAATGTGTTAGGAGGCGGTACCGCATGATAAGTACCACCCCGGCACCAGATTGACTTGGAATAGCCTACGCAGGAATGGAAGTGGGGTAAAGAGATTGTACACCCAGATCAATATTGATGGGAGCTGATGTTGTTACAGGTTCCTGAATCAGAATTAGATTCATGACCGGTGGAACTGTATGTTGTGCCATGATCACATCCTGCATGCCTGTCATCATTTCAGCCATGTTCTTCAAACTAGCCTCTAAAGCAACAATTCTCTGCTCTTGACTGGAAGAACTGGAAGTATCTTGATCTTCTGTGACGGCATAAGTAGTCACTTCTCTAGCCCTCGAAGACGAGCTAGTGGAAAGGATGGTCCTTTCAGAACTTTCACTGTCAGCATCAAAGTCACATAAAGAACTACCCCCAGAATAAGTGATAGGGATATATTTTTGTTTGAAGGAATCTTGGTTAGAATCAAGAAGATTCTTTTTGACCGATTATTTCTCGGCTTCTTGATCTAGTATACTGATAAACTCCTTCACCGGACTCATGAATCTGATCTAAGTACTGTTGATTGGGATTGCGGGATGCATTATGTCTTGGATATTTTCTACCCCCAGTGCTTCGAGATGCCATGTTGACAGAAGCATAGAGTAATTCATCTTCATCCACTAAGACTAGTTCAGGAGTCTGAACGTAATTCAAACGGTCAAAGACGGACTGCTTTGCGACTGACAACATCATTTGATGACAACTTCATGGTGGTGATTGCAATGATGCTGTTGGTCCACCGCTGGACGGGATGGATTTGTAACCTTCCGTTTATGTATTAAGAGTTCATAGAGGTCACTAACAGGACAAGAAGAAGTTGCAAGAATGTTGTCCTTTACGATATTCGGGACATGATCCCTGTTCCTGAGGTGTCCCGTACCTTGAGTGTACAAGGACATGCTAAGCTGGTTAGCATAAGTCATAGAATTTTTTACCTCAGCATTCTTCCTCTAGTGTAAGTTAGCAACTGGTGCAGGTTGCCCTTGATATATTTTGTATTTTCCCGAACTTGACCCTGATTGGCACCTGTTGATATAGGTGCACGATCTGACAGGGGAGCTACTTGTGCATCTACTTGAGATACTAGTAGTTTGCCTTGTCGGGATCTTGAGATACATAGGGTTGGTAGATCCTGTCCTGACCTCTTTGGAGTAGGCATAATACCCTTTTGCATGAAAGGTTTATTCTGAATAGAACCCATCTTCCCGACAGTGGTTTGGTTGTCTCTGTTAAGGAGAATAGAATTCCTATCTGGATTAGCAGTACTTTCCATCCAGTCAATGATTCGAGCAGAATGAGGAAAAGCTAAAAAGCATTTTCCTTGATTTAGTGGTTTCTCACTAAACTTCTGATTTGGTGGCAAAGAGGGAGTCACTAAACAGTGCTTCTATTTACGTTGCGCTAGTGCAGAAGTACGTGCAGGTTGCACCAGAGCATGAACATGCGCAAGTTACGCCGAAGAAGAAAAGGCCAAAGGGCGCTTTCCTTTGTTTTGTCTAGCAGTGTGTCGAGATGAAGTCTCCTTCAATTTCAGAGTCAGAGAAGTAGAGGGGTTAGCCAAAAGGCTATTTCCCTTAGGTTGCGCCAAAGCAGTGATGGGTACAAATTGTGCAGAAGCAAGAACAAGTGCAGGTTGCGCCAGGAAAGAGAAGACTGAAGGGTGCTTTCCCTTGTTTTGGACAGCGGTGTGTCGAGACGAAGTAGAGGGATTAGCCAAAAGACTGTCTCCCTTAGGTTGCGCCAACGCAGTGATGGACGCAAGTTGCACAGAGACAAGGAATTGTGCCGTCGAGGACTTAGGAGTCCAAATAGAGTACGTCTTGCTCTTAACAGCGACAGCAGTGCGCTTGGCACCCCCAGCATTAATTATGGCCTCGTAGGCTGTCTGGTCGACTTGAACGACCAGGGTTTTCTGCGTCTTGCCAATTGATGCAGTATCACATTGAGTTGTCACTTTTTTGTCGGAGGAGATAGTCGTCCCCAGCAGAGTCGTCATTTTGTTTGCAAAAACAAAAGTCTTAATACAAACTTAGAAAAGAATACAATAGTACAATTGATTTCTGGGGAAGTACAACTATAGGAATCTGATCAGAAGACGATCACTTTATCCCTTGGACGATGTGATATCGAAGACACAAGCCTCCGGAGGATGCAACAGCACTTTAGCAAGAGATTGTGATAGTTCTTGATGCTTTGAGATTGATTTGAAACTCTATTTAAAGAGTTCTTGAAATAACTCTTTAGCAGTTATTCTGGGTTACACGTGCTTCAGGTTGCACGCCTCATGTTCATTTGTGCGAACGGTTGCACTAACTGTTGTAGATGCGTGGTATCGTTTGATTGAGATGTACGTGGTCATGAGTAGTGTAGTGGACACATTTTGTGCAGTTAGTGGCTTGCGTGCCACGTCACTCTGTTCTGAACACTGTTTGATCACCTTGTGCGCGCTTCTTCAGGTTACGCGTGGGCGCAATGTAACGACTTATGCGAGCGATTTGCACCAACTGCTATGGACGTGTGGCATTGTTTAATTGAGATGTGCGTGGTCGTTGACAGTATAGTGGGCACGCTCTGCAAAGTTGGTGGCTTGCGCGCCACGTCACCCTTTTTTTAAGTGGAAATTGATCAAGTGGCGCCAACTTGTCAGGCTGCACATGGGCGCAACTCAACAACTGGCGCCTTTGATTGGGCCTTCAATGCTGTACTGGTTAATTCTCATGCCACACAATGACATGTGCGAACCAGCTGTCAGCATTAATTACATGCTGATAAAATCTTCTCGAGCGCCGCGTTGCGCGGGATTCGAATGGATTTTCCTTAATATATGTGCTGTTAGTTGTTAGGCAATGATGATGCCGTTATAACTTCTCAAGGAGGTGCGCTACGTGGCGCTCGCACAACCTGACTCCAGCAAAATTAGATGTTGGCGCAACCTGATGCCGCGTAACTTGATGGTTTGGCGCAATGTAATGTTTTGGCACTATCTGACGATCGAACGCTTTAATAGGTGGCACAGCTTAATTTTTAGCCTCTACATGGGGCTCTTTACTATTTTATATCTGATGATTATATTTTTGTACTTTTCATATTTGTCTGTGATTGAAATACTAGGATTGTTTGATCTAGGATTGACTGTTGGATTGTTGTAGTAACTCCCATGTCTATACAGCTTATATGTTATTTCGGGGTACTAGAGTATTTTGGAATACATAGCTGGCCTAGTTCGTCCCTACTTGCCAGTATTCTGGTCCTAGGGTGTGACAGATCACACCTGTAAGGCGTATCGATCCCTGGAAGATCCTGATACCCGTAGCGTGCGATCATCTTCTCAATATAATGAGACTGTGACATCGCAGTCTAGTACCTGTCCGGATGATCTTGATCCCTAAGATCACATCAGCTTCCCCCAAGTCGTTCATACTGAACTTAATCAAGATGAATTTCTTTATCTCCTTGACATAGCCCATATCCATACCTAGGATCAGCATGTCGTCCACGTATAGACAAACAATTATACCTCTTCTATCAGCGAACTTTGTATAAATACACTTGTCCGTCTCGCTGATCCTGTAGCCAATTGACCTTATAACCTTGTCAAACTTTTCATGCCACATCTTGGGAGCCTGTTTAAGACCGTACAAGAATTTTACCAACTTGAAAACTTTGTCTTCAAGACCCTTGACGACAAATCCATCTGGCTATTGCATGTAAATCTCATCGGTCAGCTCGCCATTTAGAAAAGCGGTTTTTACATCCATCTGATGTATCACCAACTTATATATTACTGCGAGAGCAATCAACATTCTGATGGTGGTCATCCAAGCTACTGGAGCATACGTGTCAAAGTAGTCGATCCCCTGCTTGTGAGAAAACCCTTTGGCTACTAGCCTAGCCTTGAACTTGTTAATAGTTCCATCTGCTTTCATCTTCTTTTTGAAGATCCATTTGCATCCGATGCTTTTTTGCTTCTTCAGGAAGATTAACCAACACCCAAGTATTATTCGAGGTGATTGAATCAATTTTATTGTCAATCGCCTCCTTCCAGAAAATATCATCTCTGGTATGATAGGTGACAAAGTAATTTCCGAAGTCCTTCGGCCTCCTCACACGTTTACCGGATGGCTCAGCGAGTTATGGTTCAACCGTTGTTTCGACAACAACATCTTCTTGGATTACATTCTCATTGAAAACTTCAGTTTTTTGCACACTCTCATTGTTCTTCGGAATATCCGCAAGAACAATGTTCTTGTGCCTTGCAAATTTGTCTTCAAAATTTTCTGCGTTGCGAGATTCGATGTTATTATTTGATTCAATATCAAAAAATCTTCGAGAATTACTCTTCTCGGCATAACCCAAAAAGATTGCCTTCGTAGTCCTTGTCCCGAGCTTCTGAATCTTCAGATCTGGAAGCTTCACATATGTCAGACACCCCCACACTCGAATGACATTCAAGTTTAGTCTGACTTTGAACCAGAGTTCATGAGGAGTAACGTCTGAAGTTGCATGAGGCACTCTATTTAGAATAAAAGTGGCCGTCAATACAACTTCTCTCCAATAGCATTTTGGAAGACCCGCAGTCAACAATATTGAGTTTATCATTTCTGTCAACGTTCTGTTCTTTCTCTCTGCTACTCTGTTAATTAAGGAGAATACGTAGCAGTAGTCTCATTGACAATTCCATGTTCTTTGCTGAACGATGCGAATTCATGAAACCGATACTCTCTTCCTCGATACTTCTTATTCTCTTGAGTTGTTGTCCAGTTTGTCGTTCAGCCTTGGCCCTGAACTCCTTGAACTTCTCGAACGCTTCGTCTTTAGCTTTCAGCAAGTAAACGAACGCGTACTTTGAGAAGTCCTCGATAAAGGTTATAAAATACTTTATCTCGACCTTTGTAGAGAACTATTTGAAGTCACAGATATCAGAGTGCACCAACACCAGAAGATCTGTGCTTCGATTAACCCGAGGAAAGGGTTTCCTTGTGATCATCGTCTGAGCACATACTTCACATTTCTCAATTTCTCTACCTTACCCCCACATTTGGGGATAAGTCATAAACTAGACTTTTTGTTTATTCTTTTACAATGAACATGCCCTAGTCTATTATGCCATAACTCAAGAGTATAAACAGAATGAGTGATTGCATTAGAAACATTGGACAAATCTAAAAGTTGAATTTTGAATATTCTTTCGGTATAAAAAGTTTTTCCGATGTATGTTCCCTTTATGGTCATCACCATCCGGCCAGCATTGATGTCTATTCTTAGGCATGTATCATAGAGTAGGCCTCCAGAGATCAGGTTCTTTGCTATAGCAGGTACATGTTTTATACCTTAAAGCATCAGAGACTTCCCAGAAGTCAGCTTCAATACCACCGTCCTGATCCCTTGCATTTCAGCTTGTATCTAGTTTGCCACTATAACAACTATAGAAGTTGGTGTGTAGGTGGTGAACCACTCCTTGCTTGAGCAGACATGGCATGTGGCACCAGTGTCTACCCACCAGTCAGAGTCAGTCCCCACCGCAGTAACCTGAGCAATCATTGTAACATCGTCAGTGATCATTGAAACCTTACTATGCTCACCTTGCTCTGATTGCTTGGGCTTAGATTTGCATTCACTCTTGAAGTGGCCCATCATTCCACACTTGAAACAAGGCATCTTGGATTTTGCCTTCTGTTGCTTGAAGGAAGTCCCCTTCACATTCAAATTATTGGAGTCTTTCTTCTTGCTGTGGGAAGCTGCCCGCTTTTCCTTAGATTCCTTGGTATGAACCAAATTGGCATTAGCCATTTGTTTTGACAGTGCGTCCACCTTCAGTTGATTCCACATTTGGTCCTCAACATAGATTTCTTGCGGGAGATCTTCGAGACTGATCTCCAACTTCTTCCTATGAATGTTTGCATAGAACTTGCTCCATCCAGTGGGGAGCTGTGAGACGATCCCTCCAACAACAAACTTGTCGATGAGGGGCATTGCCTCATCTTCCAACTTCTGTCGCAGCTTCAGGAACTCCTTCACATGCGGCAGCATAGACATCTCGTCTTCAAAGAGCAACTTATGATATTTTTCAACGATAAATATCTTACTCCTGTTTTTGTCATCTTTGTACAGTTTTTCCAGAGACTCCCATATCTATCTGGTAATTGTTTTCTTTGAATATGATTCTGCTAGGGAGTCCACCTTAGCATTTAGAATTAAAAACCTATAAATGCTATTCTCTCTTTTCTATTTGGCCTGATTTTTAGTAACAGTAGTGATTGCGGCTGCATACCCAGTTTCTGGAATAATAGGTTCTTCCTCGGTAAACACGTGGTCAACTTCGAAAAGTTAAAGATTAAGAGTAACCTTCCTCTTCCAGACTTGATAGTGCTCTCCATCAAATTGCTCTAACTTGGTGAAGTTAGGATTGATTAGTGAAGCACGAAAGTTTTCTGTCATGTGAATTCAAGCTTTGAGATTATTAGTCCTGGGGCATATTTTTTGATGAAAAACTGAAAATTATGCAACACTTCAAAGAAGGTGCAAGACAGAGATCCTTGGAGGATTCTGAGAGACGAAAATCTAGTGTGTTACTTCGAAGAAGACATAGAAGAATTCGTAGCAGTAGCAGCAGAAATTCCACTAACAGTTTTTGATTAGATCAGAACTGTTCTCGTTCAGAATGAGTTGCAAGTGGACAAAGATAAATAGAAGGTTCTGATTAGATCAGAGAAGGAAAAAGCCTGTTGGCGTGAATAATCACTGGTGCTCAAAGCTTGATTCTTCCCACACGAATAGCTTCCAGGAACCAGCAAGTTTGATAGAGAACTTTGGAACACTTAGCTCTTGTGACTCCTCGGATGGCCCGGACTCCTGCGCTGAATGGCTCAGGTGCACAACTTCTCTTTTCTCTTGAACTCTCAGAAATTCGTAAGAAATTGTATTATAAGCACTAAGTAACTGAGAGAGAGAGAAAAGAAGCTTACATAAGCCCACACTGTAACCGCCCTGTTAGCAGAATGTTTCGGATGTGGAAAAAAACCATCCAGAACGTTCCACATTAAGCTTACCATGGAGGCTTATCCTTATCTCCTAGTAAAATCACCCACATGGTTCCCTCCTTAGGGTCACCACCCCATGTGAACATTTCGACAACATACCAAGTATATATTGAGATACACCTCATGGTGCTTTTCCAATGTGGGACTAAATAATACAAGGCATATAGTGAAAGCAAGCTTTCTCCACATGCAAAGGAAAAGCTCCAACAAGATATAGTCAACTTGATTAAGTAGTTCTCAGCAGTTTCTTGTGCCAAAAAGATAGAAAATCTTAGAACTACTCTATGAGATACAGGAAAAGAGGGACACTCAGAAAATTTGAGATGTGTCGTGTATCGGACACATATCGAACAGAAACTAGATACTCCAAGATATACTAAGATATATTCAAATTGGTGTCATGTCAATGTTATTGTGTCCTTCTTTGTGTCATGTTATATTTGTGTCAGTGCAACAATGATTAAGATTCCGTAGCACTCCAGTTTTATTTAGTATAGGTTGCCAACTAGCCAATGTCAATTCCTTTTCTTTTTTAGTTCAAAATTAAGTATTCTACTCTTTGTTAGAGTTTGTTTGTTTCTTGTTTTTATCTCTCTTTGTGGTATTAGAGTAATCTCATCTGGGAAAATTTTAAGGGTACAAGGCAATTTGTTAGGGGGTGATACAATATATGGGATAACACACTTAAGTCAATTTTTTTGTAAAGGGCACGTCAAAATTTTTCGGGACAACACACATCAAAATTTGAGTTTTCTCTTTCTTCCTACTTCATCTTTCTCTTCCAACACTAATTTTAGATTTATTATTCGCCAAAGGGCATTTTTACGAAGTTTCGAACCCAATTTTTTAGGGTTTTTGAACTTTACAATTCTACATAGACTCGTTGGGGAGGACGAAGGACTGTCAAAATTTTGGCAATCCTAAGCATCCACTATTCAGCTAGTGGATGTCATTTTTGGGTTACAGAAACAGAATCATAGGGCATGATTTGATCATTGCCACATACCATGAAAATTATTTCTCGTATTGTAACTTTTTGAACTAAGCCGTGCATAATTGAAATAGATTTTCTTTCCTTTCGTTCAACTTGTCCTATTAATCCATGAATTACAGCGATCTTGTATTTTATAAAGATAATAGTTCACTTTCTTAATTTCCTAAAGATAAAATGACACACAATCACAGAGAGAGATGTTGAAAAGGTATCGCAAGAGTGCAGTCTATAAACATTCATATTAGGCACAGGATGATAGTCTTAAGCACCTTTTGGGATGCCAAAATTTTGGCAGTCCTAAAAACATACTTCTGTCTTTAGACTGTCAAAATATTGACAGTCCTAGAATCCAGGACTGTCAAAATTTTAGCAGTCATTCGTCATTCCAAAGAGACTTTCGATTTTGAAGCTTTACTCTATTTGTGGAGTTCGAAACATTAGAAATAGTGCAAAATGAGACTACTTACTAAAAACTATGCAAAAAATATGGATTAAGATTTAAAGATTTGGAAAGGAAGATAAAGACAAAAAAAAAATTTTATACTTTAGTTTGTCTTGCCCCCTAACAACTTTCAAGAGAATTTTTCTAATTAATTTTTTTTTAACATTTGTGTCATCCCCTAGTAAACTCCGTAGTGCTCTTAACATTTGCTCCCATCTACGACTGTAATTGTTTTGTTAATCAACTTCTAAAATACGAGAGAATTACGTACTATTTTTATTATATTGGTGAAATATAGCTTGTATCAACTTGATCCTATCATTTCTACCGAAAAGAAGTGTGAATGGAATTTATTCTGATCATTTTATCTACAAAACATAAGGAAAGTTACCTTCACATTATGAGTAATTTACAAAAAGATACAAGTAAAGTGATAACTCTTACAAAATATAGAGAGAAAAAAAATAAAATATACAATACGTTGGGGTGGGTTCCTAGAAAAAAATAGAGTACAACATGCGTCATTCGATGATAGAAGAAATTCGAAAAGCTGAATGCGACAAAGTGGCTCAGCTTTAGAGCCAAAGCAGCCAAGCACATCAAAATAAAAAAAATGGTTAGCCCACCCAAGATCCTTGATTTTACTCAACCAAAAATTTGAATTTTGTACTAAATAGCGAGTGCGAAGAACTTGAATTCGGGTTGTCCTCAACCAAAATACTTTGTTTTCTAGTATATAGTGATAGTACGAAACCGAAATTTAGATTCTAATCGAATGACCCTCACCAATTTAGATTTTTGTGACAAGTGGTTTTTGATAAATGTAAAACTTATCACTAAAAAGATATTTTTTTGACAAGTAATTTTTGTTGTCACTCATAATTTGATTTTGTGTCAACAGTTATGTATCGCCACATATTTAAATCATTTTGTGACTATATTTTTATTGGTCGTCACTCAATATTGTCATTGAAATAAAATATTAATTTTTGATGAGAATTAAAGACAAGTTCTATATGACAAGTGAAAATACTTGTCACTTAAGGTGTATTATGTGAATTACTTAAGGAATTGTAACAAGAAGTTCGATGTGACAGTGAATATACTTGTCACTTATGTGACTTCCTTAAATAAGTGTACCAACAAGTTCTATGTGTTTCACTCAAGGTGTATTATGTGACAAGTGAAAATCCTTGTCACTTAAAGGTATACTTTGTGACTTTTTTACAAAAATGTAACAACTTCTATGTGGCAAGTATAAATAATTGTCACTTAAGGTGTATTATGAGACTTTCTTAAAGAATTGTAACATAAAATTCTATGTGACAAGTGAAAATACTTGTCACTTAAGGTGTATTATGTAACAAATGAAAATCATTACCACTTAATGTGTATTCTATGACCTCCTTAAAGCATTCTAACAGCAAGTGCTATGTGACAAGTGAAAATACTTGTCACTTAAAGTAAATTTTGCGACTTCCTTAAAGAATTGTTACAACAAGTTCTATGTGACTAATGAAAATACTTGTCACTTAAAGTGTATTCTGTGACTTCCTTAAAGAATTAACTTATATAGAACCAATTTATTATCCTTCAGTTACCAAAAAAATTTACGTCACACTAAAGTATTAGACACAACGTTATTTTTTCAGATTATTTTTCTAAATAGGAAATTTTGTTGAAAATAAATAATTTAGGAAAAGTATTTCCTAAGAAATATTTCCCTAGACAGTTTGGCAGAATTCATATATATAATAATTATTATTATTTAACAAACTAATGATTGCGGCGTTTGGTAGCATGTTTATTCTAGAATAAAAGGTTGTGTGTTTGAATCATATATGGTTCAAACTTAAATTTATTTTTATTATTTTGAAAAAATATTATATTTTATTGTAAGAAAATACTATTTGTCAAAACATCATGCATCACTTATAAAATTCATAGTGACTAGGTATATATGGATGTTATCACGGAGAGAATACTATTAGTGACAATGTTTATTTGTCACAGTTGAAAACTTTTTATGACATCATATTTTAGTCGTCACTTTGCCTTTTAGCTACAGAGGTATTGTAGAAGCATAAAAAATCTCAGCTGAAGACATTGTCACGACCCGCACCCACTGTAAGGGTACGAGAACGTAACAACGCCTAGCCTACGCCGCAGTGTCGGTGGTAGAACGCTGTCCTAGGTGACGACATCTAACAAAATAAGGTGATGCACAGATATACTCCCCGAATGGGGGTGACATAGCAGAATACAATCTCAATCACATCTAAGGTGGAATACGGTAAAGATAGATAGGTATGAACATGAGGAATCCACAGAGGTACAATCCAGATAAAAACTAAGTGTCTATGATACATCTCCACAACATCCAAAAGAAACAACTCCCAATATATACAATAATGTATCAATGAGAAAGACAAGTAAAAGTCTAAGCTATCTATACTAAACAAGGGTATCATCCTCAGCAGCTGCCTGAACCTCCCCATTGGTCCAGGTCGCAAGTGTCATCTAGGCAAGCTCCAAGTAAGGGGTGCAAGGTTCCTCATCATCCTCTGTAAAATTTTCAACGGGTCCAGTCAGGACGGGAGCGAGCATAATACATCTCACACAGTTCATATCAAGTTAGGAAATATAAAGCATGCAATAGAGTAAGGTACATGAAACGCTGAAAGAAGAATATATAAGAAAAATAGTAGAGATTTGATAACAGAAAATATCTATATATGATAAGTAAGAACTGTAAGAATCATGTGATTTAGAGTACAATATGGTTATGTAAACGGTCTAGGAAAATGCAATGGTAACTCCATTGTACGTGGGTGTACAATAGACATATACAATAGTTATACAATGTTGTACAATAGGATTTGAGTACATAACCAATTCTACTCCCCCTCCCCAATCAATACACAAGGATCCACTCCAGTTACGTTATCTTATACAATAGTGTACAATATTATACAATGGATGTACAATATTATACAATAGATGTACAATGTTATACAATAGTTATACAATATTATACAATAGTGTACAATGGTCTACCCCTGGAACTCATGTGATAATGAGAGTACAATATGCACAATGAGTATACAAGGATATGGATATTCAATAAATACAATATGTAAGTGAAACGCACATCACAATATGTATTTAGTGAATACAAGGGGATAACATCCCAAAAGAAGATCCATATAGTACCAATCCGTGATAACAATCGTGTCAGCATCAAGTACAGTAATCTAGAGCAAGAATGTAAATCCAGACCGGTATGAAACGGTCAGAGAATGTACTCGCCTGATATCTGAATGTCTGAAGTAAATGTACTGTCCGAAATGAGGTACCTGGCTCCTAGTTAGAGCAACACAAGTCATGATGTATACAGGGGATGATAAATATAATCTACTATGCATCTGCATGCTGTCTAGGTTAAACTAGACCAAAGTCAACTCTCGGTCAACTCTAGTCAACTAGACTAGTCAAACTAGGTCAAGTCCTAGCCCAACAAGTCTAACAAGTCTCATTAGGCCTAACCAAGCCTAGTCTAGCAATCACACACTAATCACAAGGCTATACAAGTCAAACACAAGCACACATCAAGGCACATCCTATTCATGCATATTCAACATTATATATATATATATATAAAAAGAGGAAGGAACTAACATGTAAGCTATGTGTGTGTGTGAACATGGATGTGTACATGAAAAGAGAATTCAACACTAGGCCCTATATCTTTGTACCCACATATATACATATCTATATACACATATATGTATATATAACTATAGGAAATCTCTATTTACCTATTAACACATTTAGCCATGTATAGTATATATATATAGAGAGAGAGAGAGAGAAAGAGAAAAGTATGTAATGTGTTCATGTGTGTTAGTGAGAGTGTACAAGAGTGTCCATAGGAGAGTGTGAGAGTATGTGGGTAAAACAGTGTGTCAAGAATGGCAGTTAGCAAAACAGGCATACAAAACAGTGTACTAATGTGAACTGTGTGTGTGAGTGTCAATAGAATATGTGTGTGTCATGATATGCTGAAAACAGAACAGTGTACTGTTAGTGACCTACACTTGTGTGTGTGTGAGTGTCTCATGTGTCAATAGGATATGTGTAGGTACCTGTGTACAGTGAGATATGAGAGTGTGAGGGTGAGACAAGAGAGTGTGTGTCATGTGAGGATGTATGATAAAACAGTGTGTGAGTAGACTGATAAAATGTGAATCATAAACAGTGTGTATATAAATGCTTGTGTGTGTGTGTGCGTGAGGAAGGGTGATGTGTAAATGAGAGGAACAAGTGTGTGTCTAAACAATGAGTGTTGAGGGTGAGTGATGTGAGATGTGTGTGTATGCGTGAGTGGGGAAAAACAGTGAGCATTGAGTGAGTGTTAGAGTGAATGGTGAGAGAGTGTCAAGTGAAGAGTGTGATGTGTGAAGTTGTGAAATAGGGACTGTCACACTAGGCTGTGCAGGAAAAGTAGCGGAAATCAATTCACAGTTTCAGAAAACTGAACCTAGTTCAGTCTTCACACAAACCAACCAATTTTGAATGTAATTCTTCACCAAACAACACCAAATTTGACACACAACTAGATTACATATAGGAGAACCCTAATTGGGACTTAAATCCAACATTACACAGCATTAAATAGGTTAAAACAAATGACAAAACTCGATTCCCAAAACTGGAAATTTTAGGATACTAATACCCAGTTTCAGAATTTGGTAAATCGACAAATACCTACGAAAACATATTAAAATACTAATAAAAAGGTTGGTAATTAAAATATACATTATATACGTGTCCTACAATGAGTTTGTGTCCACCAAAGTGGACACAAACGTGTCCAATCGAATAAAACCCAAAACAGTACAAAACTGGCACTGTTCAGTGCACTGCGTCATGCACGTGTGCACGCGTGTCGTGCACACAACATAGCACGAATTAAGACACGTGCTCGTGCACACATGTACGCCTATACTAGGGCTACACGCTCGTGTCAACACGAGGTGTCCAGGATGTGTCTAGACACGGCACGAAGGCCGTATCAGTGCATGAAATCACGTGTGTGTAGTACAGTGTGTGACCAGTGCAGCCTCATTTCCGTGTCCGACACAAAACGAGGTGCACTGAAACTTTAGGGGAGTGTGCGCAGACACTGCCCCCGTGTCCATACCAAATTTGGCGTGTCCTAGTGCTGTGTGCAAGGAGTAAAGGCCCCCGAGTGGCTGGACAGCGTGCACAGCCTGCACACGCGCGTGCACCCACGTGTGCACGTGTCAAATCTGACTTGACACGACACAGGGACACCCCCAGTCCAACAGAAATGTATAAGCAACCTCAAAAACTAATTTCCTATTCAAATAGATTTCGAAAATAACACAAAAAGTTTCTTTGTGGCATTTTCACAAATACCTACACTATAGGACTGATACGTGTCCATATAGGACACGAAATGGACTTAAATTCTAGGGTTTCCTATTCCTACAGTTAGGTTAGGCCTAGGGCTCCCTAGATATGCAATAAAACTAGAATTTCATGGTGTAAATAGAAAGTTACCTCTATGTATCAAAATCCCCAAAAAAGCTCTAAAGAGAGATGTTCCTCTTGATGGTCAAACTCCTCCAAATTGATTTGAATCAGAGAATAAAATATAACAACAGCAAGAACACTAAAATTAAAACCTATTGCAATTTGTTTGGGGGAAAAATAAGCTAAAATGGAATTTTTAGGGATTTTAGAAGTTGAGAAATTACCTCTTTCTAAAGCTTGTTCTTTCTTAGAGGCTAGCCCTAATTTCTAAGAGAATATTTATAAGGGGGGAATCCCAAGGATGGGTAAAGTGGCTAGACAAAAATGTTAGGGTTAGGGTTGGGCACTTGGCTAATGGGCTTTGTCTTAGTCATAAAATAATGTCTCAAAAATCACAAGTCATGACTTGTGATCAAAATCTTTCTATTCTAATCTCTAAATTCCTAATTGTTTTCACTAACTAGAGTATGGTTAACTTAACTTAACCTAGGATCTCATATCTAGCCAAGTTCAACTCACCTAGGGTTAGATCACAAAGTCAAAGCTAGTCAAAGTCAACCTAGTCAACCCTCATTCAAACAATTCCAAAATAATTTCTAAAAATTTCCCATAAATCCAAATAAATTCAAATAACCCCAAAAATGACAAAAATATCCTCAACTAGAAATGATAAACAAAATACCTTAATCACATGGCTAGGCTCTAGGTCAACCAGTCTCTAAGGTTACACTATCAAAACAGCAAAATCATAAGTCATAATTTAAAATAGTTTTAAATGATTAAAAATCACCAAAAATTATATCATAATTTAAATATTATTATTAAAAGACTAAATTTACAAAATTTCAAAATTACCCTCTTCTGAAAAACTGGGTGTTACAATCCTACCCACCTTATAAAAATTTCGTCCTCGAAATTAAGATGATCGCACCCCCTTCTAGGTCAAGCATAGTCAAGGGTCAATCACTAGTCAATTTTCTCAACATCCTAGTACTTGGTCATCAGCTAGTCAACTTCTTAGGATTTTACCTATGCTAGCTATCTAGGTGTTGGCAACTAGAATTTAGCAAAAAGAGACTCTATAATAGGCTAGCTCTTAACTTCCCAAATCCTATCAAGTCACCCATAACTAAATACCCACAAGCTAAGCGCACCAATCCCAAATATCACATATATATATATGCTCAAGAACAATAACCCATCACATATATCCTAAGTATATCATCTGTAATCTATATGTATATAGGCCTCTCAGTCTTAGGTGAACTACAACTATACTCAAGGACAGGCTCTGGTTACTGTAACACCCAGTTTTCCAGATGAGGGTATTTTTTTGTCATTTTTGGGGTAATTTAATTTATTAGAATTTATTTGAATTTATGGGAATTTTTGGGATTTATTTTGGAATTGTTTGGACTAGGTTGACTTTGACTAGTGGTGACCCTTGTAGACCAACCTAGGAGCTAACCCTAGTTAGTATGGACTTGGTTAGGTTATATGACTCTAGTCTAGCCTAGCCTAATCATTGGTTTGGTCATTAGACTCTAGTTAGCAATAGGGATTAGAAAGTCATAAGTCATGGCTTATGATTTAGAGCCTTTAATAAATCAAACTAAACCATAGCCTTGTAGGTTGGCCCAAAGCCCAAGGCAAATTCCTAAACCCTAGCCTAGACTAAGTGGCCGGCCACCCTATCCTTATGGGGATCATCACCCTATAAATACCCTCCTAAAATTTAGGGTTGCCTCTTTCTTAGGAAGGCTCAAGTTTTAGAAGGTTAGTTCCTATTGTATTTTAATTCCTAGAACTCCATTCGTCTTCCTTTTTCATTCTAATTTATTCCATTAGGTTCTAATATACCTATTCTTGCTGTTGCTAAGGTCTCATCTCAGTTTGATGTGATTTGAGTGGATTGGGACATCAAGACAAGAGCTATTGATTGGGGTTTTTTCTTGAAAGTTCAAGAATAGGTAACTTTCTCATTTCTCCATGAAATTTCATTTTGTCTTCATGATTTGGAAGCCCTAGGGGTCCCCTAAGTGTCTGCATTGGAGTCGTGTCGGGCTTCGTGAGTTTCGTGTCCGTTTGGACACGTATCAGAGTCGGTCTTAAGGTGTTTGTTAAAATGCCTCAAAGGGCATTTCGATTTGGTTTGTGCAAAGTTTTTAAATAGGAATTAGGGTTTTGATATTGCCTGTGCGTTTCTAGTGTCTGTGTTTGGTTTTCGCATTGTGTCAGGTCTTGGGGGACACGGGAACATACGGGTGCGGGTGCGTGCGCGCGACACTGTAGCTCCCCTGCTACTCGGGGGCTATTCCGCGTGGGACATGCCACCTCGACATGAGAAAATTGACACAGTTGTTGGGACACTGTCTGACACAAGGCTCGTAAAGTTTCACGAGTCCTCGTGTCCTGTCGGACATGTATTTGCATGTGCACTTGCAATGGACTGTGCGGTTCAGTACACTGAGCTTGGGTTCTGTTTAATTCGATTTTAATGCTTTTAATTTAAGTTTTAATTGATGATTTAGATCCTAACATGTTATATAATGTGTGTAGAATTAGTTTACATGATTAAGTTAGTTTTTTATGTGGAAATTTGGTTTTTGAATGTTAGAGTATGTCATGGCTGATACCAACTTCCTGATACTGTTTTTCCAATTCCTGGAGATTAAATTCCTACTGTTTAAATGTTTCTTTACTGTAAATCACCCCCCTACATTTGTGTTGATCTACATTATTGAGGTTTATTATTTCAAAATTAGTTTTTGTTTGTTAATGGCCTTTTTGGCCGTTGGGTTGATTCAAATGAAAACTGTCAACATTGATTTCAAATGTTTTCCTAAATTGTATTAAGATAGAAACCTGAGAATGTGTTAATTCACTGCTTGTTATGTTCTTCAACTATTATGATCCCTACATGTTATAATACATGTTATCTAAGTCTTTTTAAATTCAAGTATAGGCTTTGGTTTGGGAAGGGATATTAGTATGTGGATTCATTTCGAATTGTTGAACTGGGATTGTGTTCCCAGTTATGAAACCTGGGATTTCATTTGCTAATTGGAATTTATATGGGCTATTGATATTGGTTGTTTTCAAACTGCCCTTTAACTGTTAAGTGAAACCTGAGAGTGTATCTCTGAGATTGTTGATTTCCCATTTCCCCTTCACTATTTTTTCATTCTATTTCAATATTGTTCTCCTTTATAACTGTCAACAGTTTGATTTCAATGTTCCTATGTTGCATAACCTGGAATTGGTAGTAAGAGCAAAACTGAAATTAAACTCGGGTTTGAGTCTTGAATTGGTTTCCTTCCCATTCCTGCACACCCCTTTATCACTCACCCTTTTCACTCATTTCATATACCCCTCCACACACACACATGACACTGATATTACACACTGTTTTGGGTTATTTAATGCAACATGACACATAGCCTCCTATCTAACCCTTGTTCAGACACACACACACACACACATTTAATTTCAGATTTCCTTCACATCCTATCACTCTAACACTCACACACATTGCTACTCTCATGCCTACACACACATGCCTTCCCTCTCTCTATATGCACATGTATATATATATATATTATATATGAATATCTAGATATGTATGTGTGTGTAATGTATAAGTATGTATATCTAAATATATACAATGTATTATGTATATATGTGGATACATATATATAGGAATTATATATATGATGATATGTGTGGTATACATATAGGTAGCCATGTGTATACATATATGTGTTATGTGATCTCCAAGTGTAGGCCTAGGTGCAATATAGGTTTGTGTGATGTTGGTTTGATTTGTGTTGTATAGGTTGTGTATGGACTTGGTGTACTAGCATAGGCTAGTTAAGCCTTGATTAGACTTGTATGGATTAGTTGACCTAGATTAGACTTGGTTGACCTAATTTGACTTCTAGGGTTGACCAGAGTTGACCAAGAGTTAACTTTGGCCTAGGTTGACCTAGAATCATGTAGAATGCATAGTAGAACTTCATATTGCCATTTTAGACTTATTGTGACTTGTGCTGTTCTGATTAGGAGCCAGACACCACTCCTCAGACAGTACCTTTCATATTGGACACTCAGATACAGGCGAGTACATTCTCTGATCATTTTATATCCTGCTTAGAATTATTTCCTGTATTAAATTACTTTACTTGTTACTGTCACGTTGGTCACACGGATTGGTACTATACGGACCCCTTCTTGAGATGTTATCCTTAGAAAGAATCGGGTACTATATGTTCTGTACGTTTCACTTACATGTCGTATCACTATGCTTCACAGGTTCTTCGATCACTTGTGACATATACTCTTATGATCACAGAGTCTCCTAGAATCTTTCATCCTATTCACTGGGTATCCTAGAATCTCCTAGAATCCCCATTTTTGGGACTACTATGTACCACCCTTCGGGGGCTTACCACCCTTCGGGGGCTATTACATAGAATCATAACATAACCTATTTGGATCCTTGTGTACTGATTGGGGGTACGGGAAGTAGAAGTAGACATGTGAATACTATCCAAGTAGTGTAGTATCAGAATCTCTTCCATAGTGTAGCATCAGAATCTCCTATGCCATTTACATGTCTATATTGTACTCTGACTCACTAGCCACTGTTAGTCTCTATTTATAGTAGATATTTCTATTACAGCTTTCTTTCTGTTTATATACAGCATTTCTTTCAGTACTTGTATCTTACTTTACTGTATGATTATATTTCTAACCTGCTATGAACTGTTGAGATGTACTGTACTCGCTCCTGTCCTGACTGGACCTGTTGAAAATATTACAGAGGACGAGGAGGAGGACTGCCTGGATACTTACTACGGGGCAGCCTTAGATGACACCTGTGAGCTGGACCCTCAGGAGGACCCATCTCTGGCTGAGGATATTACCTCATTGCCTAGACTAGATTAGTTGGGCTTATCTTACTTTATGTAGTCTTGAGGCATGTTTTAGCTAGACTTTTTTCTGAGTTCTGAGTTGTATATATTCTTCCTTTCTGTATCTGAGACCATGTACTTCTGGATACTGCTGGAATTATCTTAGACTACTTTTTATCTATTTATTTCCTTGAGTTCTATTTCATATCGTGCTATCTCTTCCTTAGTTGTGATTGAGTTATTACTGCTATGTCACCCCCATTCGGGGAGTATAAACTGTTTTAGAGATATATTGTTAGTTGTATGTTGACCTAGGACAACGTTCTACCGCCGACACTGTGGCGTAGGCTGGACGTACCCACGTCTCGTGCCCTTACTCTAGGGTGCGGGTCGTGACACGTTTTTAGTGGTGGCCCATGCAGGTCGAGTTTATGTAGTGGTATTCGAACTAGAGTATCACTACAGCCTGCAGTAGGATCAGGATATTTTGAAGGTACTCAATCACATTAGGAAAAACTCTTTATCAGATCCCTTTTATCTAAATATGTTACTCGTTGTTTCCCTTGAATATAAACTGTCCTCCTTGAATTTTTGCTTCATTCTCAGAAATTGTTTCTTGTTTTGATCTGTCTTCATGATGATTATGAAGGCACGATCTCATCGCTTCGGTTCGGGGGATACTATCGAGAGGCTGGCCACCTCTCGTCCTGTTCATCAGGGCCTCGAGACCGCAGTTTCTGTTGTGCCAACTCAGGTTGGCGTTTCTGCTACATAGAAGGTGCACCTCTGACTGTACAGGGACTTTTCCTGTCATTTTCGATTTCTCTCAGCAGCAGCAGTTCATGCCGCATCAGCAGCAGACCGGGGGAAATCAGCAGGGGCGAGCTATCGTCGAGAGAATTGAGGAAGCACAGACCATTGGAGATCTTGCTGCAAGTTCCATTCTTCTCAATTCCATTCCCGCAATTGCCTTTTATAACTACCTTGAAACCCGATTCCATCTGTTCCTTGTTGATTGATTAATTTTGTTATGTTACTCTTTTGTTATGTTTGTTTTTTTTTCTTCCTTTCTGAGAAAATCATATGGGCTAGGTCACCTCAGTTATGGAATCTAGAATCTTCGATGGTCGTGTTAGTTGGCATAGTGAGGACATGTAGTCAAATTTTGGATGTATTTCTCGGGTATGGGAATTTAAGGTTTTCGCCGTCGCATACGGCAATGCAAAAATTTTAAATACCATAAACCGAAGGGTACGTACCTTAGTCAAGGACTCTGTGATTATCGTAGCATTGCCCACTAGCATGATGAGGACTCTGGTAACATGATTTTGGACAGACGCATATGATTAACAGGTTGTATCATGAGAAGGTTTTAAACATCATATCCTTCTGTTGTTATGAATAACTTAGGAGTAGGAGTATGAGTAGGAGTAGCTTAGTTGTTATTATAACCTTGTGTAACTTCTTGCTATAAATTCTTCCTAATACATTGAATCAGTGATTTTGCTAGACCTTGACTTAGATTTGATATTATCTCTGATTTCAAATGGTTCCTTCTTTTAAACAGATAAGCAGAACAGATTTTATCATTATTTTCTTCTTGTCATTAATTTTTGTATTATCTTAGAATATATAATATAGTGGACACAGATACTTGCATGACACGTATGCATG
Organism: Iris pallida; assembly: GCA_029216955.1. Classification (NCBI taxonomy): domain Eukaryota; kingdom Viridiplantae; phylum Streptophyta; class Magnoliopsida; order Asparagales; family Iridaceae; genus Iris; species Iris pallida. The sequence continues at coordinate 615,567 of JANAVB010044620.1, read as the reverse complement.
CTACACTTGATCACCAACCTATCTAAATGCATATTAATATGTTGATGTTAATTTTTTTTTAAATCCTAATGATTCTAATATAGGACAGTATCAGTGACTAGTTCTCTGTTTTCCAGATTAAATTCGTAAATTAATTTAAATTTCATGTTATTAGTTGTTGTTTATATTACTGCACATGTATGTTACATGCAGGGTTTCAAGTCTTAAAGAAAATTGGTAGAGTTTTGTGTTAAATTTGTCAAACCTGAGACTGTGTACATATTAACCCTTTAAGCCTGAACTCTAAGTGTTTAATTCAAATTGCAGTTTTAAATTGTAATATTTTGAACCGTATACATTGTTGTATGTAGGAATATAATGTTAGGTTTCATACTCTTACATGTTAGGTTGTTGTTGTGATAAACCTTGAGTTGGTTTGATGTTCGAATTTCTCCAAAATTTTGAAAACTGAATACATGTTAACATTTTACATTGCTTTCAAATGTGTAGTTCAATTCCAGATCTAATATGTAATGTTGAGCTAAACTGAATGATCGAACCCTTCATTTAAAGTTTTAACCCATGTACACTTGACACTCTACACTAATGTTCACCACTGCCATGAAAACCTAATCCTTCATCTCTATGTTATGTTCATGTAGCTGTATATATATATATATATATATATATATTTTTTTTTTCTTATATATATATATATATATATATATATATATATATATATATATATATATATATATATATATATTCCTGTATACATGTTATAATGTATATAGATGCAATTAAAATCTCTACCTCTCTATACATATATATATATATATATATATATATATATATATATATATATATATATATATATATATATATATATGGTCAGCCATGCATGTTATGAGTAAATAGCTTGTGCCTTGTAAACTGCTTAACCAATATGCCATGAATAGTGTAACTTGATAGCTATAGTTGAGACACAGAACCTCTTATGCACTTTCATGTATGATTCACACAAACCACATAACCTTTACATAATGTTAGCTTTTCCCTCACTAATGCTATATATATAAATATATTGTGATTGGATTTAAATGCAATTGACTTTCCTTCTTTAACTTCGTTTTTTTTATTTTCTTGAATAGTATTCCTTAATAGATAATTGGTGGTTACCTTTATTTTTTTTATATATAAGTACCAGTTTTCTGATAGGATGGTAGACTGCCTTACAGCCTTGATGATTGTTGTTTTCTTTTTTCTTTCCAGTATGACACCCATGACCCGAGCCCGTCGCCTGAGAGCAGCTGCAGCTACTGAGAGTGTGCTTCCACCTCCTACTGTTCAGGAGGTAGTGATCCCTCTATCTGATCATGGGGTGGTGGCACCTCCTACCTTTGAGAAGATGGTGGTAGCCTCGCCAGAGAGTCTTCCTTCATCTCCTGTCATTCAGGAGAGAGCTGCAGATTTGCCTGAGACCGAGAGCCTTTCCATACCCCTTAGGATGGTACTCCCTACTGTACCACCCGGAGGTTTGTTACTTGACGCAGCCCTGGTGTTTGGATATTTCCAAGAGAGGCTGTTGGAGTCACAGAGAGTTCACGAGGAGGCCATGAGGGAGAAAATCCAGAGGTTGCTACGTCTGTGGGACTCTGTGCTTCCAGGAGAAGAGCCTAGCTCCAAGAGGGCGAGGAGCAGTACCCAGTTCTACCCAGAGTTTGAGGAGTACCCTTTTATCCAGCCTATATCGTCATACCCAGCCCAGTCTCCTGTCCAGCAGAGGCCAGCTGAGCCGAAGCCTATCTGTGCCTACTGTAATAAGTCTGGGCACAAGTGGAGCAACTGTAGAAAGAGACTAGGATTGTGCCTATTTTGTGGGTCAGCTGCGTACTGGGTGCAGCATTATCCTGATGCACCTACCAACCAGGGCCCGCTTCCAGGAGGGAGTTCTAGTTCTTAGACCTAGCTGGAGGTGAGTTTTGACCTAACCTTAGTATTCCTTTTTGTGAATATTTGATGCATCCCTTGTTTGTATGTTTTGATACCTTGTGATTGCCTAGTAGTGTAGCATGTTGGTGTAACTAGATGAGACCCCAGACTGATATTGCATGCCATGACCCCATAGGTTAAACTTTCTCATTGTATGATTGAATAGGTTCTGAGACTATGATTGCTGGGGGCTTAACCTAGAAGGAGTAGGAACATTTTAATTTAGAGGACGAAATTTTTATAAGGTGGGTAGGATTGTAACACCCAGTTTTCCAGATGAGGGTATTTTTTTTGTCATTTTTGGGGTAATTTAATTTATTAGAATTTATTTGAATTTATGGTAATTTTTGGGATTTATTTTGGAATTGTTTGGACTAGGTTGACTTTGACTAGTGGTGACCCTTGTAGACCAACCTAGGAGCTAACCCTAGTTAGTATGGACTTGGTTAGGTTATATGACTCTAGTCTAGCCTAGCCTAATCATTGGTTTGGTCATTAGACTCTAGTTAGCAATAGGGATTAGAAAGTCATAAGTCATGGCTTATGATTTAGAGCCTTTAATAAATCAAACTAAACCATAGCCTTGTAGGTTGACCCAAAGCCCAAGGCAAATTCCTAAACCCTAGCCTAGACTAAGTGGCCGGCCACCCTATCCTTATGGGGATCATCACCCTATAAATACCCTCCTAAAATTTAGGGTTGCCTCTTTCTTAGGAAGGCTCAAGTTTTAGAAGGTTAGTTCCTATTGTATTTTAATTCCTAGAACTCCATTCGTCTTCCTTTTTCATTCTAATTTATTCCATTAGGTTCTAATATACCTATTCTTGCTGTTGCTAAGGTCTCATCTCAGTTTGATGTGATTTGAGTGGATTGGGACATCAAGACAAGAGCTATTGATTGGAGATTTTTCTTGAAAGTTCAAGAATAGGTAACTTTCTCATTTCTCCATGAAATTTCGTTTTGTCTTCATGATTAGGAAGACCTAGGGGTCCCCTAAGTGTCTGCATTGGAGTCGTGTCGGGCTTCTTGAGTTTCGTGTCCGTTTGGACACGTATCAGAGTCGGCCTTAAGGTGTTTGTCGAAATGCCTCAAAGGGCACTTCGATTTGGTTTGTGCAAAGTTTTTAAATAGGAATTAGGGTTTTGATATTGCATGTGGGTTTCTAGTGTCTGTGTTTGGTTTTCGCGTCGTGTCAGGTCTTGGGGGACACGGGAACACACGGGTGCGGGTGCGTGCGCGCGGCACTGTAGCTCCCCTGCTACTCGGGGGCTATTCCGCATGGGACACGCCACCTCGACACGAAAAAATTGACACAGTTGTTGGGGCACTGTCTGACATGAGGCTCGTAAAGTTTCACGAGTACTCGTGTCGTGTTGGACACGTATTTGCATGTACACGTGCAATGGACTGTGCGGTTCAGTGCACTGAGCTTTGGTTCTGTTTAATTCGATTTTAATGCTTTTAATTTAAGTTTTAATTGATGATTTAGATCCAAACATGTTATATAATGTGTGTAGAATTAGTTTACATGATTAAGTTAGTTCTTTATGTAGAAATTTGGGTTTCGAATGTTAGAGTATGTCATGGTTGATACCAACTTCCTGATACTATTTTTCCAATTCCTGGAGATTAAATTCCTGCTGTTTAAATGTTTCTTCACTGTAAATCACCCCCCCCCCACATTTGTGTTGATCCACATTGTTGAGGTTTATCATTTCAAAATTAGTTTTTGTTTGTTAATGGCCTTTTTGGCCATTGGGTTGATTCAAATGAAAACTGTCAACATTGATTTCAAATATTTTCCTAAATTGTATTAAGATGGAAACCTGAGAATGTGTTAATTCACTGTTTGTTATGTTCTTCAACTATTATGATCCCTACATGTTATAATACATGTTATCTAAGTCTTTTTAAATTCAAGTATAGGCTTTGGTTTGGGAAGGGATATTAGTATGTGGATTCATTTCAAATTGTTGAACTGGGATTGTGTTCCCAGTTATGAAACCTGGGATTTCATTTGCTAACTGGAATTTATATGGGCTATTGATATTGGTTGTTTTCAAACTGCCCTTTAACTCTTAAGTGAAACCTGAGAGTGTATCTCTGAGATTGTTGATTTCCTATTTCCCCTTCACTGTTCTTTCATTCTATTTCAATATTGTTCTCCTTTATAACTGTCAACAGTTTGATTTCAATGTTCCTATGTTGCATAACCTGGAATTGGTAGTAAGAGCAAAACTGAAATTAAACTCAGGTTTGAGTCTTGAATTGGTTTCCTTCCCATTCCTGCACATCCCTTTATCACTCACCCTTTTCATTCATTTCATATACCCCTCCACACACACACATGACACTGATTTTGACACTGATATTACACACTATTTTGGGTTATTTAATGCAACATGACACAGCCTCCTATCTAACCCTTGTACAGTCACACACACACACACATTAAATTTTAGATTTCCTTCACATCCTATCACTCTAACACTCACACACATTGCTACACTCATGCCTACACACACACACACATGCCTTCCCTCTCTCTATATGCACATGTATATATATATATTATATATGAATATCTAGATATGTATGTGTGTGTAATGTATAAGTATGTATATCTAAATATATACAATGTATTATATATATATGTGGATACATATATATAGGAATTATATACATGATGATATGTGTGGTATACATATAGGTAGCCATGTGTATACATATATGTGTTATGTGATCTCCAAGTGTAGGCCTAGGTACAATATAGGTTTGTGTGATGTTGGTTTGATTTGTGTTGTATAGGTTGTGTATGGACTTGGTGTACTAGCGTAGGCTAGTTTAGCCTTGATTAGACTTGTATGGATTAGTTGACCTAGATTAGACTTGGTTGACCTAGTTTGACTTCTAGGGTTGACCAGAGTTGACCAAGAGTTGACTTTGGCCTAGATTGACCTAGAATCATGTAGAATGCATAGTAGAACTTCATATTGCCATTTTAGACTTATTGTGACTTGTGCTGTTCTGATTAGGAGCCAGACACCACTCCTCGGACAGTATCTTTCATATTGGACACTCAGATACAGGCGAGTACATTCTCTGATCATTTCGTATCCTGCTTAGAATTATTTCCTGCATTAAATTACTTTACTTGTTACTGTCACGTTGGTCACACGAATTGGTACTATACGGACCCCTTCTTGAGATGTTATCCTTAGGGAGCATCGGGTACTACATGTTCTGTGCGTTTCACTTACATGTCGTATCACTATGCTTCACAGGTTCTTCGATCACTTGTGACATATACTCTTATGATCACAGAGTCTCCTAGAATCTCTCATCCCATTCACTGGGTATCCTAGAATCTCCTAGAATCCCCATTTTTGGGACTACTATGTACCACCCTTCGGGGGCTTACCACCCTTCGGGGGCTATTACATAAAATCATAACATAACCTGTTTGGATCCTTGTGTGCTGATTGGGGGTACGGGGAGTAGAAGTAGACATGTGAATACTATCCAAGTAGTGTAGTATCAGAATCTCTTTCATAGTGTAGCATCAGAATCTCCTATGTCATTTACATGTCTATATTGTACTCTGACTCACTAGCCACTGTTAGTCTCTATTTATAGTAGATATTTCTATTACAGCTCTCTCTCTGTTTACATACAGCATTTCTTTCAGTACTTGTATCTTACTTCACTGCATGATTATATTTCTAACCTGCTATGAACTGTTGAGATGTACTGTACTCGCTCCTGTCCTGACTGGACTTGTTGAAAATATTACAGAGGACGAGGAGGAGGCCTGCCTGGATACTTACTATGGGGCAGCCTTAGATGACACCTGTGAGCTGGACCCTCAGGAGGACCCAGCTCTGGCTGAGGATATTACCCCATTGCCTAGACTAGATTAGTTGGGCTTATCTTACTTTATGTAGTCTTGAGGCATATTTTAGCTAGACTTTTTTCTGAGTTCTGAGTTGTATATATTCTTCCTTTCTGTATCTGAGACCATGTACTTCTGGATACTGCTGGGATTATCTTAGACTACTTTTCATCTATTTATTTCCTTGAGTTCTATTTCATATCGTGCTATCTCTTTCTTAGTTGTGATTGAGTTATTACTGCTATGTCACCCCCATTCGGGGAGTATAAACTGTTTTAGAGATATTTTGTTAGTTGTATGTTGACCTAGGACAGCGTTCTACCGCCGACACTGCGGCGTAGGCTGGACGTACCCACGTCTTGTGCCCTTACTCTAGGGTGCGGGTCGTGACAGTCACTGGGTGCCTCACTGGAAGGATAGAGAAAACAATAAATAATCATCAAGGTTATATGGCATACTAACATCCTATATATGTAAACTGGTTGGTATTATAGATAACAGGAGAATTATCTGCAATGGGTTACTATTCTAGCACCAATACTAACTATCACTTCTAGGGTACAGACACTCTACAAGTCACCATATCATTATACTATGAAGGTACTACCTATGAATAAGCTATACAAAACTAAAATATCCCTACTCCTAAGTTATTTATAACAATCAAAAAGGGTATGATGTTTAAATCCTTCTCAAGATACAATCTGTTAATCATATGCGTCTGTCCAAAATCATGTTGTCCAGAGTCTTCATCAGGTTAATGAGCAAGGCTACGATAATCACAGAGTCCTTGACTAAGGTACGTACCTCTAGGTTCATGGTATTTAAAATTTTTGCATTGTCGCATGCGGCGATGAAAACCTTAAATTCCCATATCCGAGAAATACATCCAAAATCTGACTACATGTCCTCACTATGCCAACTAACACGACCATCGAAGATTCTAGATTCCATAACTAAGGTGACCTAGCCCATATGATTTTCTCAAAAAGAAAAAAAAAGAAAACAAACATAACAAAAGAGCAACATAACAAAATTAATCAATCAACAAAGAACAGATGGAACCGGATTTCAAGGTAGTTATAAAAGACAACTTCGGGAATGGAATCGAGAAGAATGGAACTTACAGCAAGATCTCCAATGGTCTGTGCATCCTCGACTGTCCTGACGATAGCTCGCCCTGCGGGTTTCCCCTGGTCTGCTGCTGATGCTGCATGAACCGCTGCTGAGAGAAATCGGGAATGACAGGAAAATATATATGTACAGACAGAGGTGCACCTCCAATGTAGCAGAAATGCCAACCTGAGTCGACACAACAAGAGCTGTGGTCTCGAGGCCCTGATGAACAGGACGAGAGGTGGCCAGCCTCTCGATAGTATCCCCCGAACCGAAACGATGAGATCGTGTCTTCATAACCATCATGAAGACAGATCAAAACAAGAAGCAATTTCTGAGAATGAAGCGAAAATTCAAAGGAGGACAGTTTATATTCAAGGGAAGTCAATAAGCAACAATTTAGATAAAAGGAATCTGATTAAGAGTTTTCCTATGGTGATTGAGTACCCTCAAAATATCCTAATCCTACTGCAGGCAGTAGTGATACTCTAGTTCGAATACCACTACATAAACTCGACCTGCATGGGCCACCACTAAAAATGTGTCACAACCCGCACCCACTGTAAGGGTACGAGAACGTAACAACGCCCAGCCTACGCCGCAGTGTCGGCGGTAGAACGCTATCCTAGGTCACGACATCTAACAATATAAGGTTGTCACGCCCCAGAACCAGAATACTGGAGAGCGGGGGCAGACATAGCCAGCTACGTATATGAAATGGAATCCATCTCGCTATACGATCACGGCTGTCTAGATACATGAGGGTTTATCTACAAGCCAACAGTCTCTTAAGGTCATGAACAAGCCTAGTGTCTCAATCACAAGCCAGTAAGTAAAAGTCACAAGATGTATGATCATTAAATATACAAAAGTAAGGCGTCCCAAACATTACATATTCAGTTGATCATGAAGCTAGTCGTTACAAAATGTCAGGACTAGCAAGAGTTTAGTCATACATGATCAACCCTAGGATCTGTTAATCATGCTACAGCCCGTAGGCAGACAGTAAGTAAGTGCAACCGAGCTAAACAGGTGCTTGTCGGCTAAACGCCTCAAAAGAATATTTTTACAATAGAGTGGGAGAGCCAAAAATAACCCACTCGTTGCCAGGATTCCTTCTAGTGTTCACCATCTGGCAGGAAGGTCGGTAAATCCTCTGGAGCTGCTCCGAAATCTGGCCACACAAAACCAGCTGGGTCAGACCCCAGAAAGAGCAAGTGCCACAAAGGAAGCTTCACTTAAGAACTAAAACCAGCAATCAGCACAAGATATAAATAAAAGTAAGAACTTGAAATAAGAAAATACACCAGGATGATATACGACGAGATAACCATAGAACTATTTAGATAACCAGGTTACAACCCGTAAACCAAACAAGGACCGGGGTTGTAACCCTTCGTCTGAACAGAGCTTGGAATTCTCACCATTTATCGGTAAAATCAATACAAGCATTCTGATCGTTCAATGATCTGGAACAGGATCAGGGCAGGACTAGACTGGTTAGACTCCGTCCAATCACTTCACGGCCAAGCAAGAATTACGGCTTGATACTTTAACTAACTAGGGTTGTCACAAGCCTATTTACTAACAAGATGCAGCGAGATTATTCCACAGCCATAAGCCCTGCAGACCATCCAGGTTCCCCGGGTTAAAAGATTAGAGTTGAATTCAGGTGGGTACATCGTCCAGGAAACGAATGTACCCTTGGGTAGCTTGAAGGGTGCAACACATGACAGTGTGCTGGAAATGTGCCCTACTCGACGGCAGGCTACAGATCCCAAGGCGTTGCCAGGTAACGGGATTGCCTGTAGCTGGAAAATCTCTTCATGACTAATGTATTAATCTAGTTATTAGTCCTTAGTTTATTTCAATAGGTACTCCTGACCGTGGTACTCAGGAGTCCCATCCTAGACATGATGCAAGATAGGACTGGTTTATTTATACAAGCACAATCGCCCACGGTGTCCAGGTTATTATACAGGTCATGTCATGTCAGGTAGCCGTCGCAACAGCTTGTCAAGGTATAACATGTCAGGTTATCAGGTCAAGTGTACTTGTCAGGAGTGCGCCACGACGGGCCACTATCAGGTCATGCCAGGTTACTCATGTCAGGAGTGCACCACTACGGGTCACTATCGTGTCAGGCTCAGTTATCAATTCCAAACATATCAAGTAAATTTGCGATTATCAAGTTCATGACAAAAGACGTAAGGATATAAAATGGGTAAAATATCTAATAAAATATCAATATACAGGGCTATAGAAGAGCCAAGCTTAAGGAAAATAAAATCAAATCTGACACGCTGACATAAGGCCAAGTCAGCCAAAGGCCATACGCTCAGTGCAAGCTACGCTCAGGTCAAGCTACGCTCAGGCCAGCGTACGCTCGAGTCATGCGTACGCTTGAGGCCAGCGTACGCCTTGCTCGCTTAAGCTAGCGTACCAAGGCATGTGTACGCTCAAGCTAGCGTACGCATCAGGTCTGCGTACGCTCGAGCTAGCGTACCAAAGGGTCCATACACTTCCAATGGGAAGCGTACACAAGGGTTAACGTACACCAGGGCACGCTCAAGCTACAGGTCAGCGTACGCTCAAGCTAGCGTACGCTCAAGACTGCGTACACTGGAGCTAGTGTACGAAAGGGTCTAGGGCACGCTCACGCTAGCACGCTAAAGAGCAGCGTACTCAAGTTAGCGTACGCTCGCTAAAGAGCGCACGCAGCTCAGTGGCGTAAGCTAAAAAGCTAACTCACTGTTCACTGTCTTCTCCAAATGGCAAGAACAGCAAGAACTCTAAAGTTGAATCTAAGCTTCAATTGTCCATATCTTGGTCAAAACAAGTCCGAATCCAACTTTCCAAAGGTCAAAATTGGGTAGAATAAAATTCTCTACAACATGGAGCCATCAAAACTTGAAAACAAGCAAGTTTGATAGATCAAAACACCAAAAATCCAAAAATAGCAAGACTCTAGATCTACAAGAATTAAAGCCTCAAAATGGAAAATGACAAGTTCTAATGTGGTTTAGAATCATGAGGAGAAGCTAATGAAACCATCAAAAGGAGTTCTCTTGTGGAAGCAAGTTGCACTTGCCTATGGTGTTCTTGGTTGGTGGAGAAGAGTAATGGTGGGGGAAGGAGAAGTAAATGAGAATTATGGAGGAGAGAGAAGGTTGGTGGGGATAATAAAGAGGGGGGGTTGTGGTGGAAATAAAGGAGAAGCATAGGCTAAGGTGTTCCACCCTTGGCCCATGATGAACCAAGCATTGGGCCGGCCGAACCAAGCCAACCCAAACCGAGAGTTAAACCAAGCCGAGAGCTAAACAAGGAATCATGCAATACAGAATAAAATACGTATACGTATCCCAAAATACGTAATACGAACATAGGCATTAAACTCTACCCACCTTAAAAGAATTCCGTCCTCGGAATTTAATCAAGAGGCTAGAGGAGCAATGACAAGCTACATTAATCACATGCAAGCTATAACTAGGCATACAATCACTCATTCAAGCAAGGAATCGAAGGCATGGGGCATAAGAAAAACTTTATACCTCACGAGTCAAACAAGTTGGGATATCGCGATCGGATATCATCCTCACGCTCCCACGTTGACTCCCCCAAAGAGTGATGACCCCAAGCAACTCGGACTAACTTGATAGTCTTGTTCTTGAGGATCTTCTCTCGCCAGTCCAATATAGACACGGGCCTCTCCTCATACGAAAGGTTGGTACCAACAACCAATTCCGAATGATCCAGGATGTGGCTCGGGTTCGGGATATACCGTCGTAATTGGGACACATGGAACACGTCATGCACCTCGCTTAGCGACGGTAGAAGAGCGAGACGATAGGATACATCTCCTACTCGCTCCAGAATGTCAAACGGTCCTATATACCTAGGACTAAGCTTGCCCCGTACGCCGAAACGAATGACGCCACGGTTAGGCGAAATCCTCAGGAATACATGATCGCCGACCGAAAACTCGAGAGGGCGCCGATGGAAATCGGCCCAATGGCGCTGGCGATCTTGGGTAACTCGAAGATGATCTCTGACTCGCCTGACCACTTCAACTGTCTGGGCAATCATTTCTGGATCGAGCATCTGTCTTTCTCCAACATCATCCCAGGCTACCGGGGATCTGCACTTCCTACCATACAGTACCTCGAACGGTGCCATCTGGATACTGGCCTGTAAATTATTGTTGTACGAGAATTCCACCAGGTGTAAGTGATCTTCCCATGAACCACCGAAGTCAAGTGTGCAAGACCGTAACATGTCTTCAAGAGTCTGGATCGTGCGCTCTGACTGACCATCTGTCTGTGGATGATATACTGAACTGAACTGGAGATGAGTCCCTAAACTCGCCTGCAGGCTACGCCAAAAGTGCGATGTAAATCTTGAATCTCGGTCCGAGGTGATACTGACTGGCACACCGTGCAATCTGACAATCTGTCTGAGGTACATCTCTGCTAACTGAGCCGTCGACTGACCAACTCTGAATGGAAGAAAGTGAGCCACTTTCGTGAGCCGGTCAACTATAACCCAAATAGCATCTCTACCAGCTGGGGATCTAGGTAGTCCAGTCACAAAATCTATGGTCACATGCTCCCACTTCCATTCTGGAATCGGTAAGGGCTGAAGAAGTCCAGCCGGTCTCTGATGTTCGGCTTTAACTTATTGGCAAACCAAACACCGAGAGACAAACCGAACTATCTCCCGCTTCATGCTATTCCACCAGAAATGCTGCCGGATATCACGGTACATCTTCGTACTGCCGGGATGGATAGAATACTGCGAACTGTGCACTTCTGACATGATCTCCTGTCGGATATCTCCGCTGGGTACACAAAGACGCTTACCATGTCGAAGTGTACCATCCTCATGAATGCATAACTCTGGTCTTCGTCCTATCTCACACTCTGCTCTGAGTCGCTGAAGCTTAGAATCTGCCGACTGCGCCATCCGGATCCTCTCGACTATAGTGGACTGAACTTGCATGCTGGCCATCAATGCCACACTGGAAGAAAGAACAACTTCAATACCCATCTTCTGAGGATCTGCTAACAGCTCTGGTTGCGCTGTTAGAAAATAAACTCCCGCTCTCCTGCTCAATGCATCCGCAACAACATTGGTCTTCCCGGGATGATACTGCAGATTGACGTCATAATCCACAAGAAGCTCCAGCCACCTTCTCTGACGCATGTTAAGATCCTTCTGGATGAAGACATACTTCAGGCACTTGTGGTCGATAAAAATCTCTACCCTGTCTCCATACAAGTAGTGCCTCCACAACTTAAGTGCAAACACCACTGCTGCCAGCTCCAAGTCATGGGTTGGGTAATTCCTCTCATGATCACGAAGTTGCCGTGATGCATAAGCTATTACCTTCCCATGCTGTATCAGAACACATCCTAAACCTCTGCCTGAAGCATCACAATACACTGAGAATCCTCCGGTCCCATCAGGAAGCGTGAGAATAGGAGCCGTCATTAAGCCTCGCTTCAACTTCTCAAAAGATTCCTGGCACTCTGCTGTCCAAGCAAACTGTACATCTTTGCGAGTCAACTGCGTCAATGGCGCTGAAATTCGAGCAAAATTCGAAACAAACCGCCGGTAGTAGCCGGCCAATCCAAGAAAACTGTGAACCTCTACAACTGTGCTGGGCACTGGCCATGATTCAATAGCCACAATCTTCTGGGGATCCACTTCTACTCCTCCTCGAGTGATGATATGATCCAAGTACGAAATGCGATCGAGCCAGAACTCGCATTTACTGAACTTGGCATATAACTGGTGCTCTCTGAGGATCTGAAGAACTACACGGAGATGTTGCTCATGCTCCGCCTCACTCTTACTGTAGACCAGAATGTCATCCAAGAACACGATCATAAACTGATCTAAGTATGGCATGAAGATGCGATTCATGAGGTCCATGAATACTGCCGGCGCATTGGTTGCTCCAAAAGGCATAACAAGGAACTTCCAACGCCCATATCTCGATCTAAAAGCTGTCTTCGGGATGTCCTGCTCTCAGACTCTGATCTGATGATAACCTGAGTGCAAATCAATCTTCGAGAATACTGAAGCCCCCTTGAGTTGATCAAACAAGTCATCTATCCTCGGAAGAGGGTATCTGTTCTTGATTGTCACTGAGTTCAAGGTACGATAATCAACACATAACCTGGACATACCATCCTTCTTTTTCACAAGAAGCATCGGGGCTCCCCAAGGCGATCCACTAGCACAAATGAATCCCTTGGTTCTAAGCTCTTCAATCATCTTGTACAAAATCTCTAACTCTGAAGGCGCAAATCTGTAGACTCTCTCTGATACTGGGGCTATCCCGGGAATCAAGTCTATAGTGAACTCGATCTCCCGCTCCGGAGGCATACCTGGAAGTTCTTCTGGGAAAATATCTGGAAACTCCTCGACTATCCTGGGCAACTGAACTGCTGCTACTGCCATCCGCAATACTGGAGGAGATGACTCAACTTCGCCTTGGGAGAAAGAAAACTCCGGCTCGCCTGGAATGCTAAAAACAACCCTACCAATGTGGCAGTCTATTATAGCATACTGGTTCCTCAACCAATCCATCCCTAGGACCACATCATAATCGGCCATCGAAAACTCTATCAATCTAGCGGAGAATTCTCTACCGCTAACTACGACCCGACACGAGGAAAACACTCTATCTACTCCCATACGTCCGTTACCAGTAAGTATATTAAGCCTTACTGATAATGACTCGGGCTCCAATCCTACCCGTGTCGCGAATCGTGCAGACATAAATGAATGCGATGCACCAGAATCAAATAAAGCTGAAGCTGGAAAGGAGTTGACGAGAATAGTACCTGCCACTACCTCTCCTGGTGCCAATCCTTCCTCCACGGTCATCACCATAGCCTGACCGTGCCCTCGGGGTGCTGGACCCTCTGCTGAAATCCTCGCTGCCTGCTCTGACTCTGGGCTTGGACTGGTGCATACTGCTGGGGGTTCTGCTGTTGGAACACTTGGGTCTGAGGCGGCAAGGGCCTCGGCAATGGATACTGCTACTTCTGGACCGGAGCTGGTCCTCTCACCGAAGAGCTAGAAAGGTTGGACGATGATGAACCACCCCTATTCGGGTAGGATCCAACCCTATGGTCTGGTGCTCCACAAGCCAGACACAATCCCTGCGCCCTACGGCACTCTGCCACCACATGGCCTGGCTTCCCACAATGAGAACATCCCACTGCGGAAAACTGCTTCTGCTTCTGCTGCTGAGGGTGCGTCAGAGTTGAATGCTGAACCGACGTTACTGAGGCCGCTCTCCTCGGAGCTCCAATAGTCAAAGCCCTAGCTGCCGGGGCCGATACTGAAGACTGATTCATCTGGCCGTGAGATCTCTTCCGACCTCCGGCCCTATCCACAATCCTCTGGGAGGTATACTCATGCCTCCGGGCTGCTCTCAAGACTGCATCAAAAGTCTGATGCTCAAACTGCTCAACTGCCAACAAGATCTCCAGGTGAAGTCCCTGCTGGAACCGCTGGGCTCTATCATACTCGGTTGCCACCAGGGTGGGAGCAAACCGACTGAGTCTAGAAAACTCGGCCGCATATCCGTCGACCGTCCTGCCTCCTTGCTTCAAATTGGTAAACCTCGTCTGCAGATCATACCGAGCCACGGCATCGAAATACTTGGTCTGGAATCTCTTCCTGAACACTGCCCAAGCAATAGGTGCTGCTAATCCAACGGCCTGCACTGCCCACCAGCTGCGGGCAAGATCTAACAACTGCAGGCGCACAACGACCACCTTCTCGGCTTCTGGAGTCCTGGCTGCTTCAAGAATCACTTCTGTGTCCTGAAGCCATGCATCTGCTGTGATAGCATCTTCACTACCGTCGAAGAATGGAGGGCTCAAGCGCTTGAAGTTGTTGGCCGCGCTGTTTCCTGGATGACCGCCTCTGGTCAAAGCATCCGCCACTGCCTGTTGCAATGCATCTCCACGACGATCTTGAGAAGCTATCAAGGTCCTGACGAGGCCTACCAAAGTGCCATCATCAGGCTCGACAGGCTGAACTGGCTGGACTGGTGGTTCTCCGTCAGAGGGCACGATTCTGGAGGCTACTCCAGAATGCTGGGCTTGATCTCCAGGTTGCTGCTGGTCCGCGGGAGGTGCTCCGCCTTGCTGGTCGGTAGGACCACGAACAATACCGCTGAAGAAAATGACATAGGGAACAATAAAGAAGGACCAGGACAGATCAACGATACAAGCATATGATCAGGACAAGAATCCAGGGATTCAGAAGATACGAGCAGAGATCATGGACGAATACTGATTGAGACATTTATTCGGTAAACCCTCACATATCTTGATTTACAAGACCTGCATGGGCCACCACTTAAACCATGTCACGCCCCAGAACCAGAATACTGGAGAGCGGGGGCAGACATAGCCAGCTACGTATATGAAATGGAATCCATCTCACTATACGGTCACGGCTGTCTAGATACATGAGGGTTTTTCTACAAGCCAACAGTCTCTTAAGGTCATGAACAAGCCTAGTGTCTCAATCACAAGCCAGTAAGTAAAAGTCACAAGATGTATTATCATTAAATATACAATAGTAAGGCGTCCCAAACATTACATATTCAGTTGATCATGAAGCTAGTCGTTACAAAATGTCAGGACTAGCAAGAGTTTAGTCATACATGATCAACCCTAGGATCTGTTAATCATGCTACAGCCCGTAGGCAGACAGTAAGTAAGTGCAACCGAGCTAAACAGGTGCTCGTCGGCTAAACGCCTCAAAAGAATATTTTTACAATAGAGTGGGAGAGCCAAAAATAACCCACTCGTTGCCAGGATTTCTTCTAGTGTTCACCATCTGGCAGGAAGGTTGGTAGATCCTCTGGAGCTGCTCCGAAATCTGGCCACACAAAACCAGCTGGGTCAGACCCCAGAAAGAGCAAGTGCCACAAAGGAAGCTTCACTTAAGAACTAAAACCAGCAATCAGCACAAGATATAAATAAAAGTAAGAACTGGAAATAAGAAAATACACCAGGATGATATACGACGAGATAACCATGGAACTATTCAGATAACCAGGTTACAACCCGTAAACCAAATAAGGACCGGGGTTGTAACCCTTCGTCTGAACAGAGCTTGGAATTCTCACCATTTATCGGTAAAATAAATACAAGCATTCTGGTCGTTCAATGATCTGGAACAGGATCAGGGCAGGACTAGACTGGTTAGACTCCGTCCAATCACTTCACGGCCAAGCAAGAATTACGGCTTGATACTTTAACTAACTAGGGTTGTCACAAGCCTATTTACTAACAAGATGCAGCGAGATTATTTCACAGCCACAAGCCCTGCAGACCATCCAGGTTCCCCGGGTTAAAAGATTAGAGTTGAATTCAGGTGGTACATCATCCAGGAAATGAATGTACCCTTAGGTAGCTTGAAGGGTGCAACACATGACAGTGTGCTGGAAATGTGCCCTACTCGACGGCAGGCTACAGATCCCAAGGCGTGCCCAGGTAACGGGATTGCCTGTAGCTGGGAAATCTCTTCATGACTAATGTATTAATCTAGTTATTAGTCCTTAGTTTATTTCAATAGGTACTCCTGACCGTGGTACTCAGGAGTCCCATCCTAGACATGATGCAAGACAGGACTGGTTTATTTATACAAGCACAATCGCCCACGATGTCCAGGTTATTATACAGGTCATGTCATGTCAGGTAGCCGTCGCAACAGCTTGTCAAGGTATAACATGTCAGGTTATCAGGTCAAGTGTACTTGTCAGGAGTGCGCCACGACGGGCCACTATCAGGTCATGCCAGGTTACTCATGTCAGGAGTGCACCACTTCGGGTCACTATCGTGTCAGGCTCAGTTATCAATTCCAAACATATCAAGTAAATTTGCGATTATCAAGTTCATGACAAAAGGCGTAAGGATATAAAATGGGTAAAATATCTAATAAAATATCAATATACAGGGCTATAGAAGAGCCAAGCTTAAGAAAAATAAAACCAAATCTGACACGCTGACATAAGGCCAAGTCAGCCAAAGGCCATACGCTCAGTGCAAGCTACGCTCAGGTCAAGCTACGCTCAGGCCAGCGTACGCTCGAGTCATACGTACGCTTGAGGCCAGCGTACGCCTTGCTCGCTTAAGCTAGCGTACCAAGGCACGCGTACGCTCAAGCTAGCGTACACATCAGGTCTGCGTACGCTCGAGCTAGCGTACCAAAGGGTCCATACACTTCCAATGGAAAGCGTACGTAAGGGTCAGCGTACACCAGGGCACGCTCAAGATACAGGTCAGCGTACGCTCAAGCTAGCGTACGCTCAAGACTGCGTACGCTGGAGCTAGCGTACGAAAGGGTCTAGGGCACGCTCACGCTAGCGTACGCAAAAGACACGCTGCCAACAGGCAGTGTATCAAGGCTAGCGTACGCACGCTAAAGAGCAGCGTACTCAAGTTAGCGTACGCTCGCTAAAGAGCGCGCGCAGCTCAGTGGCGTAAGCTAAAAAGCTAACTCACTGTTCACTGTCTTCTCCAAATGGCAAGAACAGCAAGAACTCTAAAGTTGAATCTAAGCTTCAATTGTCCATATCTTGGTCAAAACAAGTCCGAATCCAACTTTCCAAAGGTCAAAATTGGGTAGAATAAAATTCTCTACAACATGGAGCCATCAAAACTTGAAAACAAGCAAGTTTGATAGATCAAAACACCAAAAATCCAAAAATAGCAAGACTCTAGATCTACAAGAATTAAAGCCTCAAAATAGAAAATGACAAGTTCTAATGGGGTTTAGAATCATGAGGAGAAGCTAATGAAACCATCAAAAGGAGTTCTCTTGTGGAAGCAAGTTGCACTTGCCTATGGTGTTCTTGGTTGGTGGAGAGGAGTAATGGTGGGGGAAGGAGAAGTAAATGAGAATTATGGAGGAGAGAGAAGGTTGGTGGGGATAATAAAGAGGGGGGTTGTGGTGGAAATGAAGGAGAAGCATAGGCTAAGGTGTTCCACCCTTGGCCCATGATGAACCAAGCATTGGGCCGGCCGAATCAAGCCAACCCAAACCGAGAGTTAAACCAAGCCGAGAGCTAAACAAGGAATCATGCAATACAGAATAAAATACGTATACGTATCCCAAAATACGTAATACGAACACAGGCATTACAAAGGTGATGCACAGATATACTCCCCGAATGGGGGTGACTTAACAGAATACAATCTCAATCACATCTAAGGTGGACTATGGTAATGATAGATAGGTATGAACAGGAGGAATCCACAGAGGTACAATCTAGATAAAAACTAAGTGTCTATGATACATCTCCACAAACATCCAAAAGAAACAACTCCCAATATATACAATAATGTATCAATAAGAAAGACAAGTAAAAGTCTAAGCTATCTATACTAAACAAGGGTATCATCCTCAGCAGCTGCCTGAACCTCCCCAGGGGTCCAGGTCGCAAGTATTATCTAGGCAAGCTCCAAGTAAGGGGTGCAGGGTTCCTCATCATCCTCTGTAAAATTTTCAACGGGTCCAGTCAGGACGGAAGCGAGCACAATACATCTCACGCAGTTCATATCAAGTTAGGAAATATAAAGCGTGCAATAGAATAAGGTACATGAAACGCTGAAAGGAGAATGTATAAGAAAAACAATAGAGATTTGATAACAGAAAATATCTATATATGATAAGTAAGAACTGTAAGAATCATGTGATTTAGAGTACAATATGGTTATATAAACGGTCTAGAAAAATGCAATGGTAACTCCATTGTACGTGGGTGTACAATAGACATATACAATAGTTATACAATATTGTACAATAGGATTTGAGTACATAACCAATTCTACTCCCCCTCTCCAATCAATACACAAGGATCCACTCCAGTTACGTTATCTTATACAATAGTGTACAATGTTATACAATGGATGTACAATATTATACAATAGATGTACAATATTATACAATAGTTGTACAATGTTATACAATAGTGTACAATGGTCTACCCCTGGAAATCATGTGATAATGAGAGTACAATATGCACAATGAGTATACAAGGATATGGATATTCAATAAATACAATATGTAAGTGAAACGCACATCACAATATGTATTTAGTGAATACAAGGAGATAACATCCCAAAAGAAGATCCATATAGTACCAATCCGTGATAACAATCGTGTCAGCATCAAGTACAGTAATCTAGAGCAAGAATATAAATCTTGACAGGTATGAAATGGTCAGAGAATGTACTCGTCTGGTATCTGAATGTCTGAAGTAAATGTACTGTCCGAGATGAGGTACCTGGCTCCTAGTTAGAGCAACACAAGTCAAGATGTATACAGGGGATGATAAATGTAATCTACTATGCATATGCATGCTGTCTAGGTCAAACTAGACCAAAGTCAACTCTCGGTCAACTCTAGTCAACTAGACTAGTCAAACTAGGTCAACTAGGTCAAGTCCTAGCCCAACAAGTCTAACAAGTCTCATTAGGCCTAACCAAGCCTAGTCTAGCAATCACACACTAATCACAAGGCTATACAAGTCAAACACAAGCACACATCAAGGCACATCATATTCATGCATATTCAACATTATATATATATATATAAAAAGAGGAAGGAACTAACATGTAAGCCATGTGTGTGTGAACATGGATGTGTACATGAAAAGAGAATTCAACACTAGGCCCTATATCTTTGTACCCACATATATATACATATCTATATACACATATATGTATATATAACTATAGAAAAACTCTATTTACCCATTAACACATTTAGCCATGTATAGTATATATATAGAGAGAGAAAGATAGAGAAAAAGCATGTAATGTTTTCATGTGTGTTAGTGAGAGTGTACAAGAGTGTCCATAGGAGAGTGTGAGAGTGTGTAGGTAAAACAGTGTGTCAAGAATGACAGTTAGCAAAACAGGCATACAAAACAATGTACTAATGTGAACTGTGTGTGTGAGTGTCAATAGAATATGTGTGTGTCATGATATGCTGAAAACGGAACAGTGTAGTGTTAGTGACCTATACTTGCGTGTGTGAGAGTGTCTCATGTGTCAATAGGATATGTGTAGGTACCTGTGTACAGTGAGATATGAGAGTGTGAGGGTGAGACATGAGAGTGTGTGTCATGTGTGGATGTATGATAAAACAGTGTGTGAGTGGACTGATGAAATGTGAATCATAAACAGTGTGTATGTAAATGCTTGTGTGTGTGTGTGTGAGGGAGGGTGATGTGTAAATGAGAGGAACAAGTGTGTGTCTAAACAATAAGTGTTGAGGGTGAGTGATGTGAGATGTGTGTGTATGCGTGAGTGGGGAAAAACAGTGAGCATTGAGTGAGTGTTAGAGTGAATGGTGAGAGAGTGTCAAGTAAAGTGTGTGATGTGTGAAGTTGTGAAATAGGGACTGTCACACTAGGCTGTGCAGGAAAAGTAGCAGGAAATCAATTCACAGTTTCAGAAAACTGAACCTAGTTCTGTCTTCACACAAACCAACCCATTTTGAATGCAATTCTTCACCAAACAACACCAAATTTGACACACAACTAGAATACATATAGAAGAACCCTAATTGGGAATTAAACCCAACATTACACAACATTAAATAGGTTAAAACAATTGACAAAACTCAATTCCCAAAACTAGAAATTTCAGGATACTAATACCCAGTTTCAGAATTTGGTAAATCGACAAATACCTACGAAAACATATTAAAATACAAATAAAAAGGTTGGTAATTAAAATATACATTATATACGTGTCCTACAATGAGTTTGTGTCAACCAAAGTGGACACAAACGTGTCCAATCGAATAAAACCCAAAACAGTGCAAAACTAGCACTGTTCAGTGCACTGAGTCGTGCACGTGTGCACGCATGTCATGCACACGACACAGCACGAATTAAGACACGTGCTCGTGCACACGTGTACGCCTATACTAGGGCTACACGCTCGTGTTAACACGAGGTGTCCAGGTTGTGTCTAGATACGGCACGAAGGCCGTATCAGTGCACGAAATCACGTGTGTGCTGTGCAGTGTGTGACCAGTGCAGCCTCGTTTTCGTGTCCGACACAAAATAAGGTACACTGAAACTTTGGGGGAGTATGCGCAAACACTGCCCCGTGTCCATGCCAAATTTGGCGTGTCCTAGTGCTGTGTGCAAGGAGCAAAGGCCCCCGAGTGGCAGGACAGCGTGCACAGCCTGCACGCACGCGTGCACCCGCGTGTACACGTGTCGAATCCGACTCGACACGACACAGGGACACCCCCAGTCCAATAGAAATACATAAGCAACCTCAAAAACTAATTTCCTATTCAAATAGATTTCGAAAATAACACAAAAAGTTTCTTTGTGGCATTTTCACAAATACCTACACTATAGGACTGATACGTGTCCATATAGGACACGAAATGGACTCAAATTCTAGGGTTTCCTATTCCTATAGTGAGGTTAGGCCTAGGGATCCCTAGATATGCAATAAAACTAGAATTTCATGGTATAAATAGAAAGTTACCTCTATGTATCAAAATCTCCAAAAAGCTCTAAAGAGAGATGTTCCTCTTGATGGTCAAACTCCTCCAAATTGATTTGAATCTGAGAATAAAATATAACAACAGCAAGAACACTAAAATTAAAACCTATTGCAATTTGTTTGGGGGAAAAAGGAGCTAAAATGGAATTTCTAGGGATTTTAGAAGTTGAGAAATTACCTCTTTCTAAAGCTTGTTCTTCCTTAGAGGCTAGCCCTAATTTCTAAGAGAATATTTATAAGGGGGGAATCCCAAGGATGGGTTAAGTGGCTGGACAAAAATGTTAGGGTTAGGGTTGGGCACTTGGCTAATGGGCTTTGGGCTTAGTCATAAAACAATGTCTCAAAAATCACAAGTCATGACTTGTGATCAAAATCTTTCTATTCTAATCTCTAAATTCCTAATTGTTTTCACTAACTAGAGTATGGTTAACTTAACTTAACCTAGGATCTCATATCTAGCCAAGTCCAACTCAACTAGGGTTAGGTCACAAAGTCAAAGCTAGTCAAAGTCAACCTAGTCAACCCTCATTCAAACAATTCTAAAATAATTTCTAAAAAATTCCCATAAATCCAAATAAATTCAAATAACCCCAAAAATGACAAAAATACCCTTAACTAGAAATGATAAACAAAATACCCTAATCATATGGCTAGGCTCTAGGTCAACCAGTCTCCAAGGTTACACTATCAAAACACCAAAATCATAAATCATGATTTAAAATAGTTTTAAATGATTAAAAATCACCAAAAATTATATCATAATTTAAATATCATTATTAAAAGACTAAATTTACAAAATTTCAAAATTACCCTCTTCTGGAAAACTGGGTGTTACAGACATCCCTTCGCCAAAACGCAGAAGATGCAGAAGACTCAGGCTCAGTGATAAAAAGACAAAACAGAAGATATGGAGAGAAGTCCTTTCATTGTCATGTCTACCAAAGTCTAGTACAGACACATCAAGACCGCATATAAGGGACTAATTCTGTTCTTACAAAGGATCTAGTACAGATTCGACAGAAGCCTAGAAGGATCTACAAGGGATGCAATCTTCATCGAAGCTCAGCCTTCCTTCTTTTTGATACACACACTAGAGGATTGACCTCCACCGAAGCATGTTCTGATATTCTAGTGGGCGCAGCCTCTCAGAAGTATATCAGTAACTCAGCACTTTGAAGAAGCCAGAGTCTTCAAGCCAGAGGCGCAGCCACCTGCCTGTACCAACCTCAGGAATAAGATGGTGGTAGGGCCCTCCTCCCCTTCTTTTGTTCTCGGAGCCAGTGTCTGTACTCCAGAGGCACAACTATCTGCCTGCGCCAATCTCAGACGCGCAAGGGTATCATACCCTTTCTTTCGAAGCCAACGTCTCCACTGTTCAAAGATGCAGCTACTTACCTGCATCCGCATGAGGCACATGATGATGATATGCTCACACCATATCCATTCCCATGGCACAATCATCTGCTCCGGATCAGAAGCTTAAGTAACTTCTCTATAAGAGACCTGGGAACTCCCATCGCAACCAATGCAAGTCAACCAGTCACTCCAAAAGTACAGTAACCTCACCAACCTGAAGCACAAGCCTACTTGTCGCCTACAGCACAGTGACTCTGGTAGCTCGAAACACAGCTTCGTAAGTTGTTCTATATGCACAGAAGTCTCGTTGTCATTCGAAGCCAAGTCTGTAACTCCACTTCTCAAAGATTATATTTTTTATAAATCCTTAAATGATTTTTATGATTTTATTTTCCTAAGCTATTATTTTTTTCAGCCCAATTTAATTGGAGGCTTTCCTCAAATTTAATTATAGGCTTTTGAAACCAGCCCATGAACCAAACCATCCATTTTCTTTAAAGCTATCATTCTCCCGAATTATAAAGCAGGCTCAGCTATTTTCCTTCCTTCATTGCTTAACAATGGAGAGACAGAGTTTGAATTCTCTTAACTGTTTCTAAATTTTTCCCGCCCTGGCCTAGCTGGCTGAGGGGGAGCCCAAGTCTTCAACATCCTATAAGTAGTGATAGGCTCTCACTAATTGTTTCCACAACTATTTCACCGATCATTCCCTCCATTTACTCGTTCTTCTTTCCGAGCTCAACCCCCAGGCGGCCATGGCAAAGTAGACAACAAATTGATGGAGACCCTGCTGCTGGCTTGGACGACGACTGGTGCTCCTCGCGTATTCTTTATCCTTTCGATTCGTCATTCTCTCTAAAGTCTCGAAGGCTTGGTAAGAATTTCTCCATCTGCTGAATTATAGATTTAATTGAAGGTCGATTGACCTAATTGTTCCTCTTCTTGCATCGATCTAGATCTGGGCGAATCGATCAGTGATTACTTCCATCTTCTAGTTAATCATAGTAAGAATTATCATCGACTCTCGGATTTAATTGATTTTCTTAGTAATCGATCAGATCCTTACCTGAATTATTGATCGATTTGATCGAGTTCTTCACAAATTGTCCAGATCTGAGGATTCTTGATTGAAGACTTACTAGATCTGATTTGTTCCTCCCATCAAGCATTGGATTAGGTATATAGAGATCCGAGGGATTCTCTTAATTATTTGTAGATCGAATTTGTGCACAGATCTTGTAATACTCTGTTTTGAATTGAACAATGGTTCAATAATCCATTCTCTGAAGTTTTGGGTGTATCTATGTGTTTACTTGTAGATCTATGGAGAAGAGACTTAATTAACACTTTGATAAACTCAAAGATTGATCGAATCAGTACTTTGGAGTTGGGATACACGAGTTTGTGTCAGAATCATCCGATTGAATCTTCAGGTAATGATCGAGCATCAGTTCTCTAAATTCCTAAATGTTAGTTTAATTGATGCATGGTTTGATGTTGAGTTAGGAGAATTTTATGGAAATTCTGTGTATGATAGATCTGGACTAAATCAATATTTAGCTCTAAATCTTCTAGATTGTTGCCTACCAGTAGCAGGTTCATGTAGAACACAGGATTTAGGACTGTGTATCAGCCCTGTGTAGGACTGATATGCTACAGCCCAGTATGGGACTGAGACATATCAGCCCTGTGTAGGACTGAGATGCAACAACCTATAGCTAAGGCTTTTTAATAGAATGTTAGGTCCTTGTGGACTTGAGTAAACTCATAGGCTGTTTGATTGTTTTATGGTATGTTCAGGTTGCAGTATCAATGCTTAGGTTAGGACTGATTTTTATATCAGTTCTTATTTAATGATTGGTTGTGTTAATTAGAACAGGATTGAATTATACCAGTCTAGACAGGTCAATCCTGTTCAAGATTAATATTTTGAAATGTGAACATCCAGTTGAGTATTTTTAGGAAAGGATTTGTTGGACTAAATTGATACCAGGGAGTGTCCTATAGCATTATGAAGCTTCTGAATAATTCCTACATAAAGCAGTATTTTAAGTTTTGAATGTAATTTCAGAGACTGATATCATCCTGGGAGAATCATTGGGACTGTGGGTATCAACCTGAGATTGATATATGTCAAGGACAGTAGACTAGGTATTTAATTGCTACTATTCACTGCATAAATAAAATGGGTGTAGCTGGGTTAGTTCAGTGTTATATTGTTTGGGAACTGTCATAATTCAGTGTTGACTAGGTGAATTAAATTTCAGTCTTGAGCAGGGGATTTACATGTATCAGTCACATTAAGGGACTGTTAGATGGTTTTGTATCAGTCTAAAACCTTAACTAGATATTAGATTTCACTGATTTGGTAAATTGAAGAAATCGATTATTGAATGATGTGATTTAGATTGGGATGTCAACTTCAATTCAGAACAATTGATTTTAGGACTGACCTTTTAGGTTGTTCTGAAACCCAATTGTTATGATAATTGAGCTTACTTGAATTCAATCATAATTCATATTGGGACATTTAGTCTATATGCAGTTGGTAAATGTTTGATTTAAACATTGAATTAAGGAAGCCTGAGTATGATTTAGTAGCCGAGTTAAGTTCTTTGCAAAGAAATGCATTATCTCATTTTTTCATTTCTGAAACCAATGTACCTGGAAATAGAGGGGGCGATTTGCAACCTATAATCTGGGTTCAGGGCATCAGGTTCTTTATGCATGTTACTGCTGATGATTATGTTAATACCTGCAGCAGATGGCAGCCCTATAGAAGAACTAATAGATTGAATTATTCTCCTGATTTCTGCCATAGACTGAATTGATCCTCCTGTTCTGTTAGGACTGAAGTAGAATGCTAGGTAGTTGGTTAACCTGAGGCATGTTTAAACTTGGGTTTCTTCCTAGAATAACTTCTATGCTTTTAATTGTAACACTTGGAAGTTCAGGTATCAGGGAAGGATTGGGAGCTGGGTTTAGTTTGTGTTTGGACTGATTTAGTTCAGTCATCTGTGTAGCACTTCTATTAGAGGATTGAACTGTCAAATTGGGTTGGGGTTGAAATCTAGAAGCTAAGGATACATTGAAGTAGAGAATGTTCTGATAAGCAAGTAAAAACTTAACTGGTTCCATTTTTCCTAACTACACATTAGGAACGATGATAAGTGAGAGGGATATCAAGGGCTGATTGATTTAGGAAGGTGTTGTGTTGATAATGAAAAATTAGAGGAGAATAGGACAGGGAATCCTGGATATATATATATGACTGAAAAGATAGCAGTCAGCTCCTAGAGATAGGATACTCTGGCATGGAGGCAAGGGATTTTAGAATTGAAGTTCTGTTTAAGTAGCAGTCCTTGTTATAGCCATATGTAATGCTTTTGGTATATGACTAACATTCCAACCTTGGTTTCACTCTATTAAGTATAGATATTAACAATCTTTTGAGTCTTAACAGTAGGAAACAATTTTAAAAGGCTATGTTAATAAACTGACTAGTTCTAGTCCACTATGAGACTGATGACTATCATTACATGATTTTCCTTATCTAATTACATTTACTTTTAAGATGTTAGACAGGAAGAGTTTTGGTAAGTTAGATATTTAGACTCATAGAAATTTATAATAGTTTACTCTACTATTAACCAACTTGTACTATAACAGGAGGATTCCCAGCTTTTTATCCCCCACTTGATCACCCTAAGCAAGGCAAGTATACTCCTCGGACTTGTTCATTTTCTCATATCTTGTATATTCATTCATGTATCACCTTGTTGACACGATGTATCACCGGATTGTCTTGTTTCATATTTCTTGAGTTTACTTGTGTCTGGGAGGGGAAATACTACAGACGTGTGATCAAACCCATATTACTATTCATGTGAATAGCTTAGGCCCCGCATCGTGCACGTGGGACCGAATCCGTACCATTTCATGTTCATTGAATCTACCCAAGCCGATCACATACTCTGGATGTATTTCAATATTGCACATTTCGAGATTCAGGTTGTAGTTCATGATCAGGTAGTATTTCATGTTCAGGACTGATATCATGTTCCCTGTTTTTCCTTTCAGTATTCATATTCAGGATTCATGTCTTGTTCTCATTTCTCGTACTTTATATATATTTCTTGTTTCTTGTTTATACCATGATGTTCATGTTCATTTCCTTGGATATACTTAGCTCCGCTCCTGACTAGGATATGTTGCAGGTGAGCTGGAGACTATCTGTGATACTTACTATGGGCAGGAGCCTGGAGGCACCTATGAGCCAGTTGATGTTGCCTAGGACTTAGAGGCTGAGGAAGCCTAGAGTACTTTACCTTAGCAGTTATATTTTCCTGTATTTTGAGACTATTAGATTTTACTTTCATTTGCTAGAATGTAATAACCTTGAGACATGTATTTGGATTTGGGATTCGTTTATAGATGATGTGTTCATATTTACTCTTGTATATCTGGTTAGTTCTCCTTAGATTGGTACAGCTTACTTTGTCGTGTCTAACTACAAGGCTGGGCGTGTCCGACTCGTGTCCGATTATTCGGGAACGGGTCATGACAAAGTCCACTCGTCGCCTGAAAGTACAGAGGTTCTGTCGTCTCTAGAAGTACGGTCTACTCGTCGCCACAGAAGCACATCAGCACTTAGTCCTCACCAGAGGCACAGGAAGCATGGGTCCACCCCAATTGGTTTTTTTAAACCGCCTCTTGCAGAAAAGATTGGGATTAAATCATGCTTGATATCATATCAGATTGATTTAAATCTTAGACGAGGATCAATTAGACTCCAAATCTAAGATAAAATCCCAAGATTAACTCGGCTGTATCCGAACAAGCAAATCGGCACGCGCCATATGCCACCTCCTTCGGTTATGTTTATAACCACCAGAGATCTCGTTTGAAGGGAATCTCGATGTACGCCACATGTCAGTGCCGTAGAAGCCCGAATCGTACAATGACGACAGATTCTTTCATATATCAGGAACCCTAATGCACATCGTATATGTGCTCGGTTCTCTATAAATAGAAGGAGTTCTTCTTCCACCAAAGGATCGAAATCGATAAAGGGAACATCGATAATCGACAATCTTTAAAGGAGCAGCGATCGCCATCCACGAAGAGTCGACCACCCTCATCCACCTATCAACCAAAGAACCAACCAACCAACCATCTTCAAGGGATCTTCTCATCCAGACAGCCTCTTGATCGGTGACCCCAGAGTCCCATCAAAGGCACCAGAGAGCCATAGCAAGGTTGATTCATCGTCAGATCATCAACGGAGTAAAGGAGTCGCTGTAGTGCCCGATCTCTACCGTTACACTTTTCCAGAAACCTCTTCTCCCTGTACTTAGAATATCTTGTTTACGACTTCCTTCTTTGTACACAGATACCTTATACGTTCAATAAAGAAAAAAGTTCATTCAACCTTTTGTTACGTCGAACAAAATGGCAACTCTGCTGAGTACTACCTTCTCCTCCATCGAGAAGGCGGTGACGCAATCTGATAAAAACTTGTTGGGAGTTTCTCAAGATATGCTGGTCGTACGCTTCGACCAACAGGCTTTTGAAGGTCTCCTCTCTGATGAAAAGTCAAAGACTTCAAAGTGGTTCGTACAACCGAAGAAGACTCGATGTATCTGGAGGCCTAAGGCAGCTGCAGCCAACAGCACGACGATGAAAACTGCATCTCAGGACCCCTTCAACGTCAAGGCCACATAGAAGATCTCGGCTGCTACAGCCTTATTCCCTCGCCCGACTCCCATCCCTACGTCAAGGCCACAGAGAAGATCTCAGCTGCACGTCGAAGGAAGCGTGCACCGGTCCAACCCCACACGACGGGAGTATTGCCGACAAGGAGATTTATCTTCGACAGAATCGCTTTCCCTTCAGGTAAACCTTCGACAGACTCTGAATACAACTCACCCGCTGGGGGTAATAGGAAGAGATCCCAGGTGGCTCGTGCTTTGTACAACAAGCGTGCGGTACCAGCGGCAGACCTTAGGCCCGTGTTGACAGTAACACGTGCAGCCGATGAAAAGCTATACAAGACTAGCTCTCGCGCTCCGATGCCTCAACCAGTCGAATCTCCCTTCCACTGGGTACTTTTGTGTATAAGCCAAGCCAGGAGGTACGTCGCACGGAGAGGGAGTCATACGAGCGGCGTTCCCGTAGGAGCGACATGAGGCATCCTCGCCAAACCCGCTCTGATCGTGCTTACATGCAGCTTCCCTGCATGTATAATGGGAGTGCTAAGACCGAAGAGCCAACCCTCTCCCAAGTAGAAGAAGAATCTGTGGTGCAAGATGTGCCTAAATTAAGGCACCCTTGTACCCAGATTACCATGAATTGTCGTTGTCAACAGATGGCTGCGCCATCGCCAAGCAGGCGCTCCGTCTTTCAGAGACTCTACTCCACGTCGAATCCACGCCAGAGGCCTAACAGTAGATCGGTGAGACATAGAGAAGATGAGCCCCGCATCGCCACATGCTACACAGCGCAGGGTTCCAAAGCTTTCAAAGAGCCTTCCCAGAATCCCCCCATATCGGTTGCTAAACCGAAGTGGAAGTCAGAGAACAACAAAGCTAAGGTACCTGATGCAGGTGTGTTCTAAGGCACTCATTCCAAATCTGTATTGGGTGCCTTGTCTAAGACTGGGAGTAGCCAGCCTCCTACCATGCACAATAACCCTATGTTCCAATCTAACGAGGCGCAATACGACACGGATGTCTCCATTGGCACAACCAGTTACTAGACCGGGGTAGCAACCATACAGAGTCCGAAGAATATTACAATCTTACGGTATATCCTTAGGGCAGCGAGACTCAGGCGTCTGATCCAGAAAGTGAAGGATCCACGGCTCCCTCAAGTCACCCTTACACTCGGTTTATCTTTATGGCCGACGGCAATGAGGAAGACCACAACGAAGATCTCAGGCGTATCAAAGTCCTCGAGACGAAGTTGGATACGCTGACAGATACCATGAAGGCCCTGTCTTCGGTTATAATCGACCTCAAGAGTAGCATGGCCCCCGCTGCCTCTACACCTGCAAGTGATCCGCCAACTAATGACGAATCTAGCAGGTTGCCTACTGCCAATCAGGCAGGACCATCCTCGTATACTCCTTCGGCTACAGGCTTACTACCAGAATAAGTCAGATTAGCGACGTTTTTTGTGACGCCATTTACGGGCATCGCTAAATTATCATTTTAGCGACGCTTCTAACGTAACATCACAAAATGTCACTGATCAGCGACGTTTTGTGATGTTCTGGAGAAAACGTCACTGTTTTACGACATTTTTTTTGAAGTCGTAGAAAACATCGCTAATCAGCGACGCTTGGCATCATTTGCTTAAAAGCGTCGCAGAATAGCGACGCTTTGCGACGTCACAAAAATGACCTTGTAAATTTTTTACTAACACTAGGGCTGGCCACTTATTTCTCATTTCCTCCAAAATTCCCACCCCAAAAAAAAGTTTTCTCAGTCAATTTCCCCCTCCTTCGCCTGTCCGACCACCTCCGTCGTCGTCGCCGTCGCCGCCGCCATCGCCATCGCCGTTTGGAAGGTATCTCCTCCTCTCCTTCGCCCTCAACTCCGCCCCGACCCCTTCGCCTCCCGCCGCCCCCGAACACCTCCGGCCCGACCCCTCCACTTCTGCCCCGACCCCCTCACCTCCCTCCGCCCCTGACCCCCTCCCCTCGCCTCCCTCCGCCACTGACCCCCTCCCCTCCGACTATTCCAACCCCCTCCCCTCCCCCTCCCTCTGCCCCCGATCACCTCCTCCTCACTCTGTCCCGACCACCTCCCCCTCCCTCTACCCCGACCCCCCCCTCTCCCTTCCTCTGCCTCCGACCACCTCCCCCTTCATATGCCCCCGACCACCTCTACCTCCCCGTCCCTCTGCCCCCGACCCCCTCCCCTCCCTCCGCCTCCGCCCTCCGCCTTCTGTCCCGACCCCTCCCCTTCCTCCGCCCCCGACCACCTCCGGCCCGACACCTACCCTCCGCCTCTGACCCCTCCACCTCCACCCCTGACCCCCTCGCCTTCTTGGTTCTTTCAGGTAGCAATAATATATCTCAGGAGAAAATTGGCTGAAAATTTATCTTCTTAAATATTTATTTCTATATTAGACAACTTGATAATTATTTTGAGTTTCGTTAGAGTTCATTTATGTTCCAGTGTAGGAAACTTTTGCTTTTACCACTAATTACTAAGATACTTTCAAAAATTAGAGGAATTGGATATGGACCATATCGTGAGGAGAAGGGGTCTAGTATATACTTGGGTAGGATCGCAATGGGAGACGCAATTTGCAAATAATTTGATGTTCTCAAGCTTCATATGTTCAGATTAGCTATAGTGAATAATTTATCATATGTAGTTTTCTTCAACCCGAAATCTGACATACATATTATATATATATACACACACAAACACACACACATTGTTTCATACTTTTTAAAATTAGAGTCCGATAAACCCGATGGACCCGACCCGACCCGACCCGACCCGACCCGAGCTTCCTCCGGGCTCGATCTCGGGCTAGGCTTATCATACATCATTTAGTTGAGCACTCTCAACTAAGTTACTTATGCCAAGTCTTTTGGGACTATCAGAGTTATAGAATTTTTCGGAAATCTAGTATAACGCTCATTGCCTCAAAAGGCTTGCATAAGTAAGAGTGTATAGAGCGAGTATACTAGTAGTATATTGTAGTTCCTAGAGTGTATAGAGTGGGCTTCCCTACTTCTTATTCGGGTCATTGAGCCGACTATTTCGCATCATAGGATATCTACCTCAACCTCACCCTAGAGAAGTGTAGAAATATTAATGTTAACCAAGGTTCACAGTATCGGTTTCAGTATCATTTATGGTTGATATCCTGAATCTCATGGCTTCCGCTAGCAGAGCACAATGTAGAGCCAAATGTGAAGCAGAACTTCACATTCAAAATATTAGAAGAAATTTTTTTTCGATTAGTAGTAGGACGAGTGAGAATCCTGACTCGTCCCACCACCAATCGAAATTTTTTTCTTATAATATTTTGAATGTGAAGTTTTGCTTCACATATGGCTCTACATTGTGCTCTGCTGGCGGAAGCCATGAGATTCAGGATATCAATCGTAAATGATACCGAAACCGATTCAGATACTAATACTGTGAACCTTGGTTAAATTAATATTTCCATATTTCTCTAGGGTGAGGTTGAGGAAGATATCCTATTATGATGAATAGGATGCTGAGAGAGTAGAATAAGAAGCA
Source organism: Iris pallida (assembly GCA_029216955.1). Classification (NCBI taxonomy): domain Eukaryota; kingdom Viridiplantae; phylum Streptophyta; class Magnoliopsida; order Asparagales; family Iridaceae; genus Iris; species Iris pallida. The sequence goes on along the minus strand of JANAVB010044620.1, from coordinate 583,396 downwards.
GGAAAGTAGAGGGGGGTCAAAGAGGAGGCCTTCTTGTTGAACATACGACGACACTCATTTGATACTCATGTGTCTATATGCATCAATTTGGAATATACTCGAATAATATGTATCTACCTTTGCAGAATTATTGTCAAATGGATATGAATTACTATCTGTGGCATCGTTCGTGGATGTACAACCGTCATCCTGATGACATGTGCGGTGTGTGGGATGAATTTATTGAGGATGTACAGCAGTTCCTGCAGTTTGCCAAGGCGTTCCCTCAGTACACGGACAATACCAGAATTAAGTGTCTATGTGTGAGATGTCACAACTTAAAATATCATCCAGAAGTAGAAGTCATATGTTATTTGTACTCGAAGGGTTTTACGTCGAATTATTATCAGTGGACCAAGCACGGAGAACTTGTGTCTTTAGCATCGGAGTCAGAGCCTTATGTGGATGTCCACAACCATGCTACTTACGACGATGGATGAGTGAACATGGTTTTTGACGCGACGGGACCTAGTTTCGATTCGGACAATCATGATACAGCCGAGAAGGCACCGAATCCCGATGTTGTAAAGTTCATGGAATTGCTGGAGAATGCAAGGACTCCATTATATCCAGGTTGTGAGGATTATTCACCGTTGGAGGTGGTTACAAGATTGTTGAGCATCAAGTCCGATTTTAACATGTCGCAAGAATGCTACAACCGACTGATGGAGTTGATTATAGAGATATTGCCTGAGGGTGCTAAGTTGCCTAAAGACTTCTATCGGTCTAAGAGGATGGTGAGATCGCTCTTGATGGGATACGAGAAAATCGATTCCTGCCACAACAGGTGCATGCTCTACTACAAAGACGATAAGGATGAAGAAGTATGTAGATTTTGTAGCGCTGATCGCTACAAGACAACTGCTATAGGTAGGTCTATTGGTAGAAGGAGGCAGACCGATTCAATGCACTACTTGCCTTTGATACCGCAGTTGCAGAGGTTGTTTATGGCAAAGGAGACTACCGAAAACATGAGTTGGCACAGACAAGAACAGATTGAAGGAGTGTTGAATCACCCATCCGATGGAGAAGCTTGGAAGCACTTTGATCGAGAGTATCCTGATTTTGCCGAAGATCCGCGTAATGTAAGATTGGGGCTCTCCTCTGATGGTTTCATCCCGTTTGGACTTTCGGGCTCCCAATATTCATGCTGGCCTGTGAACGTCACTCCGTACAACCTACCACCTTGGATGTGCATAAAGACTCCAGTTATGTTCTTAACCATCATCATCCCTGGTCCAAACAACCCGAAGAGAAACATCGATGTGTACTTACAGCCTCTAATAGATGAGTTGAACCAGCTGTGGGAAGTAGGCACGAACACGTACGATGTTAGCAAGAAACAAAATTTTCAGATGAGGGCAGCACTTATGTGGACTATTAACGACTTTATTATATAACTCTATGTTTTATTTGTATAAATCTATGTCTTATTTATTACAGCAAACCTACTTATATCCACCCCATCGGGCTGCCATGATCGAGCATCAGTTTCCCTCCGTCGTCGGAAAGCTTATCCACGATGCGATCATCCTACAAAAGGCTCATGAATGCGATAGAAAGCCGATCCATGGTTGGATCACGCCCATACATTGGGCGGAGATAAAGGTGAAATTCGAGGATCCGAGGAACAAGGAGAAATCGAAAAAGGCAAAGATGGCACGATCGTTGTCGAGTAAGTGGTGTGGTGGATCAATTCCCATAACGGAACATTTTTGTCGTCTGGTATGTATCATATATTTAATATATATTAGTTTCTACACAATTGGATAAAATGTTCAATTTTAATAATAAACATTATCTTTTAATAGGTACAAAAGGGAGAGGACACGAACATGGTAACTGTCTTCCTGGCCACCCATCGGAAGGGCGACCAGTTTGTCGACGAGAGGGCCACATCGACTTATGTATGTTTGACTTCCTTATATATAATTTTAGTACAACTCCACAAATATATATATATATATATATATATATATATATATATATATATATATATATATATATATATATATATATATATATATATATATATATATATATATATATATATATATATACAATAAACAAATCACTTAACATATTATAGACATGCAAATAAATACCTTAGACTGGGAAAATTTTCTAGGAGGATTATGTTAGGTTACGTGATCAGGCGGCTGCTAGTGCACCTGTAGAGGGAGAGCCCGGTACTTCCGCGCAGCCGCCTGCAACTCCATCCCAGGACGAGCTTTGGATGACCGCCATTGGCGGTCTTCATCGGGGTACTTACTATGATACAAGATCCTATGGCGCCTGTTTGGCGACGGAGTCATCTAGGGCCCCCTCTGTCAGTGTGCACTCCTCGCCGTCGGCTTTGCAGGCATCGGTGCACGTCCAGGAGATCGTAGATCGTCAGATCGCTGAGTTGCGTGATGAGATACAACGGAGGATAGAGGTACCCTATGTCGTGCAGATGGATGATGTAGGGCTCACTGCACGATTCGATACGCTCGAGCGTAGCATTATAGAGCTCAGGAGTATGAGTGCGGATGTGATGCAGAGCAATAACAACCTGATATCTTCCATGGATGCCCGACTGCGAGCATTGGAGCATGGAACATCGTTCACTACAGCCGTTTCTACTCCACCACCGACTATTCCAGCTGTTTCGCTGCCGTCAGATATGGTGACGTTGTCGTTGGCGGAGTATCAGAACCTCATGTTCCGCTTAGCCGGTATTCCTCCTCCTGCCGATCAGTAGTTTTATTTTGCATGCTTGTGTGTCAGAATTGTTTTGGCGGAGTATCAAAACCTCACGACAACGACAATATTGTCGTTGGCGGAGTATCAGAACCTCATACTAGTGGGGTGACATGACATTGACTAAGGTTACCTAACCATTCTACTGTGTTCATGCAGTTAAGAACAAATCTTCAATGCATGGGCACTCAGGCTACAGGAGCAGAAAACTCAGGTATGGTCCCACCAGGATACCAGGGACCTCAATGTATAACATTCATCGAATGTCAGAGGCCAGCAGGAAATCAGGTATCAGGATCCAGGACCGTATCTCCAGCGGAGATAACCGGCAATAATAGGAAAGTGCGTACATGGCCCATACGTTAAGTAACTGTTCTTCCTACCCAATGCCTAGTTGAGTCACATCCATGACTCCTATACCTCTACTAACTGCCAAGTCTCCTATCATGCCTCTATTAGCAGTTAGCCCTAACCCATACGCACAGGTGATCAGCCATCATGCAAGTACCTCTATATGCTACTCATCTTATACATACCTCGTGGTAAAACTGTGTCAAGGTTAATGTTATACACTACAAATGGTAGTCCCTTAACTCTAGGTCCATATGCAATCAAAGGATAATAAGTAAAGTAAAGCTAATATCACTAAGCAGGCAATAAATCAGAAACTGTAATAATGGTACAGCTACAAGAACTAGAAATAAGTAAACAGTGATATGCAATAACAAAAATGCAGACTAAATATCAGCAGTAAATATGGCAAGGTATCTTGCCTGAGGTTGTGTGCAAAGGGCGACGTCCAATAACTCGAACAGTCAGAATAATAAAACGATAAAAGCCAAATCCCGTATACGTCCTCGGATGCTGAAATAAACACCACGAACGCGTTCAAAATATAAGATATGTCTAGAAAATGCATGTCCAAAAGTCCAATTCTGGAACAAGGGCAAAATCGTAATTTCGGATCAAAATGATGTTCGTCGTTGGATCCGTTTTGTACCGAAACGCATGCCAGAACCTACAGTCTCTAAAGTCGTCAAAATATATGTCTATGGGTCCAATTTTAGGAGACGAACCCAACCGTATGTCCAAAGTTTGATTTCGATGAGCCGTGCACAAAATCTCCCGTTAGAGCGGGTCGCGGGCGCGCCAAATTGGCGTTCCAGTCGACCTTCTCAGAATTGGACCAAACATGGCATACAAGACCAAAAAATGATACGTTCCTGCTGGTGCAAGTTTCGTTTCGACTCGACGAATGAGCACAAAGTAATTGGAGAATTTGCAAAGAGGCCGATACGGTGAATTTCGACGGATACGCGTTAAATTCGTCGTGCACACGCAACCAATTTGAATTCCGTCAAAGCCCACATGTCCGCAAAGTCGATATGCACCTTTCGATGCTTTTGGTTCGCGACCACGTCACCCGGTTTGGCAGGACGCACGTCGTATCGGGAAGATTTTTCTAAATTTTAATATTTTATAGACAGTTTTTCGCTAAACTTTGAAAGTGAATTACTAACAGACTAATCAATGAAAAATAAAATTACAAGTTAGGTTTCCATATGGTATATGTTGTTATCAAACCTGTTCAAACAGATTTTCAATACAGTCGAGGAATCGATAAAATTTTGCCTTCCAAAGGAGGGTATTGCACTGGTTTTTAGGTGTCGTTTCAGACTGTTTTTCTTCGACTCTACATCGATTTCTTGGATTAGTCGCACAATAATATTTGAATCCCCTTGATGGTAATTCGAGATGGTCATGTAGGGTTTCTAGAGGGTCCAAGGGAATTGAAAACAATTTAGTATGTGAGAAGAAAAGGGATCGGAAAGAAGGGTACCTCACAGTTGGGTCTCAAAGCGGTTGCTGATGTCCGCTGTGCACTATCTGGCGTGTCCCAGGTAGCTACGGCGAACTCTGGCACCTCGTACAGCGTCGGGATGGCGCACACACACGTCAGGGTTAGTCGGGGTGGTGGCGCTGCGTACATGGTCGAGAATAGCTAGGGTTTGGGGGTTCGTATGCACTGGGTTTTATAAGGGGACGCATTGGTTTGTATTTGGGAGAGTTCCCCTTCTCGCGAGATATTCCCAATATCTCGCGAGTGGGTTTTTTTTATTTCTTTTGTTCATATATATATATATATATATATATATATATATGAATATATAACCCTTTTTGGAAAAAAAATTAATATATATACCAGAATAATTCTAGAAAAATCCTAAAAAACCTCTAATAATTCAAAAGAATTATTTAACTATGTATAGCTTCCCAAATATACCATTTAATGTACTTGTGCATATATCATTAGTTATGATAACAAGATATTTTATTTATATAATTATTTTTGAAAGATAAAAATACTAAATTTTTTGTATAAAACTTGTACTTAGTTTATATTAATATAAAATAGTAACTAGCCTAATAAAATCTAAAAAGTCAAATTAAAAAGAAATAACTTTTGTATTGATATTAAACATTTAGATAGCTTTAGCAAGGTAACTTTATATATATATATATATATATATATATATATATATATATATATATACATACTTATATCCTACAGAAAATTTATTCCTAAAATTTATTTCAGATATCGACCAAAAAATGATTAAATTTTTCCTTCTAAAAATGATAAAAATACGGGGTCTCATGGACACGCCACGAGACACGACACGCCACGTTCTCACACCCACGTGTAGCCTAGGCATAGGACGACATGATCGACACTTCGTATCGTGTACACGACGAGTCTGGATGCGACACGAAGTGCGTATCACTAGCTAAATAACACTGTGTGCAGAACAGTGTAAACCCAGTACTGGTGTGTTTTCGTGTCCGATATGACACGAGGTCGTATGAGACTCTAGGGATGACCTGGCAGTCACTGCCCCAAGATGTCCACCAAGTGGCGCGTGTCCACTTGGCCTGTGTCAAGAGAAATAGCAGTGTGGCAGCAGAACACAGCGCGAGGTCTCGTGCAGCACGTGCGTGTCCAATTTGGACACAGAAATGAACCCAAATCGTGCTCAGAGTTAGGGTTTTGTGTTCCTCACATATAGGGCTATCAAATCATGTAAATAGTTTCATAAATTACAAACAAACAGTTCACTTGGGCATTTCATCAAACACCTATCTAAAAACACCGATACGTGTCCGATACGCATACCAAATGGACACAAGTTCCTACCAAACTTGGTGTACAGCTAGGGTATACCTAAATGAATGCATCTATGGAAAAAAATTGAAATTTGGATCAATTTGAGTGATTTTACCTATTGAGAGTTCAATCTCAATGTAAAAACCTAGGAATGAGCTCCCCTGCCAATTTGCTATGGTTCAATGGTCCTCAAACCTTGCTAGCAAGCCTCCACTAGCCTCCTCTACTATTGGGGATGATGATGCAATTGATTTGACTCAATTTGGGATCAATTTGGATTAAGTGAGAGAAATTGGGGAAGAACTAGATTCGAGTTTCTTGTAGGTATTAAAAAAGGCAAGATGAATTCATGTGTTCTTATTTATAGGGGTAATTCCCATTGTAGCCGGCCATATAGGTAGAAATTAGGGTTAGGCATAAGTTAGATGTGTGGCTAAGCTTCTCTCTATGCAAATCAAGTTCAATCAAAGGTTCAAAACAAAACTAGGTTTCCTTCACTAATATCTAACCAAAATATCCTACTTATACAATATCTAGATATTTATAAACTTGGCACTTAGTAGGAATGTTCTAATCAAATATCTAATTCTCATGATCATATCTAGATTAGGTTAACTTCTAGGTTAAGGCTCAATTAAATAATTAACACATATTTAATTAATAAAAATTAAATTTTATAAAAAGTCAAAAATGACCAAAATACCCTCAAGCTAAAAATATGGTAGTGACAAGTCTACCACCTTAAAATAATTTCGTCCTCAAAATTGAAAGCCGAAACTAAACTGATGAGAAGGATAGAAAATCATACCTCAATGTCCAAAAATATATAGGTATTGCTCGCGCATCTCATCTTTCCTCTCCCAGGTAGACTCTCCTAGAGAATGATACCTCCATGCAACGCGAACCAAGGGTATCGTCTTGTTTGTCAGTACCTTCTCTCGTCGATCCAGAATCTCCACAGGCTGTTCTGGATATCTAAGAGTAGGTCCTACCTCGATCTTTGAATGATCGAGTACATGGCTAGGGTCCGCCATGTACCATCTCAACTGCGATACGTGAAATATGTTGTGGACTCTCACTAATGCAGGTGGCAAGTCTAGCCTGTAAGCCACATCACCGACTCTTCCGCTTATAACGAAAGGTCCGATGAAGCGCGGGCTAAGCTTTCCACCTCCACCAAAATGTATAGTACCACGTGTCGGAGATATCCTCAGAAAAACTAGATCTCCAACCTAATCACAAATAAGGTCTCAAATTAACTATAATAATCAAATATGATCAACAAAATCATAAAACAAATAACCCTACTTCTAATCCTATCTCTATGTTGTACCTCGAACTCCAACGGTCTACAGTGGCTATCGATCCAATGCCAATGTCTGTCCTGCACCATGCGAAGTCGATCTCTGATGAGCTTCACCATCTCGGCTGCATCCACAACCATCTCAGGTCCCAATAAAGCTCACTCTCCAATGTCATCCCAAGACAAGGGTATACGACATCTACGCCCATACAATGCCTCGAACGGTGACATCTCGATACTGGCCTAAAAATTGTTGTTGTATGCAAACTCCATTAAGTGCAGGTGATCCTTCCAAGAACCTCCGAAATCTAAGACACAAGTTTGTAGCATGTCCTCGAGTGTCTGAATAGTCCTCTCTGACTGTCCGTCTGTCTGAGGGTGGTATATAGTACTAAACTTGAGCTGAGTGCCCAAACTAGTCTGCAGACTCCGCCAGAAATGGGAAGTAAAGCGACTATCCCAATCCGAGACAATGCTTACCGGAACTCCATAAATCCTGACAATCTGCCGTATATACATCTATGCTAGCTTTTCGGTAGACAAACCCACTTTAAATGGTAAAAAGTGAGCTGATTTGGTCAACCTATCTACGGTGACCCAAATCGCATCTTTTTTCCAAGCGTACGCGGAAATTCCGACCATCGTGATGTGTTTCCACTTCCACTCTGGAATGGGCAACGGCTGTAATAAACCTTCTGGCCTCTGCCTCTCTGCTTTCACCTGTTGGCAGACCAATCATCTAGCGACGAAGCGTGCTACCTCCCGCTTCATCCTACACCACTATACATGCTCCCTCAGATCCCTATATATTTTGTTGGCACCTGGATTCATAGAGTACTGAGATCGGTGGGCCTTCTGCATAATTTGCTCCCGAAGCTCTCCGCTAGGCACACCCAGTCTGGAACGGTACCTCAATGCGCCATCCTCTGCAATAGTAAACTCTTGATCCACCAATCCTGCTCGAGCCTGCTCTTTGATGCACCGTAGAGCAACATCGTCGAATTGAGTGGACTTGATCCTCTCTATCAAGTCCAACTGAATCTGCAGACCCCACATCTGCATCTCCACTCCTGGCACTAGCACCTTGATCCCCAGGCTCTCCAGATCTGCTAGCAAGTGACGATCTACCATCAAACACATGGCTGTCGGATATCTGCTCAAAGCATCGGTAACTACGTTGGCCTTCCCTGGATGATACTGTAGTGAAATGTCAAAGTCCTTCATTAATTCCAACAATCTACGCTGCCTCATGTTGAGCTCCTTCTGTGTAAACACATACTTCAAGCTCTTGTGGTCTGTGAAGATCTCCATACGCTCTCTATATAGATAGTGTTTCCACAACTTCAGGGCAAAAATAAATGCCGTCAAATCCAAGTCATGGGTAGGGTAGTTTTTCTCATGCAGACATAACTGCCTGGAAGCATAGGCAATTACCTTCCCATGCTGCTGCAAAACACAACCCAAACCCTTCCACGAGGCATCACTATAGATAGTGAACCTGCCTGATCCTGATGGCAATGTCAGAATCGGAGCTGTCGTCAATCGCTTCTTCAAGTCATCAAAAGTGACCTAATACTTCTCTGACCAGATAAACTTTGCGTCCTTCCGGGTCAGCCTAGTCAATGGCTCTGCAACCTGGGAGAAATCCTGAATGAACCTCTTGCAGTAGCCTGCCAATCCTAGGAAGCTTCTGATCTCCGTAACTGAACTCGGCATTGTCCACGCCTCAACCTTCGTGATCTTCCTCGGGTCAACTGAGATTCCATCTATAGTCATAATATGACCCAGGAAGTCAACTCGATCTAGGAAGAACTCACACTTCGAGAGCTTGCCATAAAGCTCCTCCTTCTTGAGTCTCCATAACTACTCTCAAATGCTCCTCATGCTCCTCTGCAGTCTTCGAGTACACCAAGATATCATCGATGAACACCACTACGAACTTATCCAAGTACTGGTGGAACACCGTGTTCATCAGGTACAAGAATACCGTCGGGGCGTTAGTCAATCCAAACGGCATCACCATAAACTCGAACTAGCCATACCGCATCCTGCATGCTGTCTTCGGGATATCCTCCCTCTTCACCTTCACCTGATGGTAGCCTGACCTCAGATCAATCTTCGAGAATACCCTAGCTCCGTTCAACTGATCCAAGAGATCATCGATCCGTGGCAGTGGGTACTTGTTCTTGATCGTAAGGTTGTTGAGTGTCCTGTAGTCGATACACATCCTTACCGTCCCATCCTTTTTCGGTACAAAAAGCAGCGGTGCACCCCATGGTGAAGAACTAGATCGGATGAAGCCCTTATCATGTAACTTATCCACCTATTTCTTTAACTCCACCAACTCGCTGTTGTTCACCCAATAAACGTGCTGAGATATCAGCTCTGCACCGGGAACTAAGTCTATAGAGAACTAAACATCTCTGTTCGATGGTAGTCCGGGCAAGTCCTCTGAAAAGACATCCATGAACTCTGCTATCAATGGATGTGGCACTGTCTTCTCCTCAACTAAAACTCTATAGAAGACTCTGCTGCTCTGCTCCGCCTCCCGTCTGGCGAACTTGAACTCTGGCCCTCCTAGTGGACGGAAAAGAACTCTGCCGCCGCAAAAATCTATACTGGCATGGTGCCTGTTCAACCAATCTATCTCGAGTACTATATCGTAGTTCGGTAGTGGAATTACGAGCAGACTCACATCCAGTTCTCAGCCTCCCAAAACTACTCTCTGATCCTTGCAAATAATACTTACGAGGATGATGCCACCCCCGGTCGTAATCTTGCAAGTCCTAGGCAATGATTCAGAAGCAAGATGGCGTCTAATAGCAAAAGATACTGACACAAAGTTATGGAAAGCCCCAGAATCAAACAATGTGAAAGCAAAAAAGGAGTCGAGAAGAACAGAACTTGCAATCAGCTCTCCAATAGCCTCTGCATCCTCCGCTGCCATGGAGAATGCTCTCCCCTGTTGGCCTTCCTTGGCCTGCTATTGGTGCTGAACGAACGTCTACTGCTGCGTCTGCAGGGCTGGTCCCTTCTGCTGGCCTACTGGAGCCTTGGCTCCTCCTCCCTGAACTGTGAGTCCAAAAGCCTGGGAACACTCCTTCAACTGGTGCTCTGATGAACCACAGAGTAGGCACCTGCCTAACCTCTTCCTACAATTATTCCATTACCCCTATCCCGATTTCTTATAAAAAGGGCAACTGGTGGTCTGCTATTGCTGCACCTACTGAAAAGGTGCCCGGCCCAGTCCCTGAGACTGCTGCTGGAACTTCCTCTGCTGGTGCTGGTGCTGGAAGTGGGGCCTCTTGGCCGGACCTCCGCTGCCACTGGCTCCGTGAAAGTCCCGACCGCTCTTCAGTTTCAGCCCTAGGTCATCCTCTGCTGCCATGGCTCCTGCTAGGATCTTCCCGAAAGTAGCATCCCGGTCATTCTTGGTCAAGGACCGGACCTCCCTGATCAAACCTCTGTGGAACTTCCTCACCTTTGTCGTCTCGCTCAGATCCTCGATAAATCTGCTCAGCCGGCAGAACTCTCCAGCATACTCCTCGACTGTCTGGTTCCCCTGAACCAGACTCTCGAACTGATGCTCTATGCCTCCCAGTGCTACGTCTGGGAAGAACTTCTCCTTGAATAGCTTCTTGAAGCTTGCCCAATTCTGTCCCTCGGTACCCACTCTAGGGTCCGTCTGATACCAAGTGCGGGCTAGGTCCTGCATCCAGCTGCCTGCCGCCTCGATCTGAAGTTGGGCTGGTATCTCCACCAGTCAAAATTTCTCCTCGATATGCTCGATCCAATCATCGACATATAAGATCCCCTTTGTGTCACAAAAGTTCCTAGGACGCATCTTCCGGAACTCCAGGATGCCTGGCGTCCTCGACTGATACTGTTGAACATGTCCTTCCTGTGGCTGGGCAGCCACCATCTCCACTGTCGCCCTGACCAGCTGGTGGGCATCGTCTATGTCCTGACAGAAGTCAGTAATCTGGCGCTGCTACTGCTGCAGCGACTCTAAGATCCGCTCTATGAAAGAAAAGAGGTGTGCAGCGTCAACCAATCCCGTAGGTGGCTACTGCTACGGCTAAAGTGCCTCAGGAATAACTAGGGTCGGCCTCCGAACAGGTAGATGTGCTCCCCCGAAAGCTGCAGAGGCTCCAACATGAGTAGGTACTAGGGGAGCTGCCGTCACAGGTCCCGACTAAACTGGACGAGAAGTGGCAGACCTCTCTGAGGTACCTCCCGTGATGGGGCACTGCGATCATGTCTCAATCACCATCCTGGAGATAGATCAAACAAGGAATCAATACTGAGAAGGAAGCGACAAAATCAAAAGAGGACAGTTATTTCAATGGAAAGCAATTATCAGCAAGAGTTTAAATGGTAGGAATTTAGATAAGAGTTTTTCCTAAATATGATTGAGTATCTCAAAACTATATCCTATATCCTACTGTAGGCTGTAGTGATACTCTAGTTCGAATGCCACTATAAAAACTGGACCTGCATGGGCCACCACTAAAAACGTGTCACGACCCGCACCCAGTGTAGGGGCACGAGAAGTGGGTACGTCCGGCATACGCCGAAGTGTCGACGGTAGAACGTTGTCCTAGGTTACAACATCTAACACAGTATAAATGTAACTGCACAAGATATACTCGCCGAACGGAGGACAATATAGAAGGTACATCTCAATCACAATCTAAGGTAGAAACAGCATGATATGATAGATATGAAATACAAAAGAAGTACAAACAGAAAAGAAATAAGTCTAAGTGTCTATACGACACAACAACAACAACATCCAAAAATAATACATCTCAGAATGTCAAAATAAGACAAGACAACAAGAAATAAGATAATTGTCAAGCTAACTAGCCTAGACTAAATGGATGGTGTCGTCAACTGCTGCAGGGTCCTCCGGTAGAATCAGCTCACAGGTATCATCTATGTGGGCTCCGTAGTAAGTGGTACAGAAGTCCTCCTCGTCCTTTGTAATATTTTCAACAGGTCCAGTCAGGACTGGTACGAGCATAATACATCTCACACAGTTTATAACATGGCAGGAAAGTATAAAGTATACAAAAGAGTAAGATACATGAACTGTAAAGAAAGATGTACATGAAAACAGGAAGATATTTGATAATTAGAAATATATACATGATAGGTAAGAACTGTAAGTGACTAGTAATTTAGAGCACAATATGGTTATGGAAACAGGTTAGGTTGCACATGAATAAGCTATATAGTTTACATGAATAATCTACTGGAATATGATCCACATAACCAATTCTACTCACCCATTCCCCAATCAATACACAAGAATCCATTCAAGTTATGTTACGTACATAATTTCACGTGGGCTCAATAAATGAGTGCACATGAATAATATACATGATGGGCTCAGTGAACATGAGAATATATGAATCACATGAGTGCACATGAATAGATTGGTTATACATGAAGCACATAGGAAAACATGGCCGTACATGAAAGCACATGAGAGTACATGAGCGTACATGAACGTACATGAATGCACATGAGTATACATGAATAACATGAGAGCAAAGAATACATGATGTACATGAAACACATGACATGAAGTATCTGATGCTTCCAAGGGGGATAACATCTCATGAAAAGATCCATATAGTACCAATCCGTGATGACATCGTGACAACATCAAGTAAAGTGATCTAGAGCAAAAATATAAATCCTAACAAGTATAAAACGATCAGAGAATGTACTCGCCTGCGATCTGAATGTCTGTAAGAATATATTGTCCAAAACGAGGTATCTGACTCCTATTTAGGGCAACACAAGCCCTGATGTATACAAAGGGGTTATAAATGAAGAGTATAATGCATCTACATGTTTCTAGGTCATTCTGGGCCAAAGTCAACTCTTGGTCAACTCTGGTCAACTCTAAAGTCAAACTAGGTCAAACTAGTTAGGGTTTGGTCAACCATGGTCAACTAGTCTAACTTAGTCCATTCTAGGTCTAAACAATTCTAGACTAACAAATATCTAGGTTATACAATTCTAGGCCTAACCAAAACCAAAGACTATGTATACCAAGTATACCAAAATCACATATACATATCACTAGTACATATACTCTATATATTACAACTCAACCTATATAATCACATTCACATATATCAAATACATAGATATATTTAGGAAGATATATATAGAGAGAAGGAAAGGGATTATAAAAGTGAGTGCTTGTGTGTGTATTCACATGTTAGAGTGGACACTGAGGTGTATGCGTTTACAGTGTACTGAACAGTAAGGTAAAGCTCTCAGGCTAACATTTGTATTAGAAACTCAGGTATTCCAAATTCAGTAACTAACATATTATATAGGGTAAAAATCAGTAAACCAATCTTAAACTTAGATTTCTAACAACCAAACATTCCCAGGTAAGATTTATGTAAACTCAACTCATATCTTGAGAATATGAACTCTGTTTGAAAAAAATAGTTCTCAGGAAATTCTCATGTAAGTTCTCATGTTTTGAAAACCAAACATTCTCAGGTATATCACATACCAACTCAGGTTAAACATTTTTCAGTTATTGAAACAATCTCAGGTTATACTAGATCCTGAGAATACATTCTCAGTTATCTACATGTGACTTAATCTTAGGTAATAACAAACAATCCTAGTTTTAACAATACATATTCAATTCTCATTCGAAAATAGATTTCACATATCAGTTTTGAACATTAGGATTAAAGAAATGGAGTCGATAATAATAGAACATCAAATCAGTCTCATGTATGTTAACCCAGCAGTGAATACAACTCAGATTTCATTTTAAAACCAACTCATGTTCAGTTTCATTCTCAGGTAATAGTATTCGAATTTCAGGTTAACCTTAGTTCATCAATCTCATGTATATCACTAGGATCTCAGGTTAACTTATATACATGTTCGGTTTTAAGACATTTAGAATACAAAATGAACTCGATATTGAAAGAACATTTACAGACCCAATCCCACATACAATCCCAAATTAATTCATGCCATTACAGTTTATATTCTACATTAAAACTTCATATAAACATTCAAGAAAACTCATAAAACAGTATCAGAGTTCATGAAACCCGACATTAGAAACCCAAAATTGATTTCGAAAACCAAATTAAATATCAAATTGATGTGTGCAGACATTAGAGGCATATAGTACGTGTCAAAGGGGATTGTCTCGTATCCATACAACTGGACACGAGGTATCAAATCACAAAATTAACCATACAGACACAGAACGAACTGGACAACGTCGTACAGTGGGTTCGGGGTCTCGTGGACACGCCACAAGATACGACACGCCACGTGCTCACACCCACGTATAGCCTAGGCATTGGTCTACATGATCGACACTTCATATTGTGTCCATGACGAGTCTGGATGCGACACGAAGCGTGTATCTGTGGCCGAATAACACTGTGTGCAGAACAGTGTAAACCCATTACGGGTGTATTTTTATGTCCGATATGACACGAGGTCGTGTGAGACTCTAGGGATGACCCGACAGTCACTGCCCCAAGGTGTCCACCAAGTGGCACATGTCCACTTGGCCTGTGTCAAGAGAAATAGCAGTTTGGCAGCAGGACACAACACGAGGTCTCGTGCAGCACGTGCGTGTCCAGTTTGGATACGAACACGAACCCAAATCGTGCTCAGAGTTAGGGATTTGTGTTCCTCACATATAGGGCTATCAAATTATGTAAATAGTTTCAGAAATTACAAACAAACAGTTCACTTGGGCATTTCATCAAATACCTATCTAAAAACACCGATACGTGTCCGATACGCATACCAAATTTACACGAGATCCTACCAAACATGGTGTATAGCTAGAGTATACCTAAATAAATGCATCTATGGAAAGAAAATGAAAATTTGGATCAATTTGAGGGGTTTTACCTATTGAAAGTTCAATCTCAATGTAAAAACCTAGGAATGAGCTCCTCTACCAATTTGCTATGGTTCATTGGTCTTGAAACCTTGCTAGCAAGCCTCCACTAGCCTCCTCTACTATTGGGGATGATGATACAATTGATTTAACTCAATTTGGGATCAATTTGGGTTAAGTGGGAGAAATTGGAGAAGAACTAGATTAGGGTTTCTTATAGGTATTAAAAGAGGCAAGATGAATTCATGTGTTGCTATTTATAGGGGGGTAATTCCCATTGTGGCCGACCATATAGGTAGGAATTAGGGTTAGGCATAAGTTATATATGTGTCTAAGCTTCTCTCTATGCAAATCAAGTTCAATCAAAGGCTCAAAACAAAACTAGGTTTCCTTTACTAATATCTAACCAAAATATCCTGCTTACACAATATCTAGATATTTCTAAACTTGGTACTTAATAGGAATGTTCTAATCAAATATCTAATCCTCATGATCATATCTAGATTAGGTTAACTTCTACGTTAAGGCTCAATTAAATAATTAACACATATTTAATTAATAAAAATTAAATTTTACAAATAGTCAAAAATGACAAAAATACCCTCAAGCTAAAAATGTGGTAGTGACACTTCTCATTCTAGGGAGGAGAAATTTTTTTGCATTCCACACTATGTTCCTAACAATGTGTATCAGGGCGTTAGGTATGAGCATTAGGTGTTCGACGAATTGACTTAAAGGAAATGTAGAGGTGAAACATGTTCGAATGGTCTTTTGCACGTCAAGAAGTTACACCTACGTGAACATTACTAATTACCACATTTGGAAGATGAAAGATCTTTTGCACATTAAGGAGTTACACCTACCTGTATTTGCATTCGAGGCTACAACAGAAGAAAAAAAAACTAAAGAGGAGCAGAAGTTCGACCACCAACATGTTTAAAGATTTATCCACTAGTTTATAAATGACAACGTGTACAACCATATTGCAAACAACGAAAACACAAAGACTTGATAGAAGAAATCAGAAATGTTATATGCCCAAGATGATCGACATTGACAAGATATTTTGATCCGACATATCATTGGTCTAAGGTACAAAGATAGATCACTGATTATAGATCATGTGAATGAGTTCCAAGGTGTAGTTGATCAATTATTGGTGATAAGAATCAAGTTGCACGATAATATACATGGACTATGGCTATTGGGTGCAGTATCATACTCGTGGAAGAAAAATGAGTATTCATGATCACTTCTTCTTCCACTGGCATAGTTACTTTGGGGTTCATCAAGAGTAGGGTATTGAATTAAAAGATGTGAAGGATTTCTAAAGACATGTCTTTATAATCACATTCTAAGACGTTGGTGTCTGAGATATGAGAAGAAAAAGTCAAGGTCCATGAGACAAATTATATTTTGTTTGTTATTTTATTTCTTGAATTTTTGTTGATAATATTATTGTATTATCATCGATGGCAAAAAAAAAACTAAATGAACAATAAGCTTTGAGGACACCACTTTTAGCTTTCATCTAATCTCAAAATCTAAAGTCCAAGACTGCCTATTGGTTTTAGGGAATGGTTTTCGGTTCTGCCAAACATGACCACATTTTTTGTAATAGTTTTAGAATTTTATTTATCAAAAAATATATCAAATGTGGGGCAATAAAAATAAAGTGAGATAAGATTTTCTTTGCGATTTTCTTTGCACATGGGAGTAATAAGGCTGTATTAATTCTACACCCTCATGTATGACAAAAATTATATGCTGGAGGATAATTCCTAGGAACAAATTCTCATTTTTATTCAAAACAAAGACACCAAACTTGTTCTAGAAATTTAAACACAACGAAACAAGATTTTAATTATTTTTATTTAAAATAAGAGAAAAGTTTCTCACATGCTTGCCATAAATAGTCAAAGGATAAGATAAATGTAGAAAGGATATGGAGGAGGTGTGGCTCTGGAGGGCGATATTTGCTTATTTGTAATAATCTTGTATTTAATGCATCAAATCGGTAGACTTTTCTATAGCGACAATCTTCTATGTACCAGTTATCTTGTAGCGATCAGCTCCACAAAATTTGTATTTGTCTTCATTTTTGTCATCCTTATAGTACAATATGCATTCATTTTGATATGCATCAATCTTCTCGTACACCAACCATAATGATCTCACCATTCTCTTAGGTCAGTAGAAGTTTATTGGCAACTTCATACCTTGCAGCAAGATCTCTATAATAAATTCAATCAAGTGATTGTAGCATTCTTGGGACATGTTAGAATCAAACTTGATACATGTCATTCTCGTAACCACCTCCAACGGTGAATGATCATGATTACAACCATGGTATAAGGGAGTTCTTGCATTCACCAGCAACTCCATGAAAGCCATAATTTTTAGATTCGGTGTCTCCTTCACATCAAGGTCGTCCAGATCAACACTAGGACTTGCAACATCGAAAACCATGCCAAAGTCCAATATGCTTACTCGTTATAATCGACATAACTGTAGACATCCATATAACGCTCTGGCACCGATACCAATATCCATATAATGCTCGAGCACCGATACCAAATGCACATGTCTCAGTGTGAGGTCCACTAACAGTAATTTGGCATAAATTCCTACAAGTATAGATAAAATGTCACATCAATTTCTTTATGATATTTTATATTATAAAATCTTACACATAAATACTTTATTTTGGTGCCATCAATGTACTTGGGAACCCCTGGCAAATAAGATGAATTCCTCTGCCCCTTGCCTGAACTCTTCCCTTACATACACGTCCTCAGGGCGATAATTATACATCCATGAACAATGTCGCAAATAGTTGTGGACACATACAAAAAGAAGAAGAAAATGCTGTCTTTTCTTTATTGGCGCAGGGCACCACAAATCGAGTACGCCTGAGAGATCCTGTGCTGAGGATCCCTGAGTACAAAAAAGAATTTTGGGGAATGGGATGATGGAGATCGAGTGCCAGTTGCTCCTTTACTCCGTTGACACTTCGATTACAAAAGTGGAAGAAAACCTAAGAAAATTGCTAACTCTCGGCTCACTGGCAAGAAGTACAGCAATTTGGCTCTTGAAAATGCTCTCTTTTCTGTCTTTTATAGAGGGATGAGGCCCCTTTTATAGTCGTTCTTGAGCTGGAATGATGTTATGCGCCCACATAGGGAAAACACACTAGTTTTTATGTGGGCGTATAGTCCTACCTTGGGCGCATAGGGTGTAGGCACATGCAGGCTGCGAGATCGTGGGTTGGTCGTGGTGTCGACGTGGCCACATTCTTCGGTCCATGATTGCTCGTGGAGACTGACATGGCCATACGCTTCGGTGCACGTTTTGATCATGGCTTTGACTGAGTCAGGCTTGGGCGCATAGCCATGTCTCAGGCTATGTGACCTCCTTTTGGGGGAGCTAGTCTTGGGCACATGGAGCTTCACTGGCTGGACGCATAGAGCTTCACTGGCTGGGTGCATAGAGCTTCACTGGCTGGGTGCATAGAGCTTCACTGGCTTGGGCGCATAAGGCTTTATTGCTGAAATTTTTTCATACTTCTACAAGACCCCCTTCAAAGTTTTCGATACTCGAACGAGTTCGGAATACTTTGAAAGAAGCATGGATTGTCTTCGCGTGATACAATGGGCGCATAGCACGGCTCTCTCTTTGGGCGCATAGTATTTGGCCAGCCTGTTAGAGAGATATGACTGTTGAGATCTTCCTCAAAATTTGAACTGACAGATTCATCGGGGTAGAATTTGAAGAGGTACATCCTCCATATGTTGTCCACGTCAGCAAGTGGCAGTCGCATAGTGTGCAAGAGACTGGTTCTTCACGTGGGCGCATAAGCCATTGTAGGCACATATTGCACAATAGGTGCATAGGCACATAAAGATAGTGGGCGCATAGGAAGTGGCATGTGCCTATAAATAGGCTCTGAAGGAGAGAGAAAGCTTATTATTTTCCTCTCTTAGAATTTTCTAGAAACTCTTCATCTACTTTCTTTGAGAACCATATCTTCCAAGGTCGCCAAGAGATCCGCGAAGGGCAAGGGGGCTGCACCGAGTGGCTCTCCTCCTGCGGCGGCATCCTCGCCAGTCCAGGACCCGATTCTGGGTGAGGGCATGCTTCAAAAACAAAGTCTCAAGCATTAATTTGCGACGCTTAGACTTTTCTTCGGCCTGGGCGCATGCGCCTAAGGCAACATACTTCTGTGGGCATTCTTATGCGCCTACAGAAGTCATGCGCCAATACTGTGTTGTGCTATGCGCCCATATGTTGCCATGATACGCGCCCACTTGCTTATGCATGTTATGAGCCTTCGTAATGTTGTATGTTATGCGCCCACATGTTTGTTTTTGGGCGCATGGTCCTTTGGGCGCATAATCCTTTGGGCGCATAGCCCTTTGGGCACATAAGAGTCCTTCAACACTTAGTTTTTCCTACGATTTTTTGAGTCTGACTTTCTCTTCTATCCCTTTTCATATTTTATAGGAATCTGGCTAGCAAATTTCTCCAGGACCGGTATCGGTGATTTTGGGCATGGTGAAGATGTAACACTTGACACACACATCAGAGAGCTCAGAACTCTTCGTGCTTTGGAAGGGTTTTCCTCAGATGGTAGGAAGAACCTTTATACATCGGAGAGTCGGACGGCAGTTGGGCGTCATCGTGGAAGTTCTATTTTTACGGTTCTTCAAGTAGGCAAAAGCAACACTAGAGATGTTGTTTTGAAGGTATGGCCTCTTGGAGGAACGGGCCTAGGACGTCCGAAATACGGAGGAGAAAAAATCACCATTTGTGGATGTTTTTAGCATGCTATATTTGCCCTCCTCCGTGTAGCTTCTCGAAGGTTCAACAGCATTGTTTGCTTCTCAGCAGTAAAATATGACTTCTTTCGAGGGCCACAAAACTGCTTTTTGACGAAGGCGTAGCACTGCCAAACTAGCCAGACTATGTGTTGCTGATGAGTGGTGGATTTTCCCTTCTTTTGGACATCAATGTAATCCTTTACTTCTTATCCAGGTGAAGAACTTTTTGGTTTGCTCATGAGATGTAGTCCTGTGAATGTAACTGATTTTGAATAAACAGAATACATTCACTCTATTCTTTGCTTGTGGTATTTGTGCTACTTATATTAGGGGGCCAAATACAGCATTTGTGTAAAGGGGATCCCGCTGGGGGACCCCCTTCTTCTTTTTTCAGCCGTCACGGCTCTTGTACCTTTTTTCGTCTCTTAATAGACGTAAAGAATAAAGAATCTTTTCAGAAGTACTAAATGTGGTTTTTGTGAAATATCAGAACTAGAGGTAATGTGGACATGGCAAGGATATTTCTGGTGGGTATTCTGCTGGAGAATTTTGATGTGGACCTATTATCCGTTTTATATTCAAGTTATTCAAATATAGATATAAGTTAAACGAAGCTGCTAGTAGAGGTAATATGGACGTAATAGCAGAGAATGTTCTATATCTGACCAGAGATAATATGGACGTGGAAAGATATATAACGTTAGGTGGGAGTGGATAATTCAGAGGTAGTAAGGACTTGATTATCCTTGATGAATGCTTTGCTCAGAGGTTATATGGACATGGTAAAACATAATCATTTCACTGGAGAAATAATTATCGAAAAACAATTCAGAGGTAATAGGGACGTGACTTATTTTTGTCAAATCGAATTTGGACAGAGTCAAAAACGGGAATGATTCCACTGGAGAAATATTTTGGAGGACCTATTATCCAAGGCGTATTCAAGACTCTTGAAATACGGATAATAGTTAGATAATTTTTCGAATCATATAAACATCGCACTATACATTTACATGACTAAACATATGTGAACATTACGTAAAAAGGTTACACATAGTATTTTTTCAGGAACTTGTCGTTGATAGGCATCATGAGCAAGTCATCGTCCGGCCTGGTTAGTCGATACGTACCGTTAGAATACACTGATTCAATGATAATAGGACCTTCCCATTTAGGCTAAAATTTTCCTTCTATTTTGTGCGTCATGACCATTGGTCTTCTCACTGCTAAGACTAGGTCACCGACTAGGAAGATTCTTTCCTTCACCTTTTTATTGAAGGCTCTGGAAAGACGTGCTTGGTATAGCTCAATACGCTGCTGAGCTAATAAGCATTTTTCGTCTAGTGCTTCGAGCTCTTGTAGACACAAATGGTAGCTTTCTTCGGTAGTCAACTCGTTGGCTATGGCTATTCGAAGAGAAGGAATCTAGATTTTTAGGAGAAGAACTGCTTCGCTCCCATAAACCAGAGAGAATGGCGTACTGCCTGTTGGAGTTCGGACCGTTGTACGATAGGTCCATAAACATTCGCCGAGCTTCTTATTCCAATCGTATTTGTTTGAAGACACGAACTTCTTGAGAAGTTTAATAATGGTTTTATTGAAGGCTTCTGCTAGCCCGTTAGCCGCTGGATTATAGGCAATAGAGGCTACGTTCTGGATTCGATTCCTATCGTAGAACCGATAGAATGCATGGCTTGCAAATTGTGGACCATTATCATGGATGATCCTGCGAGGTAGGCCGAAGCGGTAGATGACGTGATGTTTGATGAAACTGATCACGTTTGACGCCTTCACTTCGGTGAGCGGTATAGCTTCCACCCATTTGGAGAAGTAATCGGTTATGGCTAGGATAAACCGATGTTCTTTGGAGGATGGCGGGCTGATTGGTCCTTTGACGTCCATGCCCCAGGCTTCAAAAGGCCAAGATGCTGCCGTCGGGTGTAGAAACTCTGAAGGTTGATGAATGAAATCGGCGTAGAATTGACAAACTCTACACTTTTTTGCATATTCAACAGCATCTGCTATCATTATGGGCCGGTAATAACCCATTCGTTTGAGGCGATCTTGTAATTTGGGGCCAGGTTGATGTGCACCACAAACTCCGTCGTGAGCCTCCCGGAGTGCATGTTTGGCTTCTGTGTCTGATAAGCATCATAAAAGTAGCCCGTCGTAAGAGTGTCGGTACAACATCTTGGTAGCTATGTCGTAGTAAAATTTGAGGGATCGCCTTTGGATAGATACTGCTTCCTTCGGGTCCTCGGAAAGGGTTCCATAGACGGCGTATTTTATGAAAGGAATCTCTAGCCTTTAGCATCGACGCTTGTTTTCGTTGTGTAACTGTGATGAATATGTAAGGCATTTTTTACACAGAATAGTTCTCGACCAGACATTGTGATCGACTGCTGAGTATTGGTAGGAACGGTCAAGGAAGCAGCGAGACCGGCTAGAGCATCTGCTTCTATATTCTATAGTCGAGGTATGTGCTCGATGAAGAATCCAGAGAAAGTAGATGCCAACTCGATTGTTGCTTGGTAGTAGGGGATGAGATCTTCGTGACGAACTTAATAATCCCTTCGGACCTGACTAACTATTAGCTTGGTATCACCGTAAGCTTCTAGATAGTCAACTCCCAGTTGCTTTGCCAATTGTAGGCCAATTAATAGGGCATTATATTCGGCCACGTTGTTGGTGCATGGTTCCATGAGAGAATATGCACGATGTATAACCAGATGATCAGGTGACACGAGCACGACGCCAACTCCGGCTACAATATTTTCTTTGGGTCTTGTTCTTGATGTACCGTCAAAGAACATTCGCCAAATGGGAATTTCTTCAGTTGCAGTGTTAGACTCTACTACTTCATCGGGGATTTTGTCGTAGAGTTTGGAAGCTTTTGGCACCGGATGAGCTGCCAGAAAATCGGCTAATGCTTGGCCTTTTACTGCCTTTTGAGGAATGAAGAGCATATCATATGGAGTCAATAGCATTTCCCATGTAGCTAAACGGGAATTGAGAGAACCTGGTTTAGTCACGAGTATTCTGAAAGGATTGACTTTAGATATTATATGGATAGTCTGCCCAGACACATAGTGGCGTGTCTTCTGGATGGCAAATACTAGTTCAAGTCATTCCTTCTCCATCGGTGTGTATCTGTGTTCGGCACCCTACCATTGTGCGGCTGAGGTAGTAGATTGCCTGTTCATGGCCGTCTTTATTCTTCTGAGCTAATAGAGCGCCAAGAGAATGGTCCATAGCACGGACATATAGTAAGAAGGGCTTCCCCATTATTGGAGCTGCCAATACTGGAGGGCTTGTATGATACGCCTTGATGTCGTCGAATATGCGTTGATATTGTTCAGTCTAGACGAAAGATACGCCTTTCTTCATGAGCTGAGTGAATGGTTGACACCTTCCAGAGAGGTTCGAAATGAATTGTCTGATATAGGCTAGCCTTCCTTGTAGTCCGTGTAGCTCTTTGACGTTTCTTGGAGGATGCATATCGAAGATAGCCTTCACTTTCTCTGGGTCCAGATGTGTAGCCTTTGAAGTGATGACGAAACCAAGGAACTTGCCGCTGGAGACTCCCAGAAAAGACTTGGTTGGATTCATCTTGAGTTGGTGTGCACGCATTAGTTCGAACACTATTCTTAAATCTTGGAGGTGGTTGCCCTTGAGACGACTTCTAACTGCGAAATTGTCTACGTAGCACTCCACAGTTTTGCACAAATGATCACGAAAAATTATGTTCATGGCTAGCTGGTATGTCGCCCCTGCATTTTTTAATCCGAAGGGCATCACCGTATAGTAGTATACCCCTAACTGTGTTCGAAAAGATATGTGCTTCTCATCGTCGGAGAACATCTTGATCTGGTTGTAGCCTGAGAACCCATCCATGAAGGACATCCACTCGAAGCCACAAGTATTGTCGATCATTACGTCAGTAATCGGTAAAAGAAACTCATCCTTCGGGCATGCAGAGTTCAAATCACGGTAATCGATACAGACTCGAACTTTATCGTTCTTTTTAATGACTGGAATGATGTTGGCAACCCAGTCTGGGTGTTGTTCTTCATGAATGAATCTACTGGCAATGAGCTTCTTGACTTCATTCTCGATGGCCTCCATGACATCTGGTCAGAATCGTCGTTGTTGCTGCTTTACTGGCTTAGCTTTAGACAAAATACTCAGGCGGTGTATGGCGACTTTAGGGTCCAAGCCTGGCATGTCTTCATAGCTCCATGCGAAGATGTCAATGTATTCTCTTATAAGCTGTATAAGAGATTGGCGTTCATCGCCAGATAGACTTTTGCTGATGAAGATTGGTTTGAAAGATGATTCATCTCCTAAATTGACTTGGATGACTTCGTCTTCGGTAGGTGGTTTACGTTGTTCAAAGCACAGATCCTACCTAGTGTCCATCTTTTGAGCCCATTGTTCGAGCTCGATTGATTGGACATCGTCCGCAGTTTGGTCAACGAAAACCATGTTGACGGACAGAGTTGTCTTGAACATGTCGCCAATACTACAGTCTGAGTCCCAGAGGGAGGAATCAGAAGAATGAGAACAACGGTCTGCTTCATCATGTGATCTTTCGGGAGTTGTTGGAGGAGTGACATAACCCAAACCAACACCGCTTCGTTGATAGTAGTTCTAGGGTTTACCGGAAGGAGCAAAGTATCGTATTGGTAATCGTCGTCCTCGACCGTAATTTAGCCCCTGGTCGCTTTTGATGTCATATCTCATGTTCTGGATGATATTCTTGGCCTGCCAACTATACCAAAAAAGTTGCATTTTCATAGAGTCATAGTCAGCTTCTGTGTTGTGCTTGGGAGAAGTAGAGTCTGGAACAAACTTTCTCTCGCCGATTATACGACCGAAGATGATTAGTCTTCATCCTTCTTTCTGGCTGGAACGATGAAGTAGATGATATCTTCTGGTTAAACTTTTTCCCGCAGGTGAGGCATCGTGACCGACATACAGAGGTATGGTCCTATGCCGTGCTCTAGAGCGTATATCGTATCTATGTAGTGGTTTACAGAGTGATAGACATCGAAGTAATTCAAAGATAAACCTTTACTAAGGAAATATGCAAGTTTTTCTTTAGGGACAACATCATTCGCTGAAGGTACATTATTATGAGTATTGATAAACTCATTGAGAGGATTATCATCTGGAAGAGGAACCACAGTCTTGGCCGAGTTTACCACGTAGGGTAATTCTTCGGGATTGGGAGGACGGGCATCAGTAGGTTCCTCCCGGGGTGTCTTGCTGAGAGTGATGGTCAATGGTTTGACCTGGTCAGGGTTCTTCTTTTTCACCCAGATTGTGAGGGGCTTCGGAGTACCTTTTGGAGTAGTACGTCCTTTGACTCGGATGATCAGGGGACCATCATTTGAGGATAAACTTGCTTCCGCTTCATTGTCAGCTTCGTTGTCGTCATTCATAGGGGTTGAGATTGGTAAAGTACCGAATCTCCGTAGTAGGCCTCGATGCCCTTAAATGGATCGACATCGACAAACTCTGTCTTCACAACACCGTCGCTATTGACGTACTTGAAGCACTGGTGAAGTGTAGAAGGAACGATCATGTTCTCGTGTATCCATGGACGTCCCAATAAGACGTTGTTGGATACATTGGCATCGATCACATAGCAGGAAACATCCGTTCGGAGATCACCGATCTGGCACTTGAGACGGATCTTACCCAGCGGGTGGCTTCGATCCATATTAAAAGACATGATAGTTGTGTTGGTTGCAAATACCTTGTGCAGAGGGATCCCCAGAATTTGAAACAGACTTCTAAGAATGATGCTGAGGGAGGATCCTGGATCGATGTGCATGCGGTCCACCTTGATCGCCCCGATATACCCTGTATAGTACAGGGGTCTATCATGACGATTATTTTTTAGTAGCATGTCCTCCTGTGAAAAGGTGATGATGGGCACCACTTCCATAGTACTGTGGCTGTGAGGACAGGAGACAGGGTCTTCAGCGGGAGCTTTGACTTCGGCGAGATAAGAGTCGGCATGTAGTAATGCCTCACTTAAGGCCTTCCGCATTTCTTTGGAGAGTCGCAACAGATCGAACAGAGACAACCTGGCAGGTGTATTGGCTAGCTGTGCCAGTATGTCAAAGTTGTAGGGCCGATCCATACCCTCGGGAACTGAAGCCTTCAGAGACTTGTCAAACCGCATCTCCTTCTGCTTGGTTTTGTCCGTAGTTGAAGGCTTAGACGTGCCGGCTTCTGAGTTTGTGGGGGTAGCAGGAGCTTGAGAAGGTACTGCTTCTTCTTGTGCAGGATCGTATGTCCGAAGATAAGTCTTCCCCGATCGTGTCTCGCCAGATAGAACCTTATAGATGGAAGAGGATACCATATGGCATGACTTGTATTTCTTACCCCTTTTTGCATTGGAAGGTACTACCCCCTGCGTCACTTCTTACACAAGGTCCGGATGGACCCACATGATCTCACTACGTTCAGTCGTGAGTGGCACCAAGGTTGAGTTGCGAGCTGGCGGTAGGTTGATGACTTCCATTATTGTCTTGGGAATCGGGACCACGCCGTTTGGAACTTTTGTGGGAGGAAAGTCACCAAACTGAAGAGAGATCATGTTAGAAGATACGACCTTATCTTCAGCTTCGAGGTTGATAACTTGGCTGTCGATAAGCTGTTGTATCTTCTTCAGGACGATGCAGTCCTTGGTGGAATGATACACGTACTGATGATAGAGACAGTACTTGGGATCATTGAGTTGGCTCGCCTCTGCAGGATATCGTGGTGGAGGCAATGTCAGTTTATTACCCTTCGTCAATGTGTGAAAGATGGTAATGGCATCATCTTCGTCAAAGGAGAAGGTATCCTTAAGTTTATCGGAGGCGCCCTGAGAATTGGAAGCTCCTTTGGAAGTATCGACCTTCATGACTTCTTTTCCTTTACCCCCACGAACAGGAATAGTTTGAGGATGCTTGTCCTTGTCATCGGATCTGGATGTTTTCAACCCCAGTAGTTCTAGGTTAGAAACATCATTTTCAGCAGCATCAGCGGCCCCAATGAAAGTGGGCCATGTATCATACTTATGTATACCCAGACAAAACTTTATCGTAGGAAGGAAGTTATATCGACAAGTATCCATAAGTTCTGAGTCTGATACGCCAAAGGGCATCTTCAGTGCTAGCCGCCTGAAACGTTCGATGAAGGCGATGAAAGACTCAGTCCTCATTTACTTGGTCTCGATGAGGGTGGACATACTAACATTCATGCCACTTTTGTAAAACCTGTTGAGAAACAACCTCTCCAAGTCTTTAAATGAATTGATACATCCGTCAGGCAGACTGTAGAACCATTCGAAAGATACCCCCTGCAAGGTGCTAATAAACAGCTTCGACAAGAACGAATCGTCTCTGGACAAGTGTAGAGTCTGCGTATTGAAGTATGTCATGTGTTGACGAGGAGAAGTCAACCCGTCAAATGAATTCAGCATCAACGGCTTGTAGTTAGGAGGGCAAGTAGCATTCTCCCACTCAGGGGGATACGGTTGAGATATCCCCATCTTCTGAAGCTCGTCTTTGTGTTTGATGGTGTCGAGACGGACGACCAGGGAATCAATTGCATCATGTTGATTGAGCAGGTGTTGGAAAATAGCTACTGAACGGTTGTCAGACGTCGTTGGCAAAGGACCACCCCTAGCATTTACAAGATTTGGAGGAGGCACAACGGAATGATACTCCTTTTGTAGTGAAGACGGGTTGTTGCTATGTGCCGACTAGCGTGAGCCGAGACATTTTGTTGAGGTGTAGAAACAGCCCCAGCAGCTTGAACCGCCATGATACTAGTAAGCATATCAGTGATCTTGGCGAACGCTATTTCAAGACCCTCTAGCCGTTTGTTGGTCTGATCACTGGCTTCTTCAGGTCTTTTTTCGTCTGCCATATATATAGATAACATGCGAGGATGAACAGAGGAAACAGTACAACTGGCGCTGATACTGTCTGTCTTCGAGTGGACAAGTCCTTTATCTTCAGGTAGAGGAGGTAGATAGTCGCCATCAGATTCGGAGGGATCGTCATCTTCTGGAAGGCTCCCCCAGTGTGAAGGTCATCTGCTTCAGACTCTGAGGGAATACTACCCCCAGCTTGGGATTCCTCGTCATCTGTACGAAATCTCGTCTTTAACCGGGTGCCCATATAGACTCCTTCAGATGTGACAGCCTGTTGGCCATCTGTTGGTAGACTTTGTCTTCTTCATCTCGCGGAACTGAGAGAGAAAGTTTGGCTCGTAGTCCACCGTCTTTGATTGGGGCTTCCGTAAGGAGGACCCCATGAAGCTATGTAGGATGAGACACATAGCGGCTTTTTATCGTCATAGAAATACAGTCGTCGAAACACGAACTTTCTCTGAGGTACTCTTATTGCTTTGGAGCAGCAACAATTAATAATAATACTAGTGCACGAATGTGCACTATGAATTGGTATGACCTCCCTCACTTTACGCTTATGATTTATCATGTCGCACAAGTCAGCGGAAGCGAGTTTTGCCTTACAACCCATGTTGCATGCATCGCCGAGCTTTGCATGCGGGTTCGTAAGGAGAGTTGGCGCATCCATACTTAGTTCACGTGCAGGGGCAACCCCCACACCTAAGTTCGGAGATGTCCTTGAAGACAGCCCCGTGCTATTCGTGTTGGGGCCTGTCTTTTTGCTGTGGGCGCATAGGCCTTGGAGACTGGCCTTGGGCGCATGCTTCTTGACAGCATGTCTGAGCCTCCTTGATGTAAGCGCATAGTATGGATCCAGTGAGCCTGGGCGCATAGCTTTGGGCGCATGACCCTGGATGTCCAGTCTGTTGAAGACAGAAGCATTCTAGTTAGGGCTATGTGCCCAAACATCCCCTTGGGCGCATGGCTTTGGGCGCATGCTTGGTAGAGCAGCGCTATTTTCTCCCAGTTTTGCCTCCTTTGTTTATGAGCCTCGCCGGGTTTGCCCAGAGTGTCGCACATCCCGATTCTTGGCATCGTAGTATTTTCCTTTGCCAAGTCTCGAGTGTCGAACACTCTGTTATTGGTTGTGCAGGAAAGAAGTCATTGGGCTAGTAGAGCCCAGAACGGTGTGAGCCTTCTCCATTTGGGGAACTTCTATGGCAGAGTTATGCGCCCATGTGACAGAGTCCTCCAGTTGCATATCTGCTATGACACTAGCAGGATATGCACAGTGAGCCTTCGGAAGCCAAGTCTTGCGAGACTTGTTTGGCTTCGCTGATTTTGAAGGAGTAGAGTCATCCCACGAGAGCAACTCTATGAACGCCTGCTGATCGAACTTTTCGATCAGCATCTTTTGAGTGCTCCCCACTTTGTCGGTATCGGATTGTGTCACCACCTTCTCATCAGAAAAAAAAAGGTAGTCCCCAGCAGAGTCGCCATTTTTGTGGACACACACAAAAAGAAGAAGAAAATATTGTCTTTTCTTTATTGGCGCAAGACACCACAAATCGAGTACGCTTGAGAGATCCTGTGCTGAGGATCCCCGAGTACAAAAAAGAATTCTGGGGAATGGGACGATGGAGATCGAGCGGCAGTTGCTCCTTTACTCCATTGACACTCCGATTACAAAAGTGGAAGAAAACCTAAGAAAATTGCTAACTCTCGGCTCACTGACAAGAAGTGCAGTAATTTGGCTCTTGTAAATACTCTCCGTTCTGTCTTTTGAAGAGGGATGAGGCCCCTTTTTATAGTCGTTCTTGAGCTGGAATGATGTTATGCGCCCACATGAGAAAAACACACTAGTTTTCATGTGGGCGTATAGTCCTGCCTTGGGCGCATAGGGTGTAAGCGCATACAGGCTGCGAGATCGTGGGTTGGTCATGATGTCGACGTGGCCGCATGCTTCGGTACACGATTGCTCATGGAGACTGATGTGGCCGTACGCTTCGGTGCACGTTTTGATCATGACTTTGACTGAGTCAGGCTTGGGCGCATAGCCATGTCTCAGGCGATGCGCCCTCCTTGTGGGGGAGCTAGTCTTGGACGGATGGAGCTTCACTGGCTGGGCGCATAGAGCTTCACTGGCTGGGCGCATAGAGCTTAACTGGCTTGGACGCATAAGGCTTCATTGCTGAAATTTTTTCATGCTTCTACAATAGTAACACTACAAGAAAATTACCCTTAATAACGCTTGCAAAAAACTATTTTAACAGTTCATATATAAGCGTTACAAAATTTCAGTAAGACCTCCTAAAATGACGGTTTAGAATAGTTTTTGGCTTATTATAATGCTTTCTACAAATAATTGTTATATATTGTCCATACACATATAACATTATTATACTCGAGATATATAAAAGTAACAAAAAAAATTACATCCTTGCTCACTTTTCTTACTTCTCCCAATCGAACCCCCGCTCACATTTTCCACTTTCCTACGCCCCATCGAAAACACGTGTCCCCATAGAGAAAACCCTCTCTCACTTTTCTCGTCTCTCTCCTTCTCCTCTTCGCCCATAGAGAAAACCCTCTCTCAATTTTCTCGTCGTCGAGCAGCTCTTCTCGTCGACAAACAGAAAACCCTCTCCCCTTCTCCTCTCCCCCTTCGTAAAAAAACCCTTATCTCTCCTCATCTCCTTCCGTCGAGGACAAATATTCCATCGCTGACGACAAGGTAGGTGTTGCCCTAATTTATTTCCTAATTTCTATCATTGTAATTTAGGGTTAGGTTAGGGTTTCTTTTCTAGTTTTTGTCCTAATTTCTATATGGTAATCAAAATTAGCTCAAAAACCATATAATTTTTGTCCTAATTTATGTTTTTGGCTTTGTTTTGTTCTATTTCTATCATTAAAGAGTTTGTTTTTTATTATTGTTGTGCAAAAAGTGGGAACACTAAGCTATAAAGTGGACAAATCTACTTCATGTATTGAAGAAAACCATGTTTAGAGTTTGCCCAATTACTACGTGTTAAAACTAAATTGTTTGCCGAACAAACATATTTAAGAAACTACTTATTTGGGGTATACTAACTTAAATTGTACTATATCAAATTTAATTATGCATAATATTGTTTGATAGGAACCCTATATTGTTTCAGTTTGGACCAAAATTACCAACTTTCTCTAGAGCATTTAGCAAAGTTGCTAAATTATTATTTTTAATGAGCAAGGTCGTTTGAGCTCCATCGTTCTCCTAAAAGATCAACTTAAAATTGAGATTTAGAAAATTCAACATATTTATTTAGTGAAGAAATTAAATACAAGTAACTCCATACTGTGAAACCCGTAATTTTAGAAAAAAATTTAAAATATTTTCAATTGTTGAATTTTTGAAACTGGGGTTTAATCAAAACATGCAATTAATTTTCTAATTAAAAATTATGTTATTTAGAATACAAATTATTATTATGTTCAAGAAAATAAATTGATTAGATTTTGTATTGTCAGCCTAGATATGAAACCGGTTTGAGTTTAAATTGAACTTAAAATATTTTGAATTAGTTATGATTTCTTAAGAAAACAAATTATTTATTTTCTTAAAACCTTAAAGCCATATTTTTACCAATATTTTATAAGCCCAAAGTTTCTAATCATAAAGCCCATAAGGCTTTAACCTATTTAGTTTGGAGTCTTTTAGACTTGATTTATCATTCTTAGTTTTTACTGTTATAAGCCCAAAGTTCTGTTCATTCTTAGCCTTTAAAGTTTGGTTTTACTATTATCATTTGGCTTAACCGATGGGGCTCTTCTTCTCCCAGCCGACTCAACGCTCGATCCCTCGTCTCCCCTCCGATCGGCCATGAAGGCTGGGCCGATCGTCTTCCTCTTTTCCGTAACCCCCACATCATCTCCTATAAAAACCCTCTCCTTCTCCCACACTTCACCCACCATTTTTTCCCCAACTAAACCAATTTCCCGTGCCCTAGCTCCGCCTAAGCCGCGCCCTTCCGGCGAGTCCTGGCCGACCCGAGCTCCACCGTCCATCCCGGGCCACCCGACCAGCGCACCAGGCCGGCCATCCACCGTCGAACCCGGCGCCCGACCCCGCGACCCGCTGACGCCAGCGCCCAACGCCGATCCCGAGGCCGCCGACCCCTTCGCTGTCCCGATCCGCTTTCCGGTGCTGAACCGCGCGGCCCCGTGTGCTCTGTCGGTGTTTCGTTTCTGAGCCCGTGACGTTTCCGATCCGAGTTCCACTTCGGATTTCCATTGTCGTTTGGGTAACCTCTAATCCAGTAGTTTTCCTATATTATACGTAGTCCATGATAAAATTCTGGTCTTATCAATTCCTTCGGGAATTTGGTTTTCCAATAACGTAACTATTACATTACTGTTTCGGCTTTTCCGAGTTCTTCGAAAAATCATTTTTTTTTGCTGCTGGTTTGGTTCTTTAATTGTTGGATTATCTGGACAGAACTTAGTTCTGTAGAATTCTCGGGATTTCCGAGAATTTCTCGGAAATGGTTCTGTGTTTTCAATTCTCGGGTTTTTCGAGAAATTTTCGGGAATAAGTTGGAGTTTAAATTTACTACATATTTGGTATCCTGGACTTTGTTGGGTTTTCAGATTTGGCTCTGTGAGTTTTTGGGATATATTGTTAGCTTTAAAAATAAATAGTTCTGTGGTTTCCTATAAAGTTCGGGATTTCCGATATTGTTTCGGGTTTTCCAGTTTGGCTTTGGAAATTATTTCTGTGGATGGTTATATATATATATTTGGGGTTTGGGAGTTAATTTGCAGGAAAAATCGGCACGTTTCCCAGTTTTGGGTTATCCCGAAAATAGAGGAAATGCTGCCGAAATTTCTATAAAATTTGATTATATGATTTTAAAATGATTTTCAGAAATAATAATATTTTTGGGCGACGACCTTATCGGTCAATGGGCCCTAGTGAAATGCAAATGCACCGGTTTGTCCGGACGTTGAGGCAGAGTAGCTGTAAATGAAGATTGGACCAGTTCTGAGACTCATTTTATTTTATTCTTAATTATTAGTATTATTAATTTTGTAGGACTAACAGTTTATTTCTCTTATTTTAATTCATGAAAATGTAAGGGCATAAGCCCATTTATCTATTTTGTGAATTGTAATAAGTTAGGAATTAGCTGTGATTTTACTGGGATTGTGAACGCGTAGAATTAATTAATCTTATTATTAATTAATATTATTATTTAATTAATTAGAAATTCATGATTTTCTCACTTAAAGAAAAGAAAAAAAATATTTATATGTATAAATATAAAATACTAACTTTTTCCCAATAAAATTGATAAAAACAAGTTTTCCGGAATAAAACATAAATTGGATTTCCTAAATTGTAACGCACTAGAAAAGCGTGTTTTGATTGTGTTGATTAAATACAAGATTAAAATTGACTAGGAAACAAAATCTAGAGATTGTAACTAGATTCTAGAGTTGTGGTTTCTGAGACATAATTTCCGGAATGTAGGATTTCAAAGAAGAGAGGTGACTGTTCAAATCCTGAAGAACCAATCTCGTCCAACTTAAGAAATTTAAAGGCAAGTACATTTATGTGGATTTACGATTATTTTAACAATCATTTCATTGCAATTTTAAACCACTGTTCAAACACGGACTCTTTCGGGAGTATTGACTATACTGTTGGGGACTGGGGGAGTAGAGTAGTGGATATGACCAAATCCAAAATTAGGATAACTGACTGTGTTAGCTTTCCCCTCTTCACACGGGGACAAGCCATACCGTATCGCTAGGATATACTGTAACCCAATCCGGTCATATTCATTACCTATTCACATCACTGTACTGTATTTCAAATCTGTTTCATCTTTAAAAACTGTTTAAAAGTGCATGATATTAATTATCATTTTAATTGTTAAAATTTGCATGAATTGTACTTTGCTCCCTCCTGACTGGAGACAACATTTTAGGTATTTCTGATGACCTGGAGATGCTGATCAATAGCTATTATGACCCTGATTTGTACCCGGCGGTACTTCCACCTGAGGAGGATGTTGTGGCGTCTCCATAGATGCTATTTTCGTTGAGAGTTTAGTTGTTTCTTTGTTGTTTCAAGTTATGAATCTTGTAACAGAACAAATTTTAATTATCGTTTAAATAAATGTTGTGGCAAATTTAATTTCAAATGTTGTTGATCACCTGCATATGGATTACAGCTTACTGCCGCCGTCTCATCAACGGTGCAGGCTGGGCATGATCCGATTCGACCCAAGTATTTGGGGACCGGGTCGTGACATATTTTTAGTGGTGGCCCATGCAGGTCTACAACAACAACAACTTAGGAAAACCTATCTAGAAACAACTAGAACACTAGAACATCAATTTGTCACGACATAGGACCGAAATATTTTATTATTAAATATTTTTGATTGATATAGACTGGTAGGCTACCTTGCTTATGTATTGCAACCTATACTTTCCAGAATATGACCAAGGGAACGACCACCCCTGCTGGTGATGCGGTGCCATCTCCCGATCGTACCCCATCTTCCCCAGTACGACCAGAACCCCCATCCTTGCAGTTGACCGATCGGCCCCATGAACCACCAGCACCTGGCGCCACTTCTGGAACTGCAGATCAAGCGGCGGACCCTACCTATTCTCGGGCTGAGGTGCAGGTCACTGCAGCAGTAGCTGCTCAAGCTGTGGCCTCAGTGCCCGATAACTCCTCTGACATCGCAAGCCTGCTGCGAGGTGTACTTGAAGGTCAGAAGGCCCAAGCCGAGGCCCAGCAGAAACTGATAGATATTACGAGGGATGTTATGAATAATATCAATGACGTAGCCTTAGCTATCTTAAACCGAGTTAGTACGGAACCTCACCCTAGAAGGTATACTCCTGAATCTAGAAGATATTTGGTCCCATCAAGAACCCTATTTTTCGACAGTCTTGTCGTAAGAGGCTATTGGCTTGTGACTACTGCAAGAGGTCTGGTCATCAGGCCGTTAGTTGCCGCAATAGATTGGGACAATGTTTGGCATGTGGATCCACTGAACATCGGGTAAAGAACTGCCTCTTATCTGTCCATTATACCAGAGCACCTATCCCAGCAACACCTGCTACGCTGCAACCTAGGGACTCTCTTCCTATCGAGCAAGCCTTGCCTCCTACACTCACTGCAGGAAGGCATGATGCAGACTCGAGGATCATAGAAAAAGATGAGGCGATTGGAGACTGCTCATACAAGAGCCAGAGCCATGAGGACTAGTACCTAGAACTGTCATTACCTATTGTTATAAGAAGTTGTAACTGAATGTCCTTAGAATAATCATGAGAGTCTTGTTGTAATTCTCCTTTATGAATAAAATTCTTGTTTACACCCTTATGGTAGAAATCTTTCCCAAAGTCTCTCTCCTACGATACAATTGCTGAAATTGTAAATGAGGAGGAATGAAAGACGATATTTATCAGGGATATGTTGGTGATTAAGAATTGGAAGGGTAGAATTTGGATTACCCAAACATTAGTTGGTACCTATAACAATTAGAATTGATGATGGCATAAGGAGTGATTTGGACCCTGACCAGTTTAGGCCGGCTGTATGATAGTAAATGTTACCACATGTTTTCCTAGATTTTGTACCTTTTAGTATCCCGTGATTTTAGGGATGATCTCCTTCCCATATCTTTAACAAACTTTTAGCATCCCTTAGGATCTATACTTTTGCTAATTATGGACCATTACTAGAACTCCTTAATCTCCTTCGTCAGCAGACCTTTTAACTTCTCCACTAGTGATCAATTTTTTTTTTCTATCTTTAACGGGAATCCAGACTCATTCTCTATCTAGAATTCTAAACTCTAATAACTCTTGTCTACCGGAGAAACTTTTATGATTTGCGTACCCAAACTTGATCTAAATTCTAAATTGACTTCCTTGGAGCGAATCCTGAACCAAATCCTTCTGGAACCATAAACCTCAGTTATTATCGAAAGAATTGGTTCAGCCTGGTTAGTTCATGATTCCCCTAGAGAAGATATTTTTAAAATAACCTCAAATCTTGATTGTTATCTCCTAGGTTATTCCAAATATTTTTGTTGATTTTCCCAACTCAACTTGAAACCCTACACTCTCTATGCAACTTCTTGATCAATCCAAAGCTTAGGCAGTATTTTAACTCAATGCTTGAGTACCGTGAAGTACGAACGGTCAGAGAATTGATTCCATCTTATTAGAAAAATCTTCTTTTAAAATTGTTGAGTCATTTCCCTGTTGGCTCTACTAAATCATTTTAACCAGATTTCCCGAAATCCATAAAGACATACTTCTTTTACGTCAACCCTACTCCCTATCACATTCTCAAAACTTTCCTTGGATAAGAAATTATTTCTTCAAATAATTTTGGTAAACGTCTGTATCCTTTAAGTGATTTATCGGGAATGTTCTCATTAACTTCTTCAACTCAACCCAAAACTCTGATTTTTCTACCTTATCCTGCGTCCAACTCATTTGGCCATACTCAAGCTTGATCTATTTCCTCAAAAAAAAATCAAATCTCTTAATTCTCAAGAGTTACTGGAACACATATTTATCCTGATAAATTTTCTTGAGACCAGTAGAACATACATCAATACATTTTTCTATCATAAATAGAACTTTAGAACTCGTTTGAATTTTAGGAAATTTCTTTGAAATTTTCATAGACACAGCTGAGAAAATATCCAATAACCTAATACAATTTCGCACATGTGCGTTGTAGTGATTTGCCTGAATTATGGAAACTGCGAGTTTACTGCAGCCAGTTGCGCACTGGCGAGGCAAAAAGACTCTAAAGTTGAAGTGATTTCGGGTGTTCATAGATTTCTGGATATTATCGTGACTATGTTCTAAATATACCATGTTGATCATCTTTGTTGCTTAGTCATGGAATGGATAAAGTTAAAAGAGTACTCGGTCACCTAAAATTATTCAAGTTATTGGGTCAAATTCACTGCAGTCAGGTGCACTCTGGCGAGGCATGGATTTGAGACAAAGTGACTTCAAACATATTTGGTTCCCGAATACTACTCAGACTACATTCATATCATGGTTACCTTTTGTACTATCAAATCATTCTGACTTTCGTCTGATTAGAGGATTTACATTTCTAGCGGTTGTCTTCATTTCCAGAAATCTTTTGTCACAACCAGAGATAACAGATTTCCTACAAAATTCTACTTGGTCATCCTAAAAATTTATTAGGATCAAATCAAGCTCGACTACCTCGACCTCTTTTCTGTTCAACCTTGGTACGCTGCATACATATATATTTCTATACCTTATGTATTTATTCATTCATTATTATTATCATCTAGTTACAGATTTAATTTGGAAGCTATAGGTAGTTATCTTGTAGGTCTTTTCCCGCATATCCTATCTTCTGACCGTTGAGCGGTGAAACGACATACTTTCCATCCTCGTTGATCATCACTCGGCCCTCATTGGAAATATTTTACTCGATTACATTCATTATCATTCTAATCATCTTTAGTATCCTACTATCGTACAACTTTTCAATTCTTCCTGAGTCACAAATCTTTGTACCCTATTTCAATTTGATGGGACATTTAGGTTTCTCATCTTAGAAGATTCCATCATCTTCTGCCTTTTTAAATAAAATGTCGACCTCCACTCTTTTTTTGTTTTCTCTTGTAACCTCTTTTAGTTCTCGCCTATTCTATGATCCTGGAGGTACCTAGGTTCTTTCTCGTGCCTAAAATGATTTGAATACTCCAAACTTTCCCGTCCCATTTCAGATCATATTTTGATAATTCCGATCGTGCCTGCTAGTTTAAAGTTCATTTTGTTTAAGGCTAAGTGTTGATTGTACCCCGGCCCTGATCCTTGAAATTTCGAGGACGAAATTTTCTAAGGAGGAAAGGTTGTGAAACCCGTAATTTTAGAAAAAATTTTAAAATATTTTCAATTGTTGAATTTTTGAAACTGGGGTTTAATCAAAACATGCAATTAATTTTCTAATTAAAAATTATGTTATTTAGAATACAAATTATTATTATGTTCAAGAAAATAAATTGATTAGATTTTGTATTGTCAGCCTAGATATGAAACCGGTTTGAGTTTGAATTGAACTTAAAATATTTTGAATTAGTTATGATTTCTTAAGAAAACAAATTATTTATTTTCTTAAAACCTTAAAGCCATATTTTTACCAATATTTTATAAGCCCAAAGTTTCTAATCATAAAGCCCATAAGGGTTTAACCTATTTAGTTTGGAGTTTTTTAGACTTGATTTATCATTCTTAGTTTTTACTGTTATAAGCCTAAAGTTCTGTTCATTCTTAGCCTTTAAAGTTTGGTTTTACTATTATCATTTGGCTTAACCGATGGGGCTCTTCTTCTCCCAGCCGACTCAACGCTCGATCCCTCGTCTCCCCTCCGATCGGCTATGAAGGCTGGGCCGATCGTCTTCCTCCTTTCCGTAACCCCCACATCATCTCCTATAAAAACCCTCTCCTTCTCCCACACTTCATCCACCATTTTTTCCCCAACTAAACCCATTTCCCGTGCCCTAGTTCCGCCTAAGCCGCGCCCTTCCGGCGAGTCCTGGCCGACCCGAGCTCCACCGCCCATCCCGGGCCACCCGACCAGCGTACCAGGCCGGCCATCCGCCGCCGAACCCGGCGCCCGACCCCGCGACCCGCTGACGCCAGCGCCCAACGCCGATCCCGAGGCCGCCGACCCCTTCGCTGTCCCGATCCGCTTCCCGGTGCTGAACTGCGCGGCCCCGTGTGCTCTGTCGGTGTTTCGTTTCCGAGCCCGTGACGTTTCCGATCCGAGTTCCACTTCGGATTTCCATTGTCGTTTGGGTAACCTCTAATCCAGTAGTTTTTCTATATTATACGTAGTCCATGATGAAATTCTGGTCTTATCAATTTGTCACCCCCATTTCCTGTATTTCGTATTTATGCTCGTATTTGATTTTTGGCACGTATTTTATTTTCTCGACTTGCGGATTTTGGTTTCTCGTAAATGGGTTTTGGACCATGGCTTGGTTTTATTTTATGAAAGTTGGTTTAGTTTGGTTCATCATGAATGGAACACCTTAACCTACACTCCTCCCTCAACACACCACAACTCCCCCACTTTATAACACCACCTACTTTTCTCTCTCCTCTTTATTCTCTCATTTATTTCTTACAAACTTCTTCTTCTTCCTTCTTCCATACAACTCCCCAACCAATAGGCAAGTGCACCTTGCCAACAAATAAGCACCCAATTTTATTTGTCCATTTGATAGATTAGGACATGTAGATCAACATTAGAACTTGGAATTTTGTGATTTGGAGCTTTCATTCTTCTAGATCTAGGTTTTAACCATTTTCGGAAATCCTTGGTTTTGATCTATTAAACTTTAATTTTTGCTTGTTTTGATGCTTCCATGTGGAAGAGAATTCAATTTTACTCAAGTTAGAACTTTGAAAATCTAGATTTGGTTTTGATTTGACAAAAATATGAAGAATTGAAGTTCTTGGTGTTTTTGGACTTGCTCTCGGCCAGGAAGAACAGCCCCCTGCCTTGCGCTTTTTAGCGCATGGCCGATTGCGCACCCCTGGCCTGTGCTCTTTAGCGCATGGCCGTTTGCGCAGTCACTTGGCCAGCACTTTGCGCTGCGTTGGACTGCGCTGGCGCAAGCTAGCCATGCGCAATCCAGCCATGCGCAAAGTAACCCCTGCGCAATTCACTTCTGCGCAAACCGCTCCTGCGCAATTCACTTCTGCACAACCCACCCTTGCGCAAACCATCCTTGCGCAAGGTAATCCCTGCGCAGTCTACCCTTGCGCAAGGTAACCCCTGCGCAGTCTACCCTTGCGCAAGGTAACCCTTGCGCAAGACAACTCTTGCGCAGCTCTTCCATGCGCAGTACACACCCTGCGCAGACCTACCCCTGACCCCCTTGCACAACCTACTTGTCTATGATGAATTTGTTATTTCTTGATCTTGGCTCTTCTATAGTCCTATTTTATATTAGTATTTTATTAGATATTTTACGCCCATTTTATATCCTTACGCCTTTTGGCATGAACTTGATTTTGCTTAATATGTTTGGAATAACTATTGTACACAGCATGGTATGACAAGGAACTAGTATAACATGACAGTGACCCGTAGTGGTGCACTCCTGACACGACCAACCTGACTTGATAGTGGCCCGTCGTGGCGCACCCCTGACAAGTACCCTGACATGGTTTACCTTGATAACTTGATAGTGGCCCGTGGCGGCGCACTCTTGACTTGACTTGACTTGATAACTTGCCTTGACACCGTGGGTGTTCCTGCTCGCTTGTTTGCACAATCCACTTGTCTTGTCTTGCATCATGTCTAGGACGTGACTTCCTGGGTACCACGGCCAGGGACTCGCGCTAAATTGGATTAGGCTAATTATTAGATCAAACTAGAACATGGAGAATTCTCAGTCACAGGCAATCTTGTTATCTGGGTGCTTTAATGGACTTGTAGCTTGCCGACGAGTAGAGCACATTTCCAGCACACTGTCATGTGTTGCACCCTCTAAGTCACCTAAGGGTACATTTGTCTCCCGGGCAATGTACCCACCTATAACTCTCAACCCGCAGAAGGATAACTGGATGGTCTGCAGGGCTTGGGACTGGGAGTTTCTCACTTGCATCTTGTTAGTAATTAAGGCTTGTGATAACCCTAGTTAGTTAAAGTAGTAAGCCGCAGTACTTGCTTGGCCGATTATGAATGGATGGTGTCCAGCCTTGTCTAAGTCTTGTCTAGCTCCAGTACCTGCTATCTCCTGAGCATGATTGTTTTACTTATCTCTAACGATAAATGGGTAGAGGCAGTGAGCTATTCAGGCGAAGGGTTACAATCCCGGTCCTTGTTTGGTTTAAGGATTGTAACCTGGCTCCCGGAATGGTTCCACGTCCCTAGTCGTTTATCGCCCTATGTACTTTTATTACTTGTACTTTCCTTTATTCTTTATGTTCTGATATGCTGGCTTTTGTTCTTATTTGTGGCCTCCTTTGTGGCACTTGCTCTTTCTGGGGTTTGACCCAGCTGGTTTTGTGTGGCCAGATTTCGGAGCAGCTCCCGAGGATCTACCCAGCTTCCAGCCCAATGGTGACAACTAGACGGAACCCGGGCCAAGAGTGGGTTTTCCTTTTGTTTCACCCACTTATATGTAAATTTATTCTTTTGAGGCGTTTAGCCGACGAGCACCTGTTAGCTCGATGCATTTACTCACTGTCTGCCTACGGGCTGTAAACATGATTAACAAATCCTAGGGTTGATCATGTATGACTGAACTCTTGCTAGTCTCTTCATTTGTATGACTAGCTTCATGATCATCCAATATGTAATATTTGGGACGCCTTATATATATATATTTGATGCTCTAATATCTTGTAA
Organism: Iris pallida; assembly: GCA_029216955.1. Lineage (NCBI taxonomy): Eukaryota > Viridiplantae > Streptophyta > Magnoliopsida > Asparagales > Iridaceae > Iris > Iris pallida. Next base: position 542,064 of record JANAVB010044620.1, on the reverse strand, counting down.
CTCTGTTAATTGCTTGAGATTGAGACAATAGGCTTGACCTTAAGAGACTGCTGGCTTGTAGTAAACCCTCATATCTAGACAGCCGTGACCGTATAGTTGAGATGTATTCTATTTCAATATACGTAGCTGGCTATGTCTGCCCCCGCTCTCCAGTATTCTGGTTCTGGGACGTGACACAATTCCTTCGGGAATTTGGTTTTCCAATAACGTAACTATTACATTACTGTTTCGGCTTTTCCGAGTTCTTCGGAAAATTATTTTTTTTGCTGCTGGTTTGGTTCTTTGATTGTTGGATTATCTGGACAGAACTTAGTTCTGTAGAATTCTCGGGATTTCCGAGAATTTCTCGGAAATGGTTCTGTGTTTTCAATTCTCGGGTTTTTCGAGAAATTTTCGGGAATAAGTTGAAGTTTAAATTTACTACATATTTGGTATCCTGGACTTTGTTGGGTTTTCAGATTTGGCTCTGTGAGTTTTTGGGATATATTGTTAGCTTTAAAAATAAATAGTTCTGTGGTTTCCTATAAAGTTCGGGATTTTCGATATTGTTTCGGGTTTTCCAGTTTGGCTTTGGAAATTATTTCTGTGGATGGTTATATATATATATTTGGGGTTTGGGAGTTAATTTGCAGGAAAAATCGGCACGTTTTCCAGTTTTGGGTTATCCCGAAAATAGAGGGAATGCTGCCGAAATTTCTATAAAATTTGATTATATGATTTTAAAATGATTTTCGGAAATAATAATATTTTTGGGCGACAACCTTATCGGTCAATGGGCTCCAGTGAAATGCAAACGCACCGGTTTGTCCGGACGTTGAGGCAGAGTAGCTGTAAATGAAGATTGGACCAGTTCTGAGACTCATTTTATTTTATTCTTAATTATTAGTTATTATTAATTTTGTAGGACTAACAGTTTATTTCTCTTATTTTAATTCATGGAAATGTAAGGGCATAAGCCCATTTATCTATTTTGTGAATTGTAATAAGTTAGGAATTAGCTGTGATTTTGCTGGGATTGTGAACGCGTAGAATTAATTAATCTTATTATTAATTAATATTATTATTTAATTAATTAGAAATTCATGATTTTCTCACTTAAAGAAAAGAAAAAAATATTTATATGTATAAATATAAAATACTAACTTTTTTCCAATAAAATTGATAAAAACAAGTTTTTCGGAATAAAACATAAATTGGATTTCCTAAATTGTAACGTACTAGAAAAGCGTGTTTTGATTGTGTTGATTAAATACAAGATTAAAATTGACTAGGAAACAAAATCTAGAGATTGTAACTAGATTCTAGAGTTGTGGTTTCTGAGACATAATTTCCGGAATGTAGGATTTCAAAGAAGAGAGGTGACTGTTCAAATCCTGAAGAACCAATCTCGTCCAACTTAAAAAATTTAAAGGCAAGTACATTTATGTGGATTTACGATTATTTTAACAATCATTTCATTGCAATTTTAAACCACTGTTCAAACACGGACTCTTTCGGGAGTATTGACTGTACTGTTGGGGACTGGGGGAGTAGAGTAGTGGATATGACCAAATCCAAAATTAGGATAACTGACTGTGTTAGCTTTCCCCTTTTCACACGGGGACAAGCCATACCGTATCGCTAGGATACTACTGTAACCCAATCTGGTCATATTCATTACCTATTCACATCACTGTACTGTATTTCAAATCTGTTTCATCTTTAAAAACTGTTTAAAAGTGCATGATATTAATTGTCATTTTAATTGTTAAAATTTGCATGAATTGTACTTTGCTCCCTCCTGACTGGAGACAACATTTTAGGTATTTCTGATGACCTGGAGATGCTGATCAATAGCTATTATGACCCTGATTTGTACCCGGCGGTACTTCCACCTGAGGAGGATGTTGTGGCATCTCCATAGATGCTATTTTCGTTGAGAGTTTAGTTGTTTCTTTGTTTTTCAAGTTATGAATCTTGTAACAGAACAAATTTTAATTATCGTTTAAATAAATGTTGTGGCAAATTTAATTTCAAATGTTGTTGATCACCTGCATATGGATTACAGCTTACTGCTGCCGTCTCATCAACGGTGCAGGCTGGGCATGATCCGATTCGACCCAAGTATTTGGGGACCGGGTCGTGACACATACCAACATCCTGAAGTGTTGCTTAATTAAGCTACTGACCGCAAAAGGGACTAGTAACACTAAGATAAATACAATGTGCGCTCTATGGAACAAGAATACGTCTTTATGCAATTCGTCAAACAATTTGTGTCGTGAAGTTAGTAATGGAACACCCTTGAATAAATATTAGATTCATTTTTACGCCTTATCCAATAGATAAAAATTAGGACTATGAAAATATAAGTCTTACACGTGCTCAATGAAATGATTGTTTCAAAACTGATTTGTAGTCTCAGAGAATGAAGCCATTTCTGGTAGTGAAAATTTGCCCTATTAATTTCCTGAAGAATATCTTCGTGTAGCACTACTTTCACTCTTCCAGTAATATGTCTTTTATATATTATGCAAGTGTCAATACTTATCTGGTGTGGATTTGTTTTTATAATTGCTTTATATATGCAGTCTCCTATATTTTGGTAGGATAATTTTTTTAAAACTATAATCATTATATTGCTATTTCCTGGATCAAAGAAGCCATAAATAATGATTGATCTGCGAGATAATACTGCTCTTACCTCATATGCAGGTAGTATGTTTGTATTACGAAATCTATGTGACTCAATTCCTTGTTCAATTTTCTATTTTTGTATTGCTTGATAATATTTTACTTGTGAGCTCAGCACTCTCAAACCTATTGATTTGATTTATTCGATGTGGCTCATCATTTGCGCAATTTTTTGGGTCCAACATAGGTTCTATTATGTACTTATTTTATTTCATTTTGAATAGAACCTAATGTATGTTACATTACCTCTTAGCAGCTTTGTAGGTTTTGGAGACCTTAGCAACTTTTGATAGGGCAATACATTATAAACTTTCTGTAAATTGAATTATTCAAAAGAGTAAAAAAAAATCTAAAATTATTCTAACTATGTGCACATATAATAGATCATAAAATGTACGTATTCAAATTATATTTAAACAAAGCATATGATATTATCTAACTAAACACATTTTCAAAATTCTATATTATAAAAAAATTCAAACGAAAATATATTCAAATCATATATAAAATATTTTAATATAATTTAAATTTTTATCTAATCTTTTTAACAATATTATATTTTTATAACAGGTGAATGTAACTAGTTTAAACTAGGCAAATTATAAGGACACATCATTTCTTACTCAGGGCTAGCACAGTTTAGAGGAACTTTTACTCAGGTCAACAAGCATTTTTAGGGGAAGCCCACCCCAAAATCCCCCTAAACCAGGCCCTCTCAAACCTATTCATTTCTAATTTTCTTTCTTTCTCTCTCTCCCTCCCTTTCTCTCTCTCTCTCTCTTCTCAAACCCTCTCAAATCTAACTCATTTTTTTTTTCCACCACCACCATCTTTACCAAAATCTTCTCTTCAAGATCTAAGCTTCTTTTTCTCCTCCTCCTTATCCTCCTCGTCCTCCTCCTTCTGGTGACGAGCTCAGCCTGCTGCTGAAACTTCCATACATCATTTCTTAGCAATGACAACACCAACAAAACAAAAAACAAAAAAAATCAAAATGGTCATTGCCGAATTTTGATATCATTGACATGATTTAAATGAGGTTTGGAGAAATGGATTAGGAGAGATTTGAAAATTTTGGACGAAATTTGATATTTCGAACCCATAAATTTCGAAGTAAGGAATTCTGACACAGTCGCGGCGGGGAAGACTCAGGACTGTAAAAAAATTTCACAGTCCTGTATGTTGTCATCTACAGTCCTGTGTATTTTTACCATTACAGGACTGTAGAAAATTTCCAAAGTTCTATATGTTATCAGGACAGTAGAATTTTTTTACAGTCCTATGTATTTTTAGTCCATTCCGGGACTATAGAAAAAATTTACAGTCCTAACAACCTACAGGACTGTAGAAATTTTCTACCGTCCTGTATTTTTTTATTTGTGTGATGATGATTTTTATTTGTGTTATTATCAATCTAATATGATGTTGTGAGACTTATCTATAGATTTAAAATAGAGAAACTTATCTCTAAAATAGATTTATAGACCGTATATACAAAATTGAGAGGCTTATCTCTAAGATAGATTTAAAATGTTGAGTTTGTTTTTTAAACTGAGTAAATAATTTATTTATTCTTATACCAAGTAGATAATTTATTTATCTCTAAAACAAACTTAGAAATATAAATTAATGAATATATAGAAAATATGAAATCATTGTAATTACGTGACTTCTGCTTCTAAGGTTATTACAAACTTTCTTAATCGGTAGGACTGCTTAAAATTTTGACAGTCTGAAAAAGAACTTGTTAAATCAAGTTATTTTTAGGACTGTAAAAAATTTACAGTCCTAAAAATATATCTTGCTCAATTTTCTATGTAGGATGTGAATTTTTTTTACAGTCCTACCAATTGGAAGGAAGGTAAAAAAAATTTGACAGTCCTTCCAATTGGTAGGACTGTCAAAAAAATTTGACAGTCCTTCCAATTGGTAGGACTGTCAATTTTTTGGCAGTCTATCATCGTCCCGTCGCGATTGTGGACGAATTTTTGAAGTTCGTAAACCTAAAATAGGTTCAAAACATTGAAAATCCGTCTAAAATGAAAACTAAATCAAATTTTAGTTACTAGAAGATGAAATTTTGGCATGAACATGAATTGAGAGAGATTTGCAAGAGAAAATGTTTAGGATTCTGGGAGAGAATGTTAGAAGAAGATAAAAGAAAAAAAATTGACTTATATACCAACATTTGGGCAAGTCATGAGTAATTTTTCTAGTGACAAACTTGTAAATTTATTAAAAAAATTGGACTCCTTAACTATTGAAGTGCCTTTATAATTTGCCTTAAAATAAGAGAGAAAACTTTCTAACATGCTAGTCAAAGGATAAGATACTAATATAGAGATGATTGAGTAAAGATTGTAGGCATAAATAGAAAGATTATGGAACTGTGTTTCAATGAGTATATATTAAGTGATATGCTTTATTTATTTTTTAAAATTCGAGTTATTATTTTATTTACAATTAAAATTTCTTGATTTATTTGAAGTACCCTATTTGATTATCTAATTATATTAAATGCAGAAGAAAATATTAAATAAAATATATTTGAACGGTTGTCAACATCCCGAATAACAAATTAATGATATATGTAACAGAAATAAAGTGACCATGTACGTAGCCAGACTATAAAAGCAAGACATCAAATTAGGAAAGAGTCCCATTAAGGGAACATCCAAGTTTCTCTACTGTATATATAGAACCAATCTCTATTAATGAGAGAGAGAGAGAGAGAGAGAGCGCTGCAATGGAGAGGAGGTGTGCCAAAAGGCTGATAGACGCAACGGAGAGGAGCGCCAAAAGGCCGAAGAGATCAGACGACAAGTTCACGGGATCAGCTGTCGCTTCTAGTCTTCGGACGCCGGAAAACTGCCGTTGTCAACCTGGTTTTCTGTACGGAGTGTGCCTCGGATGCTGGCAACAGGAGGAGGAAGAATGCTCAAGTGTCGATTTCCGTTATCTTCTCCCTGGCTTGCAGCTCACCAGTTGGGGTGTTTTTCATGTCCGCGAAGCAAACACCGCGAGATTGTTGCAGGAGAAGAAGTTGGTGTTGATCCTAGACTTGGATCACACCCTCCTCCACTCCATACATATGGACCAAGAAGCCTACGGAGAAGACGACGAAGAAGAACTGTTGCGGATCAAAGCTAGTAACCCCGATGCAGGCTTTTTCAGGTTGGGTGGCATTGCTACATGGACCAAGTTGAGACCATTTGTCCACAACTTCCTGCGAGGAGCCAGCACCATGTTCGACATGTACATATACACCATGGGTACCCGCAGTTACGCTGCACAGATGGCTGAGCTACTCGATCCCAAGGGAGAATACTTCATGTCGAAGGTGATTGCACGAGAGGATTCAACTGTGCCACACCGGAAGGGCCTCGACGTCGTCTTGGCTGAAGAAAGCTTGGTACTGATTCTTGATGATACCAGCCACGTCTGGGAGGGGCACGGAGAGAACCTAATCGTGGTGCCCAAGTACAACTTCTTCCGAAATAAATCAATCCCGTCAGAGACGACGACGACGATTGTGGAGGATGAGAAGAAATCGGATGGTTTATTAGCAACAGCCCTTGACCTTCTGAAGGTAATTCATCAGCTGTTTTATGATCGGGAATTTAAAACAAAATTAGCAACCCAGGACGTCAGGGAAGTGCTCAAGAATATTTCTCAGGCCTCCTCAGGGAGATTAGTCCAAGAGCCGAAGCCTGCCATCACCGAGCAACCAATTGCTCGCTCAACCACTTATGCAGCATGAAGCTTAATGTAAAATTAATACATACATCAAAAACTGATTTATTCATTTATTTTCCTAATTAATTGCATGGGGCTTACTTGTTTATATTTTGTAACAAGACTCCTCCTCCTCTCTTTTTTTTGTAATTACATTCTTATTATAAGAATAAAGTGACATATTTTGCTAGATACATATAATTTCTTCTTGTACGTACATGAAATATGTAGGAAATCTCATGTGTATCTAGACTAAGCGCTCATTTGGTTATCTTCCCCAAACAAGCATCAATTATCTATGCATCTGGCTCCTTCCTGCAGTGTATGTACAGGCTCAATGAGTTCCGAGTTCTCAGTTGAAGGCTCCTCCACAAGCCCGGCTGCCATTCTCATCCTGAACGTATTGGAAATTCATCAAGTTTTGGGTAGATTGTCAAATTGATCAAGTAGACCTCAGTAGTTTCTTGTGCCAACACGATAGAAAATGGTCCCCAATGAGATAATAGGGAAACCTGGATACTCCAAAAATTTCAGATGTATCATGTCGGATACATAACAAACGGAAACGAAACAATCCAAAATCCACTAGGACATTCAAATATGTGTGGTTTAAGAGCCATTGTGTCCTTCTTTGTGTTGTGTCGTATCTGTGTCCTTACAACGTTGAGTGAGACTCCAAGGCACTCCAGCTTTATTTAGTATAGGTTGCCAACAAGCCAATGCCAATTCCATTTCTTCTTTAGATCAAAATTATGTTTTCTACTTTATTTGAGTTATTTTTATTTTCTTGTTTTTTTTCTTTTATGTGTTATTAAATTAATGGCATCTGGGCAAATGTTAAGGGCACTATGCATTTTGTTAGGAGGTGACAGAGGATATGACATAACACACTTAAGTCAATTTTTTGTTAAGGGCACATCAAAATTTGATAGGGTCAATGCAGATCAAAATTTGAGTTTTTCTCTTTGTTCCCACTTCATCTTTCTCTTCTAACTGTAATTTTAGGTTTACGATTAGCCAATGGGTGATTTATGATATTTCGAACCCAATTTGATAACTTCATATTTCTTCTCATACTAGTAGGGGATATCAGAGAACTGCCAAAATTTTGATAGTCATAAGCATTCACTTTTCAGCCAGTTGATGTCATTTGTTGTCTGAGAAACAGAATCACCAGGGCATGACTTGATCTTTGTCACATACTATGAAAATTACTTCTCGTATTGTATTTACTTCTTGAATTAAGTCGTGCATCAATTGTAATATATTTTCTTTCCATGACTTATTGATCCATGAATTACAATGATCTTGTAATAGTTTACTTTTTTAAGTGCCCAACAATTAAATGACACACAAATCACAGAGATAGATGTTGAAAAGCTAATGCATGTGGGCAATCCATGAATTTTGGCATTTTTGGACTGCCAAAATTTTGGCTTAAGCATTTTTTGGATAATAAACTTAAGCATACTTCTCTGTCTTTAGGACTTGTCAAACTTTTGCCACTCCTGTGAGTATCCAGAATTGCCAAAATTTTGGCAGTTCTTCGTCATTGCAAATGAGACTGTATTAGTTTTCAAGATTCGAATAAATGGGACTATTTACTGAAACTATGCAAAAAAAGGATTAAGATTTAAAGATTTGGAAATTAAGATGAAAACCAAAATATTTTATACTTTAGTTTGTGTTGCCCCCTAACAAAATGGAATTTTGGTAATAATTTTTTTTAACATTTGTGTCATCTCCTAGTAAACTCCGTAGTGCCCTTAACATTTGCCCACATCTGTGACTAGAATTGTTTTGTTAATCAACTTCTAAAATACAAGGGTAATTACATACTAAATGTTTTTCTTATATTGATGAAATTTGGTTGTGATCTACTTGATCCTGTCCTTTCCCTCGAAAAAAATGTGAAGGGAATTTATTGTCATCATTTTATCTAAAAAACCATAAGGAAAAGTTACCTTCGCATTATCAGTAATTTACAAAAGACACAAGTGATAACTCTTACAAAATAAAGAGAAAAAACACAATATACAAATGTTGGGGTGAGTTCCATTCCTACCAATAAAAACTCCATAGTGCGACAAGCATCGTTCGATGATAGAAGAAGTTCGAAAAGTTAAATACAACAAAGGGGCTCGATTTTGGAGCCAAAGCAGCCTAGCCCATTGAAACAAAATATGGTTGCCCATCCAAAATTCTTGATTTTACCCAACCGAAAATTTGAATTTTCTAGTAAGTAGCGAATGCGGAGAACTTGAATCGGGTTGTCCCTAACCAAAATTCTGGGTTTTTCATTTGAGACTTATGTTTGTATTCTTATGTATTATGTACTCAAGTGTACTTATTATGGATGATGTATATATGGAAACAAGTATTCTATTGTTATTGTGTATACTTGGACGTGGATTTGATATTTATATTGTTGTGGTTTTATATTTGTCTTCTGTGTAATTCTAACATGCATTTTGTGCCGCTGAAGGTCCAATCAGACGGGAATTATACGGTCGGTTGAGCTAGGTGGTTGATACAATGTGATTGATAAGTTCTAGATTATATATAGTACATATGTGTTGTGATTACTATATTTTAAATTATTATTTTTCATTTCTGTGTAGCTTAGCGACGGCTATACTCGCTATATGAGAATTCTCAGTTGAGCAACGATGTTGTGACGTCTAGCAACGGATACGTGACTCATTAGCGACATTTTAGCTAGTCGATATGTCATCACTAAGTGAATATCATAACCTAGTTTCAGTATTAGAAACCTTTGCCTGTCACATATCCCACTACCAAAATAAGACACTTTAGCGACGCATAAAAACGTCGCTAAAGTGTAAAAAAATATCGCTATTCAATATTAGCGACGTTTTTAGTAACGAAAATCTTTTGTCGCGTATTTCGTAGTCGCTAACATAAAAAATATTGCTATTGGTCGCTATTGCGATCGACATATGGTAGCGACGTCAGCATGTCGCTAATATTCTAGTGGATAGCGACGTTTAGTGACGAGGAGTAGCTAATCAGCGATGTCCTTTTTTGTTGCTAAACGTTGCTGACATTTCAGTAGTTAGTGACGTTATTTGCGACGTTTAGTGACAACGTTGTTAACATGACAAAATTTGCTATGTCAGCCACTTAGCGACGTATAGTGACTGTTCGCAATATCTGCAATATAGACTAACGACATTCGGATACACGTTCAGCGATGTTTGCCCTTGTCGCTAGGCATCGTTAAACTGCAAAAGAAAATTAAAAAAACATAATTTTGTTTGTTTGTTTTCCTTCCTGAATCTACCTGCAGTTTAAATTACAGTTTATAAATAGTAGACCCGGAGCAACCCTCCATAGAATTTCTTGGATTCACCGAACCCTTCGGTGGAACACTAAATACCGATAAAAAAATTATAGAGTTATAACATGTCATCCACACAGACAAATAATAAAAATGTTCCAATAATCAAATAAACAGAATCAAATGGTAAGAAAGCCATAAGATAGCCGGATGGTGACAAATCTACTACCAAACAGCTATAAAAAGTGTTTTGTCCAATAATGTTCCAAGAATGGGTCAACACAACACATATTGTCACTAAATGTATAAAATAAATACATAAAGACCCAAGAATGGGTCAGCAAAGCACAATACAACACATAACAATATGTCCAATGAAGGACTACGGCTGGTCAGCAAGAGGAGGAGGAGAAGTATGACCCTGCATCTGGAACAACATGAACCTATACTGCTCAGGTGTAAGCGTCACCGGTGACGGCTCATCAAGAGAATGAGAAGGCAATGGAACCGATACAGTCGGTATAGATGCTGATGCATGATCGAGAAGCATATGCTCCATGCATAACAGTCTAGAGTTACATGAATCCATAATAGTCATCAGCCTCGAAAGCTGATCGCCTATGGCCAGCTGCGTCCTCTACACCGCCTGAACGACATGATCTATTCTTTCGCTTATCTACCTCATGGTCACCTATATCTTCCTCATGGTGCGCTCGAGCATATCAAATCATACGGTGAGCGCCACATCGTCTGTCTGCAGCTGAGATTGGGGCTGCTCCATAATCCTTCGCAGCATCTCGTCATGTAGCTCAGCAACATGGCGATGCAAACTCTCCTCGACTCGGGCCGACTCCAGTGAGGGCTATGGGGAATACACACTGCCAAAAGGGGCCCTGGATGACTACGTCGCCACAAAGGCGTCGTAGGATCTAATACTGTAGTATGAACCCCTCTAGAGAAGAAGTACCAACCCCTTCCTCTGAGACAGAGGGGGCTACGAAGAAGTGTCACGACCCGCTCCCGAATATTCGGATACGAGTTAGACACGCCCAGCCTTCATTGATGGATACGACGAAGTAAGCTGTTCAATACTAAGGAAAACTACAAGTCACAATATAAATAATCACCACAGCATCTATAAACGTCCCAGAGAATATCACCACAATCCATCAAATTATTTGTACAATGTCATCTGTAGACAAATCCGATAAAATAAAAATATACAATAATAAAATCTTTGATACAATATCCAGGTAAAATCTCTAAACAAGTCTATCTAACCAATGAACAATGAACTACATCCTGTACCAATGATCTCACCGTGCTCCATATGGCCTCAAGCTCACCTGCAACGTATCCTGTCAGAAAAAGAGCAAAGTACAACCCCGACAAGAAACAGTCTACAATGTAATCTAAAATACAGGATACAATATGAAACCAAAGTACAAGAACTGAATGTGAAGCTATGGTACCAGAACAGGAATATGAAACAGAAATACAAGGATGGAACTATGAACACGACAATCATTATACACACGACAATGCACATGACGATCAATAAACATGACAATGAATACGACAATCAATACAAGTGTGACCTTTGAAATATTAACCTAATGTATGACCGGTTGGGGACCACAATTCACAATTCATAATTCATAATTCATAATTCACAATTCTACAAGGTTCGGCTTAATCGTACGTGAGATTTACGATTAGGCTATTCATAATACCTAGGTTGGGTGTGAGACTCGTCCCACTGTATTGGTATTTATATACGGATACGTATTTTTGTACTGTGTTTTGTATTTTCTTGATTTTCGGAATGTTTTAAAATTTTCCCAACTTATAGATTTTCTCCTTGACCGGCATACTACCAGTATACCAGTGTATACCGACGGCAAACCTGTCACTCCCATTTTTCGTTATATGTATTTTTAGTGTACATATACGGATTTCTGACATTTGTCAGGTGACCTATGTTTTAACTTATCTTTCTTAGCCTTGTCTTGGTTTAATCTTGTACTTGGTTTATTTTGGTTTGGTTCAACTTGGCATGAGTTAGTTTGGGTTGGGTTGAGATGGAAAGGGTTTTGTATAAAAACCAACTTCTCTCTCTCTCTCTCTCTCCTCCATTCATTTCATTTACTCCTTCTCCATGTGCTCCTCCTCTAAAACCTAGGCAAGTACATCTTGCCAAATCTTGAACAATATTATTTTTATTTGTTCTATTCTCTTTCTTTCATGATTCTAAGTCTTTTTAGAACTTGGAGTTTTTGGTTTTGATGGTTACATTTTTGTAGATCAAAGTTTTAAGATTTTTTTATTTTTCTTGGTTTTGTTCTCTTAAAGTTTGAAAATTTTAAAATCTAATGGTTCCATGTTGTGGGAAATTTCATTCTACCTAATTTTGGCTTTTGAATTGCTGGATTTCAACTTCATATGAGGAAGTTATGCCATTTTCGTGTTCATGGGTTTCCCACACCTTTTGGAGCTGTTGGGACGAAGAATAGTGCCGCGCACAGTGTTTTTGGTGCCCTGCGCCAGCGCACCGTACAACTTGCATGCCGCACGCCCGCACATTTTTTTGCCACACAACGTGCGCTGTGCTTACGCGCAACGTGCGCCGTAGGCACTTTTGCCCGCGCGCACAGCGCAACTTGTGCGCCGTGCTTGCACGTAACGTGACTCCAAATAACTGTTTTTGCCCATTTGAGCTGTTTTGTAGCTAAATTCTTGAAAAACTCAAAACATGAAAGTTGTAGATCTTTGTCTTGGCTTCAAGAATCTTCTTGTTTCACTTTAATCAGAGTTCATATGTGACTAATGATTTCAATCATAGTTGTTCTTTTGGCATCTTTTTTTTACTTGGTAGTATTTGACATTTCATTAGCAAAAAAATTGAATTTCGTAACATGATTAGATGATCTTGTACAGTTAGAAATAATTGTACACCCTTTATATTCTTAACACTAGCATAGATTCAATTATTGTTTTATGTCAAGTAGTACTTTTATTTATTCCTTCTCCCATGCCATGATACGTCTTTTATCTAATTCTTTCTACATGCGATCCTTATTATCATGTTTGCTTATTCTTAGATAGTGGCCCATCAGGGTACACTCATGATTTATGTCTCCTCTTTGCTTAATTTAGATAGTGGCCCATCGGGGTGCACTCATGCTACACATCTCTTCTTTTCTTAATCTAGATAGTAGCCCGTCGTGGTGCACTCATGCTGTATGTACCTTCTTTGCTTACTAGATATAGTAGCCCGTCGTGGTGCACTCATGCTACACGTCTCTTTTCTGCTTATTCTAGATAGTGACCCATTGTGGTACACTCATGTTACATGTTACTTCTTTGCTTTACATGATAGTGGCCCGTCGAGGCACACTCCTGACAAGTACTCTTTACATGACAAGTAAACCTTAACATGATAATTCTTGATGGTGGTCCATTGTGGCGCACACTTGACATGATAAGTAAACCTAACATGACATGCTTAATCAAGATGTTTTTGCGACGGCTATCCTCCCTTGCTAATGTAACTCTTTTGGACATCGTGGTTGAATTCTTTGTGATTGCGTGAACAAGCTACATGTCTCATCTTGCATCATATCTAGGATATGGATTCCTGATTACCACGGTTAGGAATTCATACTGAATCTGACTAGGTTAATGACTAGATTGATCAAGTAGTTCATAAAGAGAGATTTTCCAGTCACAGACGATCCCGTTATCTGGGTGCTTTAATTGGACTTGTAGCCTACCGACGAGTAGGGTGCATTTCCAGCACACTGTCATGTGTTGCACCCCCAAGTCACCTAATACAACTCTCTCAACTTGCAACTGGATAACCTGGATAGTCTGCAGGGCTTGTGACTGTGGGAATATCTTATTGCATCTTGTTAGTAACTAGTCTTGTGATAACCCTAGTTAGTTAACGTATTAAGCCGTACTCATTGCTTGGCCGTGATTGATGGATGGAGTCAGTCCAGTCTAGTTTTGTCTAAGCAGTGTCCGTATGTTTATTTTAGTACATTATTGTTATGCTTTACTTTTGTCGATAATAATTAGAGACTAAGTTCTGCTCAGGAGGAGGGTTACAACCCCGGTCCTTGTTTGGTTTACGGGTTGTAACCTGGCTTCCGGAGTAGTTTCTTAGTCATCTTGTCATTTGTCGTCCTATTTAGTACTCACACGCCATACAGGATCCTTATGCTATACAATGATTAGAAACTAAGTTCTGTTCAAGAGAATGGTTACAACCCCGGTCCTTGTTTGGTTTACGGGTTGTAACTTGACTTCTGGAATAGTTCCTAAGTCATCCTATCATTGTCGTTCTATATAGTTCTCACATGCTTACATGATCAATTGATTTTATATATTCTCAAGCTTCCGTTTACTTAACATGTCTATACTGTACATTATGTCACATGTTGATTACTTTACGTCACATGATGCTTTACTTATTGTCTTTTCTATTCTCGGGATAAGTCCATTGGTAGTGCACGAGTCTCGATCCCCTTCTACTTATTTGTATCTCTAACAGTTGATATATTAGTTATTGCTGGTTTTAGTTCATAAGTTTGGCTTCCTTTGTAGTACTTGCTATTTGGGGTCTGACCCTACTGGTTTTGTTTGGCCAGATCTGATAGAGAAGCCCGAAGGATCTTTCGTACCATCTACTCGACGATGACCATCCGGAGCACCAGAGTACCTGAGTGGGTTTCTTGTTTCATTCTCTCACTTGATATGTATATTATTCTTTTGTGGCATTTAGCCTCTGAGCACGTATTTTGGTTCTTGATATTTAGCCTACGGGCCTAAATATGATGTGTGTATTCTAGACTATAGGTAGAGCTTACCATGTATGACTATTGCTCTTGCTAGTTCTCCATTTTGTATTACAGGCTTGATGATCATCCATGTATATATGGTTTGGGATGCTTTACTATTGTATGTCTGATGATCATACTTCTTGTTCTTTGTATAATTGCCTGTGATTGAGATACCTAGGATTGCTTGACCTAGGATCGACTGTTGGCTTGTAGAAGTAACCCCCATATCGTGACAGCTTATACGTGATTTCAGAGTGTTGGTGTACTTTGGCATTATGTAGCTGGCCTTGTCCGTCCCTATTTGCCAGTATTCTGGTTCTGGGGCGTGACACAAATTTTAGTGGTAGCCCATGCAGGTCTGATTTATTAGATATATGGGGGTTACTGATGTTTAGTTATCTCAATCACAATTATCCTTTATTGATATCCTTCGTATTATTCTCTATCTCTAATCCTTTGACCAGATATCTGCCTTGATCGTTGATCTTTCATGTTCTCTCGATTTGATCCTTGTGCCCTTTAACTTTCAAGGGCACTATTCCTAATCCTTTCGATCATCTTGTTTGGGTTCTGCCGATAGCAGGTCAGCAATCTTTTGTTAGGCCAGTTGTGGAGGATCAGTCTCAACATTCAGATGCAGAATCGAGAGTTGACCCAAGTGCAGTGATGTCAGTCCATACCGATCATCTGGTACAGTATAATCTGAGATGTGACTGGTTGGTACACTAGAGTACTCAGAGATGAGAGTCTGGAACCATCATTCGGTAACAGAGTAACACTCCATCCACCGGTGGAACCTCTACCTGGACGGGGTGCTCCTCTACCTCAGGACTAACCGAGGTACGATCCTCTTCGTCCTGCCATACCTGATAATAAAATATGATGCAAAAAAATAGACATATACAAGAAAAATAATACATATTCTAAATCAAATCTGCATGCATTTAATAAATCACAGTTTACAAAAATTAGACCCGGAGTAACCCTCCGTTGAATTTCTAGATAATGACCAAGTCAAGATAATAATATCCAGAAACATCCAAGTCAAGATAATAATCATAAAGTGTAGTCCATAAATAAAGCAATGACATCCAAGAAATAAGTCTACCGAAGACAAATCCGGGCAGAAGTCTATGCTATAGTAGAAGTCTAATCCAGAAATAAGTCTACCAGAGACAAATCTGGTCAAAAGTCATATAATATAATTATACGCTCTACGCTGGGGCATATACTAGTCCCTCAGATACTGCGCATAAGAAGGGTCCAAGTGATCAAGATATGCTATAGGAGCTGGGTGACTGGAACTCACGGTGCCACGGCCTTCTAGTGCTAATTCCTCCTTCATAGCAATCTCGGCTTTAGGAATCACTTCCTCCTTAATAGTAGGATGTACCAATTCCTCCTTAACAATAGAATGTAGCACTTCCTCCTTAAAAACGATCTCGACTTTAGGTATCACCTCCTCAGCAACATGAGGTACCACTTCCTCCTTAACAGCCATCTGTGCCTCTCACAAGCGACGTGCTCGGGTCATAGGTATTATCTGGTAAGATTAATGGAAACATAGAGATTAATTAGTGGTTTAACAAAATGATAGTATATTTTACAAGTCTAAATAGATGTTACATGATATATTTTATATTTTATTTTCAATCATCTTTTGAAAATTATTCTTCTTCGTTTTTCTCTTCCTCATCTTCCTCTTCATTCTCATCTTTGCTTTCGTCTTCTTTGTTTCCTCTTCGGATACTTCTACCTCTTCTACAAGATTAGACATGTAATAAGGAACATTCGTTGTATCCATATTAACTGTATTTGTTACGAGAGGTAAGTCGTCCTCTTGATAATCTATTTCGTCAATATCGTAGGTATTTTTAGCTTTAGTCTTGCATACTGTCCACCAGTCCAACCTGTTGTTCATCATCAAGGATAAGTAGTGAAGTAAAACAAGCTGATCCTGACTTGCTAGAACAAATGGTTCGAATCCTTGATATCGACGTTGGTAGTTAATATCCACAAGACTATACTTATCAATTTTCTATTGATCTTGGATCGGATTGGACCAATCATACTTGAATAACATGATCTTAGCCGGCTCTATGCCATAGTTATATGTTAATTCCATAATCTCCTGTAAGACGCCATAGAAATTATTGCCTAGATCAACATCTTTGTAGTTTGTAGATTTGATACATAAACAACTATTTTTTGTCGAATCAAGATCCAGAAAGCTCTCTTTGATTAGAGTATTTGTGGACTTGAACGTAAACCCATTCTCACAATAACTTGGCCAAATTTTGATGGTAAAAATTGGTCCCTTGGCTAGAGTTCTAATAGATTCATTCTCTAGTGTTGCATCTGGACGTACCATAAGATAAGAAATTAAATTCAACATTCTGTTAATTACTGTATAAAGTGTATATACAAAAAGTAATTACCAAGCTCCTTATATATGCACTCAACCATGAAGGAAAATGACATCTCATTTCCTGTTCTAGTTCTTCATCTATTATATATTGTCTACTCGAGCTCACTTCATCATTAAATGTGCTGAAGACAACTACACATAAGCCAATTAGTGTAATAATAATATTGGATACTATTACATAGATGACGTAAACGTGGACATATTAGTTACTTACCCCTCAAGCTTCTCCACTTCATCCTTACCGCAATTGAGTAATATATACAATTGAGCAGCCCTTAGTTTCTCGTCATTCAGATATCTCTTCTTCATTTTTCTCGAAGGCTTTTCGAAAGCATTGAAGACTTTCATTATTGCATCATTAGATTCACGATATCCATCGTCATTTCTCGGAGCTCTTGTTCTATTAGTAGCAACATACGGCTTAAAATATATCGAGCAGAAGTTTGTAATCGTCTCGAGAACATAGGCTTCATATAACCCTCGACTCAAGCCTTATTTTTTACCTTTCATTTTAGGTGGTTCAAATGCCAGTCAAACGGGTACATACTCCGATAACCGATGGCCCACCAATACGTGCCTCATAGGAAAGATGAATTAGCAAATGCTCTACAGAGTCGAAGAACCCAGGAGGGAACACCTTCTCAAGCTTGTACAGTGTTACCTCAATATCCTTCTCTTTCTTTACTACATAATCGACGAGAAACATAGTAGAACAAAGATCACAAATGAATATGCTAAACATTGTCAACTGATCCCAAACAACCTGCGCTAATAATTCCTAAAATGTAATCAAAATTAACCTATCCATAAATACATGACATCGTGGCTCTTCATACCCGTCAGTTTATTCTCCTTCGGGTCGATGCATCTTCTCAAATTCGACACGTATCCATCAGGAAATTTTAGGCCCTGAATTCACCTACAAAGTCTCCCTTTATCCTCCCTGTTCAGAGAGAAAATTACCTTAGGCTTCTTATATTTTCCATTGCCTTCTTTTATCAAATGCAACGCATGACATCTGCATATATCTTCCAAGTCTAACCTGACCTTGGGATTGTCTTTCGTCTTTTCCTTTATGTCCATCACAATATTAATTACATTGTCAAGCATATTCTTCTCGATGTGCATGACATCAAGTTATGTCTGATCAGATTGATGCTCCATTGTGGGAGATCCCAAAATATACTCCGTTTCGTCCAGTTATGAGTGAGACCAAATCCATCACACTTGTACCCCTTTATAGGCTCTTCGATAGCACTTGAAAAATCTTTGACCTCCTCCCATATCGTATCTTCGGTCCACCTTGGCGGTGGATTGGCCTTCTCCACAATGCCGGCATAAAAAGCATTCATGTTCCTCCGGAACGGATGATCCATCGGCATGAACTAACGATGACAATCGAAGAAGCACGGTTTTCCTTCATGTTTCAAATAGAAAGCCTTCGTGCGGTTTATGTAATATAGACATGAGAGACGACTATGAGTGCTCCATCTCGATAATATTTTATAGGACAAAAATTCATTGATGTTCCACATAAGTGCGACCCTGATCTGAAAGTTCTACTTTCTGGAAACATTAAACGTGTTGGCACCTACTTCATACAGGTGATTCAAGGGATGTAAGTACACATCGATGTTCCTCTTAGGATTGTTCGAACCCAAGCTGATAATATTTAGGAACAAATAAGGAGTCTTCAAGCACATCCACGATGGTAGGTTGTACGGAGTGACAATCACAGGCCAACATGAATATTGGGAACCCAAAAGCCCAAACGGGGTAAAATCGTCGAAGGAGAGCCCAATCATACATTTCACAGATCAGAAGCAAAATCTGGATACTCTTGATCAAAGTGCTTCCATGCTTCTCCATCGGATGAGTGATCCAATACTCTATCGATCTGTTCCCGCCTATGCCAACTCATGTTGTCGGTAGTCTCCTTCACCATAGATAATATCTACAACCACGGCATCAGGTTCCTTGCACCAGGAGTCCTACTCTTACTAGTTGCCTTGTAGCGATCATCACCATAAAATCTGCATGTCTTTATCCTTGTCATCCTTGTAGTACAACATGCGTCAGTTGCGACATACATCAATTTTATCATATTCCATCCAGAGCGATCTCACCAATCTCTTTGATCGATAGAAGTCTGTTGGTAATGTAATGCCCCAGTCCCAAACACTACAAGAAAAAATCCCTTTTACAACGTTGAAAAAATGTTGTAAAAGGTCTTTTACAACGTTCAATAAAAGGTTGTTATATCCAGGGTTGTAAAAGGGGAGATATCTTCCACAATGTTCATTTGAACATTGTAAAAATGTTCAATAAAAGGTTGTTATATCCAGGGTTGTAAAAGGGGAGATATCTTCCACAATGTTCATTTGAACATTGTAAAAATGTTGTAGAAGTTACTTCCCACAACAGTTTACAAACATTGTTGAAATTGTTAAAAACTGGCCCAAAAATTTCTACGACATTTTTTAAGTATTGTAAACAATACTTTTTAAAACAAATTACACATTTTGTAAATATAATTGTAACAACGTTATGCAACTGTGGTAAAAACAATATCTACCACGTTTAGTAAACATTGTACATATATTTTGTACAACAATGTACAAATATTGTAAAAAGAGTTATACAACTTTTACAAAATGTTGTATATTTTATTCAATCATGTTTGCCAAACATTGTAATAAATATTCGTATGTTGTAATTATAATATCAACAATAATTTAAAAGTATTGTAAATAAATTTTATAATTTTTAGAAACGTTGTTAAAATGTTATCTTACAACAGTTTTGACACGTTGATAAAAAGAGTTTTTACAACTTTTACAAAATGTTGTATATTTTATTCAATCATGTTTGCCAAACATTGTAATAAATAGTTGTATAACGTAATTATACTATCAACAATAATTTAAAAGTATTGTAAATAAATTTTACAATGTTTATAAATGTTGTTAAAATGTTACTTTACAACAGTTTTGAAACGTTGTTGATTACGTTTCCATTTTTAAAAAAAATACAATTTACAAATAACAATATATTAAATCCAATTATAATACAAATACACATACATAAACAGAAATACAAATACAAATACATTATTCTAATTTTCGCTCATGTTGTCGTTGTTGTTGTTGCGACCGATGCTGCTCTTGCTACCGTTGTTAGTATTGCTACCATTATTGTTGCTACTGCTGCTGCTGTTGTTGCTATTATTGTTGTTGTCACTTTCTCAACATCTCCACCACCATGCCTATCAAAAATGAAGATACTAGACTGAAGGCACGTTGTGTCTGTAGTTGATGATATCAGAAACATATTTTACCAAAAAATGAGAAAAGGCGCATAAATTTGAATGTCATCTATGACGTCTTAGTATGTCAATTAAGACTACATGCTACATCATTCAACATAAGAAAATACCAAGATATGATTTATTTTTTACCAGAAAATGATACACATCTGGCGACCTATGGTAATGCATTCTACAGGAGGATAGATAAAGAAATTCATTCCCCTCAACATGGTAATGATTCAGTTTCACAATTCTGGCAGTTGTGATGTGGTGTACCAACAAATCATACATCTAGCTCACCCACATACTGACATATATGTAGATGTTTATAACATGGATATCATCTATATGAATACATAAAGACAAAAATCTACGAAAATGGGCATAACCTTAATTGAAATTTTGATCCTTGCAGAAATGAAATACAGAGAACCTTTTAAGTTAAGAAGAACAACATTTTAAGGAAAAAAAAAAAGACAACAGATAACAAACATGTAGTGTAGCCATTAAAATATTGCCTACAACTACATGGTCATGAAATATGGTCACCATACTTATTCACACAACATAAAAGAAAAAATAACAAGCTTGCTGATTTTAAATCTCACTACTTGATATTTAAATATCAAGTAGTGATAACAGAACTGAAAGGGAAGAGTTATTAGTCTATTAGATAACATAAAAAATTGTATCGAGAACTGTAAACTCAAGATGCGACAAAACTTATACTAAAAGGGAAGTCATCGGTATCCTGTATTGGAGACGATCACAAAAAATAAAATAAAAAATACATTTTCTTGCTCTAGACTATGATTGATATGTGGATCTCTACTGACCTGTATTTATATCTCGCACGATTTCGAAACAATGAGGGTAATACATAGGAAGCTCCATCTTTTCAGGATACTTTCTGCAATGTACATTAAAAGTATAAAGACAATCAAAATCATCAGACTGAACCATGTACAAATCTACACATAACAAACATGCAAGAAAATGTTTACAAAACAGTATGTGAGGAAAAAAAATTCATGAGTTAGATATCACTTAAAATATTGAAAAGATAAATACAAAGTTAAAAGAAGACTAATTTGAAAAATGAAGTAATAAAAGAATCAAGTTTGAGTCTTATACTAATATCAATCAGACGTATTAAACATATTGGTTGTACTTTCAGCATATATTTGGAGTAAACTAATATTTTGGAATAAAGGTTTTGTTGTTTGTCGTTCTATAAATTGAACCTTCTAGATATAAGAGTAGATCGGAGCATTCTTCCAGATCAAAAGCCTTTGTAGTGCAAATTAAAACTACAATCCTAACACAGATTTTTTTCTTTTCAGTTTAACCTAACTAATACACAACTACATAAGGACCCAAGGTCGATTTGATGATTTATGCAACTAAATTGCCACTACACAAGTACATTAACTTAAATCATGAGACAGCTTCAATATTATCATTTATTAAAAAAATAACAAAGTATGGTTTTTTGCCTGGTATTGAGAACACTACTCCATTTTCAAGTGAATGACGAAAAATTTGTGCTCGTACATAATCCTTGTGTAAGGGCTAACATAGAACAAAACAATTTGTTAGGGCAAGTTCAATTGGGCTTTGAGTATCAAAAACAATGATAAGAAAAGGATATAAATTTGTTAGTAGTCCAACTGATCAAATGCATCATGCAATTGTAATGACAATGCAGTTACCTGTCGTAGACCCTCGTATTTTCCTTATACGGTTTAACCAGAACATGTGAGCCACAAATTTTATGTGGATGCGACTTTCCAAGGATAGTTTTCACGGTCTCTGGATAGTGGAAGCTTACAAAACCAAACATCCGTTTCTCTTGTCGAGGAATTCTCACATCACGGACAGGACGAAACTGCCTGTAGAGCTATTCAGTCAGTATGTTGTTACTTGCAATCACAACTACCAGAAGTCTTCTACAACCATTATGCCAAAATCAAAAATTATGCATAGAACATGGAAAGGTAGAGAAGAAAAGATTACATAAAGTATCTCAGAACATCTTCATCGGTAAATGTACTCTCAGCTGGAAAGGTAAGATATATCTGTTGAGGGCTAGGAAGCAAAGCTCCAGCATCACTTCTCTCATTGGGGTATTCCATGTATTTTGGAGCGTCTTCTGCTAACACTACTGAATGTTGCCCATGAAGAGCACCACCTCATCGAGCTATGCTCTCCAATGCAACAACAAGTGCCTATCCATACATTATAATCACAAGATTTAGAATATTTGAGCATTACTGAGATTGAAGAATCGTCCGCTCCCATCTGGAAGAGGTTCTGCCTTTAGAACCTTTCGAACCTTGCCTTCTTCACTGTAAAATGAGACAACTTAATGAGCAACGTTTGGTTAAAAGACAACTAATATCCAAGACAATAGAAAAGCATTGACAGATGAAAACTATATAAAATAACAAAAACAACAAAGCCTAAAATCCTTTATACCACTAAAATTATTGACTAAGATTTGCACAATAATTCTGCACACTACATCTGGGGATACATGTTTTTTGACTCTTAGATGGGCATAAAAAAATGAAGGTCCAAGAAGCGTGAACAAATTATTTCAGGAGAAAAAAGAGGCCAAGAAAAACTGGTTAATGGAGTAACTGAACAAGAAAGGACACAAAGCAAGTATGCATATCTGACAAACAACAATTGGAACCCTTGGTGTGGTTCATCATGCTAGCTAGGATGCTATCACTTTGGATGATCAACTCAATTGGTCATCCAACAACGCATTCACAGGACCTGTGACTATGATCAAACAGATCCTCTAACCTATATGTGGTCCCCTTTTAAGTATAGCACGCGTACAAAACCATCGTATTGTGCATCCTTGATGCATACAAGCCTTAACTTCAGCAGTTCTTTCGAAACAAATGAGGGCATTTGTGGATCATCTTGTCTCAGTGCCTACGAAAATAGTAAAAAACTATTTCAATTGAACTTATTTTATCGTCTACACGAAAGCAAGCCTATCTTTTATAAGCAACTATTTCCGTACATGTGAACAATTTGTATATGTTACAAGGTCTAATTCATCGAGAAGACTTCATCTTATGCTATATTGAGCTACTTAATCATTTCTGATGGTAAGTGAAGGAATTTTAGTCTTTAGTATCAGCAAAGGCTTGATATGTCACACATAGGATATATCAAAGAAGAAAACCAAAATACTGAATAATTACAAAAATAATTACAAAAATAAATATTATATGTTCCTAAGCTATGGTGCAAAGTAGTATCTGTAACTATACTACAGACATAGGATATATAGTTTTGTCAGGAAAACCAAAACTTTTTGAATAATACAATAACACTTTTGTGGTCAAAGAAGACAATGTCTCGACTTTTTGAGATGATGGTTCTCCTTCTCTGATATTTAATGCATCTGCTTTAAATACTGAATTTCAAACTCTAGATAAAAGCATCTCAACAATTCCCTTCATCTTGCACCTTAGGCAGTGGATTTAAATATATTTTTTTGAGGCAAAATAAATGAGTACATTAAAACTATAATCAGTGTCTGAAAAATACCAAAGCATAGCAAATACTACTACAATAATCAGTTCAACCAAATACTCTTCCCACAACCAAATTATAGTAATTTTCGAATTGAAGACCATGTCCCTTCCAAAACCTATACCTTTCAACTTCAAGTGGGAAATAGCCCTAATATGCGTTTTTTTTTTTTTTTGAAGAAAGCAACAAAAAGATATGAAAATTTTGATATAGAAAAAGAAAATCCACCCAAAAAAATTTTAAAAATGAAAAATACAAAAAAAATTAGGGTTAGGGTGATATACCGGTGCCGACGGGTGGGATCTCCTCTCTGGAGGAAGGACTTGATGAGCAACTGTAAAACAAAAACAAAATATTAGAGGAGAAGATAATCGGAAGAGACGAGGGAATAAAAAATTGAGAAGAAGAATAAGTTCACACAAGATCATGCATCCATGTATTCCATAAACATTTATCTTTGTTGCAAATAACTGTCAAAATGGAGTACAAAAATTGGACATTTCTATCTAAAACAAACAAGTCTTGGACTGGGAACGAATTCCAGTATTAAATATATAAAGAGAAGTAACTATAAATTAACCTAGAATTTAATTTGGTCAGTTTATCCAGGAAGACCGGAAAGTAGAAGCGACCAAACTAGAACATTCCCTCTAAACAAGGATTCTTGAACAAAGAACAGTAATATTTCCCAAATGAAAAACACTAGAAAGAGAGAACTTGGCAAATAAATTTTATGATTCAATTTTATGTATGCAGAAAAGCTTTTAAAGTAAGGAGTACAAGTGTGAATTTGCCAGCTACATGTCAGGAAAATGTTTGAATTTTATCTAGCCTCAATCAACCATAATCATAAGCTCGATTCAGTCCTAAATCAAGCAAAATACTATAACACATGTACATACATATTTAACTAGATGCCCTAACTTTGGCCCATTTAACGAGGAAATACTTAAGCTCGCCACTGGACTGGCGGAATAAGATGTTTGCCTAACTCACCTAGAACCAGATAAAGCTACAAACACCATTAGGCTACCCAACCCATTATGAATATAGAAGTCCAGGTTGTTAATATTTTATACCGACTATTGAATTGTCAATATTTCATACGATTACAATATGGAAGTCTAGGTTGCTATTTGTTTATTCATTCAATCCCAAATCTAACCAAGTAGAATAGCTCAATGAAGGTCAATACTTCAGTGTATCAGTAAGGAGTAACTTACAGTTCAGTCTAGTAGCAGTGTATGGCCTATAGTAGTGTGTGCAGTTCATCAATGTGTATCAGTGTTAGTGTATCTATTCCACAAAAGGAAGTATCAAGGCTACTACGCTTCGATATCTAGCTTCGGTTCAGTAGTGTAGCAGTTAAGTAGTGAGAGAGAGCTCAATCTTTCCTTATTTGTGCAACACAAATGCCTAATATTTTACCAATTTGGAATCGGATCCCATATCCATATAGATTGATATTAACCGGATACCAAAATCCGGATTCTAGGAAGAGCAAACTTCTTTTCTGTTACTGAAGTACTTTCCTTCATCCTTGTCATCCCACCAATTGCCAAGAGATGGTGTAATCGGCAACATCAACCAATGGGGAAAACAATGTTTTATCCATAGCTTGTTATGAGTTAAAGGTTCCTATAATTTGATTGGCAGTGTCCAACAGGAGTTGTTGTCCATCTTTCTGGAACTGTAGGCTCTCTTCATGAATGCATCAATTTGTTTGGCCCATGCTATGGAGATAAAAAAGGAAAATAGTTTCGAGTGTGGGTGGACAGAGTTTCTGCGTCACAGATTGGTTCAGATGACTGGCTGGTGAAATATGATAAGTGGGAACTAAATGGTGAGTTCTACAGCTGTAAACTCATGAATAAGCTTTAATCTTGTATACTGCTTTCTAATAATAGTATGTACATCACTGTCTTCTTTTGTGGGGCAATATGCATAACCATGAAGCTCTAAGCTCTAACCAACTAGGTCTCAGTATAAGTAGTTCATTGCTAGAATTTCCTGTTAGTATGTACATTACTGTCTTCTTTTGTTCTTCTGAATTCGTCCTTGTTTTCACCATCATTCCTTCATATCATTGCTGCTCTTGTAAAATTCATTTTTGTTCATCTGGCATGGTTGTCGATGGAATATTATTTCGTTGGAAAATAAAAAAATAAACTGTTTGTGGTATTTGTTGAAGAATGAACCAACTCTGCCGATCAAAACTGATTCGTGGAAGATGCAAATATAGTTTCTTGATAGTAACTAAAACCCAATGTATAGTTTCTTGATAGCAAATTGAAAGAAAGATCCTTGTCCCTTGGATGGGATACAAGTATTGGATCTTCACCATTCATTATAATGTGTTAAATATCTGGGTACTAAAGCCTGTTATTATCATACACATTAATAAAGGCCCAAAGAACATGATAAATGCTTTCCAGTAGTTCTATAAACAAAATTAATTATATCAAGAATTGAGCATACCTGGATAGAGTATCTTCGTAAATTCTGACACGAAAAAATCAGTATTCCTGAAGACAATAATGGATCCAAACTACAAAAATTATGCAAATATGAGAACTAAAGTCAGTTATTATCATACACTTTAATAAAGGTCCAAAGAACATGAAAAATGCTTTACATTAGTTCTATAAACAAAATTAACTATATCAAGAATTGATATAGAGTATCATCATAAATTCTGACACGAAGAAATCAAGACGCCAAAACATCGAATATTGGTACAAAGATTTGTGAGCCCATATTTACATATCAAGGTTCTCTAATGATTTTACTTATACAATATGAGAAAACTACGTTAGCATGATTAGGTTGATTTAAACACCTCTAGGATCCCCTAACCACTTACCTTATTAAAGTAAAAACATTCTTGGGTGTTGAATTCAACCATAAATTGAACTAGAAACATTAAATTTAGTTTTGCATTCACTGCAAAGTGGACTTCTAACTAAAGTCAATATATAGAGAACTATTCCTAATTCTCATTAGAACAAGAACAAGATCACGATGTAATCTGATACTAACATATTGAAACAGCATTACCACCCACACCAATGGTTACTACTGCTGATGCAGTGTCAGAGATTCAAAACCACCCTCGTAGCAGCATCATTCTGCCACTAGCATAGCAATGATAACCTGTGGGCAGTGAAAAACACCCCTAAAGCAATGAGCATCACTCTTGGGCTTCGTTTGTTAAAAATGAGTAACAAAGCACATACAATAGTGACCCCTGTGCCAACAGTGTCACTATTCGGAATGACACAAGCTTAGTATCTCGTTTGACTGTAGGGAAGGTGATACTAGCTAAACCAGATCGATCATTGCCCATGTCTAATCTCTACAACTGGAATTTTTCCTATATTGAGTAATATTTTCTTGTGTTGGTCTTGGAACCTTTCGAAAAGTATTCTAGTGATGTAAAAAATAGTAGTTGCTTATTGGTAGCATACAACCCGACTCAACCCCCTTTCTAGGGTTGGACCATTGATTTTTCTGCAAGGTCGTCTTTTCTTGTCTAGTAGACTCACGCAATTCCTATGACATTAAATCGTATTAATTCCCCATATGTCCTTTTTGTAATCCAACAGAACTTGGAGGATGCTCCTTGGTCGTATAAGCCTATAGCTCATGACCAAAAAGATATTGCCAATCAACTGCCTTTTAGGATTTTATGGAAAACTACCTAGAAATTTTGGATCAATGAAGGTGATCTTTGCTTGACATACTTGTACTTGTATCCCATACAAACTTCAAAAATTATACAAATATGAGCACTAAAGTCAGTTATTATCAAACACATTAATAAAGGCCCAAAGAACATGATAAATGCTTTCCAGAAGTTCTATAAACAAAATAACTATATCAAGAATTGAGCATACCTAGATAGAGTATCTTCGAAAATTCTAACACGAAGAAATAATTATTTGTGAAGACAATAATTGATCCATGTAACACATTAGAACATGAAGAATATCTCACACAAAAAACCTAGATAGAGTATCTTCGTGAAGACAATACTAGATCCAAGTATCACATTAGGACCATCTACGTTTTCTATAGTGATAGAACCATAACTTTTGGATGCCAACAAAAGTATCTACCAACTTGGTGTCGAAGTGTTCGATTCAAGAGTCTGGCGGTCAAATAATTATATGTGAGTAGTTATGTCTTAAAGCTAAGTATAATAGCTTACAAAGACCGGATTCGTTTGACTCCCCAAATAAGAAAACCCCCATCAACAACTGGTGCTTCTGGTTTTATCACCTCCGACACATAAATAATTATCTCTTCATCTTGCATTTTTCCCCATGACAAGTAGTGTGAGATGCTATGAATCCCTTAGCTACATCCTCCTGTTCCCCAAGTAAAAACAATATTTTGTTTTCCTCTAGGAGCTGGTCCATCATTGTTACATTGTTGTTACTATGTACATAGACCTCATGATACAGAAACTTTCAGGTCTTCTGTTTAGATGAGACTTGGTGCAAAGAATAAAGATTTTGATTGTAAATCATAGTGAAAATAGAGTCCATTCTTTCTTATTTACTTTGAGGGTCTTGTTATTCTTTTTTAGTCATGTTCACCTTTTACCATTAATAGTGTCACCATTCTCAGTAGAAAACTTTATTTTCTCAAGGTATGCATGATAAGGTCTATTCTTTTGTAGTAAATATTCTGAAGTCTTCGAAGTATATCTGTCCACCTCAATTTGGACATACATGACAACTATCAATGAATTATCTAACCTTTTTTTCAAGGTCTGGAAGAAAAAGGCATTTGGCTTTCTTTTGTCCAGTGTGAGATAAAGGTCCATTGAAGTCACCAGTATTAGAGGAATAATCTCATTTTCACAATGACTATACAACACTCTAGTCTCAAACGTTCTCACTTTTACTATATCTAGAGAGCTACAAACCTAGGGGAAAAGCACAAGCTGAAGGTGCAAAATACAGTTTCTACGAATTCTAATGGTATTCCTAGGACGTATCTGACCATAACTATATATATAGTCTATAGTGTGCTCCTTGTCGTCGTGTCTAAAACGTATTGTGTCGAATCTGTGTCCATGCAACAAAGCCTTTACTTCAATTTAACATGCACTAGGTAAGAGTTCTTATTTTGCACGTACCTTCCATATCCACATCCTTCAGAAAACCTAAAATCAACAAAACCCTCAAACTAACAAATTAAACCCTTAAATCAACAAAATATAAAGCAGTTCTTGATGGAAAACCCTAAAATCAACAAAAACACTCAAATCAGAAATCAATAAATCCCTAAAATCAACAAAACACTGAAAATGAAACTCTCAAACAAAAATTGAGATTCTGGTGGAAGTACCTTTGGTTGGGCCGTCGATGACCTTTCCGCTTCGACGGTGCTGGAGGTGTGGTGGTGGTAGACCGACTCGAAATTGAGATTGTGAGAGAGATGGAAACTTTTAAACCAAAATCAAAGAATGACATACCTTCGCTGCCTCGGCGGTGATGGAGGCTTGCTCGCCTCTTCGCTTCGTCGGTGATGGAGGAGCGCAATGCAGTGTTTGGCTTCGTCAGTGATGGAGGAGGGCGGCATAGGAGTCTATCAATAGAAGCCTATATGTTGCCAGAGGGCTTTCGAGAGATGGGAGGGAACCGTGGGAAAATATGTGCGGGAAATTTTGGAAAATTTTGGGGAAAAATTTTATACTTTCCTTTAGGGCTCGTTTGGATCAATTTTTTGTATTTTTAGGAATAGATTTTTAATTCTTTTCCCATGAGAAAGGAATTCAATATTCTCATATCCATATTTGGTTAGGTTGGAAACCTTATTAGCAATCACCCGAATAAAACTCTTATTATACGCGAATTTTTCCGTATCTTTCATAAACGTATAATACTTGCGTACTTTTGACAGATCCAAATCAGTACATAAATTTTAAGCATGCGAAGTTTTAAACATGTTTTGTATAAATTATTGACAAATTTGATACAATAAACATGCTAGGAACCTGTTTAATTAACCAAATTTGACAACATATTTAAGAATGTAAAATTTCTAACCTTAATATTTTCATTTTTCGAACATTTGACCGAATTTTTGAACGTATTTTATTTGCACTAAGCCGATTTATACTCGTATTTTTGCCGTCCCGAATTTTTTTCTTTTGTCGAATTGCTAACAAGGGTTGGGAATAGGTAGTTCAAACTTTTAAAATTTTACATTACCATGTTTGGTTCACACATGATAGCAATCTTAATTTATTTAGTTTTCTTTAATATCCTTTCATTAATTTCATGATGATTCACATGTTTGGGATAAAAGTTAAAATTTTGAAAATAAAGAGAGGGTACAACCATCCAAACAAAATAACCAAACATCATTCCTAGGAAAGCAAATATATTCTCTTCCCACATCAATATAAATAGCTTTCCCACATAAATCCCTCATATTCCCTCCTCATTTCCAATCCTAAACATACCAAACATGGGTAAGGAATTCAAAACCCATTATCAAGCCTCAGAAACTTGAACCAAACGCCCCTTGGAGTTGCAGTACTTTTTTTTTCTTGTCACATGCATCCTTACTTATCAATTTGTCACGGTTATTATTGTTACAAATAATATCAAAATAAAGAAATTATATAATTAAATTTTTAGTAATAGTTGTTTACTTATCGTAACGGTTATAACCGTGACAAACATGTCACATTAATAATCGTTACTAATAACAAAAAAAATGTGTTACAAATTTCATGTTTTGGTGTAGTATAAATTTAGTATTCTCCCTTCTTTAAAAGACAAACCTCAGCTTTAGACGAGCAATTTGGTAATAACTTTATATTCTACCCTACTTTAGGCGAGAACATATTTTTAGTCGTCTTAAATTTAGTATTCCCCCAACTTTAGAGGAGAAACCTATAATTTACACGAATTTTTTTGTGTGGTCTAAATTAGTATTTTTCTCTACTTTAAACGAAAATATATTTTTTGTCATCTTAAATTTAGTATTGCCACCTACTTTAGGCGAGAAAATGCAACTTTGGGCGAGAATATTTTGTTTAGTCGTCTTAAATTAGTATTTCCCTCTACTTTAGATGAGAATATTTTTCCTACTCGTCTTAGTTTTCTCTTGCAAAGAATTTTTTGGTCGTCCAAACTAATTAATAGTCGCCAAAGAGTTCACAATTATATTTTAAAATTCGGAGGACTTTAGACAACAACAATAAATTTTTAGTCACTAAAGATTAGTTTGGGCGACTAAAAATTTTTTGTCGCTACAGATTTTGTGGCCAAAAGCCTCTATTCTTGTAGTGTATATGAGAAAAATTTTAGGCCCGATAGTTACGCGCGAAAGAAGAAAATATTATGGGGTCTAGGCTATAGATTTTGTAAATGTTGGGCACAGGTTTTGTAAATTTGTATGCTTTCATGCCAAATATGCTATAGTCTATTTTTTATCATGTAAAATAAAAACCTACGCTACTTCTCCTAGGATTCGAACATGAGATCTGCTTTGACATACAAACATAGCAATAGATGAATGTTATACATTCTACAGCATTCAGAAAACGCTATAGATAGATGTTTTTATAGCCCTGCAGAAAGAACGCTATTGTTGATAACATTCTATAGCGGAGACACTTGAAAGCTATAGAAAAACTGCTATTGTATGTCCTATTTGTTGTAGTGAAATATAATATCCAAAATAATATATGTCTTAATGAAATACTAATAAAATTGAAGATATTCCAAGCAGAAATATAAATTTGATGTTCTAAACAAATAAATAACTAATAATGTTTGGAATAATTCTTATGATAATAAAAAAATCAAAAATTTGTAACTTGTTCTATTGTTCAAAATTTGATGTTCTAAACAAATAAATAACTAATAATATTTCGAATAATTCTTATGATAATAATAATAAAATAATAAAATTGTTACTTGTTCTATTGTTCAATTAAATCCAAGAGGACATAGAGAGAGAGAGAGGATATTGACAACGACGGAAGGAAAAAAGGGGATTGGCAACAGCAGAAGGGTATAAGAAGATTTGGAGCATCAGAATGTTAGATCAGCAATAGAAGGGAAGATGATTTAATTGACTGCGACTGCACTAATTTTTTTTCTTCATTCTGACTAACTGATTTGTCTTTTGGTAATATAGTATATGACATTGGGGCGTTTGTTATGCGAAATACTATATTGCTGAAAATTCTATATTCTTGGGAATCAAATTGTAAGTAATTAAATTGCCTGAAAAATTACATTCCTATGTTTAGTGACTATATAAATATTCTCGAAAAAATGATAAATGAAAAAAAAAACCAAAACAGAACTAACATCAAAAAGGAAAAAATAAAAGGAAAAACGACAAAAAACGGAAATAAATAAAAAAAATTAGCAAAAAAATCAAATAAAATGACCAAAAAACCCCAAAAAATTACCAAAAAAAGACAAAAACGACAAAAAAGATCAAAACGACAAAAAAAACAACAAAAGCGACAAAAAGCAAAAATATGACAAAAAATAGAAAAAAAAACTATAAAAAGACAAAAGAAAAGACAAGAAAAGGACAAAACTAAAAAATGATAATAAACAACAACAAAAAAACCAAAAACGACAAAAAAAAGACAAAAATGACAAAAAAAAAACAAAAAAAAAATAAAAATAAATAAATTAACAAAAAGCGACAAAAAATGACCAAAAACTACTAAAAACGACAAAAGGAAAAAAAGTGACAAGAACGACAAAAAAGATAAAAACAACAAACAAAAAGACCCAAAAGCGGCAAAACACGATAACAAACGACAAAAATGTCCACAAAATGACAAAAAAGCTACTAAAAATGTTAAAAAATAGCAAAAAAGCGACAAAAATGACAAAAAAGCAAAAAAAGAAAATGATAAAAACGACAAAGAATTGACCAAAAAGCAGCTAAAAATGATAAAAACGACAAAAGAGTCCAAAATGACAAAAAAACTACTAAAAAAATGACAAGGACAAAAATGACAAAAAGGTAAACCCGACAAAAAAAATTACCAGAAAGCGGAAAAAAATGATAAAACGACAAAGATGACAAAAAAGGCCAAAAAAAGACAAAAAAGACAAAAAAGCGACAAAAGCAGCAAAAAAATGATAAAAAAAGACTGACCAAAAAGTGGCAAAATCGATAAAAAAAAAAAAGGGGCAAAAGATGACAAAAAGTCCAAAAAGGAACAAAAAATGACAAAAAATTACTTTAAAAACGAAAAAAATGACAAAAAATGACAAAAATGACAAAAACGATAAATACGACAAAAAAGCAACAAGAAACGAGAAAAAACGACAAAAATGAAAAAATTGATAAAAACGAAAAACATTCAAAAATGATCAAAAAAAAAGAAGAAAATTTAAACAAAATTATTTTCTGCCCGGACAAAAAAAAAAACCCACATATTCTTAAGGAATATGATTCCCATGTTTTATGGGTAAACTGTTTACCCTGGTATTTCTAATTTAACGGGAATAATTTTTTTATAGCCCAAATAGACATGGTAATAGATTCCCACGCTAAATTTTTCGAGGAATAAAAAAATATACCGCATACCGAACGCCCCTTAGATATTCTAAAATTTTGGGCCTGAGGCACCCGCCTTATGGGCCTCATATCAAGTCCGGCTACTACCACATTTCAAATTTCTGTGTTGTTTTCAAACAAATTTCTAAACAAATTCATAATATTATTTAGTTGATACACTTATAAGATCTTAAAGGGAACCCAAAAAGGAAATTGAGCAAACTGATAGGACTAAAATCTCCAATCTTTGTATACACTTTATGGGGAGTAAGATTTGCATAGTAAGTTATATATCTGCCAATACCAAAACATAATTCTTGAACCAACATGAGAAGATCAAGATTGAGACCAACAAGAAATATATAGAAACATTAAAAAAAATTATCAAAGATAATTGAACAAAAAATACCAATAATGAAGGGTGTAAAAGCAAAGTAATTTATAAAAACATGTAAATAAAGAAAATTTATTTATCTCGACGATTACGCTTTAAAAATTCTAATTGTTGTTAGATATTTTTAATAATTTATTAATTAAATATATGGCACACCCTAAGCTAAAGCAACATTTTAAATAGTAAAATAGAGGTGGAGGAGTGCTGATTTTTACAAGAAATAATATTACAACAAGCAAGAAGCGGTGGAAGGGATTGATGCAAGAAGCTGATACATTAGGTCCGTATTTCGAAGCCGTAGAAGGGATGGGCTCAGCATGTGACAGATCCGTTTAACCATGAACTGCTACCAAGTGAGGTATTGACCTAATAAGACCAACATTTCGAACAATATCATCCTAGAAATATTTTAAAGATATATTTACAACGTTGTCTATATATTGTAAAATACACATATTTTACAATATTTTATACAAGTTGTTAAATATAACACTTTTATAATGTTTCATAAACATTGCGAAATGATATTACATATACAACGTTTACATAAAATGGTAAAATAAAATTAATTTTACAACATCAAACAAACATTGTGCAATTTAAACAATGTACAACCGTTATTAAACATTGTTGAACATGACATTTTTACAATATTTTAAACACATTGTCAAAATTAGTAACTTTGACAACAGTAAATAACCGTTGTCAAATTTAATAAATGTTACAATGTTAATAAAAAGTTGCTAAAAACAATAATACACAACTTTTGTGAATAACCATTGTAGAAGTCTTAACGTTTGAATATAAAACGTTGTTTGCACATGTATTTTATAACGTTTTTACAATAAAGGTTGTAGAAGATCCCTTTTTTTACAATTGTTTTAGGAAGTGTTGTAGATGGAACGTTGTAAAAGGGGATTTTTCTTGTAGTGAAAATATGTAGGACTAGGATACGTATACATCCAGCTACGCATCGAGAGACTCCAGCCTACCTCGAATACGTATAAGCTGTCTAGTTATTCTAGACCAACTATATCTCAGTCCACTAAATATCGATAACAATAACGAATCAAGTGCAGTAAGGCTGATCAGACTATAATACACTGATTCTAGAATAGATAAATATGTTAGAGTAGATCCCCAATAACATATTTATCATGAACAAGCTAGAGAAAAGTAGAAGCTTGTACAAGACTAGGCTATAATGCAGCAAGAATCAAATATAGGATAAAATCTAATTACGAAAGTGAAAGATAAAACATCAACTAAATATATCTACAGTCTTGGCATAGTAATCATCCTCCATCAGTGTACCATACCTTCATCTAATACTTGGAGAGATCACCAGGTCCTCAGAGGACTAGCAAGACACATAATATACATGCCTACTCTACAGTAAATAATATGCAAAACAAATAGGAATAACAAGTAGAGGAAAGGATAACACATAAAGGAACTCTATAGATGGTGACATGTCATGAGAATATAATATTATTCATGGCTATAGGTGCATGTGATAAAAACTGTAGCCCGATGAGGCACTAACAGTCCTATAACAGGTACTCTATCGTAGCCCGGGGAAGCACTAACAATAGAGGTATAACCACGGCTAATAAAACATTCTCTCCTAAGGTACTAGGAAGTTAAGTCTATCTAATCATGTCCAAGTCAAGTATGGGTCAAACAGGTCAGGAAAAACATGGCACATGCATAACGGTACTATCACTAGACATGAACAAGATAGAAAAAATAACATAAAAAATGAGTAACAATCTACGTGCACGTAAAACTAGAAAGTAACCATGACATGAAGCAAGAGAAATATGTAACCAAGCAAGAAAGAATGGCAATATAGAAAAGCATGTAAATACTATAAAGTTTGGCAAGGTGTACTTGCCTGGAGTTTTGTCCAATCTGTGCGGAGAGTGCAGAACCAAAATTTACCCGAACCATCCATGAACGAATGAATCATACTCCGTACAATATCTACCAACCCAAATAATAAATAAATATGCATTATTTACTAAATAAAATTATGACTAACCACTCCTACCTAGAAAGCTTGGGTCGTTCTAAGTCCTGTAATACCTACATAAACCATTTTATTAATCATACCACGTTGAACTAGGTTATACTAATCTCTATGATCACTATTCATTAATATTATGGATTACAAATTCTAGGTTCAAATATTACGTTTGTATCTTGTAATTCATACAACGAAACCTATGCCATACGAATCGAGACAAGACGATTAACCACAAGGTTAACAATCTTATCTTGGCGATCCATACGGTCGCTTTGTCAATTTCAGCGATGTGAGATCACTGGAATTGATGGATCTCAATTTCGACGCTCGAATTCCAAAATACGAACAAAGTACAAATTAATAACTTACTATATATGTACTTACAATATATAGACCTTAATAATATATTTACACAAAAACTAGTCATATTGACTACTCTATTTAATATAACATATATAGTATTAAATCTACATATAAAAGTAATATATTATTAACATAAAATATCACTTTTAATTCTGAAAAATATTTATAAATATTATATAATAATAAACAATATATTTTATACATAGAAAAATATCTGTACAAGATTTGTATTGATTCTACAACATTATTCCTAAACTTGGTTTGCGATTTGAGGCCCAAAACAAAAAATGTTTAAAATATTAAATTCTTTAAAAATTTCTAGAAATTAGTTAAAATAGTATTTATAATGTTAAATCTTGCACAACATAAAGTTCAATATGGTTTCATGGAGTTTTGACACTTTTGGACACAAGGAAAGCAGAATTTTTCGGAGTTCAGTGACACAACAAATGTCATAAATTTTTAAAAATAGCAAACGGATGCGAAACCTATCCTACAGATATACGTCGGAAAGGTATCGACGTCAAGATTCTGAATAAAAATATAAGAAGGTTATAAACTAATCTTGGATAGGTAAAAAATGGCTTGTAACCATATTCGTCAATTCTGGACACCCTGTCGTAGAATCGAGTCCACGGACAAACCACTTGGAACTGGGGGATCCAGCGATCAGAGGTTAGAGTAGACACACAAAGGTAACTCTCAGATTTGGTTTGAAGTAAAATATCTGAGAAAAAGTTGATAAAATTTCGTCTACAAGTTGACTAACCTGCTGTAATAAATTCAGCACTAATTCGGTCGACTTCGGGTGCCTTTCGTGCCTCGTATCGATCAAATTAGAGGCTGAGGCTCCTTGGGAAGGTGTCGGGGTATTAGGAGGGTGTCTTAGGGTCGAGATGAAGGTGGTAGGAGTGTTGGAAGAGGTCGGGGTGATGAGTTTCTGTAGGGTGGAAAGAAAAGTGCAAAAATATAAAAGAAATTGGAGGTTTTTAATAGAGAAATATATAAAAAGTGTACGTAAATCCTAGATGGGAGAGATTCACATAAGGGGAAAGAAGTTATGGTGGAGTAAGATTTGATTTGGTGCGATTTGATTGCATATTCTAAAAGATACACAAATTCTATCTCCTAGGATTTAAATTGGTTCTAAAATAGAAAAGTTGTTATAGGATTTGATTTAAATTAGATTTGATTAATGTGGCTGCATATTAATCCAAAAAATCAATCTAAGATATGTCTAATAGGTTAGGATACCCTACGATAGGCTCCACGGGTCCCTAGTTGGACTAGTTTTGGGTCGATAGAATTTTTATGATCGATTTGAGTCCAATATGTCTATAGTTTCGACTTGTGTGCCACTTAAGATAAACTAGCACATGGAAACTCAATTGAGTGGCACACTAATGACATGTGCATAGTAGGCTCAAAATCGGTCCAAACCATCTATTGGGTCAAATGATTTGGATCGAAGTTGGGCCTTAATTGCTAATTGAAAAGCTAGTCAAATTTTACGGTAGAGACTAAAATGACTATTTTACCCCTAAAGTTGCATATGAAAAAATATAGCACAAGGGAATATGTTTGGATGGGACATAATATATCAGACTGAAGATGGACTCGTCTAGAATACAATGATGGGGACAGATTTGAGAAATTGATAACTATTGTGCTTCAAAAATTAAAACTACAGAAAAGTACATTTATAGTCATAATTAAAAATAAAAATCTAATTTAATAAATAGAAAACATATAAAATAGATAAAAAATAATTCTAAAAAAATTATGGTTCTTACAATCTATCTACCTTAAAAGAATTTCGTTCTCGAAATTCAACAACTCAATAATGATATGGGAGAAGACAATTTTCAACCACCGAACAATGATTGGTCTGGTCTTCAAATATTTAAGAAACATAGTCTAAAAGATTGTCACTCTAGCCTAAAAGAAATAACTGGCAAGCTAATACTAATTCAACTATCAGTAATTATTGTTCTACCATCCATGACCACTAACTTCTTTCTAAATTTGAAAGGTTGCCAACTTATGTACCTATTAGGGATCCTCATATGTTCTTGTGATTATCTAGGTTGAGCTTATGAAACTTCTAAATTGTACATCTAATCTAAATATCTAGCTATATTCGCATAACCATACTATTATCACTTTTGTATAAATCTATTTTTACCTGACCAAGTTAAACGATACCTACCATTCTGTCTAATCCTAACTTCATGATTGATAGGGCATAATAGTAAATAGGCTGGGTTTGGCTATGTTTGGGTTCTTCTTATAGAGGGCCAATCTCTACACTAAAAATATCACTCTATTCTTGATCAAGTGACTACTATAAGGGCGTAACCTAGTATGACCATATATTTATTTTTATACTGAGGATGTCTACCAACCTTTGGTTATACTACCCCATCAAACACATGATGGCTTAAAATTTTATAACCCTTGCATACTAGTTGCAAAAAATCCATACCACTAGAAACCTATGGCACATGGCATCTCTAATCCCTCCTATCTATCAAGCATTCAAAATATAATAAGCAAACTAACTTACACTACAACTAAAGAATTTTCTGATAAATCCTATATAACACGATCATTTGTCACTCCGAAATAAGAAGAGACGAGAAGCAATGGCATGAGAAAGCAAAGGAAAAATAATCGAAAGCAAATATCACGACCCGCACCCAGTGTAGGGGCACGAGAAGTGGGTACGTCTAGCCTACGCCGCAGTGTCGGCAGTAGAACGTTGTTCTAGGTTACTATCTAATCAACAACTCACGCAACGATATATAGTGTACTTGTCAAATCTCAACTCCGAACGGAGGACTAGTATAAAAATAATGAATTCTCAATCACAGTCTAAGCACGATAAAATAACACAAAAGTTTATAACTAAAGACTAAACAACAATAATAAATATAAACTACTTAATAATAATATCTCAAACAAACTCAAATACAACTCAATATCTCAAGTTATTACAATTTAAGTTCTAAACATGAATCTAAAATAAGTCTACTAGCTAGTCTCCTGATCACTCCTGAGTGTCGGGGCCAAAGGTAGCTAAACCATCTCCTGGTCCATAGTAAGTAGGGCAAGGGTCCTCGGGGCAAGCATCTGTAATATTTTTAACAGGTCCAGTCAGGACAGAAACGAGCACAAAATCATCTAGAAAACCCAAATAAATGACAAAAACTCTAAAACAGTTATAGACAGTTATATTGATAAACTTGCAGTTTAAATAATTAATGTAAATAGAACGACAGTTAGCACAATGGAAGTAAAGCGATATAACACCCATATTCTGAATACGTATTTTGTCAAGCTTGCATGTATTTCAGACCTGCATGGGCCACCACTTAAACCATGTCACGCCCCAGAACCAGAATACTGGAGAGCGGAGGCGTACATAGCCAGCTACGTATATTGAAATAGAATACATCTCAACTATACGGTCACGGCTGTCTAGATATGAGGGTTTACTACAAGCCAACGGTCTCTTATGGTCAAGCCTATTATCTCAATCATAAGCAAGTAATATAATCATAAGATGTTTGACCACCAAATATACAATAGAAGGCGTCCCAAATATTACATATCAGCTGATCATGAAGCTAGTCGTACAAAATGCTAGGACTAGCAAGAGTTAAGTCATACATGATTAACAATTGTGTACCCAGTGGAGATATCAGACAGGAAGTCATGGCAGAAGCTCACAGTTCGCAGTATTCTATTCATCCCGGTGGCACAAAAATGTACCGTGATATCCGTCAGCACTTCTGGTGGAATGGCATGAAGAGGGAGATAGCCCGGTTTGTCTCTCGGTGTTTGGTTTGCCAGCAGGTTAAAGCTGAACATCAGAGGCCCGCTGGACTTCTTCAGCCCTTGCCGATTCCAGAGTGGAAGTGGGAGCATGTGACCATGGATTTTGTGACTGGATTGCCTAGATCCCCAGCTGGTCGAGATGCTATTTGGGTTATAGTTGACCGGCTCACGAAGGTGGCTCATTTTCTCCCATTCAGAGTTGGGCAGTCTGCGGCTCAGCTAGCAGAGATGTACCTCAGGCAGATTGTCAGGCTTCACGATGTGCCCGTCAGTATCACCTTAGACCGAGATTCAAGATTTACGTCACACTTTTGGCGTAGCTTGCAAGAGAGTTTGGGAACTCGTCTCCAGTTCAGTTCAGCATATCATCCGCAGACAGATGGTCAGTCAGAACGCACAATCCAGACTCTTGAAGACATGCTGAGATCTTGTACGCTCGACTTCGGTGGTTCGTGGGAAGATCACCTGCATCTGGTGGAATTCTCGTACAATAATAGTTTCCAGGCCAGTATCCAGATGGCTCCGTTCGAGGCTCTGTATGGTAGGAAGTGCAGATCCCCGCTAGCATGGGATGATGTCGGAGAGAGGCAGATGCTTGTCCAGAGATGATTACCCAGACAGTTGAAGTGGTCAGAAGGATCAGAGATCGTCTTCGAGTTGCCCAAGATCGCCAGCGGTATTGGACCGATGCTCATCGACGTCCCTTGGAGTTTGCTATCGGTGACCATGTATTCCTTAGGATCTCGCCTAACCGCGGGGTCATTCGCTTTGGCGTGCGGGGAAAGCTTAGTCCTAGGTATATAGGGCCGTTCGATATCCTGGAGCGAGTAGGAGATGTATCCTATCGTCTTGCTCTTCCGCCGTCGCTAAGTGAGGTGCATGATGTATTCCATGTGTCCCAATTGCGACGGTACGTCCCGGACCCGAGCCACATCCTAGACCATTCGGAACTGGTTGTTGGTACCAACCTTTCGTATGAGGAGAGGCCCATGTCTATATTGGACCGGAGAGAGAAGATACTCAAGAACAAGACTATTAACTTAGTCCGTGTTGCTTGGGGTCATCACTCTCTCGGTGAGTCAACGTGGGAGCGTGAGGATGGCATCCGATCGCGATATCCCTACCTGTTTGACTCGTAAGGTATAATGTCTTCCTTATGCCTTATGTTTTCCATCCCTTGCTTGCATGTATGATTGTCTGATTGCTTGCCTGGTTATAGCTTGCCTGTGATTAATACAGCTTGTCCTTGTCTCTCTAGCCTCTTAAATTAAATTCCGAGAACGGAATTCTTTTAAGGTGGGTAGAGTTGTAACACCCATATTCTGAATACGTATTTTGTCAAGCTTGCATGTATTTCAGACCTGCATGGGCCACCACTTAAACCATGTCACGCCCCAGAACCAGAATACTGGAGAGCGGAGGCGTACATAGCCAGCTACGTATATTGAAATAGAATACATCTCAACTATACGGTCACGACTGTCTAGATATGAGGGTTTACTACAAGCCAACGGTCTCTTATGGTCAAGCCTATTGTCTCAATCACAAGCAAGTAATATAATCACAAGATGTTTGACCACCAAATATACAATAGAAGGCGTCCCAAATATTACATATCAGCTGATCATGAAGCTAGTCGTACAAAATGCTAGGACTAGCAAGAGTTAAGTCATACATGATTAACAAATCCTAGGGTTGATCATGTATGACTTAACTCTTGCTAGTCCTAGCATTTTGTACGACTAGCTTCATGATCAGCTGATATATAATATTTGGGACGCCTTCTATTGTATATTTGGTGGTCAAACATCTTGTGATTATATTACTTGCTTGTGATTGAGACAATAGGCTTGACCATAAAAGATCGTTGGCTTGTAGTAAACCCTCATATCTAGACAGCCGTGACCGTATAGTTGAGACGTATTCTATTTCAATATACGTAGCTGGCTATGTACGCCCCCGCTCTCCAGTATTCTGGTTCTGGGGCGTGACAAGCGAAGAAGCAAAGAAACATGGCAATGAAGACTGTAATGTAAACTAGCTGAACCAGAGTAATATGAGTCCAGACTGTATGAAATAAACCAAGTGTAATCACATGTGAGTCCAGACAATATGAGTCTTGTGTGAGTCCAGACAATATCCAGATGAGTCCTAAACATGACACTAACAGTGTATTTTAAAATACCGAGATCGACATGTAAACGGCTGTAGGTAATACGGCACATCACACACCGGCGAAGTATGAGATGGCTATCATTCCAGAATAATTCCAAGTGAGTGGTTCCAGATTTGGGAATGTTCACATGTCTACTCCAGTATTTCCCCGTCCAACAAGTACAAATGAATCCATAACCTGACATGAAAATAAGAAAAGTCCAGCCAGAACATAAATGATACCAGTAAGTGATTCCAGTAGGTGATTCCAGTAGGTGATGCCAGTAGTAGTTCCAGAAATGGAGGCCAGACATGAATAAACGAGTGTCGCATGAAATGGATCCAGCAATATTAATTTGTGTTTGTAACAGAGAATCAAATAGAACTAACTAGAACTGAAGTACAGTAATCGACAAGTAAATGAGAGAACTATCAGATAATGTACTCGTTTGACACTCTGAAGAGAGTAGTGTAATATCAGATATCTGTACCGGAGTCACAATGTCTTAAATAGATCAATATGGGTTATAATGTGTTTAATATAAGGTAAATGAAGTTTACAATCCAAACTATATGATTCTAGGTTAAAGTCAACTCTTGGTCAACCCTCAAGTCAAACTAGGTCAAACTTTTAGGGTTTTGGGTCAACTCTAGTCAAGCTAGGTCAATTAGTCTAGTTTAGTCAAACTTAAGTCCACAAGACCAATTAGGCCTATATTGGTCAACTGGTCAAACTTAGGCTAGCAAGTGTTAATTGGTCAAACTTTGGTCAATTCTAGGGTTGGTCAACTAAGTCAAACTTAGTCAACTAAGTCAAACTTAGTCAACTAAGTCAAAATCTAGTCAAGCTAGGTCAATTGGTCACATATTGACTCAATGTTGACTTCTGGTAAACTCTAGTCAAACTAGTTTATTTTGGGTCCAACAACCAAACCTAGGGTATTGGGGTTGTCTATTTTATATTCTATTAACTAAACTCTTACCCTAGTACATAGGGGTACCTATACTCTAGGTGACAATATTAACTCTTGGATTGCCTACATCCTTAAATGGTTACACCTAACCCATAGAAGTATATAGGTATATCTATAGCTTATATTCCCATGCCACTTCCTATTAACTGCTATTTGGCCCTCCTAACTGCTACATGTATACTATATGATTAAACTTAGTATCCATATAACTGGTACTTATACATGGACCCTCAATATCACTTAGTGTATAGTAGCAATACATCCCATCCTACTACATTCCCTTACAACACACACTAGACACTCTAGTTGCAGTCACATCTGAACCTCTCCTTCTACTCATATATCTGATACTATTTGATGGGGGTTGACTATAAGTGAATGTGGGCTAACACTATCTAATGGGGACTGAAACTCTGTCAACATGTAGACTGAACACTAGTGGTAATGAAATTAGAAGCTAAGCTAAATGAAATGACAAGAACTGAACCCAAGCAGTGTCATTTCCAACTCATCTACTAATACCAAGGGAAGAGTTGTAGGTAACTGGTACAAGGAGTCTATGGGGCTAAATCACTCAAGGATTGAAAGTCAGATTACCAAATGGACCATGATGCAGGTCACTCACTATCACTCTACATGCACACATATATAACATGGGACACTTCTATAGGACTAACATATATAGGAGATGAATGACAACTGACTGTACATTAGAGAATACTAATGCCTGAACACTAAAGAAGATGTGGACAGAACATCATAATACAAAATGGACTGAACCAAGATATAATAGGTAAATCACATATATATATATACATATAGGAAACTCAAAAATAATTTGAAATCAAACCCAAGTCAACATCAAATCACACATCAACCTGGGAGCTTATCACAACATCAATGAATATATTCAAATTCAAAAACCTAAATCAAAACCTATTTCGAATATCACAAAATAGGGAACTTAGAAAACATTTAAAACATGGGCTTCCAAACCCCAAATTTGAAATAAAAACTTAAAATTCAATGGGGGACTTGTGTACAGGGATTAGGGATATATCCCACATGTCTAGGGAGCCAATCGTGTCCAATTTACAGGATACGAAGTGTCCAAGAATTCAAAATGCCTACAGTAACAGAACTGGCAGTTGAGGCTGCCTCGTGCAGCCACGTCGTGTCCGTTTGGACACGACTTAGTACTCGAGACGAGTCATGCTCGTGCACACGTATTTGCCAGGGATAGGGCTAGGGACTGAATACCCTGATATATGTCTAGGTTGTGTCGTATCGTGTCAATCAATGTGTATCAGAGCGTGATTTTGTGTGCGTACACAGTGAGCACGAGACAGTGCAGCCTCGATTTCTCCCAATCGACACCACAAAACTCGATAAAACTTGGT
This sequence comes from Iris pallida, assembly GCA_029216955.1. Classification (NCBI taxonomy): domain Eukaryota; kingdom Viridiplantae; phylum Streptophyta; class Magnoliopsida; order Asparagales; family Iridaceae; genus Iris; species Iris pallida. The sequence continues at coordinate 497,506 of JANAVB010044620.1, read as the reverse complement.
CAACATCATGTCAGTCATGTGTCCTACATGTCCACCAAGTTTCATCCATTCTTATGTCGTGTCATATCCTGTGTCGACCCCGAGCAGCAGGGGACAGCACGGGTACTGCACTGTGTCTCGTGCACGCGTGTGAGTCCCAAAATTGACACGAAATAGTACAGAAATTGACCTAGTAAATTCGAAATCCATTCCCCACATATAGGGCTATAATTTTGTGAAATTAGTTTTCAAAAATGCGAATAAAAGCTCCACTGCGATATTTCGTCGAACACATAAACATACACATTGATACGCAATCGATACGCATACCTATCCTACTCCAAATCGAACCAAACTTGAAGGACACCTAATCAAACCCTAAATGAATGCAACTATTGAAAGAAATTAGAATTTGGAAGCAATTTGAAGGGTTTCACCTATTGAGTGAACAATCAATGAAAAAGCCCCAAAAGAATGAATCCCCCTTGCAACTCCCAAGCTCTAAAGCTGCCCAAAACTGAGATTGCTCTCCACCATCAGTCCACAAACACAAATTAGAACCCAATGCAAAAGACTAGGATTAAAAAGGAGGAGAAATGAATAAAATAGGAATTTTGAAGCAGGAACAAACCTTGGTTTTGCCAAATGAAGAAAGAGGTGTAAAAAGAGGCAAGTGTTCTTGAAAAGGGATTAAATAGAGGCTTGGGAACCCCTATGGCTGGTTATAATGGGTTGGATTAGGGTTTCACAATCAATGGGCCTCTCTACAAGTCAAAATCTAACATCTAACAAAGGACCCAACTAGCTCCTTAACTAAACTTGCAAATTAGCTTCTAAATTGAAACTAACTCACATGGAATTACTAACACTAACTAACCATGCTAACAAGGTCACTAATTCAGGGTAAGACACTAGGCTACGTTGCACCAAGGCTAAACTGGCTAGAGGCCAAATCACTATACCATATAATAAATAGTTTTAAATATTTAAAAATTACCATAAATCATGAATCACATTATTAAATAAAAAATATACAAAGTTCAAAATTACCCTCATTCCAGAAAAGTGGGTGTTACAAGTCTACCCTCATTAGAAAAATTTTGTCCTCGAAATTAAGGTGGTCGTACTCCTACAGGTCAAACCCCCAACAATCAAGGTCCAAATATCTATACATAATAACATGCAATTATGGTCCTACTGGTCGTGATACCATAGTCTCGAATAGGATAACTATACTATCTAGCGCAGCACAATCACACATCCTGACAGGTACTAAAAAAATCACACGATAAGATGGGGAAGAAGAAAATGAAGTCAAACCTGCCAACCCATCACCTGCAGCATCGGTCTCTTCGACCGCCAACGCAAAAGCTCTACCCCTCTGGTGCTGGGCAGGGTGCTGCGCTACAGGTGGCCTAGCTCCCTCATAAGGAGGTGAAATGGGACAATCTATCATTCGGTGAGCATTAGACCCACAGAATAAACAAACCTTCAGCCTCCTCCTATAAGAATCCCAATTGTGCCCTACCTTCCTGCAGTAGGCACAAGTCGGCACCCTGCGGTCCTGTCCCCTAGGCTGATGCTGAGCCTGCTGAACTCTGACTGGTGCCTGCACGTGCTGTGGCTGTTGTGCTGCCCTCTGCACACAGGGATGATTCGTGCTCCCACTGGCCTCTCTTGAAACATTTCGGCCCTTCTTGGACTTCAGCTCCAAGTCATCCTTTATCGCCATGGCCCCTACCAGAATCTGCTCAAAGGTGGCATCTCTGTCAATCTTGGTCAAGGACTTGACCTCCTTGACCAAACCCTTCCTGAACCGTTTGGCCTTCGTGTCTCGCTAAGCCCCTCTACGAATCTGCCCAGACGGCAGAACTCTCCCGCATACTCCTCCACTGTTTGGGTCCCCTGGACCAGGTTCTCAAACTGCGTCTCTAGTGCTCCGAGTGCTGTATCCGGGAAAAACTTTCCCTTGAAGAGCTTCTTGAATGCCTCCCAAGTCTGGCCCTCCGTACCAACCCTGGAGTCTGTGTGGAACCAAGTACGAGCCAAATCCTGTATCTGATTGTCGGCTGCCTTGATCTGAAGACCTGCTGGTATCAAGAAAAGGTGTAAGATCTCCTCGATGTGCTCTATCCAATCGTCAGTGTACAAGATGCCCTCAGTACCCTTGAATTCCCTCGGCCACATCTTTTGGAACTCCTGGATGCCCGGTACCTTAGGTTGATACTGCTGCTGCTGCCCTCCTCTCTCAACCACTGCCAATGCCAGCTGATGTGCATCGTCAATACCTTGACACATGTCTGCAGTCTGACGCTACTGCACCTCAATCATCCTCTGGAAGCGAAAATTTGCGCTGCATCCACATACCCAGTAGGCGGCGGTTGCTGCTGAAGAACATCAGGAACAACTGGAGAAAACCTCAAAACAGGTGGAGAAGGACCCCCGAAAGTAGTAGATACTCCTACGTGAGCAGTCGTAGGGAGTGGTGCTATCCCAGCTACAGGCTGAACCAGATGAGAGGTGGCAGACCCCTCTGCTGTATCTCATGTGCCGGAACGACGTGACCGTGTCTCCACCATCCTGAAGACAGATCAATAAGGAAGTCAATACTGATCAGGAAGCGATATAATCAAAGGAGGATAGTTTATTTCAAAGAAGGCAAATCAGTACGATGTATAGATGGCATGAATTGAAGCATAAAATTTCTTAACTGTGATTGAGTACCTCTCCGTTAAAGCCTATCTCTTAATCCTATCGCAGGCTGTAGTGATACTCTAGTTCGAATACCACTACATAAACTCGACCTGCATGGACCACCACTAAAAATGTGTCACGACCCGCACCCAGTATAGGGGCACGAGAAGTGGGTACGTCCAGCTTACGTCGTAGTGTCGACGGTAGAACGCTGTTCTAGGTTACTATCTAATCAATAACTCATGCAATTATATAGTGTACTTGTCAAATCTTAACTCCGAACGGAGGACAAGTATAGAAATAATGAAATCTCAATCACAGTCTAAGCAGGATAAAATAACACAGAAGTTTATAACTAAAGACTAAACAACAATAACAAATATAAACTACTTAATAATAATATCTCAAACAAACTCAAATACAACTCAATATCTCAAGTTATTACAATTTAAGTTCTAAACATGAATCTAAAGCAAGTCTACAAGCTAGTCTCCTGATCACTCCTGAGTGTCGGGGCCAAAGGTAGCTAAACCATCTCCTGGTCCATAGTAAGTAGGGCAAGGGTCCTCGGGGCAAGCATCTGTAATATTTTCAACAGGTCCAGTCAGGACAGAAACGAGCACAAAATCATCTAGAAAACCCAAATAAATGACAAAGATTCTAAAACAGTTATCGACAGTTATATTGATAAACTTGCAGTTTAAACAGTTAATGTAAATGGAACGATAGTTAGCACAATATAAGTAAAAAGAAGAAGCAAAGAAGCATGGAAAATGAAGACTGTAATTAAACTAGCTGAACTAGAGTAATATGAGTCCAGACTGTATGAAATAAACCAAGTATAATCACATGTGAGTCCAGACAGTATGAGTCCTGTGTGAGTCCAGACAATATCCAGATGAGTCCTAAACATGACACTAACAGTGTGTCTTAAAATACCGAGATCGACATGTAAACGGTTATAGGTAATACGACACATCACACACCGGCCAAGTATGAGGTGGCTATCATTCCAGAATAATTCCAAGGGAGTGGTTCCAGATTTGGGAATGTTCACATGTCAACTCCAGTATTTCCTCGCCCAACAAGTACAAATGAATCCATAACACGACACAAAAATAAGTACAAGTCTAGCCAGAACATGAATGATACCAGTAAGTGATTCTAGTTGATAATACCAGTAGGTGATGCCAGTAGTGGTTCCAGAAATGGAGGCCAGACATGAATAAACGAGTGTCGCATGAAATGGATCTAACAATATCAATTCATGTTTGTAACAGAGAATCAAATAGAACTAACTCGAACTGATGTACAGTAATTGACAAGTAAATGAGAGAACTGTCAGATAATATACTCACTTGACACTCTGAAGAGAGTAGTATAATATCAGATGTCTGTACCGGAGTCACAATGTCCTAAATAGAGCAATATGGGTTATAATGTGTTTAAAATAAGGTAAATAAAGTTTACGATGCAAACTATATAATTCTAGGTCAAAGTCAACTCTTGGTCAACCCTCAAGTCAAACTAGGTTAAACTTTTAGGGTTTTGGGTCAACTCTAGTAAAGCTAGGTCAATTAGTCTAGGTTTAGTCAAACGTAATTCCACAAGACCAATTAGGCCTATATTGGTCAACTGGTCAAACTTAGGTTAGCAAGTGTTAATTGGTCAAACTTTGGTCAATTCTAGGGTTGGTCAACTAAGTCAAACTTAGTCAACTAAGTCAAACATAGTCAACTAAATCAAAATGTAGTCAAGCTAGGTCAATTGGTCACATATTGACTTAATGTTGACTTCTGGTAAACTCTAGTCAAACTAGTTTATTCTGGGTCCAACAACCAAACCTAGGGTATTGGGGTTGTCTATTTTATATTCTATTAACTAAACTCTTACCCTAGTACATATGGGTACCTATACTCTAGGTGACAATATTAACTCTTGGATTGCCTACATCCTTACACGGTTATACCTAACCCATAGAAGTATATAGGTATATCTATATCTTATATTCCCATGCTACTTCCTATTAATTGCTATTTGGCCCTCCTAACTGCTACATGTATACTATATGATTAAACTTAGTATCCACGTGACTGGTACTTATACATGGCCCCTCAATATCACTTAGTGTATAATAGTTATACATCCCATCCTACTACATTCCCTTACAACACACACTAGACACTCTAGTTGCACTCACATCTGAACCTCTCCTTCTACTAATATATCTGATACTATATGATGGGGATTGACTATAAGTGAATGTAGGATAACACTATGTAATGGGGACTGAAACTCTGTCAACATGTGGACTTAACACTAGTGGCAATGAAATTGGAAGCTAAGCTAAATGAAATGACAAGAACTGAACCCAAGCAGTGTCCTTTCCAACTCATCTGCTGATACCAAGAGAAGAGTTGTAGGTAACTGGTACAAGGAGTCTATGGGGCTAAATCACTGAAGGATTGAAAGTCAGATTACCAAATGGACCATGATGTAGTCACTCACTATCACTCTACATGCACACATATACAACATGGGACACTTCTATTGGACTAACATATATAGGAGATGAATGACAACTGACTGTACATTAGAGAATACTAATGTATGAACACTAAAGAAGATATAGACAGAGCATCATAATACAAAATGGACTGAACCAAGATATAATAGGTAAATCACACACATATATATATATATACATATAGGAAACTCATAAATAATTTAAAATCAAACCCAAGTCAACATTAAATCACATATCAACCTGGGAGCTTATCAAAACATCAATGAATATATTCAAATTCAAAAACCCAAATCAAAACCTATTTTGAATATCACAAAACTGGGAACTCAGAAAACATTTAAAACATTAGCTTCGAAACCCCAAATTTGAAATAAAAACTTGAAATTCAATGGAGGAAATGTGTACAGGGATTAGGGACATATCCCACATGTCTAGGGAGCCAATCGTGTCCAATTTACAAGATACGAAGTGTCCAAGAATTCGAAATGCCTACAGTGACAGAACTGGCAGTTGAGGCTGCCTCGTGCAACCATGTCGTATCTGTTTGGACATGACTCAGTGCTCGAGACGAGCCGTGCTCGTGCACACGTGTTCACCAGGGATAGGGCTAGGGACTGAACACCCTGATATATGTCTAGGTTGTGTCGTGTCGTGTCAATCAACGCGTATCAGAGCGTGATTTCGTGTGCGTGCATAGTGAGCACGAGACAGTACAGCCTCGATTTCTCCCAATCCATACCGCAAAACACGATGAAACTTGGTCAACATCATGTCAGTCACGTGTCCTATGTGTCCACCAAGTTTCATCCATTCTTATGTAGTGTCGTGTCCTGTGTCGACCCCGAGCAACAGGGGACAGCACGGGCACAGTGCAGTGCCTCGTGCACGCGTGTATCCAAAAATTGACATAAAATAATACAGAAATTGACCCAGTAAATTTGAAATCCATTCCCCACATATAGGGCTATAATTTTGTGAAATTAGTTTTCAAAAATACGAATAAAAGCTCCATTGCGACATTTCGTCGAACACGTAAACATACACATTAATACGCAATCGATACGCATACCTATCCTACTCCAAATCGAACCAAACTTGAGGGACCAATAATTAAACCCTAAATGAATGCAACTATGGAAATAAATCAGAATTTGGAAGCAATTTGGAGGGTTTTACCTATTGAGTGAACACTCAATGAAAAAGCCCCAAAAGAATGAATCCCCCTTGCAACTTCCAAGCTCGAAAGCTCCCTAAAACTGAGATTGCTCTCCACCATCAGTCCACAAACACAAATTAGAACCGAATGCTAAAGAATAGGATTAAAAAGGAGGAAAAATGAATAAAATAGGAATTTTGAAGGAGGAATAAATCTTGGTTTTGCCAAATGAAGAAAGAGGTGTAGAAAGAGGCAAGTGTTCTTGAAGAGGGATTAAATAGAGGCTTGGGAACCCCTATGGCTGGTTACAATGGGTTAGATTAGGGTTTCACAATCAATGGGCCTCTCTACAAGTCAAAATCTAACATCTAACAAAGGGCCCAACTAGCTCCTTAACTAAACTTGCAAATTAGCTTTTAAATTGAAACTAACTCACATGGAATTACTACCACTAACCATGCTAACAAGGTCTCTAAGTCATGGTGAGACACTAGGCTAGTTTGCACCAAGGCTAAACTAGCTAGAGGCCAAATCACTATACCATATAATAAATAGTTTTGAAATATTTAAAAATCACCAAAAATCATGAATCACATTATTAAATAAAAATATATACAAAAGTTCAAAATTACCTTCATTCCAAAAAAGTGGGTGTTACAGCAAATACGAAGTTCAAGGACGATAGAGAAATTTCTAAAGAATTGTCAATGCCGTTGTGGATTGAGGTTCTAAGGGTTTAGTCATGTCCACAGGCCCGCTTGGTACACTAACGTAACCGAAACGGCTAACTCGACCTACGTAAGCCACCAAAAAAATATATAACGCCCCAGTCCTAAAGTATGTAGGTTTAGGATACATATATATGCCAGCTACGCATCGAGAGGACTCCATCCTAGCTCGAATATGTATAAGCTGTCTGGTTATTCTAGACCAACTATATCTCAATCCACTAAATATCGGTAACAATAAAGAATCAAGTACAGTAAGGCTGATCGGACCATAATACACTGATTCTAGAATAGATAAATATGTTAGAGCGGATCCCCAATAACACATTTATCATGAATAAGCTATAGAAAAGTAGAAGCTTGTACAAGACTAGGCTATAATGTAGCAAGAATCAAATATAGGACAAAATCTAATTACGGAAGAGAAAGATAAAACATCAACTAAATATACCTACAGTCTTGGTGTAGCAATCATCCTCCATTAGTGTACCATACCTTCATCTAATACCTGGAGAGAGCACCACATCCTCAGAGGACTAGCAAGACACATAATATGCATGCCTACTGTATAGTAAATAACATGCAAGAAAATAGGAATAACAAGTAGAGAAAAGGATAACACATAAAGAAACTCTATGGATGGTGACATGTCATGAGAATATAATATTAATCCTGGATATACGTGCATGTGATAAAAATTGCAGCCCGGTGAGGCATTAACTGTCCTATAACAGGTGCTCTATTGTAGCTCGGGGAGGCACTAATAATAGATAGCCACGGCTAATAAAACATTCTCTCCTATGGTACTAGGGAGTCAAGTATATCTAATCATGTCCAAGTTAAGTACGGGTCAAACAGGTCAGGGGAAACATGGCACATGCATAGTAGTACTATCACTAGACATGAACAAGATAAGAAAGATAGAAAAAGTAACGTAAAAAATGAGTAACAATCTACGTGCACGTAAAACTAGAAAGTAACCATGACATGAAGCAAGAGAAATATGTAACCAAGCAAGAAAGAATGGCAATATAGAAAAGCATGTAAATACTGTAAAGTTTGGCAAGGTGTACTTGTCTGGAGTTTTGTCCAATCTATGCAGAGAGTGCAGAACCAAAATCTACCCGAACCATCCATGAACGAATGAATCAGACTCCGTGTAATATCTACCAACCTAAATCATAAACAAATATGCATTATTTACTAAATACAATTATGACTTACCACTCCTACCTAGAAAGCTTGGGTCGTTTTAAGTCGTGTAATACCTACATAAACCATTTTATTAATCATACCACCTAGAGCTAGGTTATACTAATCTCTATGATCACTATTCGTTAATATTATGGATTATAAACTCTAGGTTCAAATATTACATTTGTATCTCGTAATTCATACAACAAAACCTATGCCACATGAATCGAGCCAAGACGATTAACCACAAGGTTAATAATCTTGTCTTAGCGATCCATACAGTCACTTTGTCAATTTCAGTGATGTAAGATCACTGGAATTGACGGATCTCAGTTTTGACGCTCGAATTCCAAAATACGAACATAGTATAAATTAATAACTTACTATATATGTACTTATCATATATAAACCTTAATAATATATTTATACCAAAACTAGTCATATTGACTACTCTATTTAATATAACATATATAGTATTAAATCTACATATAAAAGTAATATATTATTAACATAAAATATCACTTTTAGTTCTGAAAAATATTTATAAATATTATATATTAATAAACAATATATTTTATACATAGAAAAATAATTGTACAAGACTTGTATTGATTCTACAACATAATTCCTAGACTTGGTTTGCGATTTGAGGCACAAAACAATAAATATTTAAAAATATTAAATTATATAAAAAATTACAAAAATTAGTTAAAATAGTATTTATAATGTTAAATCTTGCACACATAAAGTTCAATATGGTTTCATAGAGTTTTGACACTTTTGGACACAAGGAAAGCAGAATTTTTTGGAGTTCGATGACACGGCAAATGTCATAAATTTCTAAAAATAGCAAACGGATGCAAAATCTATCCTACAGATATGCGTCGAAAAGATACCGACGTCTAGATTTTGAATAAAAATATAAGAAGGTTAGAAACTGAACTTAGATAGGTGAAAAAATGGCTTGTAACCAGATTCATCAGTTCTGGACATCGTATCGTAGAATCAATGCCACGGACAAACCGCTTGGAACAGGGGGATCTGGCAATCACAGGTTGGAGTAGACACACAAAGGCAACTCTCAGATTTGGTTTGAATTAAAATGGATAGGAAAAAGTTGATGAAATCTCGTCTATAATTTGACTAACCTGCTGTGACGAATTTAGCACTAATTTGGTCGACTTCGGGTGCCTTTCGTGCCTTGTATCGATCAAATTAGGGGCTGAGGCTCTTCAGGAAGGTGCTGAGGTTTTAGGGGGTGCCTTAGGGTCGAGAAGATGGTGGCAGGAGGGTTGGAAGAGGTCAGGGTGATGAGTTTCTGTAGGGTGGAAAGAAAAGTGCAAAAATAGAAAAGAAATTGGAGGATTTTAGTAGAGAAATATATAAAAAGTGTACATAAATCCTAGACGGAAGAGATTCATGTAAGAGGAAAGAAGTTGGGGTGGTGTAGGATTTGATTTGGTGGGATTTGATTGCATATTCTAAAAAATACACCAATTCTATCTCATAGGACTTAAATTGGTTCCAAAATAGGAAAGTTGTTATAGGATTTGATTTAAATTAGATTTGATTAATGTGGCTGTATACTAATCCAAAAACTAATCTAAGATATGTCTAATAGGTTAGGATGCCTTAGGATAGGCTCCACGGGTCCCTTGTTGGACTAGTTTTCGGTCAGTAGAATTTTTGTGATCGATTTGAGTCCAATATGTCTATAGTTTCGACTTGTGTGCCACTTAAGATAAACTAGCACATGGGAACTCAACTGAGTGGTACACTAATGATATGTGCATAGTAGGCTCGAAATGGGTCAAAATCATATATTGGGTCAAATGATTTGGATCGAAATTGGGCCTTAATTGCTAATTGGAAAGCTAGTCAAATTTTACAGTAGAGACTAAAATGACTATTTTATCCCTAACGTTGCACATGAAAAAATATAGCACAAGAGAACACGTTTGGATGGGACATGATATATCAAACTGAAGGTGGACTCGTCTAGAATACAATGATAGGGATAAATTTAAGAAATTGATAATTATTGTGCTTCAAAAATCAAAACTACGAAAAAGTACATCTGTAGTCATAATTAAAAATAAAAATCTAATTTAATAAATAGAAAACATATAAAATAGATTAAAAAAATAATTCTAAAAAAATCAGGGTCCTCACACTTAGCACCTTCCGGCAAGATCTCTATAATCAACTCGATGATTCGGTTGTAGCATTCTTGAGACACATTGAAATTGGACTTAATACTCAGTACTCTTGTAACCACCTTCAACAGTGAATGATCCTCATAACCATTATATAAAAAAGTTGTTGCATTCTCCAGCAACTCTATGAACTTTGCAGTATCGACATTCGGTGCCTCCTCAGTTGTATCATGATTTTTCGGATCGAAACTAGGTTCTATAGCGTCAAAAACCATGTTCACCCACCCTTCGTCGTAATCAGCTTGGTCGTGGACATCAATAGACGACTCCACGTTAGGCTCTGGCTCTGTTGCTTAAGGCACAAGTTCTCTGTGTGAGGTCCATGAATAGTAATTTGGCATGAAACCTCTCGAGTATAAATAATATATGATGTCCACTTCTAGATGATATTTCAAGTTGTGACATCTTACACATGGACACTTAATTTTGGTGCAGTCCATGTACTGAGGTAACACCTTGGCGAACTGCAGGAACTACTTTGCCATTTGTATAAATTCATCTCACAAACCTGCACATGTCATCATGATTACGATTGTACATCCACGAACGAATCCGCAGATAGTAATTCATATTCATTTGAAAATAATTCTGCAAAGATGGATACGTATATCCGTTTTATAATTCAGGACTATCCGATTTTAAACCCTATTAAGTAAGGGTCATCACATGTTTAATGATAAAAGTAAGATTGCTCGGTATTTGGTATCTTGGTAACAACATACTTGACACATGGTACCAACATACTTGACACTTAGGTGTTGTTACGTGTTCTTTGTGAGCCATTCTCTGAAATTGAAATTTACTTCTGTAAGCCTTTTGAGGCTGCTAGTTAATACTAGATTTTTAAAAAATTCTATAAAAGTCTAAGTTCTTCATTTTTTGGGTACAACTCTAGTAGCCTCAAAAAGCTTACATAACAAAATTTAGTTTTCTTAGAAGGGCTTACATGGACACTTGATTTCAGGCTAACACAGACACTTAACATAAGAGATATTTATACCTCTGTCGTCATGTGTTCCTTGTGAGCCCACAAGGAAATGTTGACCACAGAGTGTCCAATATAAACATAGGTGTTGATAAAACTCTAGATTTTTGGTATATTGGTACCAACATAAAATTGAAACTTGGTATCTTGGTACCAATACTACATGGTACCTAGTATATTGACTCATGCCTTGACCACTGCCTTTACCTTCATATTCTAGTATACCCTCACCTATGGGTATACTAAATATAACTTGACATTACGATACCCACTACTCAATGACATTACCTAAGTATCTAAGATACTAACTCCTTCCCAAAATGAACCTTCAAGCCTATATTCACATACTAAGATAGGAAATACACCTATACTCATTTTACGATATCATACTAACATGTATCCATACTAACTCATTTATGTATCTATGTTGTTTCCTATATATATATATATATATATATATATATATATATATATATATATATATATAGTATCAATTTGATTTTAATTAAACTTATGCAAAAATTAAAAATTATAATGCAATCCATACACATATATACATATTCATTGACAAGAAAATCAGTGTGTGTCTATGTCAGTGTCTGATTCGTGTATCCATGTCACTATAACCTCAAATACATAACCAACTCCTAAGTATGTATCAAAACATAATATAATCCCTAAACATATTCTAAAAATTAACTAAATGAACACAATTCAACATTCTGTTAATTATTATATAGTAACTACCGAGTTCCTTACATATGCACTCAACCAAGAAGGGAAATAACGTCTCATTTCCTGTTCTAGTTCTTCACCTATTATGTATTCTCTACTCGACCTCACCTCATCTTTAAATGTGCTAAAAACAACACGACATCGGCCAATTAGTGTAATAATAATATTGGATACTATTACATAGATGACGCAAACGTGGACATATCTATAAAATCGCTCAAAATTAAAAGAATATATAATTTGGGTTAAAAATATTTTGTTGGATTTTTAATTACTTTTTATTCTATTTTTATCATATATAAAAGGCTATAGTCATGATTGAGTTTGAATGTGCAAGTTGACAAGAAAATATGGCATGTCTAGTATAGTCGGGTGCTTTGACTAGTATACTAGCCATATTAGGGATGTTGGAGTCATATTTTAGACCCATGCATGTTAGCAATTCAAATTGTGACCCAAGTCATATTTTAATTAATTAGTTAGTTATATAAGCCTTTATGACTTTTTAAGAGACCCGGTTGTACCGAACCTTCTCGAACTTCTTCCAATTCAAACCCAAACCTATGTAGGCATGTTGGGTATTAAAATATATTAATAAATATATATTTTATATTTAATCAGAGTTTTGGATATATATTTATATATAGATCTAATTGGTTCTATGTTAGTAAATACCTATTTAAATATTAATCCTTAGCCAATCAATTAGCCAACTCACCAACATATCAATCCAATCAAATGGGACCCACACCATGGCTGAACAAAATTGCCCCCCACGTATATTCGGTCAACTGTCCTTATAGGAATAGGTTTCCTCTTATACTACATGCATGTAAACCATAATGCCCATATATGTAACTATTTTACCCAAAACCCAAACCCTAACTTTAATTAATCACTTTCTCTCCCTCTTGGCCGACCACTCCCATCTCTCCCTCTCTCAATATTAGGCAGAACCCCTCTCCCCAAACCCATCATCTTCATCTCCTTCACCATTAACCCTCTCCTCCATCATAAAAACTCCGATCCTTTCACCTTTCTTCCATCCAATCTCCACCAAACAAATCCTAGAAGCTTCATCTTCACCATCCAACCTTCAAGATCTATTTTCAACACCTTCAAACCCATCAAGAAGGGATTAGAAAGCAAGCAAGACGAGAAAGTTGGGATCTTTGGCAAGGAGGAGCACCTACAAGCCTTCTAGCAAAGGATTCCGGTAAATTCTATCTTTTTTTATCTCGAATCTTACGATTATAATTCTGTAGTATATTTGAGATTAGTATTCTAGAAATTAGACTTTGATCCCTTTTATGATATATTTTTTCCCTAGAAGTTGCATCTAGAATTATTGATAAATCGGGTTTCGGTAACGTTGATTTTTAGCACCGTTGTGAAGGAACACTATTTTATTATTGATATTTTTCAAAACTGAATATAATGTAGCTTTATTACTATAAAATATGATTCTGTATTTTTCCATGATTTTATCAACTCAGATTTGATCGAAAAAAATAGGGGTCGAAATACTAGCTTTTCGAATAAACTACTGACCTAGAAAGACTATAAATTATGATCCATACAGATGATCATAAATGAATTTAGTTTCATAGAAATAATCTATATTAATTTTATTTTAGTATGTTATTGAACATATTTAAGCCATATTGGATAGTTGGTGATGTTCGGACACGTTTCGGGTAGACTAGCCGACATTGAAGTCGAATAGTCATAAATTTTTCTTAGAATTCAAAATCTGAAATTCAGAGCTTATTTCTTTGTAAAATAATTTAAAATTATTATTTTTATGATTTAGATGATTTTTAGGCATACCTTCGAAGTAGGGGCATAAACAGCAATTTTGGAAGTCAAAAATCGTAAAACTAGGTTCCGGTGTCTCGTGAAAAGTATGTGTTATTGTGTATGAATCTAAGTGGTTTTATCAGATATTTGGATATAATTATTATGGTTTAAAATATTAAATTAGCTAATTAAGATATATTATAAGTTTATGAATAAATACTTATACTAATAAATTAATTATTTAGGAGCATTGGATTCCGGAGACGTCGACCTAAGGGCTACCCTTCATCTTCACAGCGCAGAATCAGGCAAATGCACCTTGCTATTGTTCACTTCATGTTCTATCTTTGTTTTTTATTTCATGTTATTTTTATTATTGTCTTAGATCTTAGTGGTTATGTCAATATGGGCTTCCAGATTACATTCAGGTGCCTTCAACTGTTAAGTGGTCTAGTATTGATGTATAAAGCCTGCCTGAGATTTATATATTTTATTTCCATAAAGACCTGCAGGATATGACACATGATTGACACATATATTATCCTGATACCTGAGCTTGATTAACTGAGATACCGAATTTTTTTGTTTTTCTTTTAGATGTGTCATAGGATTTTTCGTCTAGATAGAGGTCAGAACGGTAAGTTATGGATGCAACTTACTGATTCTTAAGAGTTGAGAACAATTACTACTTGCACGGGCCATGCTGTACACTTACACTTTATACATATGTATATATTTATTCAGAGAGAAGCCATGTTTTCTGAGTTACAGCCTCTCTTAGTTACTGTTGAGACACCGATACATCGCTACGACTATATGTATATTCCTACTGCAGAGGCTAAAAATCAAGTTGCACCACTCAAATGGAAGTCAGAACATCAAGTTGCGCCAGAGCCAAGGTTGCGCGAGTGCCACGTGGCAGTCCCCTTGAGAAACTATAATGGCCATCATTATTACCTGACAGCTGACAGCACAAAAATCGAAGGAAATTCGTTCGAATCCTGCGCAATGCGGTGCTCGAGAAGATCTTGTCAGTTATTAAATATTGATGACAGCTAGCAGCTCGTGTAGTATATTAAGGTGCGCGATGGTTATTAATAAAATATAAAGAATACTCAGAATGCAGCACAAGTTGCTGAGTTGCGTCCATGCGCAACCTGGCCAAGTTGGCACAAGATGGTCAAACTGATGTCCGGAAGCAGGAATACGTGGTGTGCATGCCACTAATATCGTAGAACGTGTCTACTACACTGCCCACGATCACGCGCATCTTATTCAAATGATGCCATGTGTCTTTAGCAGTTGGTATAACCGCTCACAGCAAGTGAACAGAAGTGCGCAACCTGAGGCGCGCACCCAGAATAACTGTTAAACAGTTATTTCAAGAACTCTATAAATAGAGTTTCAAATCAGTTCCAAGGCATCACTAATGATCATAATCTACTGACAAAGTGCTGTTGTATTTTCCAGAGGCTTGTGTCTTCGATATCACAATGTCCAAGGGATAAAGTGATCGTCTTCTGATCAGATTCATATAGTTGTATTTTCCTAGAAATCAAATTGTACTATTGTACTCTTTTCTTAGTTTGTAATCAAACTTTTGTTTTTTGCAAAAAAATGGTGACTCTGCTGGGGATGACTTTCTCCTCTGACGAGAAAGTGATAACTCAATGTGATACCGTGTCGATCGGCAAGACGCAAAAGACTTTGGTCGTTCAAGTCGACCAAACTGCCTACGAAGCAATAATCAGTGATCGGGGTACTAGGCGTACAGCAGTTGCTGCCAAGAGCAAGGCACACACTGTGTGGACTCCCAAGTCCTCTGCAGCACCAACCATTGCTCCTGTGCAACCTGCACAGACTGCCTCTCTACCAACCATTGCTCAACCTGCGCAGACTGTCTCTCTGCCAACCATTGCTCTGACAAAACCTGTGCAGACTGCCTCTCTGCTATCCATTACTCCTACGCAACCTGCGCAGACTGCCTCTCTGCCAACCACTACCCCTGTACAACCAGTACCTACTGCCTCTTCGGCTCTGAACAAAGGGAAATGTCTTTTGGCTATTCCCTTATTTCTCCAGTTCTAAACTCAGAGAAGAATCTATCTAGAGAGAGTGCTAAACAGAACAAAGGGAAGCGCCCTTTGGCCTTTTCTCAACCTGCGCAACCTGCGCCTGTAGCCTCTCAGCCATAAAACAAAGGGAAACGCTCTTTAGCTACTCCTTCTCCAAATTTGAACTTAGCAAGGAATACATCTATTCTAGCCTCGTCACAGATAAAGGAAAGTATCATTTGGCCTTTTTCTAATTCTTCCCCGGTCCTTGACTCGGTAGAAAGCATCTCCGGTGGCGCATATGTGCCAGTCAGTGTTAAAGCTCTTTTGGGCAGAAACTCTACTCCTCTGAACAAAGACAATCAAATCTCTGCGAAGAAAGTGAGTTCTGTTCAAACTAAACTTTCTGTTACCCAGTTGCGCTATGCCAGGCACATAAGAACAGGTTGCACAACATAAAAAGGGATTATGCCAAATCCCAAGATTGCAACTCCAGATCTTCCAATCCTGTACATCTCAAGATCCAAGCAGGGTAAGCTGCTAGTATCTTAGATAGATACACAAGTAGCAGACCTATCTGACCTGCGCACCTATCTCAACAGGCGCCAGTCAACACCTACTTCAGCAAAATGTAAACAGTCTGCGCCAGTGGCTAACTTACGCCAGAAGCAGACTACTGAAGTCAAGAACCCCTTTACCTATGCTAACCAACTCAGCAGTTCCTTATACACTCAAGGAATAGGATATCTCAAGAATCAGAATCATGTTCCTAACATCATTAAAGAATATGTTCCTTCGACTTATTCTCATCCTATTGTTGTAACCAATCTTCGTGAACTTCTTAAATAGAAGTGGAAGAGCACAAATCCGTCTCATCCATCTATAATGCGGCCCCAAGAACATCGCTGTAACCATCACTATGAGGTAGTTATCAAATGCTGTTGTCAATTAGCTAAACGGTCTGTCTTCGACCGCCTGAATTACTCTCAGGTTCCTCAACTAATGATAGTGGATGAAGACTGAATTGTTGTATGCCTCTGTCAACATGACGTCTCGAAGCACTGGGGGTGGAAAGCGTTTGAAACGCAATGCATCCCGCAATCTCAGTTAACATTACTTA
This sequence comes from Iris pallida, assembly GCA_029216955.1. Classification (NCBI taxonomy): domain Eukaryota; kingdom Viridiplantae; phylum Streptophyta; class Magnoliopsida; order Asparagales; family Iridaceae; genus Iris; species Iris pallida. Next base: position 480,318 of record JANAVB010044620.1, on the reverse strand, counting down.
GGTCGAATTCGTGAATCTGGCGAAGGAGTATACCAATATACCAGATCAAGAAGTCGAGACACAATCGGTCAAAGGAATCTTCCTTCCGACCAAGAAACAATCGGTCAAAGGAATCTTTCTTCCGACCAAGAAACACTCGATCAATGGAATCTTCCTGATTCCAACCAAGATGCCTTCAGTCAAAAGGATATCCCTATCACTTATCCTGGGGGTAGTTCCTTATATGACTTTGATGCGGATAGTAAAAGTTCTGAACGGACCATCTTTTCTACTAGCTCATCTTCGATAGCTAGAGAAGTGACTGCTTATGTCATCACAGAAGATCAAGATGCTTCTAGTTCTAATAGTCAAGAGCAGAGAGTTGCTGCTTTGGAGGCTATTTTGAAGAGCATGGTTGAGATGATGACAGGCATGCATGCTATAGTTATGACACACTATACAGTTCTACCGGTTGTGAATCTGATTCTGATCCAAGAACCTATAACGACTATCAACTCCCGTCAACATTGGTCTGGGGGTACAGTCTTCTCACACCGCTTCCATACCTGTGTAAGCTATTCCAAGTCAATCTGGTGCTGGGTTGGTACTTATCATACAGTACCCCCTCCCAACATATCAAATCAGTCTACTGCTCCACAATCATCGGAAGATACTAATGAGGCCATAAAACTTTTACGTACTCAATTTGAAGCCTTCAAGCAGAAAGACGGCTCACAGAAGCTTGGGATCAAACAACCTTATCCTATAGAGTGGAAGGAAGTTCAATTTCCTCCCAAATATCCCCTACTATTATATTATTTGATGGTAGTACTTCTCCAAGTCAGTACCTCAATCACTTTGAGGTAATGACTTATCAACTACAGCTAAATGATGCTCTACTCACTAAGGTGTTCGTCGGATATTTAGCAGGTACAGCTTACGACGGGTACCACAGTTTGCTACATGGTTGTATAACCTCTTTCTTCGGATTCAAACAAATGTTCTTGGAATGATTTTATGAGGGAACGAATGACATGACTATGTCTTCTATCATTAAAATTAAACAGCGACACAATAAACAACCGAACGGTTCATTGAACGATTCCGTCGTGAGGCACTCAAAATGCTTCTCGGAACTCCAGATGCTTTGACTATAGACACTATTAAATCAAACATGTTGCCTATAATCAGCATGTGGACTGGAACAACGCAGTTCCAGGATTGGCCTTCATTCATAGTGAATGCTAAAGCGGCAGAAGAAAGTGCTAATAAGTTCAAACAATTAGGTATTCAAATGCCTAATCTTGACAAAGATGAATATGCTGACATCAAATAACGGTGGCCGTCAGAACAACCGCAAGGGTAAAGAGACTTTGGCTATCAATGTCAAAGGCAAAGAAACTCTAGCCATCAATATAGGTCAATCAACACCTACTCTAACGACACCACCACAGAGAGCACCACATCCAAAGAAGAATACTCCTTTGATGAGGATGATGTCATGAGCATCTTTGATTGCCTGATCAAGAGCAATAAACTTCAACTACCGGATGCAAAACGGCCAGAGGAAGTAGGTAAAACTGACTACCCTAAATATTGTGTTTACCACAGGTTTATCGGACATCCGACTTGAGCATGCTATGTGCTTAAAGGCAAGATCCAGGAGATAGTTAATTTCGGTGCAATCACTCTCCAAAAACACGAAAAGACTGTAACGGCTAACATCGTCTCTCTACAGTTTGGTGATTTTCCTGCCCAACTTGTGCAGAATGGCATCATTCCCATCCCGAAAACCACTTTGGAGATTGTTAATCTCCCACTTGTACGAACTGATGGTCTTGTTCCTCTGTCTACTAATAAAGGAGAGATTATGTGGATCCATCCTTATTTGGTGGCTAACTTTGAAGTACCTTCTTCACCTACAAAGTCCAAGAAAGCAACCAAATACAAGTCATGTCACATGACTTCATTGGGTGAACATTGTCCTCCACCGTTAACTGCTACCTTCACCTCGGCGGCAGATTCTTCTTCTTCTTCATCTTCTTCTTCTTCTTCTTTTTCTTCTTCTTTTTCTTCTTCTTCTTCTTCCTCTTTTTCTTCTAAGACAACGCTGCCAAATCTAGAAACCAATTATCAACCAGCCTTCCATATATATAGTCAACAATCCCTGCGAACTCATGAATAAGATGGGATATGATCTACATAAGGCTCCCAGCCTGAACCATGAAAAAGGATCTCCTGTACCTCTTTCTCTATGCCTTTCACACAACCAATCTCATGTTGGTTTGGGTTACTGGACAAACTCTTGATCTTGCCAAAGAAAACCTTCCAAAAGTAATATCAGGGCAGAGAAATGCAATATGGTGTCCTTCGAACCTGCATCCGAAGAAGAAGCCTTAACTGGTACTAGGTCTGGGAGACTTTAGCTGAGAGACTATTCAGAAGGTCAAGAGAGCCCTGCTCTAGCTTCGGAGGCTCCTCCAGCATCATCTTCTCATGCTGTCAATTTTTCCTCGACTTTATCGCCTCTAGTGGAACCAACTCCTCCCAAACCGACGTCGGCTGACAAAGGAAAATAATATGTCCGCTTCAATAAAGTATTAAAGAAGACTGCAGCTCTGGGACTTGAGAAGCCGTATAACTTTGATATACTGGCTCAGCTGGCTAATACCCTGGCAAGGTTATCAATTTTTGAGCTACTGCATCTCTCGAAGGAAACTCGAGAAACATTGAGTGAAGCTTTAATGCAAGCTGATACTTGTCTAACACTCATCAAGAAGCTAGAGGAGGAGCCTGTAACCTGCTTTCATTGTCATAGTATGATGGAGCTGATGCCCAACATCATTTTGACATAAGATGATATGCTGCTGGAAGATAATCATCATGACCGACCCCTCTACTTCACGGGATATATCGACACCATAAAAGTTGATCGCATCTTGATCAACCCTGGGTCTGCACTCAGCATCATGTCGAAGACTCTATTAGATGTATTAAATATTCTTGTACCTAATCTTTCAACAACCATTACGACAATCTTGGGATTTAATTCTGGAAGAAGTGAACCTTTGGGGAAGATTCTCCTGAAAGTTCAAATCGGCAATCTTCGTATAAAGGTTACCTTCTACGTGATCGATAATCATGGCTCCTATAAGGCTTTGCTGGGAAGATCCTTTCTGCATGAGCATAACATTGTACCATCCACTTTCCACCAATGCTTCAAATATGTGGTCGTCAATGGAGAAGTCCAGAAGGAAGTAGCTGATCTAAATCCTTTCAGGGGTATTGAAGCATATTATACTGATTCTTGGATGTACAAGGAAGAGTTCATGATGGTTGTGTTGGTGATGGATAGTGAGGAAGATCAGAAAGACACCTCAAATGATGTTCTCATAATCCCAGTTAAAGGACATACTACTCGTCCATCTTCTTCTCAGACATTGACTATCCATCTTTCCTCTTATAACAAACAGCCTCCTGCTAGAAAGATGGAACAAAGGGAGCTCACCTCTTCTGAGCCTCTTGTTATCGACCTTCGTCGTAACAAACATCCTCATTCTTCTTCTCCCCCTTTGGTTATCAACCTTACTAAGCCTTCTGTTATGGCCAAGAATCTTGTTGTAAATGATTATGTACAAATCAATAAAGTAGCATCTCCTTTACAGTATATTGATGTCTTGTATTATACTCGATGTTATTTAGAAATGTTAGATAACTTCGAACCACTTACAATAGGAACAGTTCAACCTCTCCAAGACGAAGTATTGCTCGAACCAGTGCAAGACTCCTTCTTCTTAGTTCCTTCCAGGAAGAAAGATAAATTTCCTATACTTTTTAGTAAAGGAACAGAACAGAAGATCATGCCCGATAGTGAAGAAGAAAATTATGATAACGACATACTTCAACTACGTCGTTATAGTCAACAGTCAAAAGATATCATTCAAAAGAAGGGCTATAATTTTAAAACTGGTCTCAATGGTGGTAAGGGAAGGCGAACTCCTATTCGTATCCCTGCTCCAAAAGGAAAGTCACAACAATATTACAGCAAAACGAAGCAGGGATTGGGTTATACCTCGCCAATTCTGACTCCAGAAACCTCCAAATCCGATAAAGAAGAGCGATCTAACTCTTCTGGTTCTGTTTTATGGGATTCTGATACCAGTGTAGGTCATGTCCATCGGGTGATACTATCTTTCAATATGGTGTCTACTGGATTCTCAAAAGACGATAATGACTTTACTGAAGCTACTAAAGCAGATCTGTGGGCACAAAGGATGGACACTCAATAGGAACTTCGCTTTGAGCAATGGGAATCCCCTACTAAAGATCAATTAATTCAGATTGATGTTGGAGATGAAGGCTCGCCAAGACCTATCTTCATCAGCAAGAGTCTCCCAGAAGCGGATACACAAGAATTCATTCAGCTTATTCGAGAATACATTGACGTCTTTGCCTGGAATTATAAAGATATGCCAGGACTGGATCCTGAGATTGCTACCCACAGGCTCAACATCTTACCCAATGCAAAGCCAGTCAAACAACAATAACGTCGATTCTGACCTGATACGATGGATGCCATAGAAACTGAAGTCAAGAAACTTATCTCTTGTGGTTTTGTTAGAGAAGAACAACATCCTGATTGGGTTGCCAATGTTGTCCCAGTTATAAAAAAATAGGGAAGGTCAGAGTCTGTATTGACTTTAGAGATCTCAACGATGCTTGTCCCAAGGATAAATTTTCTCTTTCGATCACTGATGTCATAATTAACAATACTTGCGAATTTGAACGAATGTCTTTTATGGATGGATTCTCAGGATATAATCAAATCAAGATGCATCCAGAAGATGAGAAACATATATCATTTCACACTCCTCTCGGAGTCTACTGTTACAATGTCATTTGGTCTTAAAAATGATGGTGCAACTTATCAGCGGGCTACGAGTAATATCATCCGTGATCATTTGCGGAAGACAATTGAATGCTATGTAGATGATATTACTGTTAAAAGTCGTCTAAAGGAAGACCACATCCAAGACTTGAGAACTATATTCGATCTAATGCACCAACATCAACTCAAGATAAATTCCACCAAGTCATTCCATGGGTCTCTAGTGGCAAATTTCTCGGATTCGTTATTACCTATAAAGGTATACACGTTGACCCTGAGAAAATTAAAGCCATTCAAGAGATGCGTCCTCCACGCAACCTAAAAGAGCTACGAGGATTCCAGGGATGGCTTGCGTACATCAGGAGATTCATCTTAAATCTCTCTAGATGCTGTAGACCGTTCACTCAACTCATGAATAAAGGTATGTCTTCTATTTGGAATAAAGGATGCCAATAAGCATTTGAAGATATAAAGTGGTACTTGATGAACCCTCCAGTTCTAGTGCCTCCAGTCTCATGAATATACATCTTGATGTATGTTCGAGCGATGGATGATTCATTGGGTGCCTTACTAGCTCAGAAGAATAAAAAAGGTCATGAACAAGCTATCTATTATCTCAGCTGTACAATGATCGGAGCTGAACATCGATACAACCCAGTGGAAAAAGAATGTCTAGCTTTAATGTTTGCTGCTCAAAAGATGAGACATTACATCACCGGCCAAACTATTCATGTTATTTTCAGAGTTAACCCTCTCCGGGTCTTGATGAAGAAGCCCAGTACACTTAATTCCAGGCTTGCTACATGGGCCATATTATTAGCATAATATGATATGGTTTATGTTCCTCGAAAGTCTGTTAAGGGTCAAGCTCTTGCTGACTTCCTGGCAGCTCATCTAATTTCGGAAACATCTAAACTCTATGACGAGATTTCGGACGAAACTTTGGAATCCAACATGATTTCAGAAGAAATTCTTGTCTAGCTTCTATTATTTGACGGTACATCCAGAATAGGACCAAAAGGTGCCATTGTCGCTGGAGTTGGAATCGTCCTCGTATCGCCAGAAGGATTAGCTATTCAAAGAGCTTATTCTTTAAATGAGTCGTGTTCCAATAACGTGGCTGAATACGACGCTCTGCTCATTGGTCTCCAATTGGCTAGAGACACGTATGAAGTTCGGCACCAGAATCTCGTCCCATATCATGAAGCGGCAGTTAGGCTGGCTACATCGTTCAAGGGCTTCTTCATTGAACATGTGCGTCGGGCATGTAATACGGAGGCTGATGCATTAGCTAATTTAGCAACCGTATTAGCAATCCCAGTAAAAAGGCAACAAATGATTGTCACCACTAACAGAGAGTTATTTTGCATTGAGAATAACTCAAATATTGAGTTCAGCAATTCAATTGAAATCAATATCATTAGTGAAGAATGGACAGCTCCTTTCATTGACTTCGTGGTACATGACATTTTACCTGAAGATTCTAAAGAAGCTACAACAATCCGTAGGTGATAACTCCAGTTTTATTACAATCATACTTCTAAGACCCTTTATCGATAAAAATTTGATAGTCTACTCTTACGTTGTCTTGCGAGAGATGAAGCAAAACAAATACTACGGGAAGCTCACGATAGTGTATATGGTGCACATCAGCCTGGTCCTAAATTACAAGATCGTATCCGACGTATGGGCTACTATTGGCCTACTATGGCATCAGATGCCATTAAATATGCAAGGAAATGTCAAGCCTATCAAATCCATGCAGACTTCATCCATCAACCGTCGGAGTTCCTTCATCCGTCTGCCGTATCATGGCCTTTGAAGCTTGGGATATGGATGTCATTGGTCCTATCAATCCACGGTCATCTAGAGGACATCGATTTATACTAGCTATAATTGATTACTTTTCAAAATGGGCGAAAGCCATACCTTTATCTAAAGTCAGGACTAGCAACGTCACCAATTTCATAAAACATCATGTGATATACAGATTCAGTATTCCTCGACGAATCATTCATGATAATAGACCAGAATTCATCAGTCAGAAGTTTACTCAGTTTTGTGATGATAACATAATCAATAATGTTGCTTCCACGGCCGACAATCCTGCAGCTAACGGTTTGGCTGAAGCATTCAACAAAACTATCATCAAGTTCTCAAGAAATTCGTTTATGCCAATAAAAGAAACTGGAGTGAAAGTTTGGAGAATGTCTATGGGCTTATCGTACTACCATACGCACTCCAACCGGTTGTACACCTTTCTCCTTGGTGTATGGGTACGAAGCTGTTCTACCATTAGAGATTCAGATCCCTTCCCAAAGGATTGCTATTACTAATGAACTCACAACAGAAAATAATAACCGTCTTAGACTTCAGGAGCTTGAAGTGCTTGATGAGAAATGATTCCTAGCTCAACAACATATTGAGTTATATCAAGCCCGCATATCAAAAGCCTTCAACCGTAATGTAAAAATACGAGTATTTCAGAAAGGAGAATTAGTCTTAAATGTTAGACGTCCTATGACTATGATGCACATGAGTAAAGGAAAATTTGAAGCAAAGTAGGAAGGTCCCTACATTGTAAGCAAAGTTTTCTCAAATGGATCTTATCAACTGACTGGTATGGATAGCCGAGTCGCTATGATGCCTATCAATGGCAAATTCCTAAAGAAATACTATGTATAAGATGTTCTCTAAATTTTGTACAATTCTCAGCTATCCGAGTAAAATCCCTGGTAGAGCCTATTCAAGTCATTTTATCATAGATATCATCTTTTGGAACTTGGTTGCTTTAGACATGATATCATGTTTTTTAGTCCCAGCTGACTTGAAGATCATCAATAAAAAAATGAGTTCACGTCCATATTACCTCTGAATTCTATTTTCTATATCAAATGACTTATCACATCCATATTACCTCTGATAAAGTCGTCTTTTAAAATAATGATATCTCAAGAATTATACTCTGCCACGTCCACATTACCTCTGAGCAGATATAATGAATATTTTTATTTTCCATAAAAAAATATGTCACGTCCAGTACCTCTGAATATATTTCCTATTCTATAACTTATATCTTTAACAGGATATACAATAAGTAATGGAACCACAAAATTTTTCATTTCATTAATGATGTTCAAAATGTTTAATAAAGGTACATCATATAAAAGGTATCCTAAAAAAGAGACAACAACTAGGATCGCTTTATTCTGTAGGCTGAGTGCTGAGGTCTGCGATCCGCTTCTTCAAAGCCTTGGCTCTTTCTACACAGGAATCAAGCACCCGTTGTCTAGCTTGGGCCCTTCCAGACTTTGGGTCAAAAGGGGGCAAAATAGTTGTCCGGCGTGCTAATTCTTTATTCTGTATTCTAAGAAAGTCGTCTTTCTAACGCTTCAAAATATCCAACTGGCTTGCAGCAGCTTGATGCAGTTGGATTTCTTCTTCTATATGTTGCTTAGTCGCCTTAAGCCGTTCTTGGAGCCAAGCAATTTCAACTTCCAGATCAAGAGCTTCTTTCTCTTTCTCTGTAGTTGTAGTTCTATGATGCTCGACAGTGGAGGTCGCTTCAGTAATTTGGACGTCCATCTCTGCGGAGCGCTGGAAGAAAGCCATAAAAAAGATTCAAAATTAGCATTGTTTGTTTCAGCTTCACGAGCCATGGCTTCACATTCTGCGTCCACGAGTTGTTGAATATTCCCTCTTTTGAGGTCCTTGTAGGCTTTAATGGATTCCTGAAGCTCATCCAATACATGCTCTAAGTAGGTGGCCAGATCTCGATCTCCCATATCGCGAATACCTCCGATTAGATAAGATGAAGGGCTTCTGACTATTATCAAAGGAACATCATCCTTCTCCATCACCCTTTGAACCAGAGGCCTCAGATATATATATAGAAGACTTTGGTGAAAGAAGCGACAACAAATCTGTTTGTCGCTAGAGTATTTGGAGTGGCCACCACTTCCAGCTGAGTTTCTACTGCTGCAGCAGTGGGAGGTACTTCAGATTATGCACCAGGGGATCCGAATTTGGGCATCTAGGATGAGCTTCATTCTCCTGTTTGGATTCCTCTGTCCAAAGGAGCCATTGTCGAGCTGGTAGCTCCCACAAGTCCTTCTGCGATCAACATACACCATTGTTAAAACATTATCAAAAAGATTAGGATAAATAAAAATCAGAAAATTTACCTGAACCTGGCAGTACATATGGCGTTTCACAAGTCATGGCTAATTCCATACGAAGCCTCGATATAGTATTCTCAGACACTGCTGCTTGGCTGCTTCCAGCCTCCGAGCCGCCTGATAAGAAGCGACTGCTTCCAGCCCCTGAATTTGTTTGGAGGGGCGGAGCGATTGTGTTTGTCTCCTTATTCTTTGGGGTTTGATCTATAGGGGTTTCAATCCCCGCAATATCAGCTTTAGGATTTTCAAAAATCCTAGCTGCTACAGAAGCTCCAGGCTAATCTTCATGAACCTTTTCAGGAGCTTTGGGTTCATCAGTTCTCAGGCCTGAATGCCCTTCATTATCAATGGGGTGCTCTTCACCCGCAATAGTAGTTTGGCCCTCTTCGGCCAGTCCTTCTTCATTCAACATAACTTCTACCGAAGTTTGGTCACCTTCGACAACAATGGTGAGATCATCTTCATTCGAGAAATCTCCAAAATCATATCCCTTCAGAGCCTCTATCATTTTTCGGTCTTCTTGAGAAAGAGTAGGAGTTTGAGCAATAGGAGGATCTGTGACTTTATCCATCTGAGCAGGGGGATTTTCAACTTCTGCCTGAGATTATGTTGAAGGCAAAACCTTCTCCAAGGGTTCAGGTTCAAGGACTCCAGGAGTCGGAGATGACATCATCACTCCTGCGGAAGCTAGAACAGCTGCAGACACAGGAACGTTATCCTTCATAAATGCTGGTTCTGGAGTAAGAACCTCATCCAGTAAGGTGGTTTGAATTAGAGTGTTCATCATTGTAACCTCTGCAAATAAAAAAGAACAATGTCAAATTTCAGTTAAACATGATTATACGAAAGTAATATTAAAAACTACCTTTTTGAAGTGGTAAATCCTGTTGCGAAGGTGGTGGTGTCTCATGCTGACTTAAAGATTCCTCTATCCTGGATAGGATAGAGGAAGAGCCAACTCTTGGATGATCTGCTTTAGTTGCCTGCGATTTCCTTCTGGGCTTCCGATGCAGGGGTGCTACCGGTTCTTTTAATTCGAGAATTTCTTCTTGGATGGCTCCATTTTGCTTCGGAACCAACAAAGGAGTTGTTACTCCTCCTCCAAAGGACATCCCAGTGTGCATCTGCTTTGACTGGGATTGTGTCGTTCTTGTGTTAGCTGGTTCAGTGGTGGCCATTACGGCCCTCTTTTTTTCCTTTCTGCAACCTTGGGTGAAGAAGGAAGATGATCAGGCTGAGTTGATGATTCTCCAGCTCTCCTCTTCTTTCTCAGTTTTCTAAAAGGAGATTTGTCTTTTTGTGTCTTCAACGACACATCTAACGGATCGTTCACCTCATCCAGGAGATCCTCAAGAAAAGCTTCCAGCGGTTCATCAGCAGGGTCTTGGTCCTCAGCATCTCTGAATGACAGTGTAGTACGAGTCCCAGACCGCGTACATTTGTCGCTAGCGAAGCTGTGGAATAGATAGAAGTTATCGACTAAAGTATTTGCTGAAGTGTAGAAATTTGAGTATGTGTATAACATACGTGGGCCTGTTTGAGCAGGGGTGTTTGGCATTGAGAATATGGCTTTAGTGTCCCTAGCGTTGTAGTATCCCCACGCCCTAGCTCTATCGATCAAATAGCCGCAGGTTTGCAGGCAGTAGTGGCATTCCCCACATGTAATTGATCGTAGCCAAATTGACAGGTGAATCGGCTCGGCAGATATGGCTCTAGAAAGCACTCCTCTTCAAATCGATACACTAAATGAGACGGCCGGATTGATTTTAACCATTCAAAGGTGGAGGTAATCAGATGTTGTGATGTGGCTTCCATATCCAAAAGATTGGGAAGAACATGCTCATACACTTAAGGGAGAGAGACATATTGGAACCTCCATCCAGAACCCTTGTTCAAGGCTCTTCGGCATTCTGATAAGGCGTTGATATTCCAACGAACATTAGAATAACGCCTTATGAAGTTCCCTCATACTACACTCATATCTGGGTCCATCAAACTGGGATAGTACAAATGCAACCACCCGAACAGATAGGTGTAGGGCATCTCGGTACGGTGGAAATCTTGTCGGGCATTTTTGTCATGAAGCATAGTATACACAAAAAAGCACAGGCCCGTATTTAAGTGACAAGTCATCGCTGAAAGGAGGTCCATCTTGTAGCCAAACACGTGATATACCACAGCGAACAGAACACCTCGATGGAATTAGTCAACTGTACTTGCTCTAGGGACCACAAACCTTCGCAGCCATATAGAAAAAAAGCCCGCCAATTGGGCATCTTTAGACATAGGTCTATAACCTTGTTTGAGGTAACTCTTGGTCGGAGTACCTACCTTGAAGGGGAACCAATCCTCGTTCAGCACATTATCGACGTGCTTGTATTTCTCTATCAGTTTCTGAACATCGCCGTCGCTGAGTGGCTTGAAGAAACGTGGATCACAAGCTTGAGTTTCAAATATCTTGTCTTTAAAGGCATAGCCCAAGAACAAATATGGCAGCCACTTGGATGTGTAGCATGTACCTACAGTGGCACTCTTGTAGTATAGGGAGCATATCTTATAGTGACACAAGAGCTCCTCGAAGACACCTACCATTTCAGGATTCTCTGTTAATAAGATATCCAGTTCTTTGTTTGTGGGTACATACTCCTCATACGGGTTGTTACCCATTGGCAGATGGGAAAGGAACTTTATCTCGTGAAGTGCGAAGCCAATCTCCCCGTGAGGAGTCATAAAGGTACTAGTCTTATCATTGTACCTTTCTACCAGAGCCAAAAATATGTGGGTATTCGGATGGAAGCCATAAACCGTAGCCCAGACTGCTTCATAAAGACCTATCTCAAGAAGCTTGTCCTTAAATTGGTCCAAGACCCAATTAACCAAGCAATTCCTGCGCTTTATATCTAGGTTCACCAGGCCTGTCAATCGCATGGTCTGATCCAGGTATCTTCCCTCAGCTTTTGTGAATTCGTTCATAAAGATTGGTACTCTAACTGGGAAAAATAGAGAGGAGTCTTCTGGAGGAACATAGCCAGGCATCAAACCCCTCAGATAGGAGCTGTACTTCTCTGAGGTGTTGTGGAATTGGTCTCTGTCCTGCGGACCCAGCCTAAAATAGATCCTTCCCACTCTTGCCTGCAGTTTTGGAGTTATGTTCCATGCCATCCGACGAGGGTAACTGGAGAATTCGTATCGAGACAGTGATAGGTATCTCGATATTTCAGTGAGGTATATAATCCTGCCCCCACTACACTGATAAATTCTGCCTTCCTTCTTGGCCCTGGATTGGGACATCTTCCTGATAGCATCTTCAAACAAGAACTGTGAGCACCCAAGATTTAGGGTTGTTTTTAAATTTTTCTAATTGAATTATTTTCAATAAATATTTCATTTTGATTTTTTTATCTTTAAATGTACTTTTTCGTGCCTTTGATTTATGGAGTGCCAAAGATATTCATCTCTGGAAACTTTCTTCATGAGTTTTGTAGTGGACAAAATTACCTTCATTTTGGTATATAATGTTCCACTCAAACTTGTTTTCTTGTACTCTTTTTGCATCACACAACTTCGGGTCAATTTAGACCATTTGATCGTTGAATAATTATTAATTAATTTTTCACTATTTTCTTTGATCATTATTTGTACATTGCCATGACTTTTAATTTAGGAGCACAAGACAAGTCATTTTTCCAGAACCAACTCCTCATGTATGATCTACTCGAGACACCCTACACCCATGACCTTCGTGTCCCACTCAGACACACCATCTTGTGCTTCATTTACTTCGTACAACTTTCCTAACACGAAACCCAATTTTAATTCATCCCACGGAGTCATATTTATTCCGACTTGAATTGGGGACACACTTTCGACCCAAACCTGTTAACCTAAAATATGGACATTGCCCACATGAAGCCTACTACCCACATGATACTTGTGTCCCATTTATTTGAGGCCCACATGCTATTTATTTATCCATGATCTTTAATACCTAAAATTAATTCATTTATTGTATTAACCCAATTTTGACCCGACCCGATTCAGCCGAACCCAACCCAAGCTTCAAGTTGTCCCCTCATGAATATCCACACACTCATTTTCCTATAAATATTAAATACCTAGTCTATCCATTTTAAATATTCATTGGACAACCCCTTTTATTAAATTTCTAGAGGATGACTAAATAACATCTAATTCTCATTTAAATCCTAGCCTTCCATTCCACTACATTACATCCACACCACACAACTTTTTCCCACACTCAAACACACACACACAAATCCCTAGCCGGCCCTAACATTTAGAGAATCCCTCTTTCTCCCTCTAATTTTCCCTCTCTCATTGATTATTCCTACATACTTTTCTCTCTCTCTCTTCCTTCTTTATTCAATAGCCGACCCCTTCTCCTTCTTCTTTATTCTCTTTCACCACCCCGAACTCCAGCTCTCCACACCTCCATGGCAGCCACCATCATCATCCCAAGCCGAGCTCCTCCTCCACACCACTCTCATCCACCACCATCGAAACACCATCACCACCACTTCCATCATCATCAACATTACACCATCACCACCGTACGTGTGCGCCGGCCAGCAACCGCCTCGTCGCCCTACCGCCGTGCCACCGCAGGTGGCAGCAGCAGCAACTACAGCAACAACACAACAGTAGTAGCGCACGTAGTAGCAGCTACCACGGCCAACCACCGTGCCACCGCGGCCAACCACCGCTGCCACGACACTCCTCCAGCTCCGGCGAACCCTGGGGGACATCCCCGAGGTGTTCGTCAATCTTTCCGACGAGCCAAACAGGAGATTCGTGCGTTTGGCACGGGAACCCGTCGGCGCATGCTCCGACCGTTGGATCGTCGATCCGTTTCTTCTATCTCAATCTCGATATGTCCCTTTTCATTTCCTTTAAGTTTCATCCGTTAATTTTATCGTTTGATACATCAAAACCGACCGCCAAGTTGACCGTTTAAATTGTATAATTTTTGGACAGTTTTGCGGAGCCAACTTCGTCGGCTCATATCTCCTCCACCGCAGCTCCGTTTGGCATGCTACCAGTTCTTGTGCACAGCTGGTATAACCCTCTTCCTACTCCTTTAGTTTTGTTTTATTGTGAGCTTGTTTGATTGGTTGAATTTGACGCCAAAGTTGGCCGTCCAAATTCGTAATTTCTAACTTGTAAAATTCTATTTTTGAACCTGGGACTCCGGATTTCAATTTCGAAAACACCAGTAGACTCGTGACGTCATTCTGGCACGAATTCATGTAACTTTTGTTAGATTTGAAGGACGTTGGCCCTGAAACGCATTTCGGTGCAAAGCGGGTCCAACAGTGCAAAGCGGACCCCACAGTCCGAGTCAACGGGTCATTCTGAGATCGGCTCATCGGAATCCAATTTCGGATATACTGTTGAGTTCGTATCGTCATTCTGGACTCGTTGACATATAATTTGTTGAGTTTTGATGACATTGGCTCCGACACGTATTTTCGTGCAAACCGGAATTCCAATGTTCTAGTCAACGGACCAAATTGAGGTCGGGTCAATGGAATCCAATTCCGGATATACCGTTGGATTTGTATCATCATTCTGGATTCGTGGACATATAATTTATTAGATTTTATAGACTTGTATTCTTGCACGTTTTTCAGTGCAAAGCGGGTCCGACACGGATACCGTTTTGACCCAAAATTACCTTTTTGCCCTTGTGTCCAAACTGGACTTATGGACAGGCTATTCTAGCTATTTTGACCATTCTGGACACGTTGGCGATATTTATTTCATCTTCGGCAATATTTGTAGATATTTTCTCTTTGTATCACCAATTATTATAATTAATTCTTATAATGTTCGTATTTCGGGATTAGTACAACGAAACTGAGATCAGTCGATTTCAGTGATCTCACATCACTGAAATTGACACGATGAACATGTGGATCACTATAATAAGATTATGAACCTTACCATTGATCAACTTATCTCGATTTACGTGTCGTAAATTTCGATGTACGAATAACGAGGTACAACTTTATACCTTTAATACTTAGACTAGATTTGCCCCTTTTTGACTAGAGTTGACCAGTTGACCAAAAGCCAACTGTAAGTCAACACTTGACCTAGTTTGGCATAGTTGACCTTGTGTGACCTAGTTGGGTAGTTTGACCTAGTTTGGCCTAGTTGACCTTGTGTGACCTAGTTGAGTAGTTTGACCTAGTTTGACTGGATTGTTGACCAGAGTTGACTTTGACTTAGAAGAACCTAGAATCTTGCAGATTGCTTTGTAAACTTCATTTATTACAACTTGAACACTTTGTAACCTGTGTTGCTCTAAATAGGACTCTGTGGCTTCAGTTTGGACATCTATACCTATCAGCTGTTCAGGTTATCAGGCGAGTACATTCTCTGACCGTTTTATACTTGATAGGATTTATATTTATGCTCTAGATTACTTTACTTGATGCTGTCACGTTGTTAACACGGATTGGTACTATATGGATCCCTTCATGAGATGTTATCCCCCTTGGGAGCATCGGATTACAGTATGTCATGTGCGTTTCACTTTCACCATGTACTCCGGTGCTTTCACCATTCATGTGCACTCTTGTGATTCATGTACTCTCATGTTCACAGAGCCCCCACGTATACATTTATGTGCACCCATTTATGGGCCTTCATATGATATTATGTGCAATAACATAACCTGTCTGGATCCTTGTGTATTGATTGGGGTATGGGGGAGTATAAATGGTCATGTGAACAATTCTAAAGTAGTATACTCATATACAAACTCTTAGATTACTCATATACAAATTCAAGCCGTTCACATGTCAATCTTGTACTCTGCATCACTAGCCACTGTTAGTTCTCTACTTATAATAGATATTTCTTTACAGTCATCTCTTTTACTTCATATATTTCCCAGCATTTTATCTATCTTACTCTGTAGCATATTTACATATCCTGTCATATTATGAACTGCGTGAGATATATTGTGCTCGCTTCCGTCCTGACTGGACCTGTTGATAAATTTTACAGATAGCTTGGAGGTTACCTGCTAGCCTAGAGGAGACACAGTAGAGGTTGGAGTAAATGGCTAGAATTTTTTTATTTTATTTTCAGTGGTCTTGAGTTGTATTTATTTTATGCTTGTTTGAGTTGGTGTTGATAACACCGAGATTTATTCCTCTATGTTGTAATTCTCTTATGGATTCATAGTTATCTTATTGTGCTACTTCTAGTTTTGGTGATTGAGTTGTATCATGATGTGATTGTCCTCCGTATCATATTATATTTAGTTTTAATTGTGACCTAGAACAGCGTTTTACCGTTGATACTGCGGCGTAGGCTGGACGTACCCACTTCTCGTGCCCTACACTGGGTGCGGGTCGTGACAAGAACGTTGGTTTCTTGTGGACTATGTTATCCACACTCTCTAAAGGCTGTCCGTTCATCAAGCATAGCACGGTGGTATTCTCTTGAGCAATGAGTATAGCTTTCCTAGTTTCAGGAGGGTCGTACTGCAGATATGACACATGCGACAGGTCTTCTTCGTACTCTGATACATTGAATGTTGAAGCGAATCTTTCAGCATTTTGGGTCTTCTCTGAGGTTAACTGTATAAAGGCGAGCAAACAAAAGTTAGTCTCAAAAAGTGTCTGGTTCAATGAAACAGAATATATGACATCATAGGTTGCACAATCCTTATATTGCACGACATTTTTGTATTGTGCCACATCTATGTTGCGCGATATATCAGGTTGTGCTACATTTGTGTTGCGCGATATTTCTGTCAAAATAAACAATTGTGTGGCACAACATCTCAAGTTGCGCCAAATTGATTTCACAGAATCAAAAAAGCATAACTCTCGAAATGTCGCGCAACACACAGTGTGGATAGCAACCAAGCCCTAAAAAAGGTAGAGCAAGTCATGAAGTACGCCTAACCCTAAAAAGAGAAGGCACATGTCGTCCAAATCAAATCAAAACCCTAAAAAGGGTTGATCGATGCTCGGTTCGTTGTCAAACATTTTACCTTCCATTAATGGGTTAGCTATTTCTCGTCATGATGAAGGGGGAGCGTACTGAGGCGTACGTGTGGATGGAGTACGGGAAGAGAAGATAGGGTTTTAGAAAAGATCGACTGTGGTAAAGAGGGGAAAGCTTAGAAGTGTACAGCTATTTTTAGCCAAAATAATGAAACTGATTGTGTAACTTGCGCTCAAAAAATTGGAATCGGGTGAAACAAGCGCGACCTATGATATAATATACATAATTCAAAGTATTTCAAATTTTGAAAACTTTAAAGGGGATCTTGTAGAGGCTAAAAATCAAGCTGCACCACTCAAATGGAAGTCAGAACATCAAGTTGCGCCACATTATCAACTTGCGCCACTATGTCACTACCACTTTTCTAGATTAGGGGTATTTTAGTAATTGTGTGTTAATTTGAATTTTTGATTATTTTATTATTATTTGATTGGTGTGGTAACTATTGATTAGTGATTTTTGTATTAGCAGATAGTTTAACATTAGTTAACCTTGATTAGAAGACTAACCATGTGATTAGAGACTTAATTAGCTAATTAGAATTTAAGTTAGAGCTTAGTCCTAATTAGGAAACAATTCAAGTAATTTTTAGGCTATTTTAATATATATAAGTGGTGGCCCATGCAGGTCTTGTAAATCAAAATATGTGAGGGTTTACCGAATAGATGTCTCAATCAGTATTCGTCCTTGATCTCTGCTCATATCTTCTGAATCCCTGGATTCTTGTCCTGATCATATGCTTGTATCGTTGATCTGTCCTGGTCCTTCCTTATTGTTTCCTATGTCGTCTTCTTCAGCGGCATTGTTCGTGGTCCTACCGACCAGCAAGGCGGAGCACCTCCCGCGGACCAGCAGCAACCTGGAGATCAAGCCCAGCATTCCGGAGTAGCCTCCAGAGTCGTGCCTTCTGACGGAGAACCACCAGTCCAGCCAGTTCAGCCTGTCGAGCCTGATGACGGCACTTTGGTAGGACTCGTCAGGACCTTGATAGCTTCTCAAGATCGTCGTGGAGATGCATTGCAACAGGCAGTGGCGGATGCTTTGACCAGAGGCGGTCATCCAGGGAACAGCGCGGCCAATAGCTTCAAGCGCTTGAACCCTCCATTCTTTGACGGTAGTGAAGATGCTATTGCAGCAGATGCATGGCTTCAAGACACAGAGGTGGTTCTAGAAGCAGCCAAGACTCCAGAGAATGAGAAGGTAGCCGTGGTGCTCTTGCAGCTATTAGATCTTGCCCGCAGCTGGTGGGCAGCGCAGGCCATTGGATTAGCAGCACCTATTGCTTGGGCAATGTTCAGGGAGAGATTTCAGACCAAGTATTTCGATGTCGTGGCTCGGTATGATCTGCAGACGAGGTTTACCAATCTGAAGCAAGGAGGCAGGACGGTCGACGGATATGCGGCCGAGTTTTCTAGACTCAGTCGGTTTGCTCCTACCCTGGTGGCAACCGAGTATGATAGAGCCCAGCAGTTCCAGCAGGGACTTCACCTGGAGATCTTGTTGGCAGTTGAGCAGTTTGAGCATCAGACTTTTGATGCAGTCTTGAGAGCAGTCCGGAGACATGAGTATACCTTCCAGAGGATTGTGGATAGGACCGAAGGTCGGAAGAGATCTCACGGCCAGATGAATCAGTCTTCAGTACCGGCCCCGGCAGCCAGGGCTTTGACTATTAGAGCTCCGAGGCGAGCGGCCTCAGTAACGTCGGTTCAGCATTCCACTCCGACGTACCCTCAGCAGCAGAAGCAGAAGCAGTCTTCCGCAGTGGGATGTTCTCACTGTGGGAAGCCAGGCCATGTGGTGGCAGATTGTCGCAAGACACAGGGATTGTGTCTGGCTTGTGGAGCACCAGACCATAGGGTTGGATCCTGCCCGAATAGCGGTGGTTCATCATCGTCCAACCTTTCTAGCTCTTCGGTGAGAGGGCCAGCACCGGTCCAGCAACAGCAGCAGTACCCATTGCCGAGGCCCTTGCCGCCTCAGACCCAAGTGTTCCAGCAGCAGAACCCCCAGCAGTATGTTCAAGCCCAAGCCCAGAGTCAGAGCAGACAGCGAAGATTTCAGCAGAGGGGACCAGCACCCCGAGGGCACGGTCAGGCTATGGTGATGACCGTGGAGGAAGGATTGGCACCAGAAGAGGTAGTGGCAGGTACTATTCTCGTCAACTCCTTTCCAGCTTCAGCTTTATTTGATTCTGGTGCATCGCATTCTTTTATGTCTGCACGATTCGCGACATGGATAGGATTGGAGCCCGAGTCATTATCAGTAAGACTTAATATACTTACTGGTAACGGACTTGTGGGAGTAGATAGAGTATTTTCCTCGTGTCGGATCGTAGTTAGCGGTAGAGAGTTTCCCGCTAGATTGATAGAATTCCCGATGGCCAATTATGATGTGGTCTTAGGGATGGATTGGTTGAGGAACCAGTATGCTAGGATAGACTGCCACCTTGGCAGGGTTGTTTTTAGCATTCCAGGCGAGCCGGAGTTTTCTTTCTCTCGAGGTGAGGTTGAGTCATCTCCTCCAGTCTTGCGGATGGCAGTAGCAGCAGTTCAGTTGCCCAGGATAGTGGATGAGTTCCCAGATGTTTTTCCAGAAGAGCTTCCAGGTATGCCTCCAGAGCGGAAGATCGAGTTCACTATAGACTTGATTCCCGGAACAGCCCCAGTGTCAGAGAGAGTCTACAGGATGGTGCCGTCAGAATTGGAGATATTGTATAAGATGATTGAAGAGCTTAGAACCAAGGGATTCATTCGTGCTAGTGGATCGCCTTGGGGAGCCCCGATGCTTCTTGTGAAAAAGAAGGATGGTACGTCCAGGTTATGTATTGATTATCGTACCTTGAACTCAGTGACAATCAAGAACAGATACCCTCTTCCGAGGATAGATGACTTGTTTAATCAACTCAAAGGGGCATCAGTATTCTCGAAGATTGATTTGCGCTCAGGTTATCATCAGATCAGAGTCAGAGAGCAGGAAATCCCGAAGACAGCTTTTAGATCGAGATATGGGCATTGGGAGTTCCTTGTTATGCCTTTTGGAGCAACCAATGCGCCGGCAGTATTCCTGGACCTCATGAATCGCATCTTCATGCCTTACTTGGATCAGTTTGTGATTGTGTTCTTGGACGACATCCTGGTCTACAGCAAGAGTGAGGCGGAGCATGAGCAGCATCTCCGTATAGTTCTTCAGATCCTCAGAGAGCACCAGTTATATGCCAAGTTCAGTAAATACGAGTTCTGGCTCGATCGCATTTCGTATTTGGGTCATATCATCACTCGAGGAGGAGTAGAAGTGGATCCCCAGAAGATTGTGGCTATTGAATCATGGCCAGTGCCCAGCACAGTTACAAAGGTTCGCAGTTTTCTTGGATTGGCCGGCTACTACCGGCGGTTTGTTTCAGATTTTGCTCGGATTTCAGCGCTATTGACGTAGTTGACCCGCAAGGATGCACAGTTTGCTTGGACAGCAGAATGTCAGAGTTCTTTTGAGCAGTTGAAGCGAGGCCTGATAACAGCTCCTATTCTCACGCTTCCAGATGGGACCGGAGGATTCTCAGTGTACTGTGATGCTTCGGGCAGAGGCCTAGGATGTGTTCTGATACAACATGGGAAGGTAATAGCTTATGCGTCACGATAACTTCGTGATCATGAGAGGAATTACCCAACCCACGACTTGGAGCTGGCAGCAGTGGTGTTTGCACTTAAGTTGTGGAGGCACTACTTGTATGGAGACAGGGTGGAGATTTTCACCGACCACAAGAGCCTGAAGTATGTTTTCACCCAGAAGGATCTTAACATACGTCAGAGAAGGTGGCTGGAGCTTCTTATGGATTATGATGTCAACCTGCAGTATCATCCTGGGAAGGCCAATGTCATAGCAGATGCATTGAGCAGGAGAACCGGAGCTTATTTCCTAACAGCACAACCAAAGCTGTTAGTAGATCTTCAGAAGATGGGTATAGAAGTTATTCTCCCTTCCAGTGTGGCCTTGATGGCCAGTATGCAAGTTCAGTCCACTATGGTCGAGAGGATCCGGAAGGTGCAGTCGACAGATTTCAAGCTTCAGCGACTCAAAGCAGAGTATGAGGCGGGACGAAGACCAGAGTTATGTATTCATGAGAATGATACACTTCGACATGGTAAGCGTCTTTGTGTACCCAATGGAGATATCCGGCAGGAGATCATGTCAGAAGCGCACAGTTCGCAGTATTCTATCCATCCCGATAGTACAAAGATGTACCGTAATATCCGGCAGCATTTCTGGTAGAATGGCATGAAGCGGGAGATAGCTCGGTTTGTCTCTCGGTGTTTGGTTTGCCAACAAGTTAAAGCCGAACATCAGAGACCGGCTGGACTTTTTCAGCCCTTGCCGATTCCAGAATAGAAGTGGAAGCATGTGACCATGGATTTTGTGACTGGACTACCTAGATCCCCAGCTGGTAGAGATGCTATCTGGGTTATAGTTGACAGGCTCACGAAAGTGGCTCACTTTCTTCTATTCAGAGTTGGTCAGTCGACAGCTCAGTTAGCAGAGATGTACCTCAGGCAGATTGTCAGATTGTACGGTGTGCCAGTCAGTATCACCTCGGACCGAGATTCAAGATTTACGTCGTACTTTTGGCGTAGCTTGCAAGAGAGTTTGGAGATGGATCTCCAGTTCAGTTCAGCATATCACCCGCAGACAGATGGCCAGTCGGAGCTCACGATCCAGACTCTTGAAGACATGTTACGGTCTTGCACACTTGACTTCGGTGGTTCATGGGAAGATCACTTGCATCTGGTGGAATTTTCGTACAATAACAGTTTCCAGGCCAGTATCCAGATGGCACCGTTCGAGGCACTGTATGGTAGAAAGTGCAGATCCCCGCTAGCCTGGGATGATGTTGGAGAGAGACAGATGCTCGGTCCAGAAATGATTGCCCAGACAGTTGAGGTGGTCAGGAGAGTCCGAGATCATCTTTGAGTTGCCCAAGATCGCCAGCGCCATTGGGCCGATTCTCATCGACGCCCTCTCGAGTTTTCAGTCGGCAATCATGTATTCCTGAGGATTTTGCCTAACCGTGGCGTCATTCGTTTCGGCATACGGGGCAAGCTTAGTCCTAGGTATATAGGACCGTTTGACATTCTGGAGCGAGTAGGAGATGTATCCTATCGTCTCGCTCTTCCACCGTCGCTAAGCGAGGTGCATGACGTATTCCATGTATGCCAATTACGACGGTATATCCCGGACCCGAGCCACATCCTGGATCATTCGAAATTGGTTGTTGGTTCCAACCTTTCGTATGAGGAGAGGCCCGTGTCTATATTGGACCGGAGAGAGAAGATCCTCAAGAACAAGACTATCAAGTTAGTCCGAGTTGCTTGGGGTCATCACTCTTTGGGGGAGTCAACATGGGAGCGTAAGGATGATATCCGATCTCGATATCCCGACTTGTTTGACTCGTGAGGTATAATGTCTTTCTTATGCCTCCTGCCTTCGATTCCTTGCTTGCATGATTGATTGATTGCCTAGTATAGCTTGCTTGTTATTAATGTAGCTTGTCATTGCTCCTCTAGCCTCTTGATTAAATTCCGAGGACGAAATTTTTTTAAGGTGGGTAGAGTTGTAATGCCTGTGTTCGTATTACATATTTTGGGATACGTATACGTATTTTATTCTGTATTGCATGATTCCTTGTTTAGCTCTCGGCTTGGTTTAACTCTCAGTTTGGGTTGGCTTGGTTCGGCCGGCCCAATGCTTGGTTCATCATGGGCCAAGGGTGGAATACCTTAGCCTATGCTTCTCCTTCATTTCCACCACAACCCTCTTCTTTATTATCTCCACCAACCTTCTTTCTCCTCCATAATTCTTATTTACTTCTCCTTCCCCCACCATTACTCTTCTCCACCAACCAGGAACACCATAGGCAAGTACAACTTGCTTCCACAAGAGAACCCCTTTTGATGGTTTCATTAGCTTCTCCTCATGATTCTAAACCACATTAGAACTTGTCATTTTCCATTTTGAGGCTTTAATTCTTGTAGATCTAGAGTCTTGCTATTTTTGGATTTTTGGTGGTTTTGATCTATCAAACTTCCTTGTTTTCAAGTTTTAATGGTTCCATGTTGTAGAAAATTTCATTCTACCCAATTTTGACCTTTAGAAAGTTGGATTCGGACTTGTTTTGACCAAGATATGGACTGTTGAAGCTTAGGGTTCAACCATGGAGTTCCTGCTATTTGGAGAAGACAGTGAGGAGTGCGCGAGCTTTTTAGCTTGCGTCACTGAGCTGTGCGCGCTCTTAGCGCAGCGCAGTAGACCCCATACGCTGCCTTTTGGAAGCGTATGACTCGTATACGCTCTCTTGCTTGACAAGGAGTCGTATAGAGTCCATATGCTACCTTTTTGGAGCGTATGACTTGCATACGCTCACTTGGATAGCCATGAGTCGTATGGAGTCCATACGTTGCCTTTTGGAGGCGTATGACTCGCATACGCTCGCTTGTGTGACAAGGAGTCGTATGAAGTTCATACGCTGCCTTTTTGGAGCGTATGTCTTGCATACGCTCACTTGTGTGACAAGGGGTCGTATGGACCTCATACGCTGCCCTTTGTGAGCGTAGGCTTACCTGAGCGTAGGCGTACCTGAGCGTAGCTTGACTTGAGCGTAGCCTGACCTGAGCGCATGACTTTTGCACTGAGCGTATGGCCTTGGCTGACTTGGTCTTATGTCAGCATATCACTTTGGTTTTATTTTCCTTAAGCTTGGCTCTTCTATAGCCCTGTATATTGATATTTTATTAGATATTTTACGCCCATTTTATATCCTTACGCCTTTTTTTTCCTAAACTTGATAATTGCGATTTTACTTGATATATTGGAATTGACAATTGAGCATGACCTGATAGTGACCCGTAGTGGTACACTCCTGACATGAGTAACCTGACATGACCTGATAGTGGTCCATCGTGGTGCACTCCTGACAAGTACACTTGACCTGATAACCTGACATGTTATACCTTGATAAGCTGTTGCGACGGCTACCTGACATGACATGACCTGTATAATAACCTGGACACCGTGGGCGATTGTGCTTGTATAAATGATCCAGTCTTGTCTTGCATCATGTCTAGGAGGGGACTCCTGAGTACCACGGTCAGGAGTACCTATTGAAATAAACTAAGGGCTAATAACTAGATTAATACATTAGTCATGAAGAGATTTCCCAGCTACAGGCAATCCCGTTACCTGGGCACGCCTTGGGATCTGTAGCCTGTCGTCGAGTAGGGCATATTTCCAGCACACTGTCATGTGTTGCACCCTTCAAGCTACCTAAGGGTATATTCGTTTCCTGGACGATGTACCCACCTGAATTCAACTCTAATCTTTTAACCCGGGAAACCTGGATGGTCTGCAGGGCTTATGGCTGTGGAATAATCTCGCTGCATCTTGTTAGTAATTAGGTTTGTGACAACCCTAGTTAGTTAAAGTATCAAGCCGTAATTCTTGCTTAGCCGTGAAGTGATTGGATGGAGTCTAACCTGTCTAGTCTTGTCCTGAGCCTGTTCCAGATTACTGTATGACCAGAATGCTTGTATTTATTTTACCGATAAATGGTGAGAATTCTAAGCTCTGTTCAGACGAAGGGTTACAACCCCGATCCTTGTTTGGTTTACGGGTTGTAACCTGGTTATCTGAATAGTTCTATGGTTATCTCGTCATATATCATCCTGGTGTATTTTTTTTATTTCCAGTTCTTACTTTATTTATATCTTGTGCTGATTGCTAGTTTTGGTTCTTAAGTGAAGCCTCCTTTGTGGCACTTGCTCTTTCTGGGGTCTGACCCAGCTGGTTTTGTGTGTCCAGATTTCGGAGCAGCTCCAGAGGATCTACCGACCTTCCAGCCAGATGGTGGCCACTAGACGGAACCCTGGCAACGAGTGGGTTATTTTTGGCTCTCCTACTCTATTGTAAAAATATTATTTTGAGGCATTTAGCCGACGAGCACCTGTTTAGCTCGATTGCACTTACTTACTGTATGCCTACGGGCTGTAACATGATTAACAGATCCTAGGGTTGATCATGTATGACTAAACTCTTGCTAGTCCTGACATTCTGTAACGACTAGCTTCATGATCAACTGAATATGTAATGTTTGGGACGCCTTACTATTGTATATTTAATGATCATACATCTTGTGACTTTTACTTACTTGCTTGTGATTGAGACACTAGGCTTGTTCATGACCTTAAGAGACTGTTGGCTTGTAGATAAACCCTCATGTATCTAGACAGTCGTGACCGTATAGCGAGATGGATTCCATTTCATATACGTAGCTGGCTATGTCTGCCCCCGCTCTCCAGTATTCTGGATCTGGGGCGTGACAATATAGCTTTTTGCCCTTTTGCTAATGGGCTTCTTGTTTAACTTTTGATGACTTGTGGCCTATCACCAATCCTAACTTAATCCTAGCAGCCCCTATGGCCGGCCACAACAACAGCCCCCTTTTTTAATATGTTATAGCATTGTAGCCGTCAAGTTTCTCAAACCTTAGAAATCCCGTTCTCTTCCAAAAGCCTATTTTCCTCAACTCTCATCCAAATCAATCCAAACGAAGTGCGTTGAGATCCTTGGGAGGAGAGAAACTTGCAGGAGACTTGCTAGCAAGGAATCAGAGGCTTTGGACCAGAGAAAATCGACGTCGGAACGTTTGGAGGCTCGTTTCATTGAAATATTGACTCTCAACAGGTAAACCCTTCCAAACTCCTGTAAATTTTGATTTTTCTTTATATATGCATCCATCTAGATACCTCGGACCGGTAGATGTAGTTTGGTTGATTTTTGTATCCGTTTGGTAGGCGTATCGGATGCATGTCAGTGTATTGGAACACGTGTTCGATGAAATGCCTCTTAGAATCGAAAGTTCTTATTTTTTGATTCTGTTTTCATGAATTTGTTTTTGTTTATATTTGAAACAACTTTCGTGAAGACGGATCTCGATTTAACACATTTTTGGTATCCAAATCGAACACGGTCAAACGGGCACGAGGCACCATGCGTGTCCTGATGCTCGAGTGTCATAACTCGATGGATACGACACAGTTTTGCATGAAACATGATGGACATGTTGGGGCAACCTCTGCCCACGTGCTCCTAAAGTTTTATGAGGTTTCGTCGAGCGTGCGTGGAGCAATCGAACCAGCACGGGTTTAGCCCACTGTACACTCCTACAAAAATCATCGCTGACACGACCTTCATTTGCGGACACGACGCGATGAGGACACGATCCAAGAGCATGGACACGTAGCCCTAGACCTAGGTTAACCCTAGACTCGACCATGTGGCACGACGTGGCTCGTGTCGCGAGCTACGAAGGTCGACACGTGCCCACAAGGCCGTACGCGCACGTACGTACAGCCCGTGCGATACGCATCACGTGCGACGCATGGACACCATGTCAACACATGTCAGGGTGGTGCACACCTAGACCTAGACCCCACCGAGCTACGTGTACGAGCACGAGTCTTCTCGTGTTGCATGTGGCATTCTATCGAGTACGGCACGTGCCAACGAGGAATTTTCTATACACGCATATGTGCCCGTACGATAGGCACTATTTGGACACGATACAGACACAGGTTCGACTCTGTGAGGACACGAACATGACACACATGTGTACACCTTCATGTTTGTCAAATTTCATGTGATTTGGTTGTGTATTTTGGATTTTAGGTATTGAGTTCGGTTGTGTAGTTTATGAGTTCGACTTTGAGTTGGTTTTAGGATATTTTAGATCGATTTTGTGTTTCAACTCAATTTCTGAGTTTGATGTTTACGTTTAGTTTACATTTCTGAGTTTGATTTATAGGTAGACCAATGTTTACATTCAATAATTTATAATCTATATGTTATATATATAGTTTTCCTTTGTATATATATATATATATATATATATATATATATATATATATATATATATATATATATTGTTAGTATATATATATATATATATATATATATATATTTTTTTTTTTTTACTAACAATATATATAGCTATATATATACTAACAATATACATACATATATATATATATATATATATATATATATATATATATATATATATATATATATATATTATATATATATATATACTAACAATATATGTATATATTGTTAGTATATATATAGCTATATATATACTAACAATATATACATATATTGTTAGTATATATATATATATATATATATATATATATATATATATATATATATATATAAGATTGAGAGAATCGAGATGGTGTCTCCCCTCCCCCCAGCGGTGTGCTTTCCAGGTTCCCTCTCCGGCCCCGCCTAGGCGGACGGCAGGCCGGCCCAGCGCTCCAGGTTCCCCCTTCCTCGCATGGCGTCCCCCATCCGTGTTTATATATATCTAAGATTGAGAGAATCGAGATGGTGTCTCCCCTCCCCAGCGGTGTGCTTTCCAGGTTCCCTCTCCGGCCCCACCTAGGCGGACGGCAAGCCGCCCCAGCGCTCCAGGTTCCCCCCTCCTCGTATGGCGGCCCCCCTCCGTGCTCGGCCGCGCGAGCCCCCACCTGATCTCTTAGCTATCCTCGGGGCACCTCATCCTCCTAAGACTGCCGCCCTCCGTTCGTCATCCCCCTCAGGCTGCCCTTCCTCTCCTCCTCCTCCTCTCCATCCCTTCGCCACCCCCGAGCCCCTTCGGAAGCCTCCTCCCGCTCCGCTTCCTGCTCCTCCCCTCTACTTCGTCGGGGCAGTGCCTAATTCTTCCGCTCCCTGCTCCTCCCCTCTTCTCCGTCGGGGAGTCGACCGGTGTCCCTCTCCCGCCTCCCTAGGTGAGGCAGCAACTTGCTCCTGGTGGGCCGCCTCGGGGTTGGCGATCATGGAGGAACCCCCCATCTCTATTTCGAATTTCAAATCTCCCGCCGACTCTCTCCAGACAGCGACATTTCGGGATCAGGGGGCACGTCTCTATGCGCCCCCCACCCCCAAGCAGGTGGGCGCATAAGACCACCCTCTTGTGGGCGCATATTGTGGCCTCCCCTGTGTGGGCGCATGCCCTAGCCTCTCCCCTCACCCTCCCTCTGGCGCATACTGCTCCGTTCGGGCGGGCGCATGTGAGCCGACCGTCGGAGGCGCCTTCTCGGGCTCATCCACCGGAGGCGCTCCCCGTCTTCCAGCAGCCAGCAGTTACCCTCATTCCCATCCTTCGGGCGCATATGGGACCGAGCTCGCGAGCGGGTTTTGCCTCGCTCTTGTGGGCGCATTTGGCCGTTCAGCATCTGAGAGCGCCCCTTGTCCTTCTTTTGGCGCATACTTCTCTGCTCGTGCGGGCGCATATGAGTCGGGCGCCGGTAGCGCCCTAGAGGGTCCACCCTCTGTGGGCGCACCCCGTCTTCCCCCCTCGCGGCCGCCAACGGTGGCCCCACATTCTCTCCTCTTGGCGCATATGGCCCTTTCCCCGCGGGCGCCTCCAACTCTGTCCACGTGGCCGCATATGACCGATCTGCCGCTAGGGGTGCATATAGTGTCCCTCTTCCCGACGCTCCTGGCCGTCTCTCCTCTACAGTTACTTCTTCTTCTTCCCTGGCCCAACCTTCAGCCTCGGTCGACCTCAGCGATAGTGCCTTGCTTCTTGGAGCCCCCTCTCAAGCTTCTTCCCCCTTCTCCCTCTGGGAGCCCGGTCCCCACCGACCTCTTTGCTCTATACCCCTGTTGGGCACGGGTCCTTCAGCCGGCTCCTTCCCCCTCCCTCCCCTCTACTTCGTGGGCCCTCCCCCACACTATCCAAGTCTTCCCCTCCATGGTGGGCCATCCGATGCACTCCTTCGTCGATAAACTACGTCCGGATAGGGTAGCCAAGCAGGAACTCCGAGTCCATGACGTTCCCCTTTCCGACGTTGTGTACTCGGGAGAGTCTCCAGTGCCTTCAGTTCCGTTCCCCGAGCAGGAACTGTCCTTGCTGGCCACCTCCTTCCCCCACTCCTTCGTTCTCAAATTCTCCTCAGGCTGCCCCAAACTATCGCGAGTTCTGGAGGTTATCGCCTGTTGGAGGCTCACTGATGAATACAGGAGGGCACCCATCGACCCAAAGCATATCCTGCTCCATCTCTCCTCTGACCTTGACCATAGGATCGTGTGGTCCAAAGGTACCAGCAGGGTGGACTCCTACCAGATGAAGATTATTAAATGGTCAGCGAGCTTTAACACCAAGGAAGAATCAGCGACGGTTGCCGCCTGGGTGACCCTTCCCAACCTCCCCCTCATTTGTTTCATCCCAGCGGCCCTTAGGCTTATAGCTAACTCCTTCGGGACTTTTGTGGCCACTACAGAAGAAACCAGCAACCTGACAAAAGCTCACTATGCGAAGATTTGTGTGGAACTCGATCTTTCTTCTCAGCCCCCAACCACATCCTCATTGAACTCGGCAACCGGACCCACACCCAATAAATCGTCTGTGATAATCACATTATCTTATACTCTCACTGTCATCTGCGCGGCCATCAATCGAAGCATTATTATCGTCTTTATCCTGAGCTTAAGAGGAAACCCCTTAGGTACGAAGTCCCCACCAAAGAGGGTCAGCATTACTCGGTTCGTGGATCCCCCTGCTTTTCCTACCGAACCGCCATACCAGATTTCCATCCAATGAAGACAAAACTGGCGACGACGCCCCCTCGCTCAGTACGGTGATCCCCTACCACCCACCAGCCCTGACCCTATCCAATCAGTTCGACGCCCTTGACGAGGAAGCTACAGAACCCTCCATTGAGATCGCACCTCTCGGAGACTCTTCAGAAGCTCCCAATCTGAACCCAGATATAGTCAGCAACCCTAATCCGGAGGCGGCTATGGAGGCCTTACCAGACCCTCGCCCCCTCCCCAAAATACCCTAACAAGGTTAACCCTAATATCGCAGTCGATTTCGTATAAGCCCTTGCCATTCTAGGGCCAGAACAAGCTCAAAGAGGCCTTCAGGTCCTCGCCGCAGGATTCCCCTCCTCGCGGAAGGAGACCAGATTGACATCGAGGACGACTCTGTCCTTCTCCCCCCTAAGGAACCCGGGACGGACTCGACGGGAGAATCGTTCGAACCAACCGAAGACATCCACATCAACCCCTCCTCCCCCCCGAGGATTCCATACACAAAGAGGGAGAGGCTTCCACTACCAGAAAATCAGAACAGAGAGGAGCCGAAAAGTCACCGGCGATCCAAACCAGGTCCGCAGCTAGGCGGGCTCACCAATACCCCCTCCCGTCTCTATTAATGCTGAACATCCTTTCCTAGAATGTCCGTGGCCTGGCAAACAAACCTACCAAGAGGAGAATCACCAGCCTTAATAAAACTCACAAGATCGACATTTTGATCATCCTCGAACCTAAAATCCCCTACAAGAAACTTAAATCCATTCAGCTGCAGCTAGACTTTCCTATGGCCATAGCTAGAAGACACGACATTTGGATCCTCTGCTCGAAGGACGTCAAAATCGGAGTCATACAGGACTCCAGGCAGGCCCTATCGTGCTGGATGGAACACTCGTTGATCCCAAACTGCGCCATCCTGTCCGCGGTTCATGGCAGATGTGACATCGCGGAGCACAGACATCTTTGGAACAATCTTCTGGACATCCATCTCCACCATAACAATCTCCCTTGGCTTTGCATTAGGGACTTTAATGCTATCACCTGTAGTGAAGAGAAGACTGGCGGCCGTCCTCCCGCTCTCTCGGCCATGCAAGATTTTAACAACTTCATTCTTAACTTCCACCTCTCCCCCCTGCCGTTCACAGGCAACGCCTTTACCTGGTGCAAAATGTAAGAAGGCGACCGCCGCCAATATTCCTGCCTCGACAGGGCCCAGACGAATGCCCAATGGCTGGGTATGGGGACCACATCTAAGCTTTCCCACCTCAATGCCACCGAATCCGACCATGCCCCTCTTCTTGTTGGCATCGCCAAATCCTCGGGCCTGCACAAAAAGAGCTTTCGCTTCCTGGATTTCTGGAGCGAACACCCCCAGTTCTTAGGCATTGTCAAGAATGCATGGAACAAAGCGGACTCCCCCGATCCCCTCACTCGGGTGGCCAATAAACTTAAAGCCACGCGGATAGCCCTTGCAGTCTGGAGCAAGCAGGCCTATGGGGACATTTTTAGGCCATTCGCGAGGCAGAGGACGACGTCGCTCGTGCCGAAATTAGGTTCATGACCGACAGATCGTCGGCCGCCAGGACCGCCCTGAACCTCAGCAGAGCGATCCTTAAATTCTGGCTGAAAGTTGGGACAGATTTCTGGAAGCAGAAAGCGAGGCTTCAATAGGACATCAAGGGCGACAAGAATTCGAGCTTCTTCCACGCCTACGTCACTGGTCGCATACAAAAACTCTAGCTTCATCAAATTATTACGAAACCGGGAACATCATCAACGATCAGAGGGGGATCCAAGCGGTGGCGGTTCAGTTCTTCGCCAAACTGTTCTCCAAGGAGAGAGTTATAAAGGACACAACATTCCTGGAGGAGATACCCTACCTTATCACGACAGTGATAACATCCTCCTAGAGCTTCCTCCGTCCGACCAAGAGGTGAGAGACGCCGTCTGGGCCCTGGACGAGCATAATGCGCTCGGGCCAGACAGGTTTTCAGGGGTATTTTTTTCGTACATGTTGGGACATCATCAAGATAGATATCCATGATGCGGTGTCTACCTTCTTTCAAGGAGCCATGTACCCTAGAGCCATCTCGAGCACCAACCTGATCCTCATCCCAAAAAAAGAGAACCCGAAAACATTTCGTGATTTCTGCCCGATAAGTCTTTGTAACTTCACCAACTAGATCATATCCAAGATTGTAGCTTCCAGCATGGCTGGTCTTCTTCCCAAGATCATCTCCGAGGAGCAAAGCGGTTTTGTCCATGGAAGAAATATCCAGGATAACATCATACTGGCTCATGAGTTAATCACTTGCATGAAGTTTCCCCCAAGAGGGGGCAATATGTGAGACTCATCTCACAGTATAAGTATTTATATACGAATACGTATTTTGTAGTGTATTTCGTAATTTTTTGGTTTTCGAAATGCTTTAAATTTTTTCCTAACTTATAGATTTTTCCTTGGCTCGCATACCGCCAGTATACCGGAGTATACCGACGGCATACCGTCCAGACAGATTTTCGACATTTTAGATATTTTTGATTTCAGATATTTTCATGAATAGTGTTTCCGATATTTTCGTGAATAGTGCTTTAGATATTTTCGTGAATAGTATTTAGATATTTTCATGAATAGTGTAGATGCAAGCTATTATCCTTTGGATATTTGGTTTTGTTTGGATGGCCACGACTGACTTAGATTTTGACATGGATTACGATCCAACGGCTAAGATTAATTCCCCCTTCTATATATACCATTTCACTTTCTCTTTCCTCTCTCTTTTCATTCTCTTCACTCTCTCTTCATTTCTTCTCCCCTTCTCTCCCTCTTGGAGCTTGCCAAGAGCATGGCCTTGAGGCCTTGGGTGTGGTATCTAACCCTCCTAGGAGGAGGAATAGAAGATTAGGCTTAGAGCTTAACCTAGGCAAGTACATCTTGCCAAATCCATGAACCATATTATTTGGTTGTCATTTTTGTTTTCCTTGGTGTTAAATTCTTAGAATTGCCTTAAACTCATTTGTAAAATATGTTTTCCGTATGATTCTCATATATATGCATGTTTCTAAAATTTATTTAAGCAAGGTTTTGATTTTCTGTTAAAACCCAATATGGACTTAGTAGAAAACTTGGTATCAAGAGTGATACTAGTGTTACCATCATAGATCTTGGTCACATATATATATATGAGGCCCTCACATAGTTTGTATATCATGGATTTTGAGTTTTGTGGCAATCGGAACCCGTTTCGGTGCCCCGAAACCTATTTTTGGGAGTATTTTGAGATATTGATCTATTAAATCTTTGAATTTTTGAAATATAATAGTTCCATGTTGTAGGGAATTCATTCTATGCAATTTAGACTTTTGAAAATCTGAATTTCGATTTAAAACGAAGTTCTTATGGCTGAAACAAGTTTTGGCAAAAATCTGAATTTTGTTGCTGTTTGAAAAACCGGTATACTGCCCGTATGCCGGTGTATACCGCCGGTATGCCAATTTTTGTACCAAAAACTTTCTGTCTTTAGGCCGGTATACCGCCGGTATGCCGCTGTATACCGTCGGTATGCCATTTTATGCCGTTTTAGTCTGTTTTTGTCCGTTTCTGCCCGTTTTTGTCCGTTTTTGATATTTTCTTCGATTGTAATGATTTCTTAACATGATTAGATGAACTTGCATAGTTAAAAAATGATTGTACACCCTATATACACTTGACACTAGCACATGTTCAATCATTTTTCTATAAAATGTACTTAGCTTTAATTATTGTTTCCCACATGCCATGATATGTCTTTTTGATAGATTCTTTCTTATAAGCTATGATAATTGTTACATGTCTTCTTTGCTTACATGATAGTGGCCCGTCGTGGTACACTTCTCTTACATGTCTTCTTTGCTTACTAGATAGTGGCCCGTCGTGACGCACTCATGATACATGTCCTTCTTTGCTTACATGATAGTGGCCTGTCATGGCGCACTCCCTATAGTGGCTCGTCTTAACGCACTCCTAGCTTCTTGTTTATTATATTTTTTTATTGTGGCTTGTTATGGTGCACATTCTCGCTTTTGTCCAGTCTTGCATGTCTCATGTCTAGGATGGATTCTACGGAATGCCACACCCAGAATCCAACAAGAAAATGTTAAGGACTAAACAACTAGCTTGATTACTTAGATCATTAAGGATTTTCCAGTTACTTGTTGCCCCTTTGATCTTGGTCTTATATATATATATATACATGGGATTTGGAGCTATCTGTCATGATGAGCACACTTCCAGCGCACCGTCAAGTGTTGCACCGGGTACATTTATCTCCTGGGCGATGTACCCATTATTATATGTCTTAGTGGTACATTTGTCTCCCGGGCGATGTACCACTACTATAGGATATATTTGTCTCCTGGACGATGTATCCACTATATACCATTGCTCCTTTGGCTTGGATCATTCAGGTAGCAGCAGGCAGGTAATTGGACTTGGAATTCTCAGACTTACATTTGTTAGTAATTAGGATTGTGATAACCCTAGTTAGCTAATGTATAAAGCTGTACTCATTACTTGGCCGTGTTGGTTGTATGGAGTCCAGTCTAGTCTAGTTTGTCTAGGCAGTGTCTGGATTTATTTATTTAAGTACATTATTGTTATGCTTTACGTTTGCCGGTAAATAATTAGAGATTAAGTCATGTTCAGGAGAAGGGTTACAACCCCGGTCCTTATTTGGTTTACGGGTTGTAACTTGGGTTCTAGAATAGTTCCTAAGTCATCTAATCATTTGTCGTTCTATTTAGTTACCTAACATGCTTACATATCTCAGTTACCTAACATGCTCACATGCTCCAGTTACCTAACATGCTCACATGCTCCAGTTATCTAACATGCTCATATGCTCCAGTTATCTAATATGCTCACATGCTCCAGTTATCTAACATGCTCACATGCTCTAGTTACATAACATGCTCACATGTTCCAGTTACCTAACATGCTCACATGCTCCAGTTATCTAACATGCTCATATGTCCCGTCTACTTAACATGTTCACATGTCTAGTTTATCTTTCATGTTCACATGCTTCCTTTTTCTTATATGTACACAGTTTACATTATGTCACATGTCCTTTACCTTATGCTACATGTTGCTTTACTTATTGTCTTTTCTATTCTCGAGATAAGTGCATTGGTAGCGCACGTGTCTCGATTTGCTTTTACTTATTTCTGTCTCTATCCGTTGCTATGATTTGCATGCTGGTTTTAGTTCATAGTTTGGCTTCCTTTGTGGTATTTGCTATTGGGGGTCTGACCCCACTTGTTTTGTTTGGCCAGATCTGATAGAGGAGCCCGGAGGATCTTCCATACCTTCCACTCGTTGGTGATTACCCAGAGCACCAGAGTACCTTAGTAGGTTTTCTATTTCATTCTCCCACTAGTTATGTACATTATTCTTTTGTGGCATTTAGCCTCCGAACACGTGTTTAGCTCGTGTTTTGGACTTGACATTTAGCCTATGGGCCATAACATGATTTGCGTATTCTAGACTATAGCTAGAGCTTATCATGTATGACTATTACTCTTGCTAGTCTTCACTCTGTATTACTAGCTTCATGATCATTGATATATGATAGTTTGGGACGCTTTACTATTTTATATTTCAGTTGATCTTACTTATTGTACATTGTTTACTGCCTGTGATTGAGATACCTAGGATTGCTTGACCTAGGATCAACTGTTGGCTTGTAGTAGTAACCTCTATCTATACAGCTTATACGTTATTTCGGAGTACTGGAGTACTTTGGTATACATAACTGGCCTGGTCCGTCCCTACTTGCCAGTATTCTGGTTCTGGGGTGTGACACAATATTGCTATCAAATTGGACATGAAGAAAGCATATGACAGGCTAGATTGGCAATTTATGATCTAGGTTTTCAGGGCGTTCGGATTCTCCGAAACTTGGACCAATATCGTGTGAAGATCGATCAGCAAATCATAGTTTTCTACAGTGATCAGCGGTCAGGCCGATGATTTCTTCAAATCGAGTCACGGGGTGAGGCAAGGAGACCCTCTCTCATCTACTATATTCATCATTACGGCGGATGCCTTGAGCAGGAACCTTAATAAGATGGCATGCACTACTAACTTCCACCACTATCATACTGCCAGCAGCTGCTCGATCATCACCCACCTGGCATTCGCTTAAGATATCCTAATTTTCTTATCCGGGGATGTAGGGTCAGTAGAAGTTGTCCACCACACCCTCCAACGATATGTCAGGTGCTCAGGCCAGAAGGTCAACCCGAATAAAAGTGTCATCTATGCCCACCACAATATCAAGAGAGAACACGCGGCCGTTCTATCCAACACCACCTCTTACCCCATCAAACACCCTCCGTTCCACTATCTGGGCTGCCCCCTCGTGTACGGGAAATCCAACACTGGCATTTTCGTGGACCTAACCAACCGTATCAGGAAAAAACTCCATGGATGGCATAATGCCACTCTTTTTCCAGGTGGAAAGATGATCCTCATCAAGCACGTCCTCACATCTATTCCCATCTATACCCTAGCTGCTTGTTCCCCCCCACCAGATAGTACTTTCTTCGATCGAGAGCATCTTTAGCAACTTCTTTTCGGGGCACAACGACGGCCACGACAAGCATCATTGGGCTAGTTGGATACCATGGCGTAGCCTACTGAGGAGGGGGGCCTGGGGTTCACCAAACTTTCCTACATCGTTCAAGCATTCTCGATGAAATTGTGGTGGAAGCTACGCACGACCCAGAACTAATGGACCAGGTTCATGAAGGCGAGATACTTCAAGCACATCCATCCGTCGACGGCCATCTCTAACAGCAGATCCTCTGCGGTGTGGCGGCACATGCTCATCGGGCGGTCTCTTGTCGAACCTGAGATGCGCCTTCAAGTGGACGACGGTGAATCATCGGCATTCCTGGAGCGATGGGTTGGAGGTACCTTACTTCCTATACTCTCAGAAGCCCACAAGCACTA
This sequence comes from Iris pallida, assembly GCA_029216955.1. Classification (NCBI taxonomy): domain Eukaryota; kingdom Viridiplantae; phylum Streptophyta; class Magnoliopsida; order Asparagales; family Iridaceae; genus Iris; species Iris pallida. Next base: position 443,588 of record JANAVB010044620.1, on the reverse strand, counting down.
TAAGATCAAAGACATGTGGGACCCCATTGTTAACACCTGGAGTTAGAACGAGGTCCAGGAGTGGGCCAGTCCAGAGGCTGTCGATCGCATACGTCGATGCGGAGTGACGTTCGGGTCCGACGTGGACGAGATTCGGTGGTCGACAGATGCTTCGGGTTCCTTCTCGGTCAGATCAGCCAGGAGTGTGGTCCATGGTCCTTCATCATTTGGAGGGCCCTGCGCAAGATCCTCTCCACCGATGACACTCTCAACACTATCGGGTTCAGCCTAGCATCGGCATGCACATGCTGTACGGATCGTCAATCGGAAACGGTGGACAACATCTTCTGTCAGGGCGACCTTCCGGTCAAGGTCTGAAGTGTGATCTCCCATCGCTGCAGGATGAACCCAGGGGGCGGGCGCTTCAATAACCTCGTAGCGGCATGGGGTTCTGCATCCTATGGCCACCAGATCGTAGCAGCAGCTGCCACATGGGTTCTATGGAAGAACCGCAACAAGGCTAGATATGAAGGCCATCAGTTCTCCGCCGACCAGCTTATAGGGAAGACCATCCGGCAATGTTACAAGCGGAGGTCCCTCTGTCATCACGGCCAGATGGTTTTTTGGAACTCTATCCTATCCAGGGATTAGCCTCTGGATTTCTTTTCTCCCCTCCTTTTGTTAGTATACATGTATAGGCTTCAACATTTTGCATCTCATGGTATACTTGTACAGCTCCGGCTTTTCTTTTCATGGAATAAAATAGGGAGTGTTTTGCCAATATATATATATATATATATATATATATATATATATATATATATATATATATATATGTTGTTATTTCATTTGGGCATGGGATTGTTGGGGCAACCCTCGACAGCAACTTTCCCCTACCACAGCACACACACACCCCCTTTTCCTTCTCTTTCTATATATATGCTAATATATATATAACTTCTTTATATATTTTTAGTAGATACTTGTATATATATATATATATATATATATATATATATATATATATATTGAACGAAAGAGCTTTATTAATGTATCAGGCGCAAAATGACGAAGCCTATACAAGAAGTGCGCCAAGCGCCAAAAGACAACAAAAATTAAAAGTAAAAGTGGCCAGGAGCCAAACACACTCGCAGATTCAGCCCCGGGGTTAGGGCCGGCCAGGAGCTGCTCGAGGGGTGGTAGCAACGCATGCTGACTTTGGAGATCTGCCTGAGGACCTCCCTGAGCAGCGAGTTGGAGTTGTATGGTCGCCCTTCATACCTAAATTTGTTTCGGTTCTTTCAAAGGACCCAAATACCAGCAGCTGCGACGATCTGATGCCCATGAGATCGACCCCAATTAGCTAGAAGATCGTTGAAGCCGCCGGTCGGATGAGCTTCTCTATATTTTCTTGAAAGGCTAGTCCAGATCTGTGAAGCGAGATCCCCAGAAAATAGGACATGTTTTGCTGTTCGGACTTGTGAGATGTACAGCAGTGGCAGCGCAAAGCAAGGCTGAAGCCAATGGTGGTAAGAGAGTTGTCGGTGGGGAGCTTTCGGTGTTGCGCTCTCCAGATGAGAACTGACCATTTGTAGGGGATGCAAGACTGCCAGAAGGGGGCGGTGAGTGGGGCCGGAGTGCCGATGCCTCTGGCCACGATCCTGGTGGAAGCCAACGAGAATATTTCTCCAAAAGTAGGGGACCACCTCAGGGTGTCCTGGTCGTCACTAAGTCGCACATCTACGGCAGCAAGACCGTTGGCTGCCTCTGGCCCAAGCCAGTCAGTCACCATGTCCCATCTCCAGCCATAGTCGCTGTCCCAAAGGTCGCAGATCCTGTAGTTGGAGGAAGTCACGGTTGGCTGAAGGACGACATCCTCTAGCCATAATTCGTAGCGCATCGACGATCCTCTATTGCCGAACTGCAGGCGGATGAGGGGTTCTGCGAGAAGACGACCGTGAAGGATGCGTCGCCAGGTCGCAGAGAATCTGGTATTGGCGACGGCAATCGTGGGGTGGGAGTATCAGTAGTATCTGGCTTCATGAAACGATTCTAGAGCGAGTTGCCCGAGCGTAGCTTCCACCACAACTTCATGGAGTAGGCGTCAACAATGTAATATAATCGGCTAAATTCCAGCCTTCCCTTATCGGTCGGCTTGGCCATTGAGTCCCAACTGGCCCAGTGGTGCTTGTCCTTACCTTCATTGTGTCCCCAAAAGAAGTTTGAGAAGAGGGACTCTAATGAGGAAACCACCTTCTTAGGGGGGAGCAAACTGCCAGGGTGTAGATGGGGATGGATGAGAGGACGTGCTTGATGAGGATCATCTTCCCACCCGGTGATAGGGTCGCGTTATGCTAACCCTCGATCTTTTTTTTATCTTGCTCACAATTTCGTCGAAGAAACCCAAACTAGATTTCTCGTACACCAGCGTGCACCTTAAGTAGTTGAACGGCATGTATGCAGTAGAAAATGAGGTCAGGTTGAAAAGAGTAGCCGAGTGGCTCCTATCGACTTTGTGGTGGGTGTAGATGACGCTTTTGGAGGTGTTGACTCATTGTCTCGAGCATCTGGTGTATCTCTCTAGCGTTCTGTGGACTACCTCCACGGATCCGATGTCTCCGGATGAGAAGATGAGGATGTCATCGGCGTAGGTGAGGTGAGTGTTTAGTGGACATCTGGTAGTGGTGTAAAAGTGGTGGAAACCGGGCGTGTTCGTCATATAGTTTAGGTTTCTCCTAAGCGTTTCGGCCGCGATGATGAAGATGGTGGACGATAGAGGGTCTTCCTGTCCGACACCGCGATTGGAGTTGAAGAAGCCCTCCACTTGCCCGTTGATGACAGTGGAGAACCAAGAGTTGCTAATGGATCGGAAGATGATGTCGATCCAAGGCTCTGTGAATCCGAAGAACTTGAACACCCAGATCATGAATTGCCAGTCCAGACGGTCATATGCTTTCTCCATATCCAGTTTGATGGCGACGTTTTTGCCTTTGGACGGGAATTTTATGCATGTGATCATTTCTTGGACAAAGAGGATGTCGTCAGTGATGTTTCGCCCAGTGACAAAGCCACTTTGTTCCTCGGAGATGATCTTGGGGAGGATAGTGGACATGCGGCTAGCAATGATCTTTGATATGATTTTTTGGTGAAGGTGCATAAGCTGATGGGGCGGAAGTCTCTGAAGGTCTCCAGGTTGTCTTTTTTGGGTATGAGGATGAGGTTGGCGCATGAGATGGATTTAGGGTACCTCGCCCCCCAGAAAAAGTCGAGCGCGACCTCGTGAATGTCAGACTCGATGATATCCCAACAGGATTATTTGCCATTAAAAATCAAAGACAGGTATTACACAAACACAGAAATTGATTGCAAACTCGCTTGTACAAAGAAAAGCCTAGAAAGAAATCCTGGTTTTTGATTCTAGGGGGTGACGGTAGAGGCTCGGGAAAGTGTATCAACTCTGCCTTACTCCGTGGACTATCTGACGCAGTCCATAGCTCTTGAAGAAATTGTCTTTCGAATATTGACAGCCTTTTGCATGGGTTTGGCACCCTGCTATTTATAGTGGTATGTATTTTGAGCCACATAGATGGCCTGTAGCCACGTGGCTAATAAGCACGTAAAGACCCGCTCTTTGGTCGCCAGCTGTCGATTTGTTGGGGTTTTGTTACAGCAAATCTGGGTGGTTGAGACTTGGTCAGCCTGCCACGTGTCCTATCGCAGGATAGGAATCATTTTGAGCCGCAAGAGTTTCAGTTTTCGACCATGTTGGGCCGCATGAGACTCATGCGGCTTAAATCGCAATCTTCCTTAGTCCGCATATAGCTTAAGTACTTTTAAGCCGCATAGATTCTGTATTTTTGGGCCGTATAAAGCTCATGCGGCTTGGGTTACAGTCGCCCTTGGCCGTATGAAATTCGAAGACTTTGGGGCCACATATGTTTGAGCCGCATAAGGTTCATACGGCTTGGATAACACTCCTTCTGGCCGCATGAAAGCGTATGAACCCTGCTTTTGGTGACGTCTCACGTCTTTTTGTCAGAGTGTCAGAGCTGTCATTTTTGTCAGTTTTGACAGAACTTGTCAGCTTTATCAGACGAACTGATCAACTTGGCCGCATATGTTTCTTCTACGGCTCAAATCAGTCTGGTTGTCGATGGGCCGCATAGGGTGTTAAATCTATTATGCGGCTCTCCTTTATGCGGACCTGTTTGGCCCAAAGTATTCATGCGGCAAATTGTGATCCGCATGAACCTCATATTTTCCATGCTTCTACAAGACCCCCATCAAAGTTTTCAAATTGCAAATTTGGAATACTTTGAATAAGAAGCATGAAGATTTGTCAAGCCGCAGGGAGTCCTCAAATCGTAGGAAATTTTTGAGCCGCAGAGAGATCTCGAGCCGTAGGACATCTTCAAGTCAGGAATAACTTTTAGCCGCCGGGAGATTTTGAGCCGCAGAGAGAACTCGTCCATCCTGCCAGCTGTCACTGCTGCATTTAATTTTCTTAATTCTGTTGTGGATCTCATTTCTAGATAAAGCCTACGGTTATTACGGATAAAGTCCCCAAACGTCGTCATTACCTTTATTGATCTTGAAAATCGAAGAGGCACTCTTCAAGATAAAGTCGACGGTTATTAGGGATAAAGTCCCCAAACGTCGTCGTTATCTTAAATGATTTCGAGAATCGAAGAGGTACTTTTTAGAAACCCTATAAATAGGGGTCATTCGGAGAGAGCTTTTTCTCTTTCACCTTCTTCTCCTTCGACTTCATTATACTTTCTTCTATGGCTCCAAAAGCTTCAAAGTCGACTGGTGAGGTGGCCAAAGGGAAGGGACTTGCTTCTCCGTCGAGAGCGACAGACTCTCCTTCCATTCATCCCGACGTGCAACTCCCTATCAAGAGTAAGGTTGGTGGGAAGGTGACGACTGAAATTTTGAATGGCCATATTGTATATTTTATGCGCGGGTCTGTCATATACTGCCTCTGTGCTTCAAGCCTGGTCGATGCATGCCCAATCTCATTTTGACCGCATGTGTTCTGTATGATAGGGCCGCATGGACTGAGCCGTATGAGCGCTGCTTATTCGAACTTGAACCACATAAGTGCCCCATGACTGATCCGCATGAACACTTCATGACTGAGCCACAAAAGTGTCTCATGACTGAGCCGCATGAGCACTTCATGATTGGGCCGCATGAATGATGTATGACTGGGCCACATAATTGCCTCATAACCGAGCTGTATGAGTACTTTATGACTGGGCTGCACAAGTGCCTCATGACTGAGCCGCATGAGTTTTGTTTGGCTAGGCCGCAAAACTGGCTAGGCCGCATAACTGAAAAAACATAGTCTTTTGTTTTCTTTTCGGTGCTAAGCCCTTTTTCCATATTTTTTATGGATCTGGCTAGCAAACTTCTCCAGGACCGATGTCGACAATAGAGTGAAAATATACCATTTTGACACATACATCAGACAGCTCAAAACTCCTCATGCTTCGAAAAAGTTTTCCCCGCGCCATTTTGGCATACACATCAAACAACTCAGAACCCTTCATGCTTCGGAAGAGTTTTTCCCAGGTGGTAGGAAAAGCCTTTATACCTCGGAGAGTTGGACGGTGGTCAGGCGTCATCATGAACGTCCTGTCTTCACGGCTCTCCAAGTAGGCGAAACCACCATCAGGGATGCTGTTTTGAAGGTATGGTCCTTCAAGGGAGCAGGGCTAAGGTATCCGCAATACGGAGGGGAGAATAGCATGCTATATTTGCCCTCCTCCGGGCAGCTCCTTGGAGATTCAAAAGCCTTGTTTGCTTTTCAGCAGTAAAACATGACTTCTTTCGAGGGCCACGAAACTGATTTTTGATGAAGGCGAAGCGCTGTCAAACTGACCGAATTATGTATTGCTAGATTTTTCTTTCTTTGTTTTCTGCTGTTGATGTAGTCCTATGAATTTAAGTGATTTTGAATAAACAGAATACGTTCACTCCATTCTTTATTTCTATTATTTTGTGGTGCTTGTACTAGAGGGCCTAATACAGCATTGGTGTTTGATAAAGGACATCCCATTGAGGGATTTTTTGTGGACCTATTGCCCTTTTGTGCATCTGGAAATGCGAACAAATAGATTTGAATGATATTTTATGGACCTACTACTCTTTGGTACACCGATGGTGCGAGTAATAGATTAGGATAACTTTTATGGACTTATTACCCTTTTTGTGTACTGGCGATGTGAGTACTGATAATAAGTGGAGAGAAAACCAACATATTTACTCAGAGGTAATGAGGACGTGGTAAATATGGGTCTAAAGTAGAGCCTCCCTACTCAGAGGTAATGAGGACGTGGTAGGAGTAGGCCTAATAGGGATACACAGAACAACTCAGAGGTGCTATCAATGTGGAAGTTCTATGTATTGGGTAATTTGTTTGTGATGGACGGAAAAACAACTCAGAGGTAATATGGACATGGTTGTTTTTCCCGTTAGGAAATTTTGTGGACCTATTGCTATTTTTGTGCACCGATGGTACGAATAATAGATTAGGATAAGTTTTATAGACCTATTACCCTTCTGCGCACTGGTGGTGCAGGTAATAGATTTTGAGGCAAACTCTGGTAGAAAAAAGCGTTTAATGTGGAAGTTCATAGACATGACTAGGAGATGAGATATAAATCCACTCGGAGTAGTCAGAGAGTAAGTTCAGTGGTACCTGAAGGTACATAACTCAATAATCTAGGAGATTTGAGGTCAGAGTGTAAGTTCAGCGATACCAGAGGGTACATAACTCACAATCTTAGAGATAGTTGGAAGATGTCATTTAGACATAATATTTCTTGAGAAACTTGCCATTGATGGGCTTCATGAGCAAGTCTCCATTTTGTTTTGCGAGACGGTACACGTCGTTGGAGAATACGGTCTCGATGATGAACGGACCCTCCCATTTGGGCTGGAATTTGTCGGCGGTCTTGTGAGTCATGACGATTGGTCTGCGAATGGCCAAGACGAGATCACCGACTTAGAATATTCTCTGTTGGACTTTCTTGTTGAAAGCCCGAGAGATGCGCGCTTGGTAGAGCTCTATGCTTTGTTGAGCTTGTAAATACTTCTCGTCTAGCGCTTCCAATTCTTGTAGCCGTCGACGGTAGTTATCGTCCGACGTTAACCGGTAAGTAAGGGTCACTCGGAGTGAAGGGATCTGAGTCTCCAATGGAAGGACTACCTTGCTCCCGTAAAACAAGGAGAACGGTGTATTTCCTGTAGCCGTCTGAATCGTGGTGTGATACGCCCATAAGCACTTGCCAAGCTTTTCATTACAGTCGCGTTTGTTGGAAGACACAAACTTTTTGAGGAACATGATTATGGTTTTGTTGAAAGATTCAGCCAGACCATTAGCCGATGGGTTATATGTTGTCGAGGCCATGTTCTGAATCCGATTCTTGTCACAAAATCGATAGAAAGCGTAGCTTGCGAACTGCAGACCATTGTCGTGAATAATCCTCCGGGGTAGTCCAAAACGGTAGATGACGTGATGTTTTATAAAGGTAATCACGTTCGATGTCTTCACCTCTGTCAGCGGAACAGCTTCCGCCCATTTGGGGAAGTAATCGGTGATTGCAAGTATGAACTGATGCCCCTAGACGACGGTGGGGTGATTGGACCAATGATGTCAATTTTCTATGCTTCAAATGGCCAAGAGGCCACTGTCAAGTACAAGAATTTGGATGGCAGATGTATGAAATCTGCATGGATCTGACAAGCCTTACTTTTTTTGCATAATCAAAAGCATCTGCTACCATTTTGGGCCAGTAATAACCCATCCGGCGAAGACGATCTTGTAATTTCGGCCCAGGTTGGTGAGCCCCTTAAGCGCCGTTGTGAGCCTCGCGTAAGGCTTCTGCATTTGATAGGCATCTTAATAGTAGCCCATCGTAGGATCGTCGATATAACATTTTCGTCTCCGTATCATTAAAGAATCTGAGATAGCGTCTTCTGATTGAAGTTGCTTCCTTCACATTCTCTGGCAGAATTCCGTAGACTGCAAAGTCGACGAGCGGGCGTCTCCAGTCTTGTATGTCATCGTTTATCTGGATAGAATAACTTGTACCCAGTTAAACATTGTTCTTGGGACAGACCAACTTATGTCCTATCACGTCGACTAGATGATGAGTATCATTTAGAAGTGCCAAGGAAGCAGCGAGGCCTGCTAGGGCATCGGCTTCGATATTTTGGCGCCTACGAACATGCTCTATAAAGAATCCTTCCAAGGTTGCAATGATGGCAATTGCTATCTGATAGTAGGAAATCAGGTCCTCGTTGCGAATCTCGTATGAACCTCGGATCTGGTTAACAACCAAGTGTGAGTCACCATATGCTTCTAGGTACTTGATCCCCACTTCTTTTGCGAGTTGGAGTCCGATGACTAGAGCGTTATATTCGGCTACGTTGTTTGAACAGGGTTCTATAAGAGAATATGCCCGATTGACCACCAACCCAGAGGGAGAAATTAATACTACCCCGACTCCAGCGACGATATTGATGGAACTGGGATTCCCAGGACCCTTCCTTTGGTGTACGTATTGATCGATAGAAAATTAACAGATCTAATACGTGTTCTAACCCTTCATAGGCGGAAACTAGGGTTCATGAATTATACCTACGACAGAAAGGAGACAAGCAATTGCTGGCAATCTCGAGCAGACGACCCAAAGATCTTCTACACGTATTCCTTCCTCGAGTTGGACGTCGTGTGGGCGACGATCTCCCAACCTTTTTTTCTCCTTGGCAGCCCTCTCTTTCTCTCCTTACGTGAATCACGAATTTAGAGAAAATTTTAGATTTCTGATTAGTAATCTGGCGGCCAGAGAATAGAGGATATATATAGGCTACGGCAGGGACCATGAGGAGAAATTAGGGTTAGGCCTCCTAACGGATCTGGATATCCCGTATTCAGCCCGAACACACAATCCATGCCCATTAACAATAGCTCGGTCCACTAATGAGCTATTGTTGCACTACCTCCCTAATCCTAAATTATGTTTGTGGGCTCCTTTTATTATATGCTCGTTTGGCTCCCCATGTTAAGATATCGTATGTCCGTCGATCAAATTAAGTTACTGACAACTATATTAATTCGACGTCTTTTATCCTTAAGTAGTACCGCTCAACTTTATTTGTCATGTCGGATATAATCCACCTGCAGGGTTTACATGACAATCCTTATGAGCTCCTTAAGAGGACATCATCAACCCGATGTATCGGGACGTGGATTCCATTTATAATCAATATCCCATCATACATACAATGTTATTACCCAATTCATAGAAGTTGTTGATCCATAATGAATCTCACTCTTTTATGAGTCAAAGTAATGCACACTGCATATACATGTCCGTTATTATATCCGGATTAAGAGCACAAGCATCCATAATAACAGAGGTGTTTGTTCTCTTATGTAGTCAGTACAAAGAGAACAACCTCAAGTGGTCCTGTTCAATACACACAAAGTGTACTAGTGTAAACCTATAGTCAAGATAGACTAATACCAGATTACACTACAACCTTTCTAATAGATTGTCCAAGTCCATCTAGGTTGTGAACTATTTATATACTCCATAGGAAACTGATAATATGATCTTCTGTGTGACACCACACACCATATTATCTACAATATAGAATATTAGACATTTGTATTAACACTTGCAACAAATACAATATGCAAACATTTGCCCATATAATTCTCATTCAAAATTTAAGAAAATAAGGTTACTACAAAAGTGATGCTTTTAGTATATAACCCTAACAGATATCACCTTGTGGCCCCGTTCTTGAAGCACCGTCAAAGAACATTCACCAAATGGCGTCATGCGAAGTCATGTTTGAGGCGATGACTTCGTCGGGGATTTCTTCATAAATTTTGGCTATTTTTGAGCCTGGATGGGCTGCTAAGAAGTCAGCTAGGGCTTGACCTTTGATAGCCTTATGCGGAACAAAAACCATGTCGTATGGGGATAATAGTATCGCCCAGGTGGCAAGACGAGAACTGAGTGCGCCTGGCTTGGTCATGAGAACCTTGAGATGATTAACTCGTGAAATAACATGGATGGTCTGTCCTGTCACATAGTGTCATGTTTTCTGAATGGCGAACACTAGGGCAAGGCACTCCTTCTCTACGACGGTGTACCTATGTTCTGGTCCTACCATCATCCGACTGAGATAGTAAATTGCTTGTTCATGTCCTGTGTCATTACTCTGTGCTAGCAAAGCACTGAAGGAGTGTTCCATCGCCCGTAAATAGAGCAGAAAGGGCTTTCCGGCGACCGGAGCTACCAGAACTGGCAGATTCATTAGGTACTCCTTAATGTCATCAAAGGCACGCTGACATTCCTCATTCTACACGAAAGAGACACCTTTTCTCATGAGTTGAGTGAAGGCTTGACATCGCCCTGAGAGGTTAGATATAAACCTCCTGATATAGGCTAGTCTTCCCTGAAGGCTGTGGAGTTCACGGAGGTTCCTCGGTGGACTCATCTCCAGGATTGCTTTTGTTTTGTCGAGATCTATGTGAATGCCCCGGGAAGTAATGACAAAGCCCAAGAACTTCCCGATGGACACGTCCAGGAAAGACTTGTTGGGATTCATCTTCAGGTTGTGCGCTCGCATGAGGTCGAACACTATTCTTAAATTATGTAAGTGATCATTTTTAGAGCAGCTTTTGACAGCGATGTCATCAACATAATACTCTACCATCTTGCGCAAATGATCTCTGAAGATGACACTCATAGCCCGTTGATATATAGCACCGACGTTCTTTAGGCCGAAGGGCGTGACCGTATAATAATACACGTCGATCGATGTTCTGAATGACGTATGCTTCTCATCATCAGGAGACATTTTGATTTGGTTGTATCCTGGAAAGCCATCCATAAAGGACATGCGCTCGAAGCCGTACGTATTATCGATCATTATGTCGGTGATCGGAAGAGGGAATTCATCCTTAGGGCATGTCGCATTCAGATTGCGGAAGTCGATGCAAATTCAGATCTTTTCGTTCTTCTTGATGACTGGTACTACGTTGGCTACCCAGTCTGGGTGCTGCTCTTCATGGATGAAACCGCTAGCTATAAGCTTGTTTACTTTTGCTTCAATAGAGTTCATGATGTTTGGATGAAACCACCACTGCTGTTGTTTGACTGGTTTTGCGTTCGGATAAATGTTGAGCTTATGAAGTGCGATCTCGAGATTTAGTCCTGGCATATCTTCATAGCTCCAAGCAAAGACGTCAATGTATTCTCTGACAAGTTGCAACAACGACTCCCGCTCGCCGTCTGTCAGGCTTTTACAGACAAAGATTGGCTTTGGAGAGGATTCATCACCAAGGTTAACTTGTATGACCTCGTCCTCAGTAGGAGGATCACGAAGTTCAAAGCATTTTTTCCATTGTGCATCTAATTGCTGGACCTATGGCTCCAACTCAAGTGGTTCGAGCAGATCTTCGTCTTCCTCTTCGATATCAGCGGATGTCATGTTGACAGATAATGTCTGTCTAAATATATCTCCAATGCTGCTATCGGAGTCGTAAGTGGGTGACTCGGACGAATGAGAGTGCTACTCGCATTCTTCATCGAAACTTTTGGGCGTTATTGGTGGTGTAACATACCCGAGGCCATGTCTGGATTTGTGATAATGGTCCTGAGGTTTCCCTGCCGGTACCGACGGCTGTAGAGGCAATCGCCGACCACTGCCGTGGTTTTGACCCGGGGTAGCCTCCATGTCGTACCCCTGCTTTTGTAAGAAATACTTGGCTTGAGGACTATACAGGCAGAGCGGTAATCTTCCAGCGTCGGGTCCGAGATCGAACTCTTGTGGCGTAAAAGATTGAGGACCTTCTTTTCGGCCAAAGATGATCGTGTGATCCCATCCTCTTCTGTCTGGGACCAGGAAGTAAGTGCCTTTAATGGGAGCAAGTTGATTTGGGGTTTGGACGGTTGTTACCCGTGTGTACAGGCTAACGTCTGGACAGCCCCGTGCAGCATACATTAGATTAGGCTTATCATACTCGGAATAGTCTAACGGCAGCCTCTTATTGATGAAATAAGGAATTTTGTCCACATGAATTACATCATCAGGAGAGGGGCTATCCACCTGTGTAACCAGGTATTTGGCGAGTTCTACGTCCTCTTCGGCTACCCCCTACGAGCTTAGAGGTCGGGATGCTGTCTTGGGCAACTTGACCACCAAGGGTTCAGCTTGTGGCATTGACTTTCCTGAGGGTGTTGGATCGACACTTGGTTGTCGGCTCGTCTAGGAAAGACGGATGACAATTGGCTCGGCAAGGAACTTTGTGTCTTCCGGTTGCCTTTGAGTGGATTTTGGCAATCGGATCACCATCGGCGTTACAGAGGGCCTCGCATCTTCCTGTTGCCTTTGATTGGATTTTGGCAATCGGATCACCATCGGCCCTGTGACAGGTTTTGGCTCCTAGCTGGATCTCGGGAGCCGGATGGCCATTGGTTCCAACTGCGTAGGTGAGGTAGGAGAACCGAGCACCTCTTTATGCAAAGTTATGATGAGGGGTACGGCCTTGCCCGGTTTGTTGGCCTAGAGATGAATTCTCAAGGGCTTCTGGCCCTGTGATGGCCTCCAGTTCGTCAGTTATATGTTCCCTGGATTCGTCATATAGACAAGCCTCCGAAGCGTAATAAGATTCAACCCCTTTGAAGGGATCCATGTCGGCGAATTTAGTCTTTACAAAGCCGTGCTTACTGACATACATGAAGCACTGGTGAAGGGTGGATGGCACGATCATATAGTCATGTATCCATGGACGTCCTAGGAGTATGTTGTAGGAGGTGTCTGCATCTATGACATAGCAGGTAACCTCCGTCTTCAGGTCACCAATCTGACATTTCAATCGGATCTTCCCTAGGGGATAGCTCCTTCCCGAGTTGAAACCGCTAATAGCAGTGTTGGTCGCCGCTAGCCGGTGCATAGGGATGCCAAGAAGTTGGAGCAAGCTTTTTGGGATGATGCTTATTGACGAGCAAGGGTCGATATGCATCCGATCCACCTTGATATCGCCTATATATCTAGTATAGTACAAGGGGCGATCATGCAAGTTCGACTTGATCAACATGTACTATGGAGTAAATATGATGTTGGGCATTGCATCTGTGCTACTGCTGCCCTGTAGATCTGCTGACGGGTCTTCCCCTAGAGGCTTGACCTGAGCTAAGTAGGCGTCAGCATTTTGGAGTGCTTCGCTCAATGCGACAAGAAGATTCTTGGAGAGCCATAGGAGCCCGTATAACGACAACTTTGCTGGTGTATTAGCCAATTGTGCTAATATGTCAAAGTTGTAAGGTCTCTCCAGTCCCTGAGGTGCATCGTTACGGAGTGGCCTGTCGAAGCGGGTTTCCTTTGACTTGGACTTATCCGCCAGTGGAGGCTGAGATGGCCTTGGAACATCAGAGGGAGGCAACATTGCCGGCTGAGGATCTTTGATTGAACTGTCCCGTGTGGGCTAGACTTGTGCTCCAGACCGGGTAACAACAGCTGTCGCTTCCTCAGCTTCGGCTGAAATTGTATGGCAGGATCTAGTTTTCCTGCCCTTTTTCTTGTTGGTAGGAGATGACACCTCCTGGGTAACTTCGAGAACTAAGTTCGGATGCACCCACATGATCCCTCCTCACGATGTGGTGAGAGGTACCAATCCAGATGTCTGGTTCCGGACAGGTGGAAGATTGGTAACCTCTATCGTTGCCCGCGGGACAGGTATTACCTCGTCTGGAGTGCTTGTTGAAGGGAAGTCGCCGAACTGAATTGACACAATGTTTGTCGCCACGGTAACTTCTTCAAAGTCTATCGACAGAGCTTTGGAGTCGATAAGACTCTGGATGTACCGTTTTAATTGGAAGCAGTCATGAGTGGAATGATGGATATAGCGGTGGAATTGACAATATTTTGGGTCCTCCATTTCTGCCGCTCGGGGCTTGCGCCTTGGTGAAGGTGTAGCTCCCCTTACCAAAAATTTTGAATTTTTTTAATTATTATTTATTTGATTTAAATTGTGATTTTTAGAATTTTAGAATTAATTATTTAGTTAATTATTACGGTAGATGACTGTAGCCATGGTTGAGATTTGGAGTACAAGGTGACTAGGAATCATGGCACGGATAGTGCAGTGGCATGCTTTGACTAGTGTTTAGCCATGGTAGGGTAAGGCCGAACCATAGTGATGTCCTAACTAGGAAAACCAGGCCAAGTTGTGAATGACCATTATAAATAGTTTAATTATTCATTATTAATATTATTTGACGTTTAGGAGACCCGGTTGTACCAAACCAGTTCGGACCGGGCCCGTAACAAGCCCAAGCCCATGTAGTCATGCGGTACGTCCAACGACATTCGTGTTGGGGTATTTTGGTATGATTGTATTGTATTTCGTTTTAATGATCTAATGAATATTTTCTAAATATTCATCAATTAAATATTATAAATATTGTTATTAGTTGATAATCAATGATACTTATATAAATAGGTCCTTGTACATTTTTGGGATTATTAGACGCTGCAAAATGGTATATACGTCATTATCGATTTGTTGAATTTCGTTTACTTTTATTATTATTATTATCATTATCATTTTATTGAGTATATTATGATATAATATTATTATTATTATCGGTTATATTATTTTTGTCAAATGAATGTTACAACATATATATTCATATTTATATAAATAGGTCATACGCTAGAAAAAAATAGTATTTAGGAATTTAGAATTTTATTGGAATATTATTTATGCATAGATATGAATATATGTGTACATATGTATGCATATATGAATATATTATATATATAGGTGTATATGTGTTGTATATATATTTTATTTTATTTTTGTATATGTGTTGTATATATAAATACATATAAATATACGTGTTTAGGTATATATATATATATATATATATATATATATATATATATATATATATATATATATATATATATATTTTATATATATATATATATATGTTGCTAAAAAAAAAAAAAAAAATATATGTTGCTAAAAAGAAAAAGAAAAAGTAAAAGGAATAAAAAGAAAAACAAAACAAATGAAATAAAAGCAAGCAGCAGAGCTAAGCTCACAGGCCGAGCCTTCCTCCAAGCCTTTCGGCCCAGCCAGTCCACTTCACTCCAAAGTCCCCCACACCCCTAAATCCGAGCGTGACAGAGCATATACACGCGATGTGTATATATCGAGATGGAGAGATCAAGAGAGGATCTCTCATAACCCAAAACCCTAGCCAGCACCTGGCGACCCACCCACAGCCTCCAGGCGCCGGCGCGCGCCTCTAGACCGCCGCGCGCGGCCATGGGGGTCGCCGGAAGCCGCACACGACAGCAGCAGCAATGGCAGCAACAGGGCATTTTTTGAGGTAAGGTTCTTCCACATCGTACAACCAATTCTCGATCCGTTTCTTCGTACACGTTGTCAACACATACCTCTTCATTACTAAGTTAGAACTGGATTGAACTAGGATAGAGTCAAAATCGATACAAAAATCGATGTAAAAACAGTCATAAAAATAGAACATGAAACAGCCGGACACCCATCTTTGGAAGCGACAAATCGCGAATCCTTTGACTATTTAAAAAATATGTTTGAATAGGTTCATAGCCAACATGTAGGGATTTAAAACCCTTCTGGTAGTTTAATTTATCATTTGTTATAGGAAAAGAATTTTGATTGTAAAGTTCACGAAAAACCTGTTTTAAAAACTAAAAAAACCTTCGATACGACGTACGTCCCGCCAAATCGGACGACGTGGTCGCGAACCGAAAGCATCGAAAGGTGCGTAACAGCTTCGTGGACGTGTGGGCTTTGACCGAATTCAAATTGGTCGCGTGTGCGCGACGAATTTGATGTGTATCCGTCAAAATTCACCGTATCGGCCCCTGTGCAAACTTTCCAATTACTTTGTGCACGTTTGTCAGATCGAGACGAAACTTATGCCAACAGGACCGTATCATTTTTCTGGTCCTGTATGCCAAGTTTGGTCCAATTCTGAGACAGTTGATCGGATCGCCGTTTTGCGGGCCCCACGATCTGATTCAACGGGCGATTTTGTGCACGGCCCACCGGAATCCAAAATTGGACATACGGTTGGGTTCGTATCATAAAAATGAATCCATAGACATGTAGTTTGATGACTTTAGAGACCATTGACTCTGGCACATTTTTCGGTGCAAAGCGGGTCCAACGACGGACACCGTTTTGACCCAAAATTACCGTTTTGTCCCTGTGTCCAGAATTAGACTTAAGGACAGACAATCTTAGCTAATTTGACTATTCTGAGAATATTGGTAATGTTTATTTCAGCTTTCGGAGACAGTTGTGATGACTTGGATTTTCTGACTTGTTGATTGGCGATATATTATTGGTTTTCCGTGCCAACCCTCAGGCAAGTATACCTTGTCGAACGTATACCGTATTTATATTGTTTTCTATTTCTTTATTGTATTCTATTTCATATTGTCACATGATTCCATATCGTGATTGGTTTGCCTTGATTGTTTTACTTGCTCTAGATTTATAAGCACGTATAGGGTATTCGATATTGCTTATCTATTGGTCTTCTTTGTGTTACCTTGTCTCGTGATTGAGTTGTCAGTTTCTATATCTTGTTCTTGACTTGACCATTCTTGACTGGAAGTATCTTGCATTGTACTACAGTTGAGATATACTATAGATTGGGAGCACCTTACATTGTACTACGACCTATAGCCGATTCTTTATCTTGATATCGCTTGATTGACTCGACTTGAGATATACTATAGATTGGGAGTATCTTACATTGTACTACGACCTATAGCATATATTGATTGATTGATTGACTTGACTTGCGATACTATAAATTGGGAGTATCTTGTATTGTACTACGATTTATAGGAGTCTACTTGACCTTGTATCCTTTAGGAGAGGAGATCGATACTAGAATTGGCTAATCTTGACCGGGAGTATCTTGCATTGTATTACAGTCAAAATTTACTATAGATTGGGAGTATCTTGCATTGTACTACAAGCTATAGGGGTTAATCGATTGATTGATAGCCAAGTCTAGTATGACATTTCCACACGACTCGTCGTCCTTAGATGTTCTTCTTGCAGTGTTCTTATTCTCCATACATGTTATTTACTGTCATATTAGTAGGCATGTTTTATGTATCTTTCTAGTCCTCTGAGGACCTAATGATCTCTTCAGGTAGCTGATTGTACGAAGTTAGTTAGCTGAGCATGTGGTAGTTGACTTCATCTGCATGATTCAGGTATTTTGTTAGTGTCATTGATTTACTATCTTTCTCATGCCTTCATGATATATCCTGCTTATCAGCTTAGCTTTATAGACTCATATTATTCTTAGAGTCTAATCGGACATATATTCTAGTGGGCTGCAGACCACGATCCATACTTGTTCATTCTTGTTTTACATGATTCTTGTGGATTGAGATATAGTTTAGATTAGACATGATACCCTGTTATGGACAGCTTATACGTATTCGAGTCGGGCTGGAGTCCGCTCGATACGTAGCTGGCTTGCTCAGGAGCTTGCGTCCGAAAAGCGGGTGCGGATCGTGACAAGTTTTTATGGTGGCCCATGCAGGTCAGAGCATATCGTATCGGTTACGTAACTGTACTGATACGAGCCTGCGCAACTGAGTAAACCATAAAATCTCAATCCAGAATGCCTTGAAAGTTCTCATGGAAATTTCTCTACGTCCTTGAAAACTCCATATTTGCTTTCGATTATAGTTTCTTGCTTTTCGTACCATTGATTTTCGTCCCTTCCTATTCCGGGGTGACGAATGATCGTGCTGTCTAGAATTCATCAGAAAATTTTAAATTATAGTATAATATTGCATGATTATTGAGTGTTGGTTGTTTATAGATATGTGTGATTATAGATGCCATATGTCCTAGATATTTGTTGGAAGGATTGTTAGCAACTAGTTAGAAGATTATAAGGTTATAATGACCGTAATTTGATGAGTAGTATGACCAAAGGTGGGTAGAAGTCCTCAAGTATTCGGAGTAATAAAATGACTGGAGAAGGTCATGAAATATTTCTGGAAAAATTAAATTTGAGGAGATTAAAGTAATAGTAGACTTTGATTTTTAAGGAATAGTTATGAATTAGAATTCCGAGGACGAAATTATTTTTAAGGTGGGTAGATTTGTAGCTCCCCTTTTCGAAAATTTTGAATTATTTTTTAATTATTATTTATTTGATTTAAACGATAATTTTTAGAATTTTAGAATTAATTATTTAGTTAATTATTACGGTAGATGACTGTAGCCATGGTTAAGATTTGGAGTACAAGGTGACTAGGAATTATGGCACGGATAGTGCAGTAGCGTGCTTTGACTAGTATTTAGCCATGGTTGGGGAAGGCCAAGCCATAGTGATGTCCTAACTAGAAAAACCAGGCCAAGTTGTGACATGATCATTATAAATAGTTTAATTATTCATTATTAATATTATTTGACGTTTAGGAGACCCGGTTGTACCAAACCAGTTCGGACTGGGCCCGTAACAAGCCCAAGACCATGTAGTCATGCGGTACGTCCAACGACATTCGTGTTGGGGTATTTTGGTATGATTGTATTGTATTTTGTTTTAATGATCTAATGAATATTTTCTAAATATTCATCAATTAAATATTATAAATATTGTTATTAGTTGATAATCAATGATACTTATATAAATAGGTCCTTGTACATTTTTGGAATTATTAGATGGTGCAAAATGGTATATACGTCATTATCGGTTTGTTGAATTTCGTTTACTTTTATTATTATTATTATTATTATTATTATTATTATTATTATTATTATCATCATCATTTAATTGAGGATATTATGATATAATATTATTATTATTATTGGTTATATTATTTCTGTCAAATGAATGTTACAACATATGTATTCATATTTATATAAATAGGTCATACGCTAGAAAAAAAAAATATTTAGGAATTTAGAATTTTATTGGAATATTATTTATGCATAGATATGAATATATGTGTACATGTGTATGCATATATGAATATATTATATAAATAGGTGTATATGTGTTGTATATATAAATATATATAAATATATGTGTGTAGGTGTATACATATAAATATATGTGTGTATGTATACATATATATATATATATATATATATATATATATATATATATATATATATATATATATTAAATATATATATATATATGTTGCTAAAAAAAAATATATGTTGCTAAAAAGAAAAAGAGAAAGGACAAGGAATAAAAAGAAAAACAAAACAAATGAAATAAAAGCAAGCAGCAGAGCTAAGCTCACAGGCCGAGCCTCCCTCCAAGCCTTTCGGCCCAGCCAGCCCACTTCACTCCAAAGTCCCCCACACCCCTAAATTCGAGCGTGACAGAGCATATACACGCGATGTGTAAATATCGAGATGGACAGATCAAGAGAGGATCTCTCATAACCCAAAACCCTAGCCTGCACCTGGCGACCCACCCCTAGCCCCCAGGCGCCGGCGCGTGCCCCTGGACTGTCGTGCGCGGCCGCACGGGTCGCCGGAAGCCACACACGACAGCAGCAGCAATGGCAGCAACAGGGAATTTTTCGAGGTAAGGTTCTTCCACATCGTTCAGCCAATTCTTGATCTGTTTCTTCGTACATGTTGTCAACACATACCTCTTCACGTTCATATACTAAGTTAGAACTAGATCGAACTAGGATCGAGTCAAAATCGATACAAAAATCGATGTAAAAACAGTCCTAAAAACAGAACATGAAGCAGCCGGACACCCATCTTTGGAAGCGACAAATCGTGAATCCTTTAACTATTTAAAAAATGTGTTTGAATAGGTTCATAGGCAACATTTAGGGCTTTAAAACCCTTCTGGTACTTTAATTTATCGTTTGTTATAGGAAAAGAATTTTGATTGTAAAGTTCATTAAAAACCTGTTTTAAAAACTAGAAAAACCTTCAATACGACGTGCGTCCCGCCAAACCGGGTGACGTGGTCGCGAACCGAAAGCATCGAAAGGTGCATAACGACTTCGTGGACGTGTGGGCTTTGACGGAATTCAAATTGGTCGCATGTGCGCGACGAATTTGATGTATATCCGTCAAAATTTATCGTATCGGTCCCTGTGCAAACTTTCCAATTACTTTGTGCACGTTAGTCAGATCGAGAAAAAACTTGCGCTAACAGGACCGTATCGTTTTTCTGGTCCTGTATGCCAAGTTTGGTCCAATTCTGAGATAGTTGATCCGATTCAACAGGCGATTTTGTGCACGGCCCATCGGATTCCAAAATTGGACATACGGTTGGGTTCGTATCATCAAAACAAATCCGTAGACATGTAGTTTGACGACTTTAGAGACCATTAACTCTGGCACATTTTTCGGTGCAAAGCGGGTCCAACGGCGGATACCGTTTTGACCCGAAATTACCGTTTTGTCTCTGTATCCAGAATTAGACTTAAGTAAAGATAATCCTAGCTAATTTGACTATTTTGAGAATATTGGTAATGTTTATTTCAGCTTTCGGAGACAGTTGTGATGACTTGCATTTTTTGACTTGTTGATTGGCGATACATTGTTGGTTTTCCGTGCAACCCTCAGGCAAGTATACCTTGTCGAACGTATACAGTATTTACATTGTTTTCTTTTTCTTTATTGTATTCCATTTCATATTGTCACATGATTCCATATCGTGATTGGTTTGCCTTGATTGTTTTACTTGCTGTAGATTTACGTGCACGTATAGGGTATTCGATATTGCTTATCTATTGGTCTTCTTTGTGTTACCTTGTCTCGTGATTGAGTTGTCAGTTTCTATATCTTGTTCTTGACTTGACCATTCTTGACTAGGAGTATCTTACATTGTGCTACAGTTGAGATATACTATAGATTGGGAGTATCTTACATTGTACTACGACCTATAGCCGATTCTTTATCTTGATATCGCTTGATTGACTCGACTTAAGATATACTATAGATTGGGAGTATCTTACATTGTACTACGACCTATAGCATATATTGATTGATTGATTGACTTGACTTGTGACACTATAAATTGGGAGTATCTTGCATTGTACTATGATTTATTGGAGTCTACTTGACCTTGTATCCTTTAGGAGAAGAGATCGATATTAGAATTGGCTAATCTTGACTGGGAGTATCTTGTATTATATTATAGTCAAAATCTACTATAGATTAGGAGTATCTTGTATTGTACTACTGGCTATAGGGGTTAATCGATTGATTGATAGCCAAGTCTAGTATGACATTTCCACACGACTCGTCATCCTTAGAAGTTCTTCTTGCAGTGTTCTTATTCTCCATACATATTATTTACTATCATATTAGTAGGCATGTTTTATGTTTCTTGCTAGTTCTCTGAGGACCTGATGATCTCTTCATGTAGCTGATTACACGGAGTTAGTTAGCTGAGCATGTGGTAGTTGACTTCATCTGCATGATTCAGGTATTTTATTAGTGTTATTGATTTACTATCTTTCTCGTGCCTTCATGATATATCCTGCTTATCAGCTTAGCTTTATAGACTCATATTATTCTTAGAGTCTAATCGGACATATATGATAGTGGGCTGCAGACCACGACCCATACTTGTTTATTCTTGTTTTACATGATTCTTGTGGATTGAGATATAGTTTAGATTAGACATGATACCCTGTTATGGACAGCTTATACGTATTCGAGTCGGACTGGAGTCTGCTCGATACGTAGCTGGCTTGCTCACGAGCTCGTGTCCGAAAAGCGGGTGTGGGTCGTGACAGGCGGGAGCTGGAAACTACCCCCTTGCAAGAGCATATCGAAGATAGGTTTGACATGACTATCTTCAAATGAGTAATTCACCTTGGGCCACTGACCTTCTACCTGTTTTTGTTCAGGCTTCTGGGTCACATCAGCGACCGTGGCCTGTTTGCCTTTATTGTCCCGGTTGGAGGTGCCGCCACTGTTGTTGTTGATGGAGGTGGAACCAGGACGTTTGCCCTTTTTCTTCTCCATCTGGGATGTGTAATCCCAGCTGGCAAGCCTTCTTCAATTTTGCCTTCGTATTAGTAGCACTTATGATGAAGGTCGTCCAATCCCTGAACTAATCGTCACCCATCCAGAGGCTAATTACGGGGAGCAACTTCTTCTGGAAGATTTCAATCAAGGAGCTCTCGGGATTGCCTTGGGGCAATCTCATTGCGGTTTTGTGAAACCGCTCGATATAGTTTCTTGTTAGCTCCCTCTCTCCCTGAACGACGTCCATGAGAGATGACATCATCACATCATGCCACACTTTGTAGAATCTCTCCAGGAATATGTGCTTGAAGCCGTCAAAAGAATGGATGCAGTTGTCGGGAAAGTTGCGGTACCAGTCGAACGCGATCCCCTCCAATGCTCCGATGAATAATCGTGTGAGGATGGCATCACTATACGGCAAGTGGTCAGTTGTGACTTCCAAGTAAGTCATGTACCGACTAGCAGAGGTCTTCCCGTCATACGAATCGATATGGAACCGCTTGTACCGTGGTGAAAAAGGCACATCTCTCTATGCAACGGGATACGGCTGCCGTATTTTGAGGTCCCGAGAGGAGTCTCGGGCATTGAACATTGCTCGAAGCTCCTGGACTTCCCTCCTTGCCTCATTCGCTTCATCTGCAGCTGAAGGAACGGATGCTCCAAAAGGATCATCACCCAAAGGAGGGGCGGTTGTGTTGGAGTCCGCATTGACTGCGGGTCCCAAGCTTGTTTGCCCGGGCGTCCTTGCTGGTTGAGTTGGCAAGGCGGCTTTGATTTCGTCTACAGACTTGACCAAGGACAGGAACATGGCTTCAAGTACTTCTAGACGTTGTCGGTCAGTAGGTGCTTCATGATCATCGTCAGCCATAAAGACTGTCCTCACGTAGGTAGAGGTGGAAGGGATCGTAGCAGAGGTGCTCTCTGTGTTGAACCTTTGTACAGAGAAATCGCTAGGGAATGTCGGAATGTCATCTTCCTCAGACTCGGAAGGGGTGCTATCCCCTGTGCAGGAAGCCGCATCGTCTTGGAGAGGGTGGTGGCCCTCAGGAGAGACCAAGTCTGTTATGCAGTTCTGGGGGCTCTCTACCCCCTTGTCACGACCCGCACCATATTTAGCGGTACGAGCACGTGGGTACGTCCAGCCTACGCCGCAGTATCGACGGTAGAACGCTGTAAAGGTCGTCTAAAATATATAGAATCTAAGACACAATTATATAATCTGTCATCTTCGTACGGAGGAATACAACTCAATCACATAATCTAAGGGAGATAAGCACGATGATAAAGATAAAGATAAGATGAAGTAAATAGTCTAAAATAGTGTCGAGCCACAATCACAAGTTCAGAATCTAAGACATAAAATAATATCCCAAAATAAATACTACAAGTCTCAAAGTATCAAACTGGAATATAATCAAGACAAATCTAGGTAAATAGGTCACTACTGGCGGTGCGTCCTCTACGAGCACAGGGTCCACAGGCTGGTCCTGGTCGTAGGCTCCATTTATGCCAAACTCGTAGTAGGTCAGCAAAACTGTATCTAAATCCTCTGAAAAACAACGGGGGTTATCCTGTCAGGATATGAGCAAGTACAAACGCTAACAGCAGTTCCATGTGAATTGACAAATACTATAAGAGACAGTTATAATGACATACAAGATGAAATATCAAGACTGAAAGTAAACAGTACAAGAGAACTGGATATTATGTCATGTGTGAGATATAAGATAAAACTGGAATGTAAATAGTACAAAGTAAACTGAGGTATGAATGTAATCATAAAAGAAAGTGCCATGAGATATTAGAGCGTTATGTGATCGGCTTGGGTCAAGATCAGGCTGTTCCATTTGACCGGCTATGCACAAGTAGTATAATAGTATAGGGATCAGGCCGGCCAAAATGGAAATCTATGCACAAGTAGTATAAGGTCAGGCTACACCCTACGTGTGGTGAGGGTGGAGCTATGCACAGGTAATAAACAAGTAGGGGTAATGATCACATAACTACTAATAACTCTCCATCCCCCGAATAATATATGGATCCGGACATAACACGTCATGACACGAGATTCTCTAAGAGGGTAGAAAATAACCTTAGGAATCGGCGTCTATACAAGTACAAGAAACAAGATCGAACAACGTACCAGTATACCAAGTAACTCAGGAATGATATCTCATGACAGGATCCAACGTATACTAGTCCGTATACCATCGTATCGAGAACTAAGTAAAACACTACAACTGAATCGGATATATTAGATATCAAGACAATGAAAACTATCAGAGAATGTACTCGCCTGCTATCCTGAGCTGAGAAAATCGAACTACAAACCACTCAATGAGCCACGAACGGTCAACTCGCACAACAGTCTCCAAATGCTGTAACTGCTGTCTTCGGGTAAGCATGTCCAACTCCGGTGTCCTTGTCGATCCTCCCAAGTTAACCTTTAATAATACACTATATTTAATATTCTATATAAACACACCATATATAAATTATATGAGTATCTACGCCTCCTAGTTGCTATAACGTTGTTACGACACTGTATCTATTATATAAGTACATATAGGTAACAAAACCTCTCGTAATTCATATATTTAAATTCTGAAATTTATCTATAAATACTTATATATTGCTATAATACTTTTTTTAATATTAAAATTCTTTCACAAGAGGTCTTATGTCAATGCCACAAATGACTTCCTCAAATCGACCCATTAATTTAGTCCCGAAACAACGATTAAATAAAATTAATAAATTCTTTAAAAATTCTAGAAATTAATTACAATAGTACTTATAATGTTAGACTTTACACAACTTGAAGTTTAATATAGATTCATCTAGTTTTGACACTTTTGGACACAAGAAAAACAGAATTTTTCGGAGTACGGTGATACGACAAATGTAATGAATTTTTAAAAATAGGAAATGGATGCACAACCTAACTTTCAGATATGTATCGGAAAGGTATCAATGTCTAGATTCTGAATAAAAATTTTAAAAGGTTAAAAACTGAGCTTAGATAGGCGAAAAGTGGCCCCCAACAAAATTTTTCAGTTCTGGATACCCTGTCGTAGAATCAAAGCCACGGGCAAACCGCTTGGAAGTAGAAGATCCAGCGATCAGAGGTTGGAATAGACATACAAAGGTAACTCTCAGATTTAGTTTGAGGAGAAACAAATGAGAAAAAGTAGATGAAACATTATCTACAAATCGACTAACCAACTGTGACATTTCAGACTTTGATTCGACGGAGTTTCGGTCCAAGTAGCGCAACGTTCACCCCTCTAACGGCCGCAAGGTTGTTCCTAAAGTTTCTAGGGTGGAAGGGGATGTTGAGAGGGACATCCAAGTGGTGGTGGTTGGCGGAGAAATTGAAGAGAAATTATATTTTGTGAAGAAAGGGGGGTCGGCTAGGGTTTTGGGTTTGGAGTGGTGGCCGCTAGGTTTGGGGGATTTGTGGAGTAGTGGGTGGTTATGAAGAGAAAGGAAAAGATTAGGGTTGGTTTTTATTTATACTATTAGGGCATGGGATTTGGTTTGATCTAATTTGGATATGATTTGGTTCTCCAAATTATACTATTATTAATAGGTTTCCTATTTTGGTTAGATATTTGACCAAGCCAAATATATAAGGGAATATTACATATGGCTGCAATTAAACCTCTAATATTCCCTTAAATATATGTATACTTGGTTTTGGTACTCCTAGTTTGGCTCTAACTAGTAGGGTTGACTAGGTTAGGGTCCGAGTAGCATTACTAGTCAAATTGGACCCAAAAGTCAATTTAATGAGTCTCATGTGCCATTTACAAATAAGTAGCCCATGAGAACTCGATTAGATAGTACACCCTAGGCATGTGCATTGTTGACTCAAAATAGATTAAAACTATATATTGGGTCATACGGTTTCGATCTATGTCAAGTCCAACAATTAAATTGGAAGTTGGCTTAAAATTACGTCAATGGCTCAAATTGGCCTAAGTTGGCCCGAAATTACGCAAAGTCAAAGGAATGTTAAAAAGCAAAATTGGATGGGACATGATATATCAAACTCAAGGTGGACGAGTCTAGAATTCAAATATGGAACTGGATTTGAGAAAACAATATTTGTTATGCTTCCAAAATCAATGCTACAGTAAACTACTAACATAGTCATTATTGACTTTAATAAATTAAAATATCTATATAAAATAATTAAAATAATTAAAAATAAGATCCAAAAATGAGGGGGCTTACAACCTACCCACCTTAGAAAATTTCATCCTCGAAATTAAAAATAACACAATTATAAAAAGAAAACTTATCATAAGAATAATTAAGCTAAGACTTACCGGTATCTACGAATAAGTGGGGATAACGCTCACGCATAGAATCTTTATGCTCCCAAGTTGATTCTCCCAGAGAATGGTGCCTCCATGCAACACGAACCAGTCTAATCGTCTGCCGTCTGAGCGTCTTAATACTTGTATCCAAGATACCTACCGGCTGCTCCTCGTATGAAAAACTGGGTCCTACCGTGATCTCAGAGTGATCGACCACGTGACTGGGATCAGTCACATACCTCCTCAGCTATGAGACATGGAATATATCATGCACTCCCTCTACTGATGGGGGTAATACAAGACGGTATGCCACCTCTACTACACGCCCAATGATATCGAACGGTCCTATATACCTTGGAGTCAACTTCCCTCTACTCCCGAATCTAAAAGTGTCCCATGTCGGTAAGATCCTCATAAATACATGCTCTCCCTCGTTGAATTTCAGTGGTCGACGATGTGTATCGGCCTAATGCTTCTGTCAGTCTGGAGCTGCCTGAAGATGACTCTGAATTTGCTTCACTTTCTCGACTGTCTGCTTCACAAGCTCTGGTCTAAGTATCTGTCGCTCTCACTTTTGTCCTCTCGTGAAGGCTTCAAAATCTTGCATCTGTAGGTAACTCTGCCATGATTTATCCACAGATGATGACTATACTTCAAGATTGGCAAATACTTATTGCTATTCTGGCATAATGACTTCTATTCCAAGCTCTTGTAGATCCTCTAATAACTGTGGCTGAGCTGTCAAGAAATATGCAGTAGGCTTCCTACTTAAAGTGGCCGCTACTACGTTCGTCTTGCCAGGATGGTACTACAAATCTATGTCATGGTCTGTCATGAGCTCCAACCACCGCCTCTGTCTCATATTTAACTCCTTTTGCGTGAAGACATACTTCAAGATCTTATGATCCGTAAATATCTCCACACGTTCTCCGTACAAATAATGCCTCCATAGCTTCAATGCAAAGATCACCGCTGCTAACTCCAGATCATGAGTTTGGTAATTCTTCTCATATACCCTCATCTGCCTCGATGCGTAGGCTATGACCTTTCTATGTTGCATCAAAACACATCCAAGTCCACTACCTGATGCATCACTATAAACCACGAATCCTCTCGATCCAGAAGGGAGCGTCAAAATAGGTGGTGAGGTCAATCTCTTCTTCAATTCTTCAAAAGTCTTCTGACAATCTTCTGTCCATCGAAACTCTTGATCCTTGTGCGTCAACCATGTCATGGGCTCTGCAATCCGTAAAAAAATTTCTATGAACCTGCGGTAATGCCCGTCAAGTCCAAGAAAACTCCTAACTTCTGTAACCGATGTTGGTGTCGGCCAAGACTCTACGGTAGCTATCTTCTCCGGATCCATTGAAAGTCCTTCTTCCAAGATAACGTGTCCAAGGAATGGAACTCTATCAAAGTAGAATTCACGCTTACTAAGCTTGGGCTATCACTTTTCCTTCCTCAATACTCCCAATACAACTCACTCTATCGTAGCTATAGTATTATAACCTATTCAATGATATTCGTCAGTTCACTCCTAGCAATTTCTCCTAATAGGCTCTATGCATCCGATATCCAAACACTCATACTCGACTCATAATTTTACTAGGATACATCTCTAAGAAAATTATCCATTTCTAGCTACCAATCCTCACAATTACACCAATAATCTAGCTTAATTATATTCTATAATATAATTATAAGGTTTAACTATTTTAGTTATTTAATAAATAGAAGGTAATGGAAGCCTAAGGCTGGGTCAAACAAACCTATATACCAATGTTAAACAACGGTAGGGTTAAGTAAAGCAGGAAGGTTTGTCGAATTATTTTCAAGAACGATGTGAAGCAAAACAAGATGCATAGGACATAGTCTCGGTAAGACTCGAGAACCATATATCTCCGTGATTATGTCACATAAAGTTACTGCCACGCCAGTGTGCATCTGGCTGCAAATAACTTTCTAGTTCTATAATACGACGGATGGCTGTAGTGTACATCTACCATGCCAGGTAATAAAGATTCTTGAGCTTATCTTGGCCAAATCCATGAAACATTTTTGAATTAACTTTTTTTTACAAAAATACAGGAAAAATGTCAACATGCATAGAATATGGTTCAAGTAGAATTTGAGAAACATATGTAGCCATGATGCCGTTATCTGAAGTCCTGCCTCGCCAGTATTTCTCAGGCTACAAAAATTTTAATTCCGTAATACATGGATAAATATAATTTTTTAAACTTTTCCTTGGACCAATCCATAAGGCAGTATCCAACAAACTAACAAAAACGAACAAGAAGATTTACTCGAGAAGTCAATAGGGAAGGGTTTAGTCAAATCTCGAGTAAGGAAGAACACAAAAGCAATCATCTTAAGAAATAAGATAACATGAAAGAAATCATGCTGAAGAGTCTGAGAAAAGTCTATAATCATGTTTGTGGATGTATCCTCACGTCCTATTCCTTAATTGGTTGCAGGCTCGTAGTAGTACGACTATCCTAGGTATGACTACGACTTCGCAAAATTTACGAAGACTTTACCTGTACCTATGACTTCTAGTGTCTATGCCTCTGCTTTCCAGATGTGATACTAAAGGGAAGATACATCCATTACGAAGATTTGTCTTGCTAGTATGAAAAAATAATGATAACGGTAAAACATAATCAAACTGGATACAAATCGAGAAGGCAAGTGAGAGTTCGAAACGAAATCATGGAAGGTATTAAGCATATGGATGTGATCCTATGGGTCTTTCCTATTCTAATTGCAGGCTCACGTCTATACAGTAACGTAACCGAAGTGATTAACGTAGACCTGCATGGTGCCACCATAAAAACGTGTCACGACCCGCACCCAGTTTAGGGGCACGAGAACGTGGGTACGTCCAGCCTACGCCGTAGTATCGACGGTAGAACGCTGTAAAGGTCATCTAGAATATATAGAATCTAAGACACAATAATAAAATTTGTGATCTCCGCACGGAGGAATACAACTCAATCACATAATCTAAGGGAGATAAGCACAATGATAAAGATAAAGATAAGATGAAGTAAATAGTCTCAAATAGTGCCGAGCCACAATCACAAGTTTAGAATCTAAGACATAAAATAATATCCCAAAATAAATACTACAAGTCTCAAAGTATCAAACCAGAATATAATCAAGACAAATCTAGGTAACTAGGTCACTACTGGCGGTGCGTCCTCTACGAGCACCGGGTCCACATGCTGGTCCTGGTCGTAGGCTCCATTTAAGCCAAACCCGTAGTAGGTCGGCAAAACTGCATCAAAATCCTCTGAAAAACAACGGGGGTTATCCTGTCAGGATATAAGAAAGTACAAACGCTAACAGTAGTTCCATGTGAATTGACAAATACTATACGAGACAGTTATAATGAAATACAAGATGAAATATCATGACTGAAAGTAAACAGTACATGAGAACTGGATATTATGTCATGTGTGAGATATAAGATAAAACTGGAATATAAATAGTGGAAAGTAAAGTGAGGTATGATTGTAATCATAAAAAAAGTGCCATGAGATATTTGAGCGTTATGTGATCGGCTTGGGTCAAGATCAGGCTGTTCCATTTGATCGGCTATGCACAAGTAGTATAATAGTATAGGGATCAAAACGGCCAAAATGGAAAGTTATGCACAATTAGTATAAGGTCAGGCTACACCCACGTGTGGTGAGGGTGGAGCTATGCACAGGTAATAAAGAAGTATGGGTAATGATCACATAACCACTTATAACTCCCCATCCCCTGAATAGTATATGGATCCGGACATAATACGTCATGACACAGGATTCTCTAAGAGGGTAGCAAATCCCCTTAGGAATCGGCGTATATACATGTACAAGAAACAAGATCGAACAATGTACCAGTATACCAAGTAACTCAGGAATGATATATCATGACAGGATCCGACGTATACTAGTCCGTGTACCATCGTATCGAGAATTAAGTAAAACACTACAACTGAATCGGATATATTAGATATCAAGACAATGAAAACTATCAGAGAATGTACTCGCCTACTGTCCTGAGCTGAGAAAAATTGAACTACAAACCACTCAATGAGCCACGAACGGTTAACTCGCACAACAGTTTCCAAATGCTGTAACTGCTGTCTTCGGGTAAGCCTGTCCAACTCCGGTGTCCTTGTCGATCCTTCCAAGTTCACCTTTAATAATACACTATATTTAACATTCTATATAAACATACCATATATAAATTATATGAGTATCTACGCCTCCTAGTTGCTATAACGTTGTTACGACACTGCATCTATTATATAAGTACATATAGGTAACAAAACCTCTCATAAATAATATATTTAAATTCTAAAATTTATCTATAAATACTTATATATTGCTATAATACTATTTCTAATAGTAAAATCCTTTCACAAGAGGTCTTATGTCAATGCCACACATGACTTCCTCAAATCGACCCATTAATTTAGCACCGAAACAATGATTAAATAAAATTAATAAATTCTGTAAAAATTCTAAAAATTAGTTAAAATAGTACTTATAATGTTGGAATTTTCACAACTTGAAGTTTAATATACATTCATGGAGTTTTGGCACTTTGGGCACAAGAAAAACAGAATTGTTTGGAGTTCGGTGATACGACAAATGTCATGAATTTTTAAAAATAGCAAACAGATGCAAAACCTAACTTTCAGATATCTGTCGGAAAGGTATCGACGTCTAGATTCTGAATAAAAATATCAAAAGGTTAAAAACTGAGCTTTGATAGGCGAAAGTGGCCCACAACAAAATTCGTCAGTTCTGGATACCCTGTCGTAGAATCAACACCACGGGCAAACCGCTTGGAACTAGGAGATCCAGTGATCAGAGGTCCGAGTAGACATACAAAGGTAACTCTCAGATTTTGTATGAGGAGAAACAAATGAGAAAAGTGGATGAAACATCATCTACAAATCGACTAACCTATTGTGACATTTCAGACTTCGATTCGACGGAGTTTTGGCCCAAGTATCGCGTCGTGCACCCCTCTAACGGCCGCAAGGTTGTTCCTAAAGTTGCTAGGGTGGAAGGAAATGTTGAGAGGGATGTCCAAGTGGTGGTGGTTGGCAGAGAAATCGAGGAAAAAATTATATTTTGTGAAGAAAGGGGGGTCAGCTAGGGTTTCAGGTTTGGAGTGGTGGCCGCTAGGTTTAGAGGGATTTGTGGAGTAGTGGGTGGTTATGAAGAGAAAGGAAAAGATTAGGGTTGGTTTGTATTTATACAATTAGGGCATGTGATTTGGTTTGATCTAATTTGGATATGATTTGGTTCTCCAAATTATAATATTATTAATAGGTTTCCTATTTTGGTTAGATGTTTGACCAAGCCAAATATATAAGGGAATATTACATATGGCTGCAATTAAACATCTAATATTCTCTTAAATATATATATACTTGGTTTTGGTACTCCTAGTTAGGCTCTAACTAGTAGGGTTGACTAGGTTAGGGTCCGAGTAGCATTACTAGTCAAATTGGACCCAAAAATCAATTTAATGAGTCTCATGTGCCATTTACAAATAAGTAGCCCATGAGAACTCGATTAGATAGTACACCCTAGGCATGTGCATTGCTGACTCAAAATGGATTAAAACCATATATTGGGTCATACGGTTTCGACCTATGTCAAGTCCAACAATTAAATTGGAAGTTGGCTTAAAATTACGTCAATGGCTCAAATTGGCCTAAGTTCGCCCGAAATTGCGCAAAGTCAAAGGAATATTGAAAAGCAAAATTGGATGGGACATGATTTATCAAACTCAAGGTGGACGAGTCTGGAATTCAAATATGGAACTGGATTTGAGAAAACAATATTTGGTGTGCTTCCAAAATCAAAGCTACAGTAAACTACTAACATAGTCATTAGACTTTAATAAATTAAAATATCTATATAAAATAATTAAAAATAAGATCCAAAAATGAGGGGGCTTATAACCTACCCACCTTAGAAAATTTTGTCCTCGAAATTAAAAATAACACAATTATAAAAAAAAACTTATCATAAGAATAATTAAGCTAAGACTTACCGGTATCTACGAATAAGTGGGGATAACGCTCACGAATAGCATCTTCATGCTCCCAAGTTGATTCTCCCAGAGAATGGTTCCTCCATGCAACACGAACCAGTCTAATCGTCTGCCTTCTGAGCGTCTTCATACTTGTATCCAAGATACCTACCGGCTGCTCCTCGTATAAAAAACTGGGTCCCACCGTGATCTCAGAGTAATCGAACACATGACTGGGATCAGTCACATACCTCCTCAGCTGTGAGACATGGAATACATCATGCACTCACTCGAGTGATGGGAGTAATAAAAGACGGTATGCCACCTCTCCTACATGCCCAATGATATCGAACGGTCCTATATACCTTGGAGTCAACTTCCCTCTACTCCCAAATCTAATAGTGTCCCGCGTCGGTAAGATCCTCATAAATACATGCTATCCCTCGTTGAATTCCAATGGTCGACGATGTGTATCAACCTAATACTTCTGTCAGTCTGGAGCTGCCTGAAGATGACTCTGAATTCGCTTCACTTTCTCGACTGTCTGCTTCACAAGCTCTGGTCTAAGTATCTGTCGCTTTCACCTCTGTCCTCTCGTAAAGGCTTCAAAATCTTGCATCTGTAGGTAACGCTGCCATGATTTATCCACAAATGACGACTATACTTCAAGATTGGCAAATACTCATTGCTATTTCGGCATAATGACTTCTATTCCAAGCTCTTGAAGATCCTCTAATAACTGTGGCTGAGCTGTCCAGAAATATGCAGTAGGCTTCCTACTTAAAGTGGCCGCTACTACGTTCGTCTTGCCAGGATGGTACCACAAATCTATGTCATAGTCTGTCATGAGGTCCAACCACCGCCTCTGTCTCATATTTAACTCCTTTTGCGTGAAGACATACTTCAAGCTCTTATGATCCGTAAATATCTCCACAAGTTCTCCGTACAAATAATGCCTCCATAGTTTCAATGCAAAGATCACCGCTGCTAACTCCAGATCATGAGTATAGAATTCTTCTCATATACCCTCATCTGCCTCGATGCGTAGGCCATGACCTTTCTATGTTGCGTCAAAACACATCCAAGTCCACTACCTGACGCATCACTATAAACCACGAATCCTCTCGATCCAGAAGGAAGCGTCAAAATAGGTGGTGAGGTCAATCTCTTCTTCAATTCTTTAAAAGTCTTCTGACAATCTTCTGTCCATCGAAACTCTTGATCCTTGTGCGTCAACCACGTCATGGGCTCAGCAATCTGTGAGAAATTTTCTATGAACCTGCAGTAATGCCTGTCAAGTCCGAGAAAACTCCTAACTTCTGCAACTGATGTTGGTGTCGACCAAGACTCTCCGGTAGCTATCTTCTCCGGATCCATTGAAAGTCCATCTCCCAGGATAACGTGTCCAAGGAATGGAACTCTATCAAAGCAGAATTCACACTTACTAAGCTTGGGCTATCACTTTTCCTTCCTCAATACTCCCAATAGAAGTCACTCTATCGTAGGTATAGTATTATAACCTATTCAATGATACTCGTCAGTTCACTCCTAGAAATTTCTCCTAATAGGCTCTATGCAACCGATATCCAAACACTCATACTCGACTCATAATTTTACTAGGATCCATCTCTAAGAAACTTATCCATTTCTAGCTACCAATCCTCACAATTACACCAATAATCTAGCTTAATTATATTCTATAATATAATTATAAGGTTTAACTATTTTAGTTATTTAATAAATAGAAGGTAATGGAAGCCTAAGGCTGGGTCAAACAAACCTATATACCAATGTCAAACAACGGTAGGGTTAAGTAAAGCAGGAAGGTTTGTCGAATTATTTTCAAGAACGATGTGAAGCAAAATAAGATGCATAGGACATAGTCTCGGTAAGACTCGAGAACCATATATCTCCGTGATTATGTCACATAAAGTTACTGCCACGCCAGTGTGCATCTGGCTACAAATAACTTTCTAGTTCCATAATACGACGGATGGCTGTAGTGCACATCTACCATGCCAGGTAATACGGATTCTTGAGCTTATCTTGGCCAAATCTATGAAATATTTTTGAATTAACTTTTTTTACGAAAATACAGGAAAAATGTCAACATGTATAGGATATGGTTCAAGTAGAATTTGAGAAACATATGTAGCCATGATGCCGTTATCTGAAGTCCTGTCTCGCCAGTACTTCTCAGGCTACAAAAATTTTGATTCCGTAATACATGGATAAATATAATTTTTTAAACTTTTTCTTGGACCAATCCATAAGGCAGTATCCAATAAATTAACAAAAATGAACGAGAAGATTTACTCGAGAAGTCAATAGGGAAGGGTTTAGTCAAATCTCGAGTAAGGAAGAACACAAAAGCAATCATATTAAGAAATAAGATAACATAAAAACAATCATACTGAAGAGTCTGAGAAAAGTCTATAATCATGTTTGTGGATGTATCCTCAAGTCCTATTCCTTAATTGGTTGTAGGCTCGTAGTAGTACGACTATCCTAGGTATCACTACGACTTCGCAAAATTCATAAAGACTCTACCTTCACCTATGACTTCTAGTGTCTATGACTCTGCTTTCCAGATGTGATAGTAAAGGGAAGATACATCCATTACGAAGATTTGTCTTGCTTGTATAAAAAAATAACAATTACGGTAAAACATAATCAAACTGGATGCAAATAGAGAAGTCAAGTAAGAGTTCGAAACGAAATCAAGGAAGGTATCAAGCATATGGATGTGATCCTATGGGTCTTTCCTATTCTAATTGTAGGCTCATGTCGGTACAGTAACGTAACCGAAGTAATTAACATAGACCTGCATGGTGCCACCATAAAAATGTGTCACGACCCGCACCCTGTTTAGGGGCACGAGCACGTGGGTACGTCCAGCCTACGTCGCAGTATCGGCGGTAGAACGTTGTAAAGGTCATCTAGAATATATAGAATCTAAGACACAATAATATAATCTGTCATCTCCGCATGGAGGAATACAACTCAATCACATAATCTAAGGGAGATAAGCACGATGATAAAGATAAAGATAAGATGAAGTAAATAGTCTGAAATAGTGCCGAGCCACAATCACAAGTTCAGAATCTAGGACATAAAATAATATTCCAAAATAAATACTACAAGTATCAAACTGGAATATAATCAAGACAAATTTAGGTAACTAGGTCACTACTGGCAGTGCGTCCTCTACGAGCACCGGGTCCACAGGCTGGTCCTGGTCGTAGGCTCCATTTAAGCCAAACCCGTAGTAGGTCGGCAAAACTGTATCTAAATCCTCTGAAAAACAACGGGGTTATCTTGTCAGGATATGAACAAGTATAAACGCTAACAGCAGTTCCATGTGAATTGACAAATACTATAAGGGACAGTTATAATAAAATACAAGATGAAATATCAAGACTGAAAGTAAACAGTACAGGAGAACTGGATATTATGTCATGTGTGGGATATAAGATAAAACTGGAATATAAATAGTGGAAAGTAAACTGAGGTATGAATGTAATTATAAAAGAAAGTGTTATGAGATATTAGAGCGTTATGTGATCGGCTTGGGTCAAGATCAGGCTGTACCATTTGACCGGCTATGCACAAGTAGTATATGTAACACCCAGTTTCTGGAATGAGGATATTTTTGAAATTTTGAATTTATTATTATTATTTATTTGTATTTAAATCACATTATGATTTTGGTAATTTTTATTAATTTTTAAACTATTTAAAAACTGCTTTAAGTCATGACTTGTGATTTTGACGTGCTGCTAGTGAAACCCTAGTGACTGTATGACCTAGAGCCTAACCATGTCATTAGGATGATTTAATTATCATTTTTAGCCTAGGGGTAATTTGGTCATTTTGACTTAATTGAATTATTTGATGATTTAATGAATTGGTGAATTCTAGTTTGACTTTGACTTGTTGAGACCTAGTGGACTAGCCTAGAACCTAACCCTAGCTATGGTAACCCTAGTCTAACTTAGGTTAACCTACTTTTAGTCATTAGAAACTAATTTTGGAATAGGAGGATTAGTTTGAGTGAAATCATTTCATGATTTATGGTTTAATGAAATGACTTATGATTTCATGACTTAATGACTTAAGACTTAGCCGATGGCCCATAACTAGATACCCTAACCCTAATTCCTCCCTTTATGACCAGCCATAGGGATCCCTACCCTATATAAACACATGTTTATTAGGGCTTGCCTCTTTTTATCATTCCAACACTTGGAGAAAAGAAAGGTAATTTTCCGCCTTCCAAAAATTTCCATTTTATTCATTTGATCTCCTTTTTCATCCTAGTCTTTTGTATTGGGTTCTAATTTAAGTTTATGGACTGTTGGTGGAGAGCTATTTCAGTTTGGGATCAATTTCGAGCATTTGACCATCAAGAGGAACACCCCCCCATTTAGAGCTTTTCCATGCAATTTGCACCTATAGGTAAAACCCTTTAAATTGATTTAAATTTCAGTTTTCTTTGCATGTAGGGCTAGATCTAGGAGTCCCCTAGGTGTCCTTGAAATTTGGGTGAATTTCGTGTCCGTTTGGTGTCCGTATCGGACACGTGTCGTAGTGTTGTGTAGGTGTTTGTTGAAATGCCTCAATGGATTGAATGTTAATATTTTTCAAAACAAATTACATTTTTGGGAAGCCCTAGACTTGTAGGTTACAATCCTAGTTGACTGAGCACAATTTAGACCCGTGTTCGTGTCGAAAATCGATACGAACCCACTGCCAGGACACTGCACTGAGGCATACAGCCTCCCCTGCTACTCGATCCCAATTCCGGACACGACACGCCATAAGGACACATGAAAATTGACACAGAGGAGGGGGCCATCACTAACAGGACCCCCACAAAATTTTGTGGGTCTTCGTTGTCTGTGCACGAAGGAAACGAGGTTGTACTGTCTCGTGCCTGCTCGTGCATGCTGTATGCGTCCCCTGCATTTTGGGGCTGACACAGGACATGAAACTTCACTAGGACACATGGAATTTGATGAGGTGATGGGTCCCATGTCTGACTAGACCCTCACCAAGTTTTGTGGCACTTGGTTGCGAGTCGAGGAAGTTCTCGAGCTCGCATTGAAATTTTCTGACACGCACACACGCGATTTTGAGCCACTGATACGGCCTCGTATCGACACGTCGATGACACTTGGACATGGGGCAGGGTGTTCAGTCCCTAGCCCTATGTTCCCTCGACACGAGTGCAAGAGCACGTGGTACCTCGAGCACTGTGTTGAGCCCACGAAGGCTTGACATGGCTGCACGAGGAATAGATTTTATGTTTTTCTGAGGCTGTTCGAAATTGTGTTTTTGGACACTTTGTGTCTTGTAAATTAGACATGTATGGACACGTGGACACGTCACGTATGTCCCAAATCACTGCACACATGTTCCTACTTATTTTCGAGAGATTTGTGATGTTATTTTGGGTTTTCGAATGAATATTCATGAGAATAGTTATTCGATTCTCAGTTTTATTGACAGTTCGATTGGGCCTTCTGGTCGACACACCACTTGCTGTTTGACACTTCCCTAGACTGACATGTTCACATTATTGCCTTGACACCATGTGACACACACAAGTACTTGCCTATTTCTATACACATCTTTTTACCACTGTGC
Organism: Iris pallida; assembly: GCA_029216955.1. NCBI lineage: Eukaryota > Viridiplantae > Streptophyta > Magnoliopsida > Asparagales > Iridaceae > Iris > Iris pallida. Next base: position 405,503 of record JANAVB010044620.1, on the reverse strand, counting down.
AATATCAGAACCAGTAGCAGTAATGTATGTATGCATATATTGTAGATATGAATGAAACATATAATGATATCTGAGTTCGAAACTATATTAACATAAGAATTATAGTTAGGATGTGAGCTTAGGTTTCATCTCAGGATTTCTGAGATTTCATAATATATATACATATCTAAGTTATATATTGATTGACAATTGATTTAGGATTTAGTTGATTCCTGAGTATCAGGAGTCGGGTTTTGGGTCCTGAGAATATAGGATATGGGAGTTTGGTGCTAAGATGTTGGACTCCATTCTCAGGTTCTTAGATGGTGGGGAAGGGGTATTTACATTGATATATATGGCTAGGTTAGAGTGTAGGAGTGTGTTAGTTGAGTAGACTGATACCTAAGTGAGAATGGGGTTTGGGTTTTAGAATGAGGGATTAGCCATGTGTGTGTGTATGTGGATGTGTTTAAAGAGAGAGAAGGTTTTGTGTTGTGAAAGTGAGTGAATGAATGAGATTGAGCGGATGAGTTGAATGGATGATGAGTAGAAGAGAGTAGGAGAAGAAGAGACCACAGCAGGCAGCAGCTTAGGGGCTGCTGTGCAGCCCCATGTTGGCCCCACACTTGACCCCCATTATCCACTATATATACCCATATATATATGGTTATATGTGTGTGTGTGTGGGTGCCTTAGAGTGAGGTTCAAGAAGGAATGTTAGGATATGAATATGTAGATCTTAGTCTAGGTTAGAGTTTTGATATCTAGCTTATTAGAGTTAGAGTTGAGTGATAGATTAGAATCATGTTAGTCTATGTTAGTGACATGATAGTGTGCATGTTTGAGTCCATGTTAGTAAGGTATTTGGATATGTTGAGGTTAAGGCACTAGTTAGAGTTCGAGTATTGATATGTTAGTTAGATATTGTATAGATAGGTTTAGTTAGAAGTTTGATTCTTGGTATCTCATGATACCAAGTTATCATGATAAGGAAATGGTGTATTTACCTTACCTTCAAGGTAAATAGATAGTTACCTTATTACCTAGGGGAGGTATCAAGATACCAAGTTTCAGTATCGAGATACGAGGGTAAGTGGTTAGAGTACCCTAGCAAGTTACTAGAGTCTCATGAGATGAGTTAAGGTAAGGGTAGGGTAAGTTAGAGGCTAAGGTAAGGATTTACCTTGGAAAGGGTGAACGGGGTAAGTTAAGATAATGTCTATTTCTCAACATATGAGCTAAATACCTTAAGATATAGTTATAGTTAGGATTTTATGGTTGGTAATGGTTAGGAATAGTGGACTTAGACTAGTTTTGACCTCGGTTGACCACAGTTGACTATTTTGATCAAAAGTCAACAAAAAGTCAACCGTAGCCTAGTTTTGACTAGAACTTGACCGAAGTTGACCAATTGACCCTTGCTAGTCTAAGTTTGACCAGTTGACCAAGATAGCCTTGTTGTTGACCTAGTTTGACTAGATGTTGACTTGGGTTGACCCAGAGTTGACCAAGTTTGACTCGGACCTAGTTTGACCTAGACAGTTGACCAGGTTTGACTTAGAGTTGAGTTTGCCCAAGATTGGCCTAGAAATCATGTAGATTTGCATTATAAATTTCAGTGTCGTATTTAAACACATTATAACTTATATTTCTCTGTTTAGGACATTGTGACTCTGGTGCAGGCATCTGATATTGCACTACTCTTCTTAGAGTAGCAGGCCAGTACATTCTCTGATAGTTCTCTCATTTACTTGTCAATTACTGTACCACAGTTCTAGTTAGTTGTATGCGATTCTCTGTTACAACACGAATGGATATTCTGGATTTATGTATACGACACATATTTATTTTCTGGCCTCTATTACTGGTATCATCATTCTGGCTTCTATTACTGGAATCACCTACTGGAATCATTTACTGGAATCATTTACTGGTATTATTATATTTTGGCTGGACTCATCTTGAATCATTGTGTCGGACTTCTGGATTCACTTGCTGGGAGGGAAAATACTTGAGTAAGACATGTAGACATACCCCAATCTGGAATCTCCCAACTGGAATCTACTGGAATCTACTGGAATGATAGCCATCTCACACCCGGCCAGGTGTGTGATGTGCCATATTACCTACAGCCGTTTACATGTCGATCTCAGTATTTTAAAACACACTGTTAGAGTATAGGCTGGACTCACCTTGGAATCATTGATCACTATAACTGGAATCGTCCCTTACTGGATTCATCTTGTATTAGATTCATCTTGTACTCGACTTACATTGGAGTTACACTTATCTACATTGCTGTCTGGACTTTATATCGTATTACCCTGGTTCAGCTAGTTCTATTTTACAGTCTTCATTGCTATGATTCTTCTCTTGTTTAGTTATTTTCTTTTCTTGTACTTTATATGTCTTCTTACCATCACCTGAACATAAACTGCCATATTCATCAATACAACTTTCTATAACTGTTGTATAGTTCTGTCATTTACTTGGGTTTTCTAGATGAGTTTGTGCTCGTTCCTGTCCTGACTGGACCTGTTGAAAATTTTATAGATGATTGCCCTGAGGACACATGCCCTACATATTACGGACCAGTAGACGGGTTAGCTACCTTTGGCCCCGACACTCAGGAGTGATCGAGATTTAGTTTAGTAGACTGGCATCTGTTTTCATTTACAGCTTGTTGTATAGAATTGAGACTTGAGTTGTATTTGAGATTGTTCGAGATATTGTTATTATTTCAGTAGTTATTGTTGTCTTTAATTTCTTAGTTATATTTTTGTGTTATCTTATCGTGCTTAGACTGTGATTGAGTTATACCATATCTTATACTTGTCCTCCGTTCGGAGTTGATCATGATGAGTACATTATATACTGCATGAGTTGATGGTTAGTTAGAGACTTACAATAGCGTTCTACCACCGACACTACGGCGTAGGCTGGGCGCTGTTACGTACTCGTACCCTCACAGTGGGTGCGGGTCGTGACACGTTTTTAGTGGTGGCCCATGCAGGTCGATAGTCGCATTAGTACGATATCGTGGTAGTACGGCGACTTAGTTGTACTGCTGCGTGCCTGCGATAGGATTGAGCGATAGGGTTTAACGGAAAGGTACTCAATCACAGTTAGGACTACTTGAGAGATTCCTGGACGACCCTTGAGAATCTCATTATGAACTTCAAATTGAAAATCCTTTTCCTCTTATTTTGATTCACCCTCACTCCTTGATGTTTAAAGGATCTTAGACTATTAACTTCCTTCATCATTATCCTTACTTATATTTTGTCTATCTTATGTTGCTAATTTAGCACCAGTTTTGCAAGGTAATCTTTTCGAGCTTGATCATGACATATTTTATTGGGGGCCGGCACCCACTAACATATTGTCTAATCAGAACCGGTACATGATGGTCTGATCAACCTATTGCACTTTGGTTCGCTTCTCATATATTATTCTACATGGAGGGAGGCATAGTTAAATTTGCCCTAGAGTCTCATCCATGACAGCTTTGGCAGTTCTCTTTTGAATTATTTCCATCGCCTATGAACCACGTATTATGCTTAATAACATCGCCTTTGAACTCATTATTGTTTTGCCTTTCACATATTTCAGATGGAAAAGGCACTGTACTTGATAGATCAACCCAAGGTATCATGTTTAGTTTCCCTATCCAAAGGAAGAAATTGCCTTATTTCTATATCCTTGTATCATCCTTTAAATTCTAATTCTTTGATCGTGACCAGTTGACCGGGTCATCCTCCTTATCATCCAGTGTTTGGGGTCTTATTCAATTGAATAAATTCAATTGTGACATGGATATCAAATCTTGGATACTCGTGCTCAGACTTCAATGGCCTCATTTTCCATCTTGCCCAAACTTCGTTATATCCTGAAGTTGATCAACTTAGATCGTGCCGGGACTAAATCTTCTTTTATATGTATTATTGGATTTCAATGCTATTGACACTCGTGCCTTAAACCTTCGATTTTGATCATCTTTGGAAGGGTAATCCTTCATAATAAATTCCTAGTTGTCTTTACCAGTTTCATATAGGATGGTAGACTGTCACTTTGCATCTCCTTTTGAGGGAGCTAGGCCACCTGTAGCTCAGCACCAGAGGGGTTGAGCTTTTGCGATGGCAGCCGAGGAGACTGACGTTGCAGGTGATGGATTAGCAGGTTTGACCTTCTTATTCTTCCTCCCCACTTTCATGTGTGATTTCCCTTAGTACCTGCCAGGATATTTCTTGTGATTGCTAGATAGTGTAGCTACCCTGTTCGAGATTGTGGAATCACTACCAGTAGGATTGTGTTACTTCGACCTTGATTGATTTGGGGTTTGACCTAGGAAGGGTGAGATCATTTTAATTTCGAGGACGAAATTTTTCTAAGGTGGGTAGGATTGTAACACCCAGTTTCTGGAATGAGGATATTTTTGAAATTTTGTATTTATTATTATTATTTATTTGTATTTAAATCACATTATGATTTTGGTGATTTTTATTAATTTTTAAACTATTTAAAAACTGCTTTAAGTCATGACTTGTGATTTTGATGTGCTGCTAGTGAAACCCTAGTGACTGCATGACCTAGAGCCTAACCATGTCATTAGGATGATTTAATTATCAGTTTTAGCCTAGGGATAATTTGGTCATTTTGACTTAATTGAATTATTTGATGATTTAATGAATTGGTGAATTCTAGTTTGACTTTGACTTGATGAGACCTAGTGGACTAGCCTAGAACCTAACCCTAGCTATGGTAACCCTAGTCTAACTTAGGTTAACCTACTTTTAGTCATTAGAAACTAATTTTGGAATAGGAGGATTAGTTTGAGTGAAATCATTTCATGATTTATGGTTTAATGAAATAACTTATGATTTCATGACTTAATGACTTATGACTTGGCCCATGGCCCATAACCAGAAGCCCTAACCCTAATTCCTCCCTTTATGACCAGCCATAGGGATCCCTACCCTATATAAACACTTGTTCATTAGGGCTTGCCTCTTTTTATCATTCCAACACTTGGAGAAAAGAAAGGTAATTTTCTCCCTTCCAAAAATTCTTATTTTATTCATTTGATCTCCTTTTTCATCCTAGTCTTTTGTATTGGGTTCTAATTTAAGTTTATGGACTGTTGGTGGAGAGCTATTTCAGTTTGGGATCAATTTGGAGCATTTGGCCATCAAGAGGAACACCCCCCATTTGGAGCTTTTCTATGCAATTTACACCTATAGGTAAAACCCTTTAAATTGATTTAAATTTTGGTTTTCTTTACATGTAGGGCTAGATCTAGGAGTCCCCTAGGTGTTCCTAAAATTTGGGTTAATTTCGTGTCCGTTTGGTGTCCGTATCGGACACGTGTCGTAGTGTTGTGTAGGTGTTTATTGAAATGCCTCAATGGATTGAATGTTAATATTTTTCAAAACAAATTACATTTTTTTGGTATCCCTAGACTTGTAGGTTACAACCCTAGTTGACTGAGCACAATTTAGACCCGTGTCCATGTCGAAAATCGACACGAACCCACTGCCAGGACACTGTACTGAGGCATACAGCCTCCTCTGCTACTCGATCCCAATTTCGGACACGACACGCCATAAGGACACCTGAAAATTGACACAAAGGAGGGGGCCATCACTGATAGGACCCCCACAAAATTTTGTGGGTCCTCGTTGTCTGTGCACGAAGGAAAAGAAGCTGTACTGTCTCGTGCCTGCTCGTGCATGCTGTACGCGTCCCCTGTATTTTGGGGCTGACACAGGACACAAAACTTCACTAGGACACGTGGAATTTGATGAGGTGATGGGTCCCATGTCTGACTAGACCCTCACCAATTTTCGTGGCACTTGGTTGCGAGTCGAGGAAGTTCTCGAGCTCGCATTGAAATTCCCTGACACACACACACGCGATTTTGAGCCACTGATACGGCCTCGTATCGACACGTCGATGACACTTGGACACGGGACAGGGTGTTCAGTCCCTAGCCCTATGTTCCCTCGACACGAGTGCAAGAGCACGTGGTGCCTCGAGCACTGTGTCGAGCCCACGAAGGCTTGACATGGCTGCACGAGGAATAGATTTCATGTTTTTCTGAGGCTGTTCGAAATTGTGTTTTTGGACACTTCGTGTCCTATAAATTAGACACGTATGGACACGTGGACACGTCACGTATGTCCCAAATCACTGCACCTACTTAATTTTGAGAGTTTTGTGATGTTATTTTGGGTTTTCGAATGAATATTCATGAGAATAGTTATTCGATTCTCAGTTTTGTTGACAGTTCGATTGGGCCTTCTGGTTGACACACCACTTGCTATTTGACACTTCCCTAGACTGACATGTTCACATCATTGCCTTGACACCATGTGACACACACAAGCACTTGCCCATTTCATTACATATCTTTTTACCACTGTGCAATATCAGAACCAGTAGCAGTAATATATGTATGCATATGTTGTAGATATGAATGAAACATGTAATGATATCTGAGTTCGAAACTATATTAACCTGAGAATTATAGTTAGGATGTGAGCTTAGGTTTCATCTCAGGATTTCTGAGATTTCAGAATATATATACATATCTAAGTTATATATTGATTGACAATTGATTTAGGATTTAGTTGATTCCTGAGTATCAGGAGTCGGGTTTTGGGTCCTGAGAATATAGGATATGGGAGTTTGGTGCTAAGATGTTGGACTCCATTCTCAGGTTCTGAGATGGTGGGGAAGGGGTATTTATATTGATGTATATAGCTAGGTTAGAGGGTAGGAGTGTGTTAGTTGAGTAGACTGATACCTAAGTAAGAATGGGGTTTGGGTTTTAGAATGAGGGATTAGCCATTTGTGTGTGTGTGCGTGTGTGGATGTGTTTAGAGAGAGAGAAGGTTTTGTGTTGTGAGAGTGAGTGAATAAATAAGATTGAGTGGATGAGTTGAATGGATGATGAGTAGAAGAGAGTAGGAGAAGAAGAGACCACAGCAGGCAGCAGCTTGGGGGCTGCTGTGCAGCCCCATGTTGGCCCCACACTTGACCCCCATTATCCACTATATATACCCATATATATATGGTTATATGTGTGTGTGTGGGTGCCTTAGAGTGAGGTTCAAGAGGGAATGTTAGGATATGAATATGTAGATGTTAGTCTTGGTTAGAGTTTTGATATCTAGCTTATTAGATTTAGAGTTGAGTGATAGATTAGAATCATGTTAGTCTATGTTAGTGACATGATAGTGTGCATGTTTGAGTCCATGTTAGTAAGGTATTTGGATATGTTGAGGGTAAGACACTAGTTAGAGTTCGAGTATTGATATGTTAGTTAGATATTGTATAGATAGGTTTAGTTAGAAGTTTGATTCTTGGTATCTCATGATACCAAGTTATCATGATAAGGAAATGGTGTATTTACCTTACCTTCAAGGTAAATAGATAGTTACCTTATTACCTAGGGGAGGTATCAAGATACCAAGTTTCAGTATCGAGATACGAGGGTAAGTGGTTAGAGTACCCTAGCAAGGTACTAGAGTCTCATGAGATGAGTTAAGGTAAGGGTAGGGTAAGTTAGAGGCTAAGGTAAGGATTTACCTTGGAAAGGGTAAACGGGATAAGTTAAGATAATGTCTATTTCACAACATATGAGCTAAATACCTTAAGATATAGTTATAGTTAGGATTTTATGGTTGGTAATAGTTAGGAATAGTAGACTTAGACTAGTTTTGACCTCGGTTGACCACAGTTGACTATTTTGATCAAAAGTCAACAAAAAGTCAACCGTAGCCTAGTTTTGACTAGAACTTGACCGAAGGTGACCAATTGACCCTTGCTAGCCTAAGTTTGACCAGTTGACCAAGATAGCCTTGTTGTTGACCTAGTTTAACTAGATGTTGACTTGGGTTGACCCAGAGTTGACCAAGTTTGACTCGGACCTAGTTTGACCTAGACAGTTGACCAGGTTTGACTTAGTGTTGACTTTGCCCTAGATTGGCCTAGAAATCATGTAGATTTGCATCTAAATTTCATTGTCTTATTTAAACACATTGTAACTTATATTTCTCGGTTTAGGACATTGTGACTCTGGTGCGGGCATCTGATATTACACTACTCTTCTCAGAGTAGCAGGCGAGTACATTCTCTGATAGTTCTCTCATTTACTTGTCAATTACTGTACCTCAGTTCTAGTTAGTTGTATGCGATTCTCTGTTACAACACGAATGGATATTCTGGATTCATGTATACGACACACATTTATTTTCTGGCCTCTATTACTGGTATCATCATTCTGGCTTCTATTACTGGAATCACCTACTAGAATCATTTACTGGAATCATTTACTGGTATCATTATATTTTGGCTGGACTCATCTTGAATCATTGTGTCGGACTTCTGGATTCACTTGCTGAGAGGAGAAATACTTGAGTAAGACATGTAGTCATACCCCAATCTGGAATCTCTCAACTGGAATCTACTGGAATCTACTGGAATGATAGCCATCTCACACCCGGCCAGGTGTGTGATGTGCCGTATTACCTACAGCCGTTTACATGTCGATCTCGGTATTTTAAAACACACTGTTAGAGTATAGGCTGGACTCACCCTGGAATCATTGACCACTATAACTGGAATCATCCCTTACTGGATTCATCTTGTATTAGATTCATCTTGTACTGGACTTACATTGGAGTTACACTTGTCTACATTGCTGTCTGGACTTTATATCATATTACCCTGGTTCAGCTAGTTCTATTTTATAGTCTTTATTGCTATGATTCTTCTCTTGTTTAGTTATTTTCTTTCCTTGCACTTTATCTGTTTTCTTACCATCACTTGAACATAAACTGCCATATTCATCAATACAACTGTCTATAACTGCTGTATAGTTCTCTGTCATTTACTTGGGTTTTCTAGATGAGTTTGTACTCGTTCCTGTCCTGACTGGACCTGTTGAAAATTTTACAGATAATTGTCCTGAGGACACATGCCCTACATATTACGGACCAGGAGACGGGTTAGCTACCTTTGGCCCCGACACTCAGGAGTGATCAGGATTTAGTTTAGTAGACTGGCATCTATTTTTATTTAGAGCTTGTTGTATAGAATTGAGACTTGAGTTGTATTTGAGATTGTTCGAGATGTTGTTATTATTTCAGTAGTTATTGTTGTCTTCAATTTCTTAGTTATATTTATGTGTTATCTTATCGTGCTTAGACTGTGATTGAGTTACACCATATCTTATACTTGTCCTCCGTTCGGAGTTGATCATGATGAGTACATTATATACTGCATGAGTTGATGGTTAGTTAGAGATTTAGAACAGCGTTCTACCACCGACACTGCGGCGTAGGCTGGGCGCTGTTACGTACTCGTACCCTCACAGTGGGTGCGGGTCGTGACAGTATAATAGTATAGGGATCAGGCCGGCCAAAATGGAAAGTTATGCACAAGTAGTATAAGGTCAGGCTACACCCTACGTAGGGTGAGGGTGGAGCTATGCACAGGTAATAAACAAGTAGGGGTAATGATCACATAACCACTAATAACTCCCCATCCCCCGAATAGTATATGGATCCGGACATAACACGTCATGACACGGGATTCTCTAAGAGGGTAGCAAATCCCCTTAGGAATCGGCATCTATACAAGTACAAGAAACAAGATCGAACAATGTACCAGTATACCAAGTAAATCAGGAATGACATCTCATGATAGGATTCGACGTATACTAGTCCGTGTACCATCGTATCGAGAATTAAGTAAAACACTACAACTGAACTGGATATATTAGATATCAAGACAATAAAAACTATCAGAGAATGTACTCGCCTGTTGTCCTGAGCTAAGAAAATCGAACTACAAACCACTCAATGAGCCACGAACGGTCAACTCGCACAACAGTCTCCAAATGCTATAACTGATGTCTTCGGGTAAGCCTGTCCAACTCTGGTGTCCTTTTCGATCCTCCCAAGCTCACCTTTAATAATACACTATATTTAATATTCTATATAAATACACCATATATAAATTATATGAGTATCTACGCCTCCTAGTTGCTATGACGTTATTACGACACTGCATCTATTATATAAGTACATATAGGTAACAAAACCTCTCGTAAATAATATATTTAAATTCTAAAATTTATCTATAAATACTTATATATTGCTATAATACTATTTTTAATAGTAAAATCCTTTCACAAGAGGTCTTATGTCAATGCCACACATGACTTCCTCAAATCGACCCATTAATTTAGCCCCGAAACAACGATTAAATAAAATTAATAAATTCTGTAAAAATTCTAGAAATTATTTAAAATAGTAATATAATGTTAGACTTTGAACAACTTGAAGTTTAATATAGATTCATGGAGTTTTGACACTTTTGGACACAAGAAAAACATAATTTTTCAGAGTTCGGTGATACGACAAATGTCATAAATTTTTAAAAATAGCAACCGGATGCGAAACCTAACTTTCAGATATGCGTCGGAAAGGTATCGATGTCTAGATTCTTAATAAAAATATTAAAAGGTTAAAAACTGATCTTAGACAGGTGAAAAGTGGCCCGCAACAGAATTCATCAGTTTTCGATACCCTGTCGTAGAATCAACGTCACAGACAAACCGCTTGGAACTAGGAGATACAGCGATCAGAGTTTGGAGTAGACATACAATGGTAACTCTTAGATTTGGTTTGAGAAGAAACAAATGAGAAAAAGTGGATGAAACATCATCTACAAGTCGACTAACCTGCTGTGACGTTTCAGACTTCGATTCGGCGAAGTTTCGGCCCAAGTAGCATGTCGTGCACCCCTCTAACGGCCGCAAGGTTGTTCCTAAAGTTTTTAGGGTGGAAGGGGATGTTGAGAGGGATATCCAAGTGGTGGTGGTTGGCGGAGAAATTGAGAAGAAATTATATTTTGTGAAGAAAGGGGGGTCGGCTAGGGTTTCAGGTTTGGAGTGGTAGCCGCTAGGTTTGGGGGGATTTATGGAGTAGTGGGTGGTTATGAAGAGAGAGAAAAAGATTAGGGTTGGTTTCTATTTATACTATTAGGGCATGGGATTTGGTTTGATCTAATTTGGATATGATTTGGTCCTCCAAATCATACTATTATTAATAGGTTTCCTATTTTGGTTAGATGTTTGACCAAGCCAAATATATAAGGGAATATTATATATGGCTGCAATTAAACCTCTAATATTCTCTTAAATATATGTATACTTGGTTTGGTACTCCTAGTTAGGCTCTAACTAGTAGGGTTGACTAGGTTAGGGTCCGAGTAGCATTACTAGTCAAATTGGACCCAAAAATCAATTTAATGAGTCTCATGTGCCATTTGCAAATAAGTAGCCCATGAGAACTCGATTAGATAGTACACCATAGGCATGTGCATTGTTGACTCAAAATGGATTAAAACCAAATATTGGGTCATACGGTTTCGATCTATGTCAAGTCCAACAATTAAATTGGAAGTTGGCTTAAAATTACGTCAATGGCTCAAATTGGCCTAAGTTGGCACGAAATTACGCAAAGTCAAAGGAATGTTGAAAAGCAAAATTGGATGGGACATGATATATCAAACTCAAGGTGGACGAGTCTAGAATTCAAATATGGAACTGGATTTGAGAAAACAATATTTGTTGTGCTTCCAAAATCAAATCTACAGTAAACTACTAACATAGTCGTTATTGACTTTAATAAATTAAAATATCTATATAAAATAATTAAAAATAATTAAAAATAATTAAAAATAAGATCTAAAAATGAGGGGGCTTACAACCCTGTGTGTGCTCTTGGTACACTGGGTTGTCGCATATATTGAGGGGACTGCTACCCCCGGCTTCATCTACCCCCAGGGGGGTCGCGGATGTACCCCCAGGTGTTGGAAGCTTCTTTTTGGATCGAGTGCCTAAATAGACACCCCCTGTGGCTGTCGACGGTAGCCCTCCAGATGATAGTTTCCTTGCAATATTGGCCGAGATTGCCGTGCTGGAAAAGCCCATCTTCTTTCCTCTCTTGCCAGGAGGAACCTTCCGAGTTGAATTATAGGAGGCGAATGGAAACTCCTCGTCTCCCGGAATTTGCACATGTTTCTTAAGTTATTGTTGGACAGGTTCTGGCTGCTGCAGTCGTTGGAAAACTGACTACCGACCTTAAGGTGCTGTCGATTTGTCACAGTAGCAGTTGATGATGACTTGGGTGCAACGACGTCCCGAGAGGGACTCATCGCATGCCAATGTTGCCACCTTGCCTTTGTGAGTAATCACCTCATGCAAGTCGGTAGCAAGCTGATCTACTTTTGTGCCAATCTTGTGGACTCGGGTATCCCGAGCGCACAGGTGCTTAGGTATCATGTTTGCTCCCTGATCTGAGGCTAGTAAAAGAACTTGCTCTGGATCGTTGGAGGGAGGCTTTAAAGACCCACCCAGTCCGTTAGCCCTGGGGGACTGGACACGAGTGGTTCTGTACAACTTTCCATCAGGAGCCCGTGTAACAGTTAACGGGGCCCGCTGACAGTCAGCAACTTGGACTGTTAACTGGGCTTGTTCGGCCCGAATTGCCCTAGACTTCTTTGGCTTAGCACCCGTAGGCGCATAGTAAAAAGAGTCCAGATAGATACATCCCGCATTCTCAATGGGCCGCATGGAGTCGGGGCCGCATGAGAGACGGTTGAACACAGAGCTTCTGACAGGGCCGTATGAGACATCCTGTCTGAGGCCAGGATTGGTTACTGCATGGGCTATCTTCCTGCGGCCAGGGCTGGCTGCCGCATAGGCCATCTTTCTATGGCCAGAGTTGGCTGCCGCATGGACCGTCTTCCTGCGGCCAGAGTTGGTCATCGCATGAGTTGTCTGCCTGCTGCCAGAGTTGGCTGCCGCATAGACAGACTGCCCATCTCTCTTATACGACTTCTTCTTTGTCCGCATGGATTTCCCTTGTGCCCCTAAAAACTCTACATCGTAGTGTTTTCCTCTGCTGGATTTGGGGATAGTGGGGTCCTCTGCGGTCGGAAGCAAAGCCGCATAAGAGCTTTGGTTACCGTCTTGGGCTGTAGAAGGAGCTTCTTCGAGAACTTGGTCGGGGGCAATAGTTTTACGCACCGACGTCCTATGAGTCCTCTTTGGGTTGGCTCGCTTCTGTGACGGGCTGGCACTCCCTTCAAAGAGCAATTTATCGAAGGCTTGTTGGTCAAAATGAACCACAAGCATCTGCTATGTAAAGCCGAGCTTGGACGCGTCAGATTGTATCACCAGTTTCTCATCAGAAGAGATGGACGTCCCCAGCAGAGTCGCCATCGTATTTGCTATTAAAAATCAAAGACAGGTATTACAAAAATACTGAAATTGATTATAAACTCACTTATACAAAGAAAATCCTAGAAAGAAATCCTAGAAAACAATCTAAGTACAATTATTTAGTTTTTGATTCTGGGGGATGACGGTGGAGGCTCGAGAAAGTGTATCAACTCTTCCTTATTCCGTGGACTATCTGACGCAGTCCTTAGCTCTTGAAGGAATTACCTTTCGAAGGTTGCCAGCCTTTTGCAGGGGTGTGGCACCCTGCTATTTATAGTGGTATGTATTTTGAGCCACATAGATGGCCTGTGGCCACGTGGCTAATCAGCACGTGAAGACCCACTTTTTGGCCGCCAGTTGTCGATTTGTTGGGATTTTGTTGCAGCAAATCTGGGTGGTTGAGACTTGGTCAGCCTGCCATGTGTCCTATTGCAGGATAGGAATCATTTTGAACCGCATGAGTTTTTCAGTTTTCGACCATGTTGGGCCGCATGAGAATCATGCGGCTTAAATCGCAATCTTCCTTAGTCTGCATATAGATTAAGGACATTTAAGCCACATAGACTGTATTTTTGGGCCGCATAAAGCTCATACGGCTTGGGTTACAATCGCCCTTGGCCGCATGAAGTTCGGAGACTTTGGGGCCGCATATGTTTGAGCCGCATAAGGTTCATGCGGCTTGGATAACACTCCTTTTGGCCGCATGAAAGCGTATGAACTCTGCTTTTGGTGACGTCTCACGTCTTATCTTTTTGTCAGAGTGTCAGAGCTGTCATTTTTGTCAGTTTTGACAGAATTTGTCAGCTTTATCAGACGAACTAATCAACATGGCCGCATATCTTTCTTCTGCGGCTCGAATCAATCAGATTGTCGACGGGCCGCATAGGGTGTTAAATCTGTTATACGGCTCTCCTTTATGCGGACCTGTTTGGCCTAAAGTATTTATGCGACAAATTATGATCCGCATGAACCTCATATTTTCTATGCTTCTACAAGGATCGAAAGAAGATGTCGGAGAAACCATCAGGCCCGGGAGCGCTGTGCTCATCGAGTTCCCAGACTGCGGACTTGACTTCCTCCGCGAAAGAGGGGTTAGAAGCTGCTCGTTCTCACTATCGTTGATCAAGCTCGGGATCTTGGCAAGGAGATCAACATCCTTGATGATGACTTCTTTGGCAAAAAGTTTGGAATAGAAGTTTGTCGCGGCTGCTTGAATGCCCCGTTGATCTTTGAGGACCAAGCCGTCATCGTTGGAGATTTGGTGTAGATGGAGCTGTTGTCTGTGACCATTGACGCAGGAATGAAAGAAGTTAGAATTCTTGCCTCCTTCGGCGTTCCAGGTCAGTCTGGCTTTCTGCTTCCAGAATTTTGTCTCCACCTTCAGTCGGGATTTGAGGAGCGCACTGGAGAGGTTGAGCGACGCTTGGGTTTTCGGCGATCTGTCAGTGGTGTACCAAGCCTCAGTGCAGGTGACATCGTCTTACGTCTCTCTGATGGCCTAGAAAATGTTGGCGAAAGCGCTCTTGCTCCAAGAAGATAAGGCTCTCCTGGTAGCTTTGAGTTTGGCTGCCACTCGAGTGAGGGGGTCGGGATCATTAATGGATCTCCAGGCAGAGGCCACGATGTTTCAGAATTGAGGGTGATGTTGCCAGAAGTCCAAGAATCTGAAAGCTTTCTTGATGTGGTTTGAGTTGCTGTTAATCTCAATTCGGAGGGGGGGAATGGTCCAACTCGATGGTGTTCAGGTTGGAGAGGTTGGAGATGAGACCCATGTCGGACCAGCTATTGTTGACCATGGCTCGATCGAGGCGGGAGTAATGTCGGCGATTGCCTTCCTGCATGTTACACCAGGTGAAAGCGTTACCAGAGAAGGGAAGGGGTGTCATGTGGGCATTGAAGATAAAGTTGTTGAAGTCGTTCATGGTCGACTGTGGGGGCGGGCGACCCCCAGACTTCTCTTCCCTGCATGTGATCGTGTTGAAATCACCAATGCATATCTATGGGAGATTGATGAGTTGAAGATGGGAGTCCAAAAGAGTGTCCCATAAAAGCTTGTACTCTGGAATGTCGCAGCTACCATGGACAGCAGATAGCAGGCAGCGGGACCTGAAAGTGGGGTGTTCCACCCAGCTGGAGAGCGCCTGACTGGAGTCATGGATGGTTCCAAACTGGATACCGACAGCGAAGAGTATCCAGATGTCATTACACCCGGCGATACCGGACAGGAAGCCGAGCTGGAGCTGGATGGATTTGAGTCTTTTTTGAGGTATTTTGGGTTCGATGATAATTAAGATGTAAATCCGGTGGATTTTCTTGAGGCTTTTGATTCTCCTCTGTGTAGGTTTATTGGCCAGCCCTCTCACATTCCACGAAGGGATGTTAATCATTGGGATGGGGATGGGGGGTTGCTGAGTTTCGCGGCTGACCGCGTGGTCATGACCGTTGGCTCATGGTTGAGTTTTTTCTTCTTACTGTGATATTTTTTGGGGGTTCTCCGGGTCGCTACGGTAGGATTTTCTGCTGCATCTATTGAGCTCTGTGCTCTGATTCCTGATTTTTCCGACGGGAGGGAGACTACCTCTTCCTCTGTATCTACCAGCGCACAAAGTGGGTTGTGGGGGTCCAGGAACCCTATTTCCTTGGCTTGATCGAACCTACTTATCGTTGCTGGGCCAAAGATGGCCAGGTCGCCTATGATGGGGTTGCTGGAGTTGATGGGTGAGGCTGCCACGCTCGAAGGGGTTATCGAAATCTGCTACGGCTCCCGGTCACTGCTAGATGGATCTTCGGCTATCTCGGAGTCTGTGGCGATCTTCTTGCACTCTGTGGGAGGGGGAGGATTCACCAGGTTGTCTTTAGGTAAAATAGTTGAGAGGGTGCCGAACTTGTTGTTGAGGAGGATGTCCGGAGGCTTGTAGGTGATAATAGTTGTGCTCGACGGAGGGTGATCGCTGGGACTGGGAGGGGTGTCGCTGTCCTCGAAGTGGGTGTGAGAGTTAGGGCGGAGAAGAATTGGGCCTTTGTGGGTGGCTTGGTCCACCTTCGAGAGTTGTGACTTTCTTGGTGCTTTTTTCTTGAGCTCTGGGTATGCTCTAAAACAGTAATGTGTGGTGTGGTCTCTCATCTAACAGTGCTTACAGAAAATAATATTGTTGCCATACGCCAGCGTCTGGTAGATCGTCTATCCCCCGAGCTCAAGCTGAATTTGGGAAGGAGGGTCAGTGGACAGATCGAGTTCCACACAAATCTTCGCGTAGTTACCCATAGAGAGGTTGTGGGTTTCTTCAGCAATAGCTACGAGAGTCTCGAAGGACCTAGCGATCCTCTTGAGCACGGCCGGGGCGAAGTAGATAAGGGAAAGGTTGGGGAGGGTGATCTACGCTAAGATAATCGGAGAGTCGACTTTGGAGTTGAAATCGGGGGACCATTTGATAATTTTGACGCCATGGCCATCAATACTAGAGGTGCCTTTCGCTAGACTTTAATATAGTCAGAGTCGGATGAAAGGTGAAGGTACATGTTCTTGGGGTCCAAGGGCGCGACCCTGTAAACTGATGAGAGGCCCCAACCGGCGATAGCTTCTCAAGCTTTGTCGATCTTCGGACACCCCGCGGACAACTTTAGCACGAACGTCTTTGTGAAGGTGGGAGAGAGGGAGGAGATCTCTTCTTAGGAGAAGGGAACACGTAGAGGAAGTCCAACGCTAGAGGACGGGAACTCTATGTCTGGGAGCTCGATGTTCTCAGCTGGAAGAGGACGGAGAGTCCCACGGTCCGGACGTAGGATCTCCGCGAAGGTGGGGTCGGTGGGGGGTCGCAGCGAGAGAGGGGGGTCTGTCTCGGATGTGAGGAGGGGGGAGAGTGGGATGGGGTAGTGGGGGACGATCGACGCGCCCCTCGTCGAGGGTGACAAAACCGAACACAAGGGTACGGAGAGGGGCATGGGGAGTACCGAGCAGCTTGCCCGGCTCCGACGGCTATGTAGAAGCATGGAATTTCACAACCAGAAAGCCCATGCGCCAGACTACATGCGCTAGAGCTCGGAAGTACTTCACAGCAAAACCAACAAGTATAGACATTGAAAGAGGACTTTTTATTTAACATATAAAAGTCTATTACATGTCTAAGAAAAGGGTGTACAAAGGAAAGCTTCTACAAAGAAGAGATCCTAAGCTACAGCCAGCAATCACCATGCGCCCTCAAGCAGGCACAGCAATCACCATGCGTCCTCAGTCAGGCGCATCCCACCATGCGTCCTCAGCAAGGTGCATCCTTTTCAGCAGCTCAGTTATGTGCGTCCCAGTTATGTGCATCCCTTCAGCAGCACAGTTATGTGCCACCCTTCCAGCCAGGCTCACCTGATAAGTGCTTCGACTAATGAAGCATTTATTGAGCAGAACGAGGGTAGCAATCAACCCTCTAGCTGGAGGAAGGGCTCCCCAAACCAAGGAAGAGAAGAGCACCACAAATCTGTGGCCAGGGGAGGCTTCGAAAGAGCCTCCAAAGACCAAGGAAGACCGCAATCGAAATGAGGCTAAAGGAGCAGCTTCCAAACCCACCAGAGTGGGCAACACCCACTTTGAAGGAAGAAAGAGCCTAGCCCCGCAATTCCGATCTACGGCTCTTCCTGCACAACGAAGACGAGGCCCGGGCATCCCTATCTTTGGATGCAACAGGCACCTTCCGCCTGCCTCAGAAGCCCTCGACTCCGGCTTTTGGATGTAACAGTCACCTTCAAGTGCATCAATGAAGACTTGGCATCGCATCTTCACCCTCGGGAGCACTTCGTCAACAGAATGCACTCGACTACACAAGTTCATGTCGGAAGTACGTGAGAGAATGAGAAGTAAACCCTCTCTCCATGCCACTATTTATAGGCCGGGCAAATTAAACCCATGCGCCAAGTGGTTGGCTCTCCGAATTCCATGTAATGAATTTACATTTAATGGATGAACCGGACGCTTCGAATTCAGCCAAATCAAGACGGCTATTTAAAGCACTCGAAGAACTCAACAGACGGATCATTAAAGTCGTGTCACGAAGCGGATGTGCCGGCCAGACCGCGCATCACACAGACGCGCCCTTCAACATCAAGCGCATCATACAGATACGCCCTTCAGTACCAGGCGCATCACAGAGGATGCGCCCCCATGCATTCCCATACGCCTAGTGGAATGCCAATCGACGCGTCCACTCAGCTGTCTATCGAATGTCAGAAACATTAAATGCTGAACTGACAGAGTTGGCAACACACCTCCCGAAGTCTGAACAGTTGACAGCTTTTTCAGAAGATGAAGCATCGGCAACGTCAGCATCATCATTACTTTACTCCGACGGCTACTGCCATGTGGCCATCCAACCATCTGCATGCGCCTCAAAAGCCATGCGCCTCAGACTTTTTACTGATCCCTAAAGGCAGAAAAAAAGTCTCCACTTGAAGCTCTGCATGCGCCTCAAAAGCCATGCGCCTCAGACTGCTCTCTGATCCCAAAAGACAGAAGGAAAGTCGTCTGCATGCGCCTCAAAAGCCATGCGCCCTGAATGGTTCGTGACTCCTAAAGGTTACGAGGCAAAGTCTTCTCATGTGCCCAATCCTAGGCGCATCCCACCAGATCATCCCCCCCATCAAATCCGAGATCTCCGAGCCTTGAGTCGACGACACGTGTCCTTTGACTCAACTCACCCAAGTTTTGAGCAACAGAAAGATCTTCTCCTCTGCTACGTGCCGGCTCACAACAGCAGTATGAAGAATTCAACCCCTCGATCAGGGTGCATCGTCCATGCGCCTCCATCAGTAATCACCACATGGCGTCCCCACGTACCGGCGCATCCTACATGCGCGCATGAGCAACCAGCCTGCAAAACTATAAATAGAGGGATCATTTCCTTCTCACCCACATACAGAAAAGGCACAGAATACCCAACGAACGAATATATCACCAGAGAGGCAGATACAGACACTCAACGTCTTCCTCCTCTCAGCAAGCTCCAGCACCCAGAGCAATCCAAACCTTCAGAGAACCGATAATCGTCGTCAGCTCGTCAACGGAGTCAACGCATTACCACTCGCTCCATCGGCATAAGGAACCCAGATAAACAAAAGTGTACTCCTAGGACTACATCTAAGTCCTATATTGTAACACTGTTCTGTTTGTATTAAAATTTGTAATCAAAGAATTTTAATGGCAAACAAGCTGGCGACTCTGCTGGGGACCTCTTTCTCCTCCACCGAGAAAGCTGTGTCGCAAGACAACGACGTAAAGGTGGGCTCCTCCCACAAGACGCTGGTCGTACGCCTCAATCAACAGGCTTATGAGGAGTTCATCTCTGAAGGAAGTGCGAGTCCTTCGAAGCGGCTGCCAAAGTCGAAGAAGACCTGACGAGTCTGGGTGCGCAAGGTCGACGCCTCGGGCACCACCACCGAAGGGGATGCGCCAATCCAGCCTTCCCTTCCTGCTGACGTCCTCAGCAACCAAGATGCGCCCACCGATGCAGCACATCTCTCGGGAAAGCATGCGGCTGACCACATTCCCCAGCCATCTCCCTCTCAGGCGAAGAAGATGCGTCGACGGAGCAGGGGCGCAGCCAATGCCCCGCACATCACCTCTGATGCATCACAAAAAGTCTCTGTCTTTGACAGACTCACTCGCTGTAATGGCGAGGAGAATTTGGATTCTGAGTACTATGCGCCCCAGCGGGCTAGTACGAAGAAATCTAAGGCAGCACGGGCCATGCGCCCCAAACGTGCTATGCCAATAGTAAGCCAGAAGCATACGCTCACAATCATGCGCACTGCTGATGGCAAGCTGTACAAGGTCGACTCGAGTGCTGCGGCGCCAAAAATGAGCCGACCTTCAAAGTCCTCGTCTCACTTGGGCGCATCTATTGCGTGCACAACCAAGTCGTGTAAGGCAAATCCAGTGGTCTTGAACTCCCGCGCCTCCTCTGGTTGTGCGTCTGATGTCCGTTCAAGTCACATCAAATATTGTGGTTCCCCCACTACTAATCGGGATGCCTGTTTGGTATTAGATCAGGGGGCACAGCACTCACTTGACTACCCCGGCACTTGGCCTTGCCATGCGCCTGAAGGGGGTACGAAGGTGGCACTCTCCTCCAACGATCTGTGTAACGTGATCACTCACAAGCGCATTTCAGGAGAGTCGACCAACAAGCACGATGCGCCTCTCACGGGACATACTTGTGCAGTGGTCACCATCAACTGCTGTTGCAAGGCGGCAGTACCACCAAGGCAGTCAGTCTTCCAGCGGCTGCAATCATCGATACCTCTCCGACATCGCCTCGGAAAGAAGGTGTCAACAGAAGCAGAGCCAAGGGTTGCTTCATGCAACGTGATCTCCAACTCCTTGTCAGTCTGAAAGGCGACTGGCAACTCCTCTTCCTCGTCCAAAAGCCAGTCGAGGAAAACCAAGACAACCGTCTCATCCTCCGGAGTGTTCGAAGGCACTCGGGCGAGGAAGAAGATCTTGGAGGAAGCTGGGGGTAGTCAGACACTTGTCGAGCCTCCCTCCGAAGACGAAGCTATTTTCTAAAGCAGGGCCGGGGCGGATCTCCTCGAAGTCGGCCTCCCGGACACGGCTGGGGGTTGTCTAGCCTCCGCAGATCTGAGTCTCGGAGGCGAAGAAGGAACCGAGGGTAATCAGGCCCTTGCAGATGCGCCCGTGGTGAATGTTCTCCCGAACATAACCGGGGGTAGCCAAGACGAGGCTCGAGGAGAGGCAACTCCCCTATGTTTGCCATTGATTGTGAAAGTACAGAACAATTATCGGAGGACTGAACTTAGACTCACAATACAAACTTGCTTGTACAAAGAAAGCCTAGGGACGAAAACTTAAGTGCAGCAGTCTAAGTACAATTATTTATTTTAGATTCTGGGGGGTGACGATAGAGGCTCGGGAAGGCGACGGCAGCCCTGCCTTACTCCTTGGACGATTGGTATACAGCCTTGGCTCCTTGTGAAAAGATGGTTGGCGTTAACGAAGAAGTGCTCTTTTTGCTCCTCTGTTGCTCTCCTGGCTTCTCTCTCTCTCTCTGTGTATTCTTTCTCTGACTCTGTATATTTTTTTATTCTATTTGTTGTCGGCCCCTTGTGCAAAGAAATGATGCTGGCTATTTATAAGAGTGAGGTATGATCATTAGGGTTTGCTAATGATCATTGTTTTGGAATGTCGGTGCTCCTTCAATCTATCTGAACCCTTGGTCCTGATTATAATGAATCTCGGCCATTAATGAGGATAGCACCGAATCTTGTGAGCAATTAATGTTGATTACTTTAAATCTTCATGATTGATTATACCAATGCCCGATTGCTCGCCACGTGTCCCATTGGCTTGATAATAAATGATATGCCTTGATCTCAGTAATTATGATGATGATGTCAGATATATTTGTTGAGATTCGGTTAAATCGTCGATTGATCCGATGCCACGTGTTTTGATTGTGGGTCCTGCCAGAGCCGTATAGGATGGGCAACACTTGAACCGCAGAGAGATACTCTTCGTGAGCCGCATAGGACAATGCTTCATCGGACCGCAGGGAACGAACTCTCAATGAGCCGCATATGCATAGTCTTTGCGAGTCGCATGAGTTAGCGTTGTATTGAGCCGCAGGGGCTGAGCTCTCAGTGGGCCGCATATGGCTATTTTTTGCTAGTCATATAGGGTGACTTCTCAGTGAGCCGCATGAAGCTGTTCTCTATTTAAGCCGTATGAGATTTGCCACGTGGCAACCTAGGATTTCTGATGGATCGGGTCAGAGATCTTCTTCTTTTCCCGAAGAGTCTGTCATTATGGCATAGTCATTATGACACTTTATGCCAGAGCCGCCACAGTCGTCAAATCATGTCAGAGCATTAAATGAGGCCACTATTTAAAGGGCCAGCTGTAGGGAAGGATCTCAGGGGGACACGTAGCATGGATCGAGCCGCATATTCCTGCTAAACCGCATACACTCTCGAGCCGCATGAGACAGAGAGTCTTCCTTTGAACTGTATAAGACAGCTCCCATATGAGCCGTATGGGCTTCGTATCCGGAGCCGCATGGACCATTATTCTGATATTTTCCATGCTTCTACAGGACCCCCTTCAAAGTTTTCAATTTGTAAAATTGAAACACTTTGAATAAGAAGCATGGTCCCGTTCATGCCGCATAAGTGTCCTAGCCGCATAGATTCATCTGTCCGCATAGGCTCTTTGCCACGTGTCCTGACTACGTGTGCAAATCTTCATCAAATGCTCTTGATTTGTTTTCGAATTAACGCCGTCTTTTGGGGGAGGATCCTAAAGTTTTTATTCTTTTGATTGTCCAGTTTGTCTCGACAGCCGAAGGGTCGATCTCGTCGTACGAGGCATCGGTTCATAGTTCTTCTGTCTATAAATATGCGTATGTCCGGTTGGATTTTTTAGACTTTTTCTTGACCAAAAGCTTCTGTCTTTGTCTCCTTCCTTCATCTGATCAACCGAAATGGCGCCTACGATTTCCAAAGTTGTGAAGAAGGCCGCGGCGAAGAAAAAGAAATCAGCTTCGTCTTCGACTGTCGTTTCCCCTATCCGCCTTGACGTTCACGTCGTCATCGAAGGTAACAACTGTGTAGAAGATAGGGTCTGCTCTACTGCCTACTTTGTGTACAAAACTATGTGGTTCGCATACATGTCCTCTGATCGTGCCGCATGGGATGTACCCCATGTCTGAGCCGTATACACGTTTAACTTACGTAGTCTGCATATATATATCCTGTGACCGAGCCGCATGGAGTATACTCCATACGAGTTACGGGGTCCGCCTACACATCTCATGATCAATTCGCATGGGGTATGCTTTATGTAGGAGCCGCATGTGAGTTCAACTTACGTTGTCCGCATATACGTCCCATGACTTGAATCCGCATGAGGTTTTCCCCATGTTCGACCCGTATGCGAGTTGCCTTCAACGAGCCGCATGACTCTTTAGAATATCTTTTACTTTATTTTGTTGTTTTGTTCTTGCAGTATCTCCGCTGGACGCTGAGGTTGCAGTGACAGAAGAGCCGCCGCCTCCTGCCATTGACCATGGGTCTCCCTTTGTGACAGAGACGAAGAAGGAGGAACCGTCGTCTGCGCAGGATGGTCTCTCTCCAAATGTTGAGGCTGTTGGGGGTGGTAGCTCTGGGAATTCTGATGCTCCTATTCTGGACGAGGATCTCCTTCAACTGCATCCCTCGTATATGAAGTGGTTGAGGGAGTGGTATATGCATTTCTGTAACAAGGTTTTAGGGATTCCTTGTCTGTTTCTGTCTGTTTAGCTGTGGTTTGTGTTTTCCCTTTTAGTCTGAAGAAGTAATGAAGAATTTCCTTTGGTTTTTTTGTTTGTTAATTGTGTGAATGTAGCTGGACATTCTAATGAATGGAATGTACTTGCTTCCCTCTTTTCTTGTAATGGTTACCTTTGGTTCTGTGTGAACTTTGTATCCCTAGTGTAGATTATGACTGGGTACTTATTCTGAAAGAGTGGGGTTATATCAAATCTGGGGACTTTATTCCACCAATGGAATCTTTGCTCGTCTGGGCGACGTAGTTGACTTCAGAGTCAATGTGTCGAACTAGTCAGTGGTTTGAGCGGTCGACTGCCTCGCTGACGGACTATTTCTTGACGTTGTGTGCCTCTGAACCATAGTTGTTCCTCTGTCTTGTCTTGCTTGTTTTCTCTTTATTTCTATCTTGTAGCAGCAATATAATCCCGGAGGATGTGGAACTTTGAAAGTGGATATGTTTCGTCTCATCTTTTCTTTCTTTGTACTTGGGTGTTTTGTGGAACTGGACTTGCTGGGGGATTATTTGTGGACCTGTTATCCTAGGCGTACCTTGGTTTTAGGTACGGATAACAAGTTTGGACAGGATGTCCGGAACAGCCGTGGCAAAGTGGTCATGGATGTTCTCGGTGCAAAAAAAGGAATGCCGTAGAGCAGCTGGGCTCCCGGGGCATGGTGGGGTAGTGGATTTATGCTAAGAAGCTTTAGCAAAGGAATATTTGTGGACCTATTATCCTTGGCGTACCCTGGTTCGGGATACAGATAATAGGGTGAAAGGAAAACCAACATATTTGCTCAGAGGTCATGAGGACATGGCAAGCATGAGGGTTTTACCGTGGGACCTTCCTGCTCAGAGGTAGTGAGGACATGGCAGGGGAGGTTTCACGGGGGATATTCGTGGTCAACAGCGGACATTTGTGGACCTATTATCCTTGTCGTACTCCGGTTGTGGGTACAGATAATAGGTCGAAAGGAGACCGACATACTTGCTCAGAGGTAATGTGGACATGGCAAGCATGAAGGGTTCTTCGACGGAGCCTTCCCACTCAGAGGTAATAATGACATGGCAGGAGTGGGCTCAATGAAGAGGGAGTACATAGAACGACTCAGAGGTAGGAGAACGTGGAGGTTCTATGTGAGGGGCGGTTTGTTTTTGGTGGAAGTGAAAACGATTCAGAGGTAATAAGGATATGTCCGTTTTCGGAAATTTATGGATCGATTACCCTTTTTGTGCACTGAGAGTGCGGGTATTGGATCATGAGGGAGGATCTCTTCCAGGGAAGCAAGTTCAGAGGTATAATCATACGTGACTTACTATCTGAAAGAGTGACCGAAATGTGAGTTCAGAGGCACCAGCGAGTACATAACTCGGTAAATTAACATATTGAGAAAGTGGGAGTCCAGCGACACCAGCGGGTACATGACTCAATAATCTAAAGGGGATGTAGGGGTGAGTTCAGGGGCACCAGCAGGTACATGACTCGATAATCTTGAAATGTTGTGGTTGTGAGTTCAGTGGTACCAGCGGGTACATGACTCGATAATCTGAAATGCTGAGGGTGTGAGTTCAGTGGTACCAGCTGGTACATGACTCGATGAACTTGTAGGGAATGTCGTTTAGATATAATATTTCTTCAGGAATTTGCCGTTGACCGGCAGCATGAGCAAGTCTCCGTTTTGCTTTGCAAGGCGGTAGGCACCATTGGAGAATACCGTCTCAATGATAAATGGGCCCTCCCACTTTGGCTGGAATTTGCCGGTGGTCTTGTGAGTCATGACCATTGGCCTCCGGACTGCTAAGACGAGATCGCCTACCTAGAATGTTCTGATTTTGACCTTCTTGTTGAAGGCTCCTGAGATGCGTGCTTGGTATAGCTCGATCCTTTGCTGAGCTAGGAGGCACTTTTCATCTAAGGCCTCTAACTCTTGCAGTCGACGTCGATAGTTATCATCGGTTGTCAATTAGTGTGTGAGGGCGACACGTAGTGAGGGGATCTGTGTCTCCAAGGGGAGGACTGCCTCACTTCCGTATACCAGGGAGAACGGTGTATTTCCGGTGGCTGTTCGGACCGTGGTGCGGTAAGCCCATAAGCACTCGCCGAGCTTGTCGTTCCAGTCACGTTTGTTGGAGGAGACAAACTTCTTGAGAAGTTTGATGATTGTTTTGTTGAACGCCTCTGCTAACCCATTTGCTGCCGGGTTGTACGGCGTCGAGGCGATATTCTGAATACGGTGCTTATCGCAAAACCGATAGAATGCGTGGCTTGTAAACTGCGGACCATTATCATGGATGATCCTTCAGGGCAGTCCAAAGCGGTAGATGACGTGGTGTTTAAGGAAGCTGATCATGTTTGAAGTCTTGACTTCTGCGAGTGGGACAGCTTCCGCCCATTTAGAGAAGTAATCAGTGATCGCAAGTATGAAGCGATGTCCTCGGGAGGAAGGTGGGGTGATTGGACCAATAATATCCATTCCCCATGCTTCGAATGTCCAGGACGCCACTGTCGAATGTAAAAATTCAGAGGGTTGGTGGATGAAGTCCGCGTGGACTTGGCAAGCTTTGTACTTTCTAGCATAATCTATCGCGTCTGCCACCATTGTGGGCCAATAGTAGCCCATTCGGCGAAGGCGGTCTTGCAGTTTCGGGCCGGGCTGGTGGGCCCCGCAAACACCGTCATGGGCTTCTCGTACGGCTTCTTTGGCTTCTGCGTTTGACAGACACCGAAGCAGTAATCCGTCGTAGGAGCGACGATACACCATTTTCGTCTCTGTATCGTAGAAGAATCTGAGGGAACGCCTTCTGATGGAAGTAGCTTTCTTTGGGTTCTTAGGCAGGATGTCGTAGACGACGAAGTCGATGAATGGTTGTCTCCAATCTGGGGCGTCATCGATCGTCTGTACGGAATCACTTGCGACGAATTGCACATTGTTTTTGGGACAGTCCAGTTCATGGCCTATCACTTCCACTGATTGCCGATCATAATTCGAAACTGCTAGGGAAGCGGCGAGACCAGCTAGGGCATCGGCTTCAATATTTCAGAGTCTGGGGACGTGCTCGATGAAGAACCCCTCAAATGCCGAGATGATATTGATCGCTATTTGATGATAAGGGATCATGTCTTCATGGCGTACCTCGTACGAACCCCGGATCTGATTGACGATTAGTTGGGAATCGCCGTATGCTTCAAGGTATTCTATCCCCAGCTCTTTTGCAAGTTGGAGGCCAATGACCAGAGCGTTGTACTCGGCCACATTGTTAGAACAGGGTTCAGTGAGGGAATAAGCACGGTTAATCACCAATCCGGAAGGAGAGATTAGTACTACTCTGACTCCGATGACTATATTGCCTTTAGGTCCGGTTCTCGAAGCGCCATCGAAGAACATTCGCCATATATTTTCGTGGGAGGTTGTATGCGAGTCGGCGACCTCATCTGGGATCTCTTCGTATATCCTGGAGGACTCCGAGCCTGGGTGGGCTGCCAAGAAATCTGCCAGGGCTTGACCTTTGACTGCCTTTTGGGGGACGAAGATCATATGATAAGGGGACAGCAGTATTGCCCATGTAGCGAGGCGAGAGCTGAGTGCCCCTGGTTTAGTCATAAGGACCCGGAGAGGGTTAACTCGTGAGATCACATGTATCGTTTGTCTGATGACATAGTATCGCATTTTCTGAATAGCGAACACCAGAGCGAGGCATTCCTTCTCCACAGCGGTGTATCGGTGCTCTGGTCTAATCATCATTCGGCTGAGGTAATATATGGCCTGTTCATGGCCTGCATCGTTATTCTGTGCCAACAGAGCACCGAGGGAGTGTTCCATTACTCGTACATAGAGCAGAAATGGTTTTCCAGGGACTGGGGCTACCAAGAACGGAGGATTTGACAGATATTCTTTGATGCTATCGAAAGCACGCTGGCATTCTTCGTCCCATACGAATGAGACTCCTTTCTTCATGAGGTGCGTAAATGGCCGGCATCACCCGGAGAGGTTGGAAATGAACCTTCTGATGTAAGCTAGCCTTCCCTGAAGGCCTCTGAGTTCGTGGAGATTTCTCGGGGGACCCATCTCCATGATTGCTTTTGTCTTCTCGGGGTCTACATGGATACCCTTTGCAGTGATGATGAAGCCTAAGAACTTCCCGCTAGATACGCCCAGGAAGGACTTCGTAGGGTTCATCTTCAAATTGTGTGTCCGCATTAGGTCGAATACCGTCCTTAGATCCTGCAGATGGTCTCCTTTGCTACGGCTCTTGACGGCTATATCATCAACATAGCACTCCACCGTCTTGCATAAGTGGTCTCTGAAGATGATGCTCATAGCTCTTTGATATGTGGCGCCAGCATTCTTTAAACCGAAAGGCATGACTGTGTAGCAGTACGTGCCAATCGGTGTTCGGAATGATGTATGCTTTTCGTCGTCGGGAGACATCTTGATTTGGTTGTATCCCGAGAAGCCATCCATGAATGACATGCGCTCAAAGCCGCAGGTATTGTCGATCATGATGTCTGTGATAGGAAGGGGGAATTCATCTTTGGGGCATGCCTCGTTCAGATTACGGAAGTCGATGCAGATTCAAATTTTCCCATTTTTCTTGAGGACAGGTACTATATTGGCGACCCAATCGGGATGTTGCTCCTCACGAATGAAGCCGCTGGCTATTAGTTTGTTGACTTCAGCTTCGATCGCGTCCATGATGCTTGGGCGGAAGCGTCGCTGTTATTGTTTGACTGGCTTCGCATCTGGCCAAATATTAAGTTTATGAAGAGCGATGTCAGGATTTAACCCTGGCATGTCTTCATAGCTCCAAGCGAACACATCAATGTACTCCCTGACAAGTTCTAACAGCGACTCCCGTTCTTCGTTGGTTAGGCTTTCACTGATGAAGATCGGTTTTGGAGAAGATTCGCTGCCGAAATCCACTTATATGACCTTATCTTCAGTAAGAGGTTCTCTCAGTTCGAATCGCTTTTCCCATTGCGCGTATAATTGCTGGGCCCAAGGTTCTAGCTTGAGGATTTCGGGGATGTCTTCGTCTTCCTCGTAAGCGTCGGTGAACGTCATGTTGACTGACATGACTTGCCTGAACACATCTCCGATGCTGGTATCTGAGTCGGAAGTTGGCGATCCGGTTGAATGCGACTGCCAGTCGCATTCTTCATCTGAACTTTCCGGGGTCGTAGTAGGTGTTACATACCCTAACCCGCATCGAGTTTTGTTATAGTAGTTCCATGGTTTGCCCGCCGGGGCTGGCAGCTTCAAAGGTAATCGTCGCCCAGTGTCATAGTTCAATCCTGGCGTAGTCTCTAGATCATACCCCTGTTTCTGCATGAGATACTTGGATTGAGGGCTATAGAGATACAGAGGCAGTCTCCCGGCATCTGACCCGAGGTCGTCTTCTTCTATGGTGCGGGGATGAGGGTTGTTCGCCCGGCCGAAGATGACTGGATGATCCCCTCCCTTGTGTATTCGGTAGGCGTCTTCTACTAGAGTAAGCTGGATTGCGGTGTTCACATTTGTCACCTGTGTGTGTAGGTGAGCGCCTATGCCGTGTTCCATAGCATACATCGTACATAGCTTATTGAGCTCGATGTAGTTCAAAGATAACCCTTTATTGATGAAGTAAGGTATCTTTTCTAGGGGGATTACATCATCAGCGGAGGGGACTTTAGTGTGGGCGGCCACATACTTGGCTAGTTCCGGTTCCTCTTCGACTACCCCCTGTGTGAACGAAGACTGAAAGGACGACCTAGGAAGCTTGATTGTCAGTGGTCCAGTTGATGGAGCAGAGCGTGGGGTAGTTGGCAGACTGGCGACCCCCAGTTTGGCATTCGATGTGGAGCGAGGAGTGGCTGGTTCGCTGGAAGTGTCAGACCTTGTATCGAGGCGACAACCTTTCTTGGGAAGGCGTATTGTCAATGGCCTGTCTGAGGGGTTGAGCTTCCCTGTTTGTGGTTGACTGACTCTTGGTAATCTGATTGTTAGTGGCTCCGTTGTGGGTCTCGGCACTTGGTCGGATCTCGGCAGCCGGATTGTCATCTGCTCCTCTTGCGCCGAGAGGCTGATTGCGTCCTTCCTCAGAGTGGCGGTGAGGGGTGCAGACTTGCCCGGTTTGCGAGCTTGGAGGTGGATCGTCAGGGGTCCTTCTGATCCCGTGGCTGTCTCAGTATGAGCTTGTGCGTCTCCTTCATCCAGGTGCCTCGTCGACTTTTCGTATAAACAGGAGTCCGAGTAGTAAGATTCGACCCCTTTGAAGGGATCGATGTCAGCAAACTCTGTCCTCACGAAGCCGTGTCTGTCGACATATTTGAAGCACTGGTGTAGCATGGAAGGCACGATCATATAATCGTGTATCCATGGGCGCCCCAAGAGGATGTTGTAAGAAGTGTCTGCATCTATGACGTAGCAGGTGACCTCGGATTGGAGATCGCCAATCTGACACTTCAGACGAATCTTCCCGATAGGGTAGCTCCTGCCCGAATTGAAACCGCTGATGGCGGTGCTTGTAGGTGTTAGGCGATGCATTGGAATACGGAGATGATGTAGCAGACCTTTCGGGATGATGCTTATGGAAGAACCAGGATCAATGTGCATCCGATCCACTTTCACGTCGCCGATGTATCCCGTGTAGTATAGCGGGCGATCATGTAGGTTGGTTTTGATGAGCATGTCCTGCGGAGTGAAGACGATGTTGGGCATTGCTCCCGTGCAGGCACTATCTTGGAGATCCATGGTTGAGTCCTCCCCAGTGAGATTAGATTGAGCGAGATTGGCATCGGCATTTTGGAGTGCTTCGCTCAATGCAATACGAACATCTTTGGAGAGCCTCAGGAGTTCATATAATGACAATTTGGCCGGAGTGTTAGCCAATTGTGCTAAGATGTCAAAGTTGTAGGGCCTCTCTAGCCCTTGGGCTGCATCTTTTCGGAGAGATTTGTCGAAGCGAGTCTCCTTCGGCCTAGGCTTGTCGGTCGTCGAAGGCTGAGCCGGTCCCAGAGCATCAGTTGCAGTGGGTTGATGATTTTCAGCTGGACTATCAACCACAGGTTGGGATTGCGCTCCGGACCGCGTGACGACGGCTGTAGCTTCCTCGTCGTCTGCTGAAATTGTGCGGCAGGTCTTGATTTTTCTACTCTTTTTGTTGGTGGGAGATGGTATAGGCCGAGTTACTTCTGATACCAAGTCTGGATGGACCCACATGACCTCTCCTCTTGAGGTGGTGAGAGGTACTAGACCAGCAGCTTGTTCTCGGGGCGGAGGAAGATTGGTAATCTCCATTGTCGCAAGAGGGACGGGAATTACCCCGTCTTGGGTCTCCATTGGAGGGAAGTTGCCGAATTGTACGGACACCATATTGGCTGCTACGGTTACCTCTTCGAAGTCGATGGCCAGAGCGTTCGAATCGATGAGGCTTTGGATGTACCGTTTTAGTTGGTAGCAGTCATGTGTAGCGTGGTGTACATAACGGTGGTAATGGCAGAACTTCGGGTTCTCCAAATCAGCCGGCCGAGGCTCCCGTCTTGGTGGAGGAAGCTGAATTCTACCTCCTTGTATAAGCATGTCTAAGATAGGCTTGACGTGGCCGTCTTCGAAAAAGTAAGTGATCTGAGGCCATTGCTTGTCTGCTGGCTGTGGCTCGGGCTTTTGGGCCGTGTCGGCCACCATAGCCTGTTTTCCCTTGCTGTCCCGATTGTTGGAAGGGTTACACCCATTATCGTTATTGAGACGCTTGCCCTTGTTTTCTCCTTCTGAGATGTGCAACCCCAGTTGGCGGGCCTTCTTCAGTCGTTCTTCAGCGCTTGTGTTGCTGATGATGAACGCCTTCTAATCTTTGAATTGACTCTCGCCCATCCAGAGACTGATCGTTGGAAGCAGTCTCTTTTGGCAGATTTCGATCAAAGAAGAATCCGGATTTCCGAAAGACAGCTTCATGGCGGTCTGGCGGAACCGCTCGATGTAGTTCCTTGTTAGCTCCTTCTCCCCTTGGACGACGTCCATGAGAGTGGACATAGTGATATCTTGTCCTACTTCATAGAATCGTTCCAAGAACATGCGCTTGAAGCCGGCGAAGGAATGGATGCAGTTGTCCGGTAGATTGCGGTACCAATCAAAGGCGACTCCTTCCAATGCTCCAATGAATAACCGTGTGAGGATCGCATCTTCATGGGGCAGATGGTCGGTGGTGACCTCAAAGTAAGTGATGTATCGACTTGCTGAGGTTATGCCATCATACGGGTTGATGTTGAACGGCTTATATCTTGGTGGAAATGGAACATCCCTCCACTCAGCAGGATATGGTTGCCGTATTCTGAGATCTTGGGTGTTTTCTCGGGCATGAAACGTGGCACGGAGCTCTTAGACCTCTCTTCTTACTTCTCGGGTCTCATCTGTCGTAGCGGAGGCTGTTATTTCGGGAGGATTATTGCCCAGGTTTGGTGCCGCTAAGTTCGAATTTATATTGACCGCGGGGCCTGTGTTTGTTTGACCAGGCGCTCCTCCTTGTAAAGTAGGCAGGGCCGCTTTAATCTCGTCTACAGACTTGACCAAAGCAAGTAATATGGCTTCGAGACTGTCGATGCGCTGGCGATCACTGGAACCACCTTGATCGCTGTCCGTCATGAACACCGTTCTTACGTGAGGAGTGATGGAAGGAACGGTGGAGGATGTGCCCTCTGAGTCGTACCCATGCACCGAGAAGTCATCGGGATAGGTAGGAATGTTCTCTTCGGGCTCGGACTCGGAGGGAACGGTATCCCCAGCTTCAGAGCTTGCCTTGTCTGGAGAGTTACGGATGTCCTCGGGGGCATCAGCGTCCGTTGCTCCTGATGGAAGAGTTGTTTGTGCGGACTCGGTTCCTTGGAACATCGGATTGTTGCGGATGTTCGGAGGAGTGTTACCCCCAGCTCCTTCAACCCCCAGCGATGTGGATGATGAATTTCCTATCGAGGTAAATTTCGTCTTTGAACGGGTGTGTTGGAATACACCAGTGGAGGGCAGCCGTTTAGACGACAGTTTCTTAGTTGTAATGGTTGATATCTTCGGACTGGAGACGCTCGTTTTCTTCCTCCTCTCTTCGGCGGGAACTTTTTGAGCAGAATTGCAGGAGACAACGGGAGGTTCCTCTTCTTCTGAGTTCGGGTGTTGTAGCCTTTGGAAGGCGGATGGCCGAGCTTCCGTCATTGTCGCGTTGTTGCAGCAGCAATTGACGATGATTTGGGTGCAGCGATGCCCAAGCGAGGACTCTTTGCACACCGACACTCCTTCTTTTTCCTTGCGTTTGTGGAGGATCGTCTCCCGCAGGTCAGAGGAACCACTCTGTCTGTTTGCCACGGGGGGCTGGACTTGAGTGGTTGTATACAACTTTCCATCCGAGGTCCGTGTGATAGTCAACGGGACGCTCCGATAGTCAGAGGTTGGGACAGTTGACTGGGCTCGATGAGCCCGCGCTGTCCTAGACTTCCTCCTTCTAGCACTTGTGGGTGCGTAATAGGAGGAGTCCATGTTGAATGCCACAGAATCTGGCTTATCATACAGAGAATCATCAGGGTCGGGACCGTATGAGAGACGGTCGAAGACCGATCGAGAGAAGCGTAGAACGGACGCTATGCCGTCAGAGTTGGGTACCGTGCAGGCTGTCTGCATGCGGTCATCTTCTGCTGTCGGATGAGTTGTTTTTGGGCGGTTAGGAGTCACGATCGTGCAGGCTGGCCGCATGCGGTTGGCAATAGTGGCCGCATGGGTTCTCTGCAAGCGGCTGCCTCCTGTAGCCTCATGTGTTTCATCTATGTGATTGGCGACTGTAGCTGCATAAACTATGCGGCTGCCAGATGTGACCGCATGATTCTTCTTCATGCGGCCAGCGACTGTGGTCGCATGAGCCTTTTTCACTCGGCTAGCACCCCTATGCGGCTCAGTTCGCGTAGAGTTCCTCTTTGCCTCTGCAAGTCTAGCATCAAAGTGTTTTCTTCTGCCGGACTTGGAGACAGCAGAGTTGTCTACGGTCTGAAGTGGGGCTGCAGAAGAGTCCTTCTCACCGTCTTGAGCAACAGAGGGTACACCGTCGGGGGCTTGGGGAGGAGCAAATGATTTTGGCCTCCACTCTTTGCGAGCCTTCGTCGTGCGGGTGCGCTTCTGGACCGGGCCAGCGCTTCCTTCGGAGAGCATCTCTTCAAACGCTTGTTAGTCGAAGCGGACGACCATCTTTTGTTGCGTGGAGCCAAGTTTGGCTGTATCCGATTGCGTCACCAACTCCTCAGCCGTGTAGAAGTTTGTCCCCAGCAGAGTCGCCATTGTGTTTGCCATTGATTGTGAAAGTACAGAACAATTATTGGAGGACTGAACTTAGACTCACAATACAAACTCGCTTGTACAAAGAAAGCCTAGGGACGAAAACCTAGGTACAGCAGTCTAAGTACAATTGTTTATTTTAGATTCTGGGGGGTGACGATAGAGGCTCGGAAAGGCGACGGCAGCCCTGCCTTACTCCTTGGACGATCGGTATGCAGCCTTAGCTCCTTGTGAAAAGATGGTTGGCGTTGACGAAGAAGTGCTCTTTTTGCTCCTCTGTTGCTCTCCTGGCTTCTCTCTCTCTCTCTGTGTATTCTCTCTCTGACTCTGTATATTTTTTTATTCTTTTTGTTGCCGGCCCCTTGTGCAAAGAAATTATGCTGGCTATTTATAAGAGTGAGGTATGATCATTAGGGTTTGCTAATGATCATTGTTTTGGAATGTCGGCGCTCCTTCAATCTATCTGAACCCTTGGTCCTGATTACAATGAATCTCGACCATTAATGAGGATAGCACCGAATCTTGTGAGCAATTAATGTTGATTGCTTTAAATCTTCATGATTGATTATACCAATGCCCGATTGCTCGCCACGTGTCCCATTGGCTTGATGATAAATGATATGCCTTGATCTCAGTAATTATGATGATGATGTCAGATATATTTGTTGAGATTCGGTTAAATCGTCGATTGATCCGATGCCACGTGTTTTGATTGTGGGTCCTGCCAGAGCCGCATAGGATGGGCAACACTTGAACCGCAGAGAGATACTCTTCGTGAGCCGCATAGGACAATGCTTCATCGGACCGCAGGGAACGAACTCTCAATGAGCCGCATATGCATAGTCTTTGCGAGCCGCATGAGTTAGCGTTGTATTGAGCCGCAGGGGCTGAGCTCTCAGTGGGCCGCATATGGCTAATTTCTGCTAGTCATATAGGGTGACTTCTCAGTGAGCCGCATGAAGCTGTTCTCTATTTAAGCCGCATGAGATTTGCCACGTGGCAACCTAGGATTTCTGACGGATCGGGTCGGAGATCTTCTTCTTTTCCCGAAGAGTCTGTCATTATGGCAGAGTCATTATGACACTTTATGCCAGAGCCGCCACAGTCGTCAAATCGTATCAGAGCATTAAATGAGGCCACTATTCAAAGGGCCAGCTGTAGGGAAGGATCTCAGGGGGACACGTGGCATGGATCGAGCCGTATATTCTTGCTGAACCGCATACACTCTCGAGCCGCATGAGATAGAGAGTCTTCCTTTGAACTGTATAAGACAGCTCCCATATGAGCCGCATGGGCTTCGTATCCAGAGCCGCATGGACCATTATTCTGATATTTTCCATGCTTCTACACCCTACAGGAGAGCGAGGCCGAGAGTGAGGCCTCAACCCATCCATCTACTCCCGGCCGCGTCATGACAGTAAACGTGACTGGGGCTGATGCCGAGTCTGATGCGCCGCCACAAGACCTCGTCCAGCACATAGACACATTAGAGGGAGGACTCAAAACCCTCTCTGCCTCTATTCAGACACTGACTTAGGCAGTGTTTGAAATACGGTCAGCTTTGACCAGAACACCTTCTACCGGTCCCGACCCAGGGGCCAATGGAGAGTCGAGTGTACCCCTTCAACGGGTATCCTCGGACACAGATCGCCGAGAAGCACCTCGGACGTCGGAGCCCTCAAATGCTCAACATCAGGCGGTACCACCTCCCCGACTCCCAGCTTCACGGAAGACGTGGTCGAGATGATCAGGGACTTGCGCGAGCGCTTTGAGTCCAAGACGAGACAGGAAGAACGCCAAAAGATGGGCATCCCCCAGCCTTATCCCCTCGAATGGAACATGGTGGTTTTTCTTCCAAAATATAAACCACAAACACTGACGCCGTACGACGGGAAGGACTCTCCGCGTCGCTATCTGACGTACTTCCTGTCACAGACAGGGCATCTTCCAAAGGAGGACGCGCTACTCACCAGCATATTTGTTGGGGCACTGAAAGGAGTGGCGTACGACTAGTACTGCAGCCTCCCCGACAATTCCATATCGTCCTTCGACGACATGACGTGCCTCTTTCTCGACCGCTTCTACGACGGCAGAAAGGACATGACGATGGCGTCCCTCATAGAGATACGCCAGAAGGAGAGGGAAACGGTTCGGGTGTTCATCGAACGCTTCCGACAGGCCTGCTTTAGACTACCTCCGGGCATGCCAGAACATGCGCTCCTCTCCTCCTGCAGCATGAACATGCTGCCTGCAGTCAAACTCTGGCTC
This sequence comes from Iris pallida, assembly GCA_029216955.1. NCBI lineage: Eukaryota > Viridiplantae > Streptophyta > Magnoliopsida > Asparagales > Iridaceae > Iris > Iris pallida. Next base: position 369,373 of record JANAVB010044620.1, on the reverse strand, counting down.
AACTCTACTCCTCCTTTCGACTGGAGTTCCTTTATCATTGAAGCCGAAGCCGCAGAAAAGAAGGCGGCCAATGCGCGTCTTCTGGGAGCCAGCTTCCCCGCCTTTGATGACAAGGGGAAACGGCCCGCAGCCAACAACCCAGGACGAGAGATCAAGGGGAAACAGGCATTGACGGTCAATGCCTCAAAAGGTGCGTCGGCACCAACTCAGAAGCCTCCACTTGCACCTAGGCCGAAGGAGGTTTATTCGTTCAACGACGAAGACACCCTGCAACTCTTTGAGATACTGAAGCAGGGTGACAAGATCAAGCTGCCGGACCCAAAGCGGCCCGATGAGGTTGGGAAAGTGGACAACCCGAGGTACTGTCACTACCATCGATTTGTCGGACACCCAACCAAGGACTGCTATGTCCTCAAGAATTACATCCAGCGCATGATCAATGCGGATGTAATTTCCGTCGACTACGAAGAGAAGACGGTGTCGGCCAATATGATGTCACTCCAGTTCGACACCTTGCCGCCAACTACAACATAGGATGGCGTCGTCCCCATCCCTAAGGCGACAATGGAGGTGGTTAACTTACCACCTACCCGTGACAACGTGAGTGGACTCATCCAACTCACCACATCTCGAGGAGAGGTCCTATGGGTTCACCCCGACCTCGTCTCCGAGGTGACTCAACCGAAGGTACGCCCTACCTCCAAATCCAGAGACATGAAGATCAAGTCTTGCCGCACGGTCTCTTCTTCAACGGAAGAGGCACTTCCTGTGCAGACGCGTTCACAACAGAACGTCCAACCCAACGAAGCTGCCATCGAGGTGGTGCCTCCTTGCACCATCCCTGCTGCCCAGGAAGAGGGCCCATCTAAGCCCTCAGCAGCCAATAAGCAGAAGCATGTGGAGGCTCGTTTCGACAGACCTCTACGAAAGGAAAATGCTTCGGGGCTAGCCAAACCCCACCACTTCGACATACTGGCACAACTGGCCGCCTATCCTTGTTCGAGCTCCTGCGTCTTTCCAAAGACTCCCGAGAAGCTCTCTGTGAAGCTCTGAAAGATGCTGAGTCCTTTCTCAGACAGGACAAGCCGCCTGAAGATCTTCCAACTACATGTGCGTACTGTCACTGTACGGATGAAGTTATCCCGAACATAACTTTCACCCAACAAGACATGTTGTTCAAGCACAACCGACATAACCGGCCGCTGTATTATACAGGGTATATCGGTTCAGTCAAGGTGAAGCGGATTCAGATCGATCCGGGGTCTTCCTTCAGCATCATCCCGAAGATGCTGCTTTCAACACTGGGGATCCCAATGTACCGGTTGGCTCCCTCCAACACAACAATCAGTGGCTTCAACGCCAACAAAAGTGAGCCGCTGGGCAAAATTTGGCTGAAATGTCACATCGGAAACCTCAGAACTGAGGTGACCTGCTACGTTGTGGATGCCGATGTCAACTACAACATCCTGTTCGGTCAACTATGGTTGCATGAATACATGGTGGTGCCATCCACGCTCCACCAGTGTATGAAGTATGTGTCCACCAACGGTGTCATCCGGACGGAGTTCACAGACATTGACCCTTTCAAAGGGATTGAAGCCTACTTCACCGATGCTGACTTCAAGTCACCTGACGAGGAGGAAGCCAATGATGCTGACGACGAAGCAAAAACAGCAGCAGAGCCGGACATGGAGCTCGAGGTCACTTCCGACGCTCCTTTGAGGATCCGACTCAAAGGCAAACCGCCTCAGAAGTTGCCTTCCATGAGCATTAAGCTACCCGGGAAAGCACCAGCTGCTCGTGAAGCTCCCCTGAAGATACGGCTCAAGGAAAAGCCGCCTCAAACATCGACTCCCCTCGTGGCAAAACTACAGGGGAATACGTCAGTCACTGGAGGCACAGCGGAGGCACCTCTGAAGGTACGTCTTAAAGGCAGGCCGCCGCCATCCCAGCCGCCGGAGAAAGCCCACGTAGTCCTCTCGGACTCCAAGACCAACACTGTGGTGGACTCTCCCGATCCTATTCCGGTGCTTACAGATGAAGAGCTGGGGGACTATATCTCGGCTAATGTAGATGCCCCCTCTCTGGACAATGTAATCCCGCGGGATAAAATCTCACATTTCATCAATAATAGAGTGTCTTTTAATTATTCTTGTCTTCCATATTGGAACGCTATGTATACATTAGATAATGCTCTACGGTCGTTGCAAACACAAATAACGACCGTCCATCATGTAAATAAAGTAGTCCCGTCTCAAAGAGTCTGCTACATAGTCCCGCCATGAAGTCGAGACGAAGAATCCATCATCTTCGGCAAAGTCGAGCGTCATCAAGACCTCCCGCCACTCGAGCCAGAACCAGATGCCGGCAGAATGCAACTCTACCGGTACACGGACAAGGCCAAGTACCTCATCCAGAAGATGGGTTACGATCTAAAAAGCGACAAAGGCCTGAACTACGGCAAAGGTCGGCGTCTTCCTCTCCGGCTTCCAACTCCTAAAGGGAAACCACAGGACTACTACAACCGAACTCGACGGGGGGTAGGCTATGTCACGCCACCATCAACTCCAGAGAGTTCAGACGCAGAAGAAGTAGAACATTCTCACTCGTCTGAAGTATCAACATGGGACTCTGATACCAGTATCGGCTCAGTCTTTAAGAGAGTGCTGTCAGCCAATATGACATCAGCACAACCTCAAGAAGATGAAGGCGAAGACCAAGCGCCTGAACTCTTCGAAGAAGAACCCTGGGCTCAACGCCTAGAAGAACAATGGGAGTCTCGTTTTGAGTTACGTGAACCTCTCACCGAAGACGAAGTCGAACAGATCGACCTTGGGGATGGATCTTCTTCCAAACCCATCTTCGTCAGCAAGAGCCTGAAAGGAGAAGACCGAGAATCTTTAATCCAGCTGGCTAAAGAGTATATTGACGTCTTCGCCTGGAGCTATGAAGATATGCCGGGACTTGATCCCCAGATCGCGATGCATAGGCTGAACATCTTACCTGATGCCAAGCCTATCAAACAACAACAGCGGCGTTTCCGTCCGGACATCATGAACGCCATCGATCAGGAGGTAGACAAGCTCTTGACCAGCGGCTTCATCCGTGAAGAACAACACCCAGATTGGGTAGCCAACGTCGTCCCCGTCACCAAGAAGAATGGGAAGATACGGGTTTGTATCGACTTCAGGAATCTCAACTCTGCTTGCCCGAAGGACGAATTCCCGCTTCCAATTACCGACGTGATGATCGACAACACATGTGGCTTTGAACGTATGTCTTTCATGGACGGGTATAAAGGCTACAATCAAATCAAGATGTTCCCCGATGACGCAAAATACACGTCATTTCGGACTCCAAAGGGTATTTTCTGTTACACAGTAATGCCCTTCGGCTTGAAGAACGCTGGTGCGATATACCAACGAGCTATGAACACCATTTTCCGTCAGCACCTTCGCAAGACAGTCGAATGCTATGTTGACGACATCGCAGTCAAGAGCCGTCTCAAAGGAGATCACCTGCAAGACCTCAAGACAGTCTTCGATCTCATACGAGCGCATCAACTCAAGATGAACCCCGCTAAATCCTTCCTAGGGGTTTCTAGCGGGAAGTTCTTGGGCTTCATCATCACGGCGAAAGGCATTCATGTCGATCCTGAGAAGACCAAAGCCATCCTTGATATGGACCCTCCGAAGAACCTTCGAGAACTTCGAGGCCTACAAGGACGTCTGGCATACATTCGGAGGTTCAAAGCAAACTTCTTCGGCAAATATCAACCCTTCACCCAGCTTATGAAGAAGGGAGTCTCTTACGTCTGGACAGAGGAATGTCAAAAGGCTTTCGACGACATCAAAGCTACTTGACGAGCCCACCAGTCCTAGTGGCACCCGTCGTCGGCAAACCGTTTCTCCTTTACGTCCGTGCCATAGATCATTCCCTCGGCGCTTTGCTAGCTCAGAACAGCGATACAGTCTATGAGCAAGCAATCTACTACCTCAGTCGAACGCTCATCGGGGCCGAACACCGGTACAACCCCGTCGAAAAGGAGTGCTTGGCTTTGGTGTTTGCCATCCAGAAGACTCGCCATTATGTCTCGGGCCAGACAATTCATGTCATTTCCCGAGTCAATCTGTTCAGAGTCCTCATGACGAAGCCAGGATCATTGAACTCCCGGCTAGCCACATGGGCGATCCTGCTAACACCGTACAATATGGTGTTTGTTCCACAAAAAGCTGTTAAGGGTCAAGCTCTGGCTGACTTTTTAGCTGTACACCCCATCCCAGAGTCCTCAAAACTCTATGAAGACATCCCGGATAAGGTCCAAGAATCAAACGTCACCGAAGAAAGCTCCGTCTGGAGGATATTTTTCGATGGCGCTTCAAGAACAGGCCCCAAAGGCAAAATCGTCGCAGGAGTGGCGGTGGTATTAGTCTCTCCCGATCAACTGGTCGTCCAGCGTGCCTATTCCTCTCGAAGCCGTGCTCCAACAATGTTGCCGAGTACAATGCGCTCATTATGGGACTCCAGCTAGCGCAACAGCTGGGGGTAAATCATCTGGAGGCCTACGGCGACTCGAAACTCGTCGTAAACCAGATAAGAGGGCAATACGAAGTTCGCCATGAAGATCTGATCCCTTACCACGAAGTTGTATTGAACATCGTTTCAACCTTCACCGGGTTCTACATCGAACATGTACCCCGTCTATAAAACTTGGAGGCCGACGCTCTGGCTGGCCTCGCGGCCTCACTGGCAGCGCCCCTCGGAACTCAACACTATGTCACCGTCGTCGGGAGAGACTTGGTCTGTCCTAAAAACAACCTATGCTCACACATGGCCCACGCCATGCCGACAAATACTGGTGTTAATGTCCGAGACTGGAGGTTCCCGTTCATCGACTTCGCTGTCTACGGAATTCTCCCAGAGGACCCGAAGGAAGCCGTCTCAGTCAGGAGACGCTCTCTTCGATTCTACTACGATACAGCCACTAAAATGCTGTACCGACGCTCCTACGATGGACTTCTCCTTCGATGTTTGTCTAACGAAGAAGCAACCGAAGCCCTTCGAGAAGCTCACGATGGAACCTGCGGGGCCCATCAACCTGGCCCTAAGTTACAGGATCTACTGCGACACATGGGCTACTACTGGCCAACCATGGCCGCTGACGCTGTTGAATATGCTAAGAAGTGCCATGCGTGCCAACTTCACGCAGACTTCATACATACACCGTCAGAACCACTACATCCTACAGTCGCCTCCTGGCCCTTCGAGGCTTGGGGTATGGACATTGTGGGACCTATCACCCCTCCTTCATCAAGAGGACACCGCTTCATCCTGGCCATAACCGACTACTTCTCCAAATGGGCAGAAGCAGTCCCACTGGCGGAAGTAAAGAGCTCCAGGGTGGTCAGCTTCATCAAGCACCACGTCATCTACTGTTTCGGGGTGCCCCGGAGGATCATCCACGACAATGGTCCTCAGTTCATCAGCCATATTTTCAGCAGATTCTGTGATAAAAATCGTATTCAAAATGTGGCATCAACCGCCTACAATCCGGCTGCAAACGGATTAGCAGAGGCGTTTAACAAGACTATCGTCAGGCTACTCAAGAAAGTCATGTCATCTAACAAACACGATTGGGACGAAAAGCTTGGCGAATGCCTTTGGGCCTACCGTACAACGGTACGGACCCCAACAGGCAACACACCATTCTCCCTGGTCTACGGGAGCGAAGCGGTACTGCCTCTCAAGATTTAGATACCTTCACTTCGCGTAGCAATCACAAACCAACTCACAGAAGAAGACAATCAACGTCGTCGTCTGTGGGAACTAGAGGCACTTGATAAAAAGCGTCTTCTAGCTCAATAACGCATCGAACTCTACCAAGCCCGTATATCACATGCTTTCAACAAGAAGGTCAAGCAGAGGACTTTCCATGTTGGCGACCTGGTTCTGGCAGTCAGGAGGCCGACGGTGTTAACTCACAAGACACCAGGAAAGTTCGAACCCAAGTGGGAAGGGCCTTTCATCATAGAGACGGTATACTCAAACGGTGCTTACCGCCTCGCCAAACCCAATGGGGACTTGTTCATGATGCCCATCAACGACAAGTTCCTAAAGAAGTACTACTCTTGACATCTTTCAGACATGTGCTTCCACCAGGGGATCTGTGGATTTAATCATCAGGACTCACAGACAATTCCCTTCCAACGAAATCATATGCTTCCGGAACCCAGCTGTTCCGTAAGCATCCTGCAGTAGAATAACAACCACGTCCACATCACCTCTGAGTTGTCCCTCTACACCCTACAAAGCGGAATCTTACACTCCGTAAGACTACGCTATCCTTCATGTTTACCACGTCCACATTACCTCTGAGTAAACATCTCGTACAAACAACCCCTGCGTTGTTGTACATTGATCGTAGAACTTCCACGTCCATATCACCTCTGAGTAGTTTAGCGTATCCCCAAGGATCATTCCTACCACGTCCATAACACCTCTGAGTAGGAAGATTCTATCTTTGAACCCAATAGTTGCCACGTCCATATTACCTCTGAGCAAATATGTTGGTTCCTTCAAACTTATTATCTGTACCTAAAAGCCAAGGTGCGTAAAAGATAATAGGTCCACACAAATCATCAAGTTCATGATAACAAAAATGAACATATCACAAAAAGTTACGTACTTTTTTATTTTCTAAAAAAAAAGAGAGTAAAGGACTACACTTTCCCCAGCAAGAGTTGCAAAAATACAAAAAGAAGAGGCTACAATCCCTAAACATCCCCAGGGTTGGCTGAAAGCTCTCTAACTCGGTGTCTCAAGTCTGCCACACGAGTCTCCACAGTCGCCAGGACTCGACGCTCAGCTTCTTGACGCATCGATTCAACAGCCTCAGCAGAAGTATCGTTCTCATGCTTCTCATCAAGCTGTTGTCGCTGCTGAGCCAGGGCAAGAGTCCGCTGAGTGAAAGTTGCTTCCTCCTTCTTGAATGCTACGTGTTTAGCCTGGACACGTTTGGCATCTAACTGGAATCGGGCCCGCTGGTCCTCAAGGCGGCGGATCTGGGCGTTGATCTTCGCGATATTAGCGTCCAACGCGGCTCGCGTTTCCACTGTCTCCCGCATGGACTGAGACAACCGCTCTACCGCAGCTTCAGTCTCAGCCACTTTGCGCTCCCAGACACTCACAGTGGCCTGGTAGGAAGACTCAATCTCGGCGATCAGCTTCCCCTTCTCCGCATCTATCAAGACGGAGAGGTCATTTCGCTGGATGCGCTGAAGTTCCGAGAGCCGCTGGTCCAGCTCAACTACCGAAGCCTCCAGGATCTCGGCCATATGATCATGACCTTGGTGAAGACGGATCAGGTCAATATAAGGCATTGCCAGAGTTCTTGTCGTCGCAAAGCTCCCGTTGGCATCCATCACTGCAGATACACCCCTCTGTAACATTTTATACATTGCCTCGACGATGAATTTCACATATTCATCTGCATCTACCAGTACCTGCGGCGTCATAGCAGGAGTTGGAGGAGCTGCTCCAGTTAGCGGATCGGAAGAAGGTCCGCCGACCTCAACTTGCGAGGCTTGAACCTCGGCACCAACAGGCTCTTCATCAACAGGGGCTGGACTGCTTGCCCGAGGAGCCAAGGGAACAGAGGAAGCCGGCAAGGCGTCGAGATAGTACCCCAAGTGGAAGAAGCAACAGAGAGTTCCATCACACTCTTACCTTTCCCAAACTCGAAAGTACTACTGACGTCAGTGGTCACCTCTTCAGCCCCCAACGTCCTATCAGCAGCCAGTACTGCCCCTGGTAGAACGGGGAGATCGACACTTGTCTCCTCACCCACCCCAGGAGTCGGGGCCGTCAGACGAGTCTCATCCTCTACATCGACTCCCTCTACAGGGACAAGATCTGCCGCTACCTCCTGATTGGTAGCCACCTCAGCTTTCGCCGCTAAGTCTGGGGTAGGGCTCGGCAATGTTGCAGCCGACCCCCCTTCATCATGACAAGGAGGAGAATCAACACTCTCCTCTGTTCCAACCACCTCTGTTGCCCCTGCAACAGGCTCTTGCAACTCTGGAGCCACGTCATCCGAAGACGACGAACTTGTCACGCCCCAGAACCAGAATACTGGAGAGCGGGGGCAGACATAGCCAGCTACGTATATGAAATGGAATCCATCTCGCTATACATCACGGCTGTCTAGATACATGAGGGTTTATCTACAAGCCAACTGTCTCTTAAGGTCATGAACAAGCCTAGTGTCTCAATCACAAGCAAGTAAGTAAAAGTCACAAGATGTATGATCATTAAATATACAATAGTAAGGCATCCCAAATATTACATATTCAGTTGATCATGAAGCTAGTCGTTACAAAATGTCAGGACTAGCAAGAGTTTAGTCATACATGATCAACCCTAGGATCTCTTAATCATGTTACAGTCCGTAGGCAGACAGTAAGTAAGTGCAATCGAGCTAAACAGGTGCTCGTCGGCTAAACGCCTCAAAAGAATATGTTTACAATAAAGTGGGAGATCAAAATAAATCCACTCGTTGCCAGGGTTCCGTCTAGTGGCCACCATCTGGCTGGAAGGTCGGTAGATCCTCTGGAGCTGCTCCGAAATCTGGCCACACAAAACCAGCTGGGTCAGACCCCAGAAAGAGCAAGTGCCACAAAGGAGGCCACGAAATAAGAACAAAAGCCAGCACATCAGATCATAAGAAAATAATTACATCATAAAGATAATTAATAAGAAAAAAACCTGGCAGGTGATATACGATGAGATAACCATGGGACTATTCAGATAACCAGGTTACAACCCGTAAACCAAACAAGGACCGGGGTTGTAACCCTTCGTCTGAACCGAACTTGGAATTCTCACCATTTATCGGTAAAATAAATACAAGCATTCTGGTCATGCAGCAATCTGGAACAGGATCGGGACAAGACTAGACTGGTTAGACTCCATCCAATCATTTCACGGCCAAGCAAGAATTACGGCTTGATACTTTAACTAACTAGGGTTGTCACAAGCCTAATTACTAACAAGATGCAGTAAGATTATTCCACAGCCAGAAGCCCTGTAGACCATCCAGGTTACCCAGGTCGAAAGATTAGGGTTGAATTCAGGTGGGTACATCGTCCAGGAAATGCATGTACCCTTAGGTAGCTTAAAGGGTGCAACACATGATAGTGTGCTGGAAATGTGCCCTACTCGACGGCAGGCTACAGATCCCAGGCGCGCCCAGGTAACGGGATTGCCTGTAGCTGGGAAATCTCTTCATGACTACTGTGTTATTCTAGTTATTAGCCTTAGTCCATTTTAGTGGGTGCTCATGACCGTGGTACTCAGGAGTCCCTGTCCTAGACATGATACAAGACAGGACTGGTTTATTTATACAAGCACAATCGCCAACGGTGTCCAGGTTATTATACAGGTCATGTCATGTCAGATAGCCGTTGCAACAGCTATTCGAGATAATCATGTCAGGTTATCATGCCAAGTGTACTTGTCAGGAGTGCGCCACGACGGGCCACTATCAGGTCATGTCAGGTTACTATGTCAGGAGTGCACCACTACGGGTCACTATCACTTCATGCTCAATTATCCTTTCCAAACATATTACATAAATTCGTGATTATCAAGTTCATGACAAAAGGCGTAAGGATATAAAATGGGCGTAAAATATCTAATAAAATATCAATATACAGGGCTATAGAAGAGCCAAGCTTAAGGAAAATAAAACCAAATCTGACACGCTGACATGAGACCAAGTCAGCCAAAGGCCATATGCTCAGTGCAAGTTATACGCTCAGGTCAACCTACGCTCAGGCCAACCTACGCTCAGGTCAAGCCATGCTCAGGTCAAGCGTATGCAAGTCATACGCTCCCAAAAGGCAGCGTATGGGGTCGATATGACTCCTTGTCAAGCAAGCGAGCGTATGCGAGTCATACGCTCCCAAAAGGCAGCGTATGGGGTCCATACGACTCCTTGTCAAGCAAGCGAGCGTATGCGAGTCATACGCCCCAAAAGGCAGCGTATGGGGACTGCGCTGCGCTAAAGAGCGCGCGCAACTCAGTGGCACAAGCTAAAAAGCTCGTGCACTGCTCACTGTCTTCTCCAAACAGCAAGAACTCCATGGGTTGAACCCAAAGCTTCAAAAGTCCATAACTTAGTCAAAATAAGTCTAAATCCAAGTTTGCAAAGTTCTATCTTGGGTGAAATTCAATCCTCTCCAACATAAGAATATCAAAACCCATAAAAATACAACTTAAATAGATCAAAACCATGCAAAACCGAAAATAGAAGAAACTTAGATCTAGAACAATGGAGACTCCAAATCATAAAATGTCAAGTTCTAATGTTGATCACCATGGCCTATTCTAGCTAATGGACAAATAAAAAGTGGTTCTCAAGTGGTGGCAAGGTGCACTTGCCTAGACCTCTCTCTTCTCTCTTTGGTAGGTAAAGGGAGTAAATGAGGAAGAAGAAGATGAATAATGAAGAGAGAGAATGAGGAGGGCTAATAAATATAAATGGTGGTGGTAGGTAGGGGGTTTATCCATGGTTCATGATGAACCAAATCAAAACCAAGCCAAGCCGAACCAACCAACCCGAACCAGGAATAAACCAAGCCCAGAAGGAAATGCCAAGCCAGGAAATCATACAATACAAGAATAAAATACGTACACGTATTCCAAGGATACGTAATATGAACCACAGGCATTACAGAACTCTATTCCACTTCATCATCGCGAGGCCCCGTATCCGTTGGACCTTCAGCGTCCAAGCACCCACGGCAGCTGGCACCATCCCGGAAGTTGCTGCAACCTCCGCGTCTCTTTCAACAAAGTCTGGAGATACTGAAACCTCCGCAGGAACATCTTCAGGACTCTCCTCCACTGGAGACATTAATATCGGAGGAATGTGCTCGTCAGAAGAGCTTGCCACTTTCCTCGGCTTACTAACACCCAGTTTCGAAACACGGGTCTTCTTCTTCAATGATCCCTACAAGAAGAAAAACACAGGTCACCAAAATGACAAGATGAGCCAAAAATTACAGAGGACTCCCTACCTCAGCAGGAACTGATTCTGCTGGCGTTACAGGTGGCACTCCTGCCTTTGGAGTTGACGACTTTCTCGACCTTTTCGGTACAGAGGAACCAGCCTCTGCGTCGGCCCGTCTCTTCCCAACAGAGGGATCCCTCACTGAGGCTGCAGCAGCAGCCCGATATCCCATCAATTCCGGCGGACGATATGACCGGGTCGCTATCAACATATTTGTCGTGGTCTCTAGCTGAGTTCCAACAATGAAACTAGTCTCCCTGTCATAACCAGGAGACGCAGTATTCATGGTGCAATACAGCTTAACGGCCGAGTACAGGATCTGTGGCCGAGGGTTGCAAACTGGCGTAGTAAAACGAACACCAGTACACCCGGCATTATAATATTGCCAGCCCCGGGCTCCATCCAGCAAACTCCCGATAAACCCCAGACTGCTACTGGGATTCCACAACATTAGCTGGGTATAGCCAAACTGGCGAGCAAATCGGCTGGGCAGATATGGCTCCAGATAACATCTATTTTGGTTGCGGTAGACCAGGTGAGAAGGCCGAATACTTTGCAACCAACGAAAACCCTATTTCGGCAGAGTAATCGCATCTTCACCAGAGTCGTCCAAGTCTTGGTCAGCCTCGAAGTCCTTAAATATGGGGCCAACCTTGACAATCTCCCACCCCTGAAGGTAGGACAAAACCCTCCTGCAAACAGGGACGCCCGTGTGTAACCACTTCCTCTTGTAGAAACGGCGGATAAAGGCATCTCCTTCAACATGATCCTCTTCCGGACCGGGACTCATCACGTTCGGATGATACAAAATCAACCATCCCATAAGATAATGGAACGGTAGCTCGGCCCGGGGAAAGTTGTCGTTTCTACCTTTCCCAAGGATCACATCATCAGCAAAGTTCCTCAAACCCCGCAACAGGTTACACACCATCGCGGGGAGGAGGGCTAAAGGTCGTCCAAAGACCAATTTCACGGCGGGCAAAATAAGGTTCCGGTATACCCTCTCCACTGCACCAGATCTGCCCGCAAACACACAATCCCGGAGCCATATCATCAAAAATGTCGTCAGCACCGCCTTAGACGACATCCGGTGCGCACAGTGCCAGAAGCAGCTATACGCGTTCTCGCCACTCTCATTTGAGCCAGGAGCTCTCTCATCCAGCCGGCTTATCTCAGAAGTCACTTCCGCAGGTTTCAGCCCCTGCGGAGTTATAAACCGGATCCTCGAGGAGTCCGCCAAATCCTGCTTGAAAACATGATCCCTCCAAGCAGTCACATGAGGCTGAGTCTTGCCCTTGTCCTTCCGGTGCATCAGATAATGATGGCTCGCTATTTCTTTAAAAATAGCCATCATCTCTGGGTCCTTATTTTCCAGAACCTTGATCTCTTCATTCGACGAGAAATATTTCTCGTACGGTTTTGAGCCCCAAGGAAGGTTGGACACTTCGTACATCTCATGGAGAGCCAACCCCAACTCCCCGATCGGAGTATAAAAGGTACCAATCTGGGTATTGAACAACTCCAAGAGTGCGAGGAACATAGGCTTATTGAGATCTACGCCAGCCTGTGTGGCACGGATAGCGGCCGTCAGCCCAATCTCCTTAAGCTCGGCTTTGAACTTCGAAACCACCCAAATGGTCAACTCGTCCCACCTCGGGATATGGTGACACCAACCTTCAACTCTGAAGCCACCTTTCGGATACGTGACCTTCGATGTCAGCATCCGATTTGCAAAGGTCGGAGCACTAAAGGAAAACGTGTCGCTTGGGACTTCACTGTAGAGGCTCCCAGGACACAAAGTTCGGCAACTAAATAAGGAACCGGATCACGAAGCGGCCAAGGTATCCCTCTGGTTCGAGGTAGCATCACTCGAAAGGGTACCTCCTAAGGCCCCTCCTTGAGAAGGAGTAAGTTCCCAGCGCATCCTTCTCTTCGAAGCCAAACGGTAAAAGGCCGTCAGCGGCAACTGGTGGTCAAGTTGTCGCATATACAGAACCATGCCTTTCACAGAAAAGAACCAGTCTTCTCTGATCTTCAGTATCTTCGCTTCAAAAGAGACCAGTCGATCACCGAACAGAAAGGCAGGTTTTAAGAAAGTCACATCCTCAGATTCAGCAGATTTCAGTTTACCGCTTTCCATCATACTCTGGAGGAAAATCGGCAACTGGTTCTGGATTTACAGCACTCTCTCACGAGGTTGGTTCTGTAAGATAGCATCCTTCGCAGGGTTGATCATCGCATCATCAAAATCAACTCCCATTTGACAAAGAGAAGCGTCCAGGAGGACCTCATTCAGCAAAGGGATTGTCATCGACACTGGCACAACAAAAGTAAAAGTCAGGCAAAAAGATAAAATGTGTCAAGCAGCCTGGCGCATCGTCAGGGTGTAAACCCATGCGCTTCAGCAGGGAAGCTTCAGCGCATCATCAGGGTGTAAACCCATACGCTTCAGCTTCAGCACATCATCAGGGTATGAACCCATGCGCGTCAGCTTCAGCTTCAGCGCATCATCAGGGTATGAACCCATGCGCATCAGCATTGGAGCTTCGACGCATCATCAGGGCGTAAGCCCATGCACGTCAGCAAAGGCTTCGACGCATCATCAGGGTGTAAACCAATGCGCGTCAGCAGTTAAACCTCGGTGCATGATAATGGCCTAAACCTATGTACGTTGGCGGGACCATGCGCGTCGGCAGCAGAGAGTTAGGACACACCAACTCAGCCGCATAATCCGAAGTTCATCTGAACAAAGAAAATAGTGGAAGAGACGACACCCACCCGTCACCGCGGGTCGAACGTCGGCCGGAGTCACAATGGTGACAGGGGCATCCTCTTCGGCATACTCCGCCGGCTCCTTTCCCTTGCCAGCACCGTCGCGAGGAGTCTTGGGAGCCATTCTTTGAGAGAAGAAAAGTTAGGGTTTTTGAGGAAGAACTCTAAAAAAGCAAAAGCAAGGAGAAGAAGAACTCTCTCTCTCTCTTCATCTCTCGCCTATTTATAGAGCTTGGTCGCATGCGTGAACCGATGACGTGTGATCTCAGCCGTCGCCTCGGGCTCTGTGAAGAGATAAACGCAAATAAAACCCAAAAGATCATCATTAATCTTTTCGGTTACCGAGGCGTCATCATTTGTATTAACTGAGCGGAGCATGCGCCCCATCACTAATGCGCGGAGTATCTATGCGCCCCGACAGTCATGCACCTCTGCCACCATGCTTCTTATTCAAAGTATTCCAAAACTTATCCAAAAGTTTTGAAAACTTTGAAGGGGGTCTTGTAGAAGCATGGAATTTCACAACTAGAAAGCCCATGCGCCATACTACATGCGCCAGAGCTCGGAAGTACTTCACAGCAAAAATAACAAGTATAGACATTGAAAGGGGACTTTTTATTTAATATATAAAAGTCTATTACATGTCTAAGAAAAGGGTGTACAAAGAAAAGCTTCTACAAAGAAGAGATCCTAAGTCTACAGCCAGCAATCACCATGCGCCCTCAGTCAGGCGCATCCCACCATGCGCCCTCAGCAAGGCGCATCCTTTTCAGCAGCTCAGTTATGTGTGTCCCAGTTATGTGTATCCCTTCAGCAGCACAGTTATGTGCCACCCTTCCAGCCAGGCTCACCTGATAAGTGCTTCGACTAATGAAGTATTTATTAAGCAGAACGAGGGTGGCAATCAACCCTCTAGCTGGAGGAAGGGCTCCCCAAACCAAGGAAGAGAAAAGCACCGCAAATCTGTGGCCAGGGGAGGCTTCGAAAGAGCCTCCAAAGACCAAGGAAGACCGCAATTGAAATACGGCTAAAGGAGCAGCTTCCAAACCAACCAGAGTGGGCAACACCCACTTTGAAGGAAGAAAGAGCCTAGCTCCGCAATTCTGATCTACGGCTCTTCCTGCACAACGAAGACGAGGCCCAGGCATCCCTATCTTTGGATGCAACAAGCACCTTCCTCCTGCCTCGGAAGCCCTCGACTCCGGCTTTTGGATGTAACAGTCACCTTCAAGTGCATCAATAAAGACTTGGCGTCGCATCTTCACCCTCGGGAGCACTTCGTCAACAGAATGCACTCGAGTACACAAGTTCATGTCAGAAGTACGTGAGAGAACGAGAAGCAAACCCTCTCTCCATGCCACTATTTATAGGTCGAGCAAATCAAACCCATGCGCCAAGTGGATGGCTCTCTGAATTCCGTGCAATGAATTTATATTTAATGGATGAACCGGACGCTTCGAATTCAGCCAAATCAAGACGGCTATTTAAAGCACTCGAAGAACTCAACAGACGGACCATTAAAGACGTGTCACGAAGCGGATGCGCCGGCCAGACCGCGCATCACACAGACGCGCCCTTCAACATCAAGCGCATCATACAGATACGCCCTTCAGTACCAGGCACATCACAGAGGATGCGCCCCCATGCGTTCCCATACGCCTAGTGGAACGCCAATCGACGTGCCCACTCAGCTGTCTATCGAATGTCAGAAACATTAAATGCTGAACTGACAGAGTTGGCAGCACACCTCCCGAAGTCTGAACAGTTGACAATTTTTTAGAAGACGAAGCGTCGGCAACGTCAGCATCATCATTACTTTACTCCGACGGCTACTGCCACGTGGCCACCCAACCATCCACATGCGCCTCAAAAGCCATGCGCCTCAGACTTTTTACTGATCCCTAAAGACAGAAGAAAAGTCTCCACTTGAAGCTCTGCATGCGCCTCAAAAGCCATGCGCCTCAGACTGCTCTCTGATCCCAAAAGACAGAAGGAAAGTCGCCTGCATGCGCCTCAAAAGCCATGCGCCCTGAATGGTTCGTGACTCCTAAAGGTTACGAGCCAAAGTCTCCTCATGCGCCCAATCCTAGGCGCATCCCACCAGATCATCCCCCCCATCAAATTCGAAATCTCCGAGCCTTGAGTCGACGACACGTGTCCTTTGACTCAACTCACCCAAGATTTCAGCAACAGAAAGATCTTCTCCTCTGCTACGTGCCGGCTCACAACAGCAGTATGAAGAATTCAACACTCGATCAGGGCGCATCGTCCATGCGCCTCCATCAGCAATCACCACATGGCGTCCCCACGCACCGGCATATCCTACATGCGCGCATGAGCAGCCAGCCTGTAAAACTATAAATAGAGGGATCATTTCCTTCTCACCCACGCACAGAAAAGGCATAGAATACCCAACGAACGAATATATCCCTAGAGAGGCAGATACAGACACTCAACGTCTTTCTCCTCTCAGCAAGCTCCAGCACCCAGAGCAATCCAAACCTTCAGAGAACCGAAAACCGTCATCAGCTCGTCAACGGAGTCAACGCATTACGACTCGCTCCTTCGGCACAAGGGACCCAGATAAACAAAAGTGTACTCCTAGGACTACATCTAAGTCCTATATTGCAACACTGTTCTGTTTGTATTGAAATTTGCAATCAAAAAATTTTAATGGCAAACAGGCTATAGATGAACGGGGGTCGCCTAAAGCGGAGGAAGAGGAACCTAGTGTATGACCTTGGGCGCATGTGCGAGAGGAAGTGGGCGCATGACCTATGGCAGTGGGCGCATAACCGCCTACAGCGGGCGCGAGGTCCTGAGGGGGAGTCCCCCTTGGCCGGACGGAGAGGCTTCTGCAAGGAGGCGGGCGCATATGCTAGAAGCGTCCACGGGGGGGTGGGCGCATAAGTCAGACATGGGCGTATAGCGACCTGCGGCGTAGGCTTGCGTCCAATAGGGGCGCATAGGCTCCCGAGAAACCAAGCCAGGGGCGCATACCCTCTCCAAGAACGTAAGGGGCATGCGCCCAAGCTCCCACCTCCATGGGGGAGTGCAGGAGATTCGTATATCGAAAAGGGCTCCAGGCAGGAACTGTGGGTTGGGTCGTACCGAGACCCGAGGCGTTGGGGCCAGATACGGCCGGGCAAGACGATGGTGCGTCATGCCGC
Source organism: Iris pallida (assembly GCA_029216955.1). Taxonomy (NCBI): domain Eukaryota; kingdom Viridiplantae; phylum Streptophyta; class Magnoliopsida; order Asparagales; family Iridaceae; genus Iris; species Iris pallida. The sequence continues at coordinate 352,360 of JANAVB010044620.1, read as the reverse complement.
TGTTGGGGAGGGGCATCACCGAGGATGACCACCGGGGACCGCGGCCAACGAAGCGGAGGGCCCAAGCGCAGGGGGTCCAGGAAGCATCTGCCAGCCTCCGTGTGCTGGCGAAGGTTAGTCGCCGCACTCGAGCCGAGGGCGGAAGGGAGGAGGGGCCAGTGGAGCTTTGGGGCTACACCGGAGGGGTGAGTCCGACCAGGGAGAGGTAAGCGTACGTCCAGTCGGGTAACGGTCGGGAGAGGCATGGCTTGCCGCGGAGGACGGGTGTGCGGGGAGGGCAGCACCGAGGGGAGAAGGGATGCGATAAGTGACGAGCTGCCTGGGACGCTCGGCCTCGCCGTCTGAGACGCACGAGGGGGGAAGGGGTCATGCAGGCATCGGAGGAGAGCAGGAGGGAGTCTACAAATAATATATATATATATATAATATATATATATATATATATATATATATATATATATTTATATATATATATATATATATATATATATATATATATATATATATATATTATGTTCATGTTTGTTCTCAGGTTACTGTCCTTTCCAGCCCCTCTCACAACAGCCCTCACCAGCATACACACGCACACACACATGCCTCTTCTTTCCCTTTGTGTTAAAAAAAAAAAAAAAAAAATATATATATATATATATATATATATATATATATATATATATATATATATATATATTTATATATATATATATATATATATCATAATGTATATATTTTTGAATGTATAGGTATGTGTATATATTGGTAGTGTTATAGGTATAGCCTATGGATTAATGAGTCAGTTTAGGAACGACACAATAGGCCTACCTTGGCAAAGTTGACTAGCAAGTTGACCAAGTTCACAAAAGTCAACTTTGGGTCAAACTTGATCTAAACTTGACTCAAATGGACTTAAAATGACTAGATAACTTGAGTTTGACCTAAGTTTGGAATAATAGACTAGTTTACTTAGGGTTGACCTAGTTTGACCAGAATGGTTGACCAGGGTTGATCAAAGTTGACCAAGGATTGACTTTGACCCAGAATGACCTAGAATCATTTAGAATGCATTATAATTTTCTCTAAATTCATATTGGAAATTTTGTAACCTATGGTTGCTCTAAATAGGACTCAGATACTCCGATTCGGACTCATATTCTTATCAGACATTCGAAATATCAAGCGAGTACATTCTCTGACCATTTCATACTTACTTGGAATTATATTCTTGTTATAGACTAATTTACTTGTTGCTGACACGATGTTATCATGGATTATTAATATATGGATCTTTACATGATATGTTATGCCCCTTGGGTGCATCGAATACATCATGTCATGAGCTTTTCACGAACATCATATATTTCATGGACTCTTATTATTTATGTACACTCATGTGCTCTTATGTACTCTTATGATCTCATGAGTTTCATGTATAAACTTTCATGTACAATAACATAACATATCTAGATTCCTGTGCATTGATTGGGGTACGGGGGAGTAGAAATAGTCATGTGAACAATTCCAAAGTAGTGTAATCATGTATAAACTCTGTAGTATAATCATGTACAAATTAAGCCATTCACATGTCTATTTTGTACTCTAAATCACTAGTCATTTACAGTTCTTTATTACCATTTCCTGTTATCAAACTCTTTCTTCTTTTTTTTATGTTATTCTTACAGTTTTTATGTACTTTATTCTATAGCATGCTTTACATTTCCTGTCATGATATGAACTGTATGAGAGATATGTATTCGTTCCTGTCCTGACTGGACCCGTTGAAAATATTACAGAGGACGAGGAGAAGTTCTGCCCTACTTACTATGGAGCAGACTTAGATGACACCGGTGACTTGGACCCTCAGGAGGATCCAACAGTTGCTGATGACTTACCCATTATCTAGTTTAGACTTCTAGACTAGTTATCTCTATTTAGATGTTTTGTCTTGAGATGTATTTCAGTTATTGGATTTTGATGTTGTTTAAACATCCTAACTTATTCTTTCAGTTGTAGTTCTCTGTTAAGATTTATTTTCCATATTTTATTCCTTCATTTCCATCTTAGATTCTGTGATTGAGTTGTAGCTTCTATGTTGTCCTCCTTTTGGAGAGTATATCATTGTACAGGTACAGTTATATATTGTTAGATGTTGTGACCTAGGACAGCGTTCTACCGCTGACACTGCGGCGTAGGTTGGACATACCCACTTCTCGTGCCCTTACACTGGGTGCGGGTCGTGACACATTTTTTGTGGTAGTCCATGCAGGCCGAGAGTCGCAACTAGTACGATTTCGTAGTGGTGCTTGAACTAGAGTATCACTACAGCCTGCAGTAGGATATAGTATATAAGTTTAAGGTACTTAATCACATTAGGAAAAACTCTTATCTAATTTTTGCTGCAAATTGCCTTCTTTTGAAATAACTGTCCTCCTTTGATTATATCGCTTCCTTCTCAGTAATTGATTCTTTGTTTGATCTGTCTTCTGGATGGTGGAGACACGATCGCATCGCTCGGGCCCAAGGGATACCACTGAGAGGTCTGCCACTTCTCGCGTGACTCAGCAGGACCCTGGGACCACAACACCTCTCGTTCCTGCTCAGGTGGGAGCGTCTGCAGCCTTTGGGGGTGCTCCTCCACCAGTTCTGAGGACTACCCCGGGGATTCAGGGGAAGCTACTACCACTGCCTCAGGGGACAGTTGATATGGCATAGTTCCTTACCTTCTTCCAGTAGATGATGGAGGCTCAGCGGTACCAGTCGGAGGATATGAGACAGGGCATTGACAATGCCAATCAGCTAACCATGGTAGCAGTGGAGGAGGTGACTACCCAGCCGCAGGGAGGACAGATACAGCCGTACCAGTTGAGGACCCCGGGCATTCAGGACTTTCAGAAGATGCGACCACGAGACTTCAAGGGTACTAAGGGTATCCTATATGTCGACAACTGGATCGAGCATATAGAGAAGATCTTTTATCTCGTGCAGATACCAGCTGGGATTCAGATAGAGGCAGCGGGCAGCCAGATATAGGACCTTGCCCTCACATGGTACCAGACCGACCCTAGAGTTGGTACAGAGGAGAAGACATGAGAAGATTTCAAGAAGCTCTTCAAGAAGAAGTTCTTCCCCGACACAGCACTTGACGCCTTGGAGACACAGTTCGAGAACGTAATTCAGGGGAATAAGATAATAGAGGAGTACACCAGAGAGTTCAGCCGCCTGGGCAGATTCGTTGAGGGCCTTAGCGAGACGGCAAAGGCTAGGAGGTTCAGAAAGGGCTTGGTCAAGGAAGTCAAGTCCTTGACCAAGAGTGACAGAGATGCTACTTTTGAGGAGATTCTGTCCGGAGCTATGGCAGCAGAGGACGACCTCGAACTGAAGTAAAAGAGAGGTCGTGATACCCATAGAGCCGATGGCAGTGGAGGCTCGGCCAAGAGGTCCCATTATCAACAACAGCAGAAGCAGAAGCCGTTCCAGCAGCAGCAATTTCAGAGTCAGGGTCGTACGCCTTTTCAGCAGAGGCAAATACAGCAGGCACCTAGGTAGCAGCTAGCCATCAGTTGCACCTTCTGCAAGAAGCCAGGGCATGGATGGAACGATTGTAGGAAGAGGCTCGGCAAGTGCCTACTTTATGGTTTAGCGGAGCACCAGCTGAGAGATTGTCCCATATCTTCGGGACGTACAGCTCAGGGAGCAGGAGCCAAGGCGCCCGCAGGATAGCAGTAGGGAGCATTACAGATTCAGCAATAGAAGTTTATTCAGCACCAGTAGCAGGCCAGAGGAGATCAGCAGGGGCGAGCTTTTGCCATATCAGCAAAGGATGCAGAGGCAGTAGGAGATCTGATAGCAGGTTATGTTCTTCTCGACACTTTTTTGCATTCACTTTGTTTGATTTGGGGGCTTTCCATAGCTTTGTGTCTGTATTATTTGCTATTAGACACCATCTTTCTTCTGAATTGTTGCCTAGGACTTACAAAATCACGACTGGGGGTGGTATCATCCTCGTCCATGATATTTGTACGGATCGAAGAGTAGTTTTGGGAGGTCGATAACTAGATGTGAGTCTGCTCGTAATATAATTACCGAACTACGACATTGTACTCGGGATGGATTGGTTGAGCAATCACCATGCCAATATAGATTATCGTGGTGGTAGAGTTCTTTTCAGAGTGCCAGGAGAGCCAGAGTTTGAGTTCACCAGACGAAAGGCAGAGCAGAGCAGCGGAGTCTTCTGTGGAGTTTCAGTAGAGGAGCAGAGCATGCCACATCCATTGATAGCTGAGTTCATAGATGTATTTTCGGAGGAGTTGCATAGTTACCTCCGGACAAAGATGTGGAGTTCTCTATAGATTTGGTACCCGGCATAGAGCCGATATCTTAGCACGTCTATAGAGTGAACAACAGCGAGCTAGTGGAGTTGAAGAAGCAGGTGGATGAGTTGCAGGACAAAGGTTTCATCCGATCGAGTTCTTTACCGTGGGGTGCACCGGTACTCTTTGTACCAAAGAAGGATGGATTGGTACGGATGTGTATCGACTACAGGGCTCTCAACAGCCTCACGATCAAGAACAAGTACCCGCTGCCAAGGATCGATGATATGTTCGATCAGTTGAGCGGAGCGAGGGTATTTTCCTAAATTGATCTGAGGTCAGGTTACCATCAACTGAAGGTAAAGAAGGAGGACATTCCGAAGACAGCATTCAGGACACGGTATGGCTAGTTTGAGTTCATGGTGATGTCGTTTGGGTTAACTAAAGTCCTGGTGGTGTTCATGAACCTGATGAACAAGGTGTTCCACCAGTACTTGGACAAGTTTGTTGTGGTGTTCATCGACGACATCTTGGTATACCCGAAGATCCCAGAGGAGCATGAGGAGCACTTGAGAGTGGTTCTGGAGACTCTCAGAAAGGAGGAGCTTTATGGCAAGCTCTCGAAATATAAGTTCTTCATGGATCGAGTTGATTTCCTAGGTCATGTTGTGACCGGGGATGGGATCTTAATCGACCCGAAGAAGATCAGAGCAGTTGAGGCGTGGACCTCTTCGAGTTTAGTTGTAGAGATCAGGAGTTTTCTGGGATTGGCAGGCTATTACAGAAGGTTTGTTCAGGATTTCTTCCGGGTTGCAAAGCCATTGACTAGACTGACCCAGAAGGACGTAGAGTTTATCTGGTCATATGAGTGTCAGGTCACTTTTGATGAGTTGAAGAAGCGGGTGACGATATCCCCGACTTGGAGTCTTGGTTGTGTCTTGCGGCAGCATGGGAAGGTGATTACCTATGCATCCAGGTAATTATATCCGCATGAGAAGAACTATCCTACCCATGACTTGGAGTTGGTGGCAGTTATCTTTGCTCTTAAGTTGTGGAATCACTATCTATACGAAGAGCGTGTGGAGATCTTCACGGACCACAAGAGCTTGAAGTATGTGCTTACACAAAAGGAGCTCAACATGAGGCAGAGGAGATGGTTGGAGTCGATGAAAAACTTTGACATTTCGTTGCAGTATCATCCAGGAAAGGCCAACGTGGTTGTCGATGCCTTGAGTAGGTATCCAGTGGCCATGTGTTTGACGGTGGATCGTCACTTGTTAGCAGATTTGGAGAGCCTGGGGATCGAGGTAATAATGCCGGGAGTTGAGATACAGATGTGGGGACTGCAGATTCAGTCAGACTTGATGGAGAGGATTAAGTCGACTCAGTTCGATGATGTTGCTCTGCGGTGTATTCGATAGGAGGTTCGAGCAGTTCTTGTGGATGAGTTTGTCATTGCAGAGGATGGCACATTGAGGTATGGTTCCAGACTGTGTGTGTCTAGTGGAGACCTTCGGTAGTAGGTTTTGCAGGAGGCCCACCGTTCTCAGTACTCTATGCATCCAGGTGTTACAAGATGTACAAGGATCTGAAGGAGCATGTATGGTGGTATAGAATGAAGCGGGAGGTAGTATGCTTCGTATTCAGAAGTTTAGTCTATCAGCAGGTTAAGGCATAGAGGCAGAGGCCAGGAGGACTATTACAGCCATTACCTATTTTGGAGTGGAAGTGGGACCACATTACGATGGACTTCGTTTAAAGATTACCACGTACACTAGAAGGAAAAGACGCGATTTGGGTCATCGTAGACAGGTTGACCAAATCATCCCATTTCTCGCCTTTCAAAGTGGATTTGTCTACGAAAAAGCTAGCATAGATGTACATGCGTCAGATTGTCAGACTTCATGAAGTTCCGGTGAGCATTATCTCAGATCAAAATAGTCGCTTTACTTCCCATTTCTGGCGGAGTCTGCATACTAGTTTGGGCAATTAGCTCAAGTTTAGTACTGCATACCATACTCGGACGGACGGACAGTCAGAGAGGACAATTCAGAAACTCGAGGACATGCTGTAGACTTGTATCCTAGATTTTGGAGGTTCCTGGGAGGATCATTTCCACTTGGTAGAGTTTGCATACAACAACAGTTTTTAAGCCAGCATTGAGATGTCACCATTCGAGGAGTTGTACGGGCGTAGATATCGTACTCCCTTGTCTTGGTATGACGTTGAAGAGCGAGCTTTATTAGGACCTGAGCTTGTTGTTGACGCAGCCGAAAAGGTAAAGCTCATCAGAGATCGACTTCGCATGGCACGGGACAGACAGCGGTATTGGGCCGATAGCCACCGGAGACCTTTGGAGGTTGAGGTTGGAGATCTGGTGTTCCTGAGGATATCTCCGATACGAGACACTATTCGCTTTGGTGGAGGTGCAAAGCTTAGCCCGCGCTTCATCGGACCTTTCGTTATCATCGGAAGAGTCAGTGACATGTCATACAGACTAGACTTGCCCTCTGCATTAGAGAGAGTCCACAACGTATTTCATGTGTCACAGTTGAGACGGTATGTGGCAGATCCCAGCCATATACTAGATCATTCCAAGATAGAGGTGGGCCCTAATCTTAGTTACCCAGAACAGCCTGTGGAGATTCTGGATCGATGAGAGAAGGTGCTGAGGAACCAGACGATACCTTTGGTTCGTGTCGCATGGAGGCATCACTCTCCAGGTGAGTCTACCTGGGAGAGGGAGGATGAGATGCGCGAGCAATACCATTATCTTTTTCAGTCTTGAGGTATGATTTTTCTATCCTTCTCATATGTTCATTTTTTGTCTTTAATTTTGAGGATGAAATTATTTTAAGGGGGGTAGATTTGTCACTACCTCTTTTCTAGATTAGGAGTATTTTAGTAATTGTGTGTTAAATTGAATTTTGATTATTTTATTATTATTTGATTGGTGTGGTAATTGTTGATTAGTGATTTTGGTATTGGCAGATGGTTTAAACCTTAGTTAACCTTGATTAGAAGACTAACCATGGGATTAGAGACTTAATTAGCTTATTAGAATTTAAGTTAGAGCTTAGTCCTAATTAGGAAAAAATTCAAGTGATTTTTAGGCTATTTTAATACATAGCTTTTTGGCCTTTTGCTAATGGGCTTCTTGTTTAACTTTAGATGAGTTGTGGCCCATCACCAACCCTAACTTAACCCTAGCTGCCCCTATGGCTGGCCACAATAGCAGCCCCCTATTTTATGTGTTATAGCATTGTAGCCGTCAAGTTACTCAAACCCTATAAATCCCCTTCTCTTCCAAAAGCCTATTTTTTTCAAATCTCTTCCATATCAATCCAAATGAAGTGCGTTGCGGTCCTTCGGAGGAGAGGAACTTGCTGGAGACTTGTTAGCAAGGAATCGAAGGCTTTGGACCGGAGGAAATCGACGTCGGGATGTTTGGAGGCTCGTTTCATTGAGATATTGATTCTCAATAGGTAAACCCCTGTAAATTCTGATTTTTCTTCATAGATGCATCCATCTAGGTACCCTCGGACCTGTAGATGTAGTTTGGTTGATTTTTTTATCCGTTTGGTAGGCATATCGGACGCGTGTCAGTGTATTGGAACACGTGTTCGATGAAATGCCTCTTAGAATCGAAAGTTCTTATTTTTTGATTATGTTTTCACAAATTTGTTGTTGTTTATATTTGAAACAAATTTCGTGAAGATGAATCTCGATTTAACATGTTTAATTGGTGTCCAAATAGGACAGGGTCACACGTGCATGAGGCACCGTGCGTGTCCTGATGCTCGAGTGTCATGACTCGATGGATATGACACAGTTTTGCGTGAAACTTCATGGACACATGGGGGCAACCTATGTCCATGTGCTCCTAAAGTTTCACGAGGTTTTGTCGAGCGTGTGCGGAGAAATCGAACTGCATGGGTTCAGCCCACTGTGCACGTGCGTGAAAATCGCTGCTGACATGGCCTTCGTTCGCGGATACGACGCGACCAGGACATGATCCAGGGGCATAGACATGTAACCCTAGACCTAGGCTAACCCTAGACTCGACCACGTGGCACGACGTGGCTCATGTCGTGAGCTACGGAGGTCGACACGCCGCCTACGAGGCTGTGCACGCGTGCGTACAGCCCGTACGATACGCGTCTCGTGCGACGTGTGGACACCTCATGGACACGTATCCGGGTGGTGTACACCTAGACCTAGACCCCACCTACCTACGTACACGAGCAGAGGCTTCTCGTGTTGTGGTGGCGTTCTATCGAGCACGGCACGTGCCTACGAGGAATTTTTTATACACGCGTACGTGCCCATGCGATACGTACTATTCGGATACGATACGGACACGGGTTCGACTCTGTGACGACTAGAACATGACACACACGTGTACACCGTCATGTTTGTCAAGTTTCATGAGATTGGTTATATTTTGGATTTCAAGTATTGAGTTGGGTTGTGTAGTTTATGAGTTCGACTTTGAGTTGGTTTTGGGATATTTGAGATCGATTTTGTGTTTCAACTCAATTTCTGAGTTTGATGTTTAGGTTTAGTTTAGATTTCTGAGTTTGATTTGTAGTTAGACCAATGTTTACATTCAATTGTTATAATCTATATGTTATATATATTTCCCTTTGTAATATATATCTATATATACATATATTGTTTAGTATATATATATAATATATATATTATTATATATTATATATATATATCTTATTATATATATATATATATATTTTATTACTAT